>CAOKZL010001454.1:0-651362 GCA_948472985.1 Iguana delicatissima | reverse complement strand
CAAATAAGCTGAGCATGTCAGACATCCAAGTGAAGCATGTACTGCAGTTTCTGCAGGATGGATTACAGAGAGACCTGAAACCAAACACACTAAGGCAGCAAGTATTGTCATTGTCAGTAGCGCTGAAGTTTGATGGAGTATCTCTGACAGTGCATCCTTATATAAAGAGATTCTTGAGGGGTGCAGTTCTGACTTCTTTCCCAATAAAGCATAGATTTCCAAGCTGGGATTTGAATTTGGTATTGGATTCTTTAACGAAGGCACCTTTTTCTTTGTGGTCTCTGTGCCTCATACAGTGGGAGCTTTTGCGCCTGTGCGGTAGCGTTCGGAAGGTTCGAGAGCTCAGTAGCTTAGCAGGAACCCCTCCCCCATGCTGGTACTGTGCATGCTCAGCCCGCCAAGCAACGGTCACTCCTCAGTTCTTTCTTGTCCGCCGTAGCGAACAGAAGGTTCTTCTCAGTGGCTTGTGTTTTTTCTTGGCTTTGGCTCCTTTCAACTCGGTTTTGGCTTTTTGGACTACATTTCTTGGATTGCGTATTGGATTTTGGTATTTGGCTTCTGGTTTCAACCCGGTTTTCGCCTTTGACAAACGATTTTTGGATCTCGGACTGGTTCTTTTGAATTCAAACCCCCGTTCTTCCCCCCACTGTATCTAACTTCTTCTCTGCTTACCAGACTTAGTTTATGTCAGCGCTGTTTAAAAGCTGCATCTCCTGTGGGCGGAAAGTCCTGCTTTCAGACAAACACTGTGAGTGCCTCTTCTGTTTGGGCGAGGGCCATAATGTCCAGGCCTGTTCCGTCTGTAGGCAATTCACCCACCAGACTCTCTACAACTGCTCAGTGAGACTTAATGTCAGGACCCTGGAACTCCAGGACACAAGCTCTGAGTTTGAGCCAGAGGCCCTGGAGCCTGCTGCACCAGCACAGCCCACTCCAGAGGCTGCCCCAGGCACATAGCCCTTGGCCCCAGTAGTCCCAGCAGCAGAGCCAGGGGCTGCCTCAGACCCAGCCAAGCCTGAAGAGTCAGATAGTGAGATTCAAGAGTAGGTGCCTACTTACCAGCAGCATCGGGAGCAAAAGAGTGCTCTCAGGAGGTCAGAACGTTTAAATAGAAAACGCCAGGCAATCAGGGTCCAGCTGCGATAACACCTGGAGGAGTGATCTGCCTATAAAAGCAATCACTCAGCCTTGGGGTCTTTGTCGGCTCACAACCATCCATTTTGGGGGGGGTGCTTGTTGTGTATCCTGGACCCCAGCCTTGCCTCCTGGAACGCTGCCCGACCTGCTGGAACGTCACCACCTTTTGATCTCGGACCGACTCTGGTAACTTCTCTGTTTGAACAGACTTTGACTGTGTGCTTGCTTGGCTGTGACGTAGCAGCCAGGGAGTCTTCCTGCTGCCGATATTTACTGCTATTTTTTCTGTTCTGTTCTGCTGAAGTAAAGCCCTTTAATTTATTCCCTGCCTTATCTGCAAGAGACCTGTAGCTGGCTCCCTTGGCTGCTCGCCAGGCCTTGGCATCGACACTTAAGTCTCACTGTTGGGAGGAGTCCCTGCATGCGCAAGAACAGACCGAGGCCCACAGTACCATGGCTGAAAAATCAGCTCATCCGGTGACCCCTTCATTGACAGCGGCAGCTGCCGTACCGTCCACCTCATCGATACCGGGCTCGGTACCTGACCCTAAAGCTCCCGAGGATCCCGAAGATATCGGCTCCTCCGGCTCGTGAGACCCTGTGGGCTCGCAATCCTCGACCTTCTCCAAGCCCTTAACAGCGGCACAGAAGAAGCATCCTCTTACCCAGGACACTGGTAAGGAGAAGCAGAAGAAGAAGAGGAGGAAGGAAAGAGGCGCTCCCCTCAGAAGGAGACTCGCCTCCCGACACCTCCACCCACCCAGCTCACTGGGGAACCAGAAGAACATCCGGACGACCAAGAGGTTCTCGAGGTGTCTGACGAGGAGCAGACAGTGGAGGTCCTGCCCTCGGAACCGCCTGAGTTAACGGCTGCGGTTACCCCGCTGAGTCATCGTCCATCGGTCGACCGCCGGGAGGAGGCTGTGGTCCGACACTGGCCTTTGCCTACTCACAGGCCAGCCTCTAGAAGGAGCGAGTCCCGCTCTCCTGACCAGAGAGCCAGGCCTCCATGGCCATGACATCAGGAGATGTGCCTGGAGAGACCCTGCTCTGGGGACTCCGTCTACACCTCCGCCTCCTACCTCGGTATGTCCGGCCAGGAGCACCTCTGGCGCTAGCACCCGGGGTCAATTATTCATACTCCCTGTCGTACAGGGACCGGTACCACCTGGACATTCGGTACTGGTCACCACGACATCGGTCCCGCTCGCCATCCAGGGAAACCCAGCACTCCCACTATGAGAGGCCGCCAAGCCGATCGCCTTGCCGATCTGTCTCACCGCATCATTGGAGGTCTAGGGAGCCGTCACCCCGCTACAGGGCAGTGTCGCCTCCCCCGAGAATGTCGACCGTGATGCGTGCTGTGCCTCAAGCCACCTTGGCACAAGCGACACGAGCGACGACAACAACACAGGCCGTTCATCGCCCTCGGCCCTCGGTGGTGCCCCTTCAAGTTACCTCGATCCTGACCACGACGTCCTTGGTACCGGTGCAGTCTACTGTTCCGACGGTGACCCTGGCGCTCCCTGCCCACAAGTCATTTCCGGAGAGGACAACGGAAAGATCTCCGACTCCATCTTCGGAGTCATATGAGTCAGACTCTGACTCTGCAGACTTGACCCCGTCATCGCATGAGTCACCTCCGTTGGCGTTTGGAGAACCGGGACCAGAGTCGGCACCGGAGGATGTGCAGCAGTTCTCCGCGATCCTCCTCCGCATGGCTATGGCCCTTGGCTTGAAGGATGCAGAACCCGGCCCCAGAAGCACAAGATCCCGTCTTCCAATACCTGGAGACGCGTCCGTCATCCACTGCCTTTCCTGCCAACGTAGCTGGACGCTATCAAGCAACCTTGGGCAAAGCCGGTTTGAGCTCAGCCGATTCCATACAGGCTTGAGCACCTGTAGAAGACCCAGAGGAGGACTTGGAGTTCCTCTTAGTCATCCGGTCCCGAACTCCATCGTGGTTGAGTTGGCACAGACCAAGGGTAGAAACAGAGCACACACGACCCCCCGGACCGTGAAGGTCGTAAACTCGACACCTTCAGCAGGCGGTTCTACTCTGCATCCTCCCTGGTAGCCAGGACCCTAAACACGATGGCTTGTCTTGCGGCATACCATCGGAACCTCCTCGACTGGCTCGTCCCACTCCTCGCTGATCTGCTGGAGAACTCCTGCGCTACCGCCATGCAGCTCTTCAGCGAAGCTGTTGCGGTCACTAACCAACAGATCACCTCCTCGAGGCACGCCATGGAGGCTACCTCAAGGGGGCTCCAGGAGGACAGCCGCAGGAGGATCGAAGACCTCCCATTTGACGGCCAGGGGCTCTTCCATACATCGAAGGATGAGGCCATGGACCATCTTGTCAAGGCCCAACTAACGGCCAAGAAGATGGCATTAATCAACCATCCCAGTTTCACCGCAGCTTCAGCTCCAAACCATCGTGGCGTAGGTCCTCCTCCTCTTCCACATACCAGCTGTGGTCACCGCGATCGACTACGTCCCGGCCATCTGCTTCATCTGCCACACGGAGACCTCTTCGAAGACGCCCATCTCCAAGAAGTCTTCGTCTGGGACAAAGTCTTGTCATGGACCGAGATTTTTGGTACGTTTGACCCAAAGAGAAATTCAGCTACCTTAGACTATAGGATCCCAACAGAAGACACATGAGAAACCAGATCTGGGTTTAACCACTATGCATGTAACATTTATTAAGACATGAAATACAAAAATCACATTTCCGTATCAAGAGCTCCTTTACCCACACATTCACATTTCACATTCATACCACATACTCACAAGACGGTCCTTCACCGACCATTGGCCAGATGTCCTCGAAGGTATGGATGTCCTCTGCTGCAGCCAAGGGTCATGAAAGTGAGTTGAAAATCTTCCCCTCTTTATACTCATGTTTTCTTGCTTCTTGAGGAAAAGGACGTTTTGCTGGTTGCTAGGGTTCCAGGACTTCCATTGTGTAAAGGCAATCAAGCAATTAAAAGAATAGTTCATATCATTTTGTATCTTACTAATAAAAGGTTGCTTGCAGAAGAATTGGTCGTATATCATGTTGTCAGGAAATGTATCAAACGCCTCAGTGGTTCTCGACCATTCGAGGGTAGGGTCAGAAAAACATCACCACTTGCCTGTCTGAGGGTGTGCCAGGCTTTCACGGCTCCTCGTTTCTTCTGCCTTTGCACATAAGAACTTAACTGTTTTCTTAATAAAGGTATTGATCACCGTTGAATATCACGAATTTGTGAAGGTGGGTGAAACATAAAGACAATCAAAGAAGATATGCATTGTAGGCAACATCAGATGGCAATTAAGGAAGCCACACTTCTGGATCTGTGCATCTCAAAAGTACATTCTGTTGGTGCCAAGTCCTTATTGTTTTGCAAACTTTCTTCTCAAGCCAAATCGGCATTCCATGCGTTCTCAATTTCACAGTTCAAGGAATCCTCGCCTCACAATCCAAATCCCTCCTTACAACAATGCACTGCACGCGGCCATTTCAGTTTGGTTCAGGATCGTACTTTTCCATCTGGAACCCATTCGTTCATCACAGTCTCGGTTTTGATGTGTTGCGCAGGTCGCCACCAACACCAATCTTCACTCTCCCAGCAAACCTTTGACATCAGCCGAGCTTAGCCAGACACCTCACTGAGTGGCAGAAAGTCACTACGGATTCTTGGGTACTTACCATCGTCCGTCTTGGCTACGCCATAGAGTTCCACGATATTCCACTGCGAGGGGTCTATTACTCCACCTCGGCCAGCTCGGTACTGCTGGAAGAGATCCAGTCCCTTCTACAAAAGGGAGCGATCAAGGAACTTCCGTCCTCAGCCAAGACCCCCGGCTTCTTCTCAAGGTACTTTACTGTACCAAAGATGGACGGAACCCTGTGGCCTATCCTAGACCTCAGAGGGGTGAACGACTACATCCGCCCCAAGAGGTTCAAGATGGTCACACTACCCTCAATCCTGCCGTTCCTTCGACGAGGGGACTGGTTCGCCTCCATCGATCTTCGGGACGCCTACTTCCACATCCCCATTCACCTGCGGCACAGACGGTACCTGCGGTTTGCGGTTGACGGTACTTGCTACCAGTACCAGGTACTGCCATTCAGCCTCTCAACCGCACCACGGGCCTTCACCAAATGCATGGCCCCCATGGTGTCGTTTCTGCGGACGAAAGGCGTCTCGATCTGCCCCTACCTGAACGATTGGCTCTTGGTGGCGTTCTGCAAACAAAAACTTTACAGGGACATATACCGGACCTTGACTCTTCTCACCCAGCTCGGGCTCCAGGACAATCCGAAGAAGTCCCACCTTGAACCCACAAGGGTTCTCGACTTTATCAGGGCGACCCTGGATGCGGTATTGGCAAGGGCGTACTTGCCGCTAGACAGGGCCCGGATGCTTCATTGGGCAGCATCTGCCGTCTTCCATGCTCTGACGGTGACAGCCAGGAGAATCCAACAGCTCCTCGGCTACATGGCCTCGACCACCGCTGTGACCTATCTCTTCAGGCTTCGCGTGTGACCGCTTCAGCACTGGTTTGTCCGAGTCTTCGATCCACTCTTGGACAACCAGACACGCCACTACCAGCTTCCTCAACAGGTGCACCACTCCCTGCTGTGGTGGCAATCTTACAGCCACCTCCTGTTGGGCATGCCGTTCTGGGAGCAAAACCCAAAGGTCATGGTGATGACAGATGCTTCCCTCTTCGGCTGAGGAGCACACTGCAGCGACCTCAGAGTCTGCTGGCTGGTGGATGAGTCACGAGACTGCTCTCCATATCAATGCCCTCGAGCTACTTGCCATCTACAAAGCTCTGCGCATGTTTTGTCACCTCGTCGCAGGCTGCACAGTGTTGATCCTCACAGACAACATGACGGCGGTCTGCTACATCAACCAGCAAGGAGGGACTCACTTGACCACTCTCCTCAACATCGCTCTCGACCTCTGGGACTGGTGCGTCTCGCTCTGGATCCATCTGGTGGCGGTTCACCTGGCTGGGCAGGAGAACACCACAGTGGATGCCCCCAGCAGGGACACCTCATGCCACCATGAGTGGTCCCTATCCAACGAGGCCTTCCAGATGGTTCGGATCGATGGGGCGACCGATGACCAACCTCTTTGCCACCAGCCAGAATGCGAAGTGTCGTCAATACTGCTCAAGGGCCGGCAGCAATCGCCACTCCATCGAGCAACACCTTCCAGTTTCGGTGGAATGAAGGATTCCTCATGCGTTCCCTCCGTTCCCCCTCCTGGACCTCATGATATCGAAGATCCTCGCGGACTGAGCAGACGTCATCCTCGTGGCACCATACTGGCCGAGGCAGCACTGGTTCGGGCCCCTGTTCGAAGGCTGCCCGGGGACGGATCCTCCAGTTCCCGATGGTAACGGACCTCCTCTCCCACTCCAACGGTCTCGTGCTTCACCCGGACCTGCCGCTCCTGGCCCTCCGTGCATGGAGGATATCGCCTTAGATGACCCCATCATCGGCAACGTCCTCACCGCGGCCAAGAAGGAATCGACACACCGCAACTACCGTTACAAGTGGCGTTGTTTCGTTGCCTTCGCTGAAGGACGACGGGAGCCGGTATCGCCTGTCAACCTGCCTACCGCGCTCCACTTCCTCCTACACTTTCGGCAGCAAGGCTTGGCCTTCCAGTCGCTAAAAGTTTACCTTACCACTATCGTGGCATACCAACTGCCACGATCCCCATCAGCAGCACTCTTCCATCACGGTACTGTGAAGCAGTTTTTGAAGGACCTGCAGCACCTCTACCCACCAGTATCACCGCCGCTACCGCCCTAGTCATTATCGTTGGTGCTGTCGCAGCTGACAAGACCGCCCTTCAAACCAATGGTGACTGCAGATGACAGGCTGCTCGCCATGAAAACTGCCTTCTTGGTGTCTGTCACCTCTGCCAGATGGGTGGGAGAGCTGACAGCCCTATGTTCTGACGGGCCATACTTCATCTTTCACAGAGACAAAGTGGTCCTTCAGCCTGACATCTCTTTCCTGCCGAAGGTGGTATCCAACTTCCACCTGAGCCAGGACATCATCCTGCCCACCTTCTACTCGGACCCGACTACACCTTTGGAGCAGTCCCTTCACTCCTTGGATGTTCGTCGGGCCTTGGCGTTCTACAAAGACAGGACTGCCTCTTATAGACAGACTCCGCACCTCTTTGTGTGCTATGGCAGGCGTCGAAGAGGCCACAAGGTGTCCACGCAGCACTTTTCCAAGTGGATGGCCCAGACTATCCAGCTGGCGTATGAGCTCGCCAAGAGGCCTCCATCAGAGTTTCTTCAGGCTCATTCCACCAGAGCCGTGGCTACATCTGCAGCCCTCCTGCCAGGACTCGACCTGCATGAACTCTGCTGTGTGGAGACCTGGTCCCAGCCATCGACCTTCATGAGCCACTACAGGCTGGACTGCCAGTCCCGTCGGGATGCTCGTTTTGGGCGTGCTGTGCTGGCTTCTGTTCTGCAGGACCTCACCCACCATTCTACTGGTAAGCTACGCAGTCTCCTAAGGTATGAGGCACAGAGACCACGAAGAAGAAGAACAGGTTGCTTACCTGTAACTGTAGTTCTTCGAGTGGTCATCTGTGCCCTCATACATGCCCGCCCATCTGTCCCCTCTTTTCCGGTCCCTTTCTCTCGGCGGACCAAGAACTGAGGAGTGACTGTTGCTCGGTGGGCTGAGCATGCGCAGTACCGACATGGGGGAGGGGTTCCCGCCAGCTACTGAGCTCTCGAATCTTCTGAACGCTACCGCGCAGGCGCAAAAGCTCCTAATGTATGAGGGCACAGATGACCACTCGAAGAACTACAGTTACAGGTAAGCAACCTGTTCTTTTGAAACAATAAGAGATGCTTCATTGAGATTAATGACCCTCAAGACAGCATTCTTGATAGCCATAACTTCAGCAAGACGGGTCTCAGAATTGTCTGCTTTGTCTGTAAATGCAAACTTGTGTAAGTTCGAGAAAGACAGATTAGTACTGACTTTGGAGCCAACCTTTCTTCCTAAATGTGCTTGGAAGAAGGTGACACCGGACGTGATTTATTTGCCAAGTTTCTTTCCTATGCCGAAGGATGCTGAGGAAAAGAGATATCATACTTTGGATGTTATGAGAGCTGTGTGTCTTTGTATTAAGAGGATGGCAAGAATTAGGAGAACGGAGGCTCT
Organism: Iguana delicatissima; assembly: GCA_948472985.1. Lineage (NCBI taxonomy): Eukaryota > Metazoa > Chordata > Lepidosauria > Squamata > Iguanidae > Iguana > Iguana delicatissima. The sequence continues at coordinate 643,021 of CAOKZL010001454.1, read as the reverse complement.
GTTTGTCTCATGTAATCCTAATTCTATGGGACAAGAAGCTTTCAAAGCGGTGATTGGCAAGTGGATCAAGAACTGTATTTTTCAGTGCTATGATGCTGCAGGTAAAGCAAGACCATGTAATGTGTATCCTCATTCAACATGGTCTATGTCAACAAGTACAGCTGTACTGTGTCTTCTTCATTGCAAGATGTTTGTGATGCAGCAGGATGGTCAGAGCCATCTACCTTTGTGAGGCATTATAAGATCGATAAGTTTCGGTTAGAGCAGCAGCTTTCGGGAGGAAGGTGCTTCAGGCAGTTATGAAAATAAATGAGATCCCGCCCAGAATGAGGCTTGGGTTTCCCTAATCATTGTGGATTGCCTCCACCATCCCGAATGAGGAGTTGGACTTACCATGAAGTTTCATTCTGTGATGGTAGGAGGAGGAATCAACCAGCTGGGAAGTTTGAAAAAAAAAATTATTAGGAAGGGTAATGAAGAGAGAGTATGGACAGTGGTTGTATGTGGAGTTGATCTGCAGTGATTTTTAACCATGAGAGATGATTGGAGTTGATGCAGTTTACAGTTTGGCTTGGCTAGAGAAGGAAACTGATGGAAGGAAAGTGGAGTCCTAATGGAATTAATGGATTTAGAATGTAGACTCCTGCCAGTTCTGATTGGCACTTAGGTAACAACCCAATCATTGTGGATTCCTCCCGCCATCCCAGAATGAAACTTCATGGTAAGTCCAACGTCTCATTCTGAATTTAATGTAAACATCACTCTACTATCACCACTAGTAGCCTGGAAAATATGGGACTGGTTTGTCTTCATTCTGTAAAAGGGGATGCTCAGGAGTGATTGTATCCACTGCTCCGGCCATTTCCCCATTCCAGAAGTCAGCCAGATATTTGACAGAATTACCTGCAAAATGTCAGGAAAATCTCCAAGAACTCTCAGGAATCCATCTGGATCTATCAGCCTCTTGGGGCAGTTGATCCAATTGTTGTAGCACTGCAGAGTTTCCAAGTCCCAGTGAATCAAAATATGATCAGGTAATGATCTGTTCATGACAATGGAATTGCAGAAAGCTTCTCCTCACCACGGTCACTATCACTCCATCCAGCACAGAAGATAAGGTCCAGCAGCATGTGTGGATCCAGGCACTACCTGAGTCAGATCCATAGTTCTCAGAAATCCTGTGCCACTGCTGACAGGGCAGTCTCAGCATGGAGGTTGAAGCCTTAGCACTACTAACTCAACACCAACCTTGAGACCACCTTAGCTGGCTCAGGACAGAAGACTGCTGAGCAGTGGTTTGAGTGGTACACCAAAAGCATGCCTATTCTGTCCCAGCTAGCCACCTTTAGTTATATACATTCAAAACCTGCAGCCCTGTGGGATAGGCCACCTGATCAGTGGAATGGAATCACAAAAGACCACTGCAACTCCACCTCCCTTTCCCCACAGGTCTCACCTACTGCTGCACAGAAAAAATTGGCAAGCAAAACTGTGAGACATTATCCCCCTCCCACCACCCCGTGCAGGAAGTCCTCTGTGATACAAGCTAGATAGCCATGCTCATCTAGGATCAAGTCCTGAATGGCACTTGTTTTCCCATTCACCAACTTGGTGCTTAATAGCTATACTTTCAGCCCAGGAGGACTGTCACCAAGGCTATCAAGGCTATTTGACTTGGGAGACAGCTTGGGGAAAGCAAGCACCCTGTTACATTCCCCTCTTCCAAGATATTGTAGGTTTCTCCCTGCACCTTATATGACTTCAATGGCTGCTCCTTGAATATGTTCACCACCTTTATCCTCTGGAAAATACTTTCTTCTTTTATTGAACAGGCAAAGCACTTGCTGCCACAAAAAACCCAAAACAATATACAGTGAAGGCAGATGATAAAAGCAGGTTCAGTTTTCAGTCCCTTGCTTCTGTCAGGCAAAATGATATACTCTTGACCTTGTGCACCCCCAAAGTGGCTCCCCCAAAGAGGTGACCCCATTGGCCACAGACCTGCCCCACAAAAGTCCTGCTTTTATGTCCCAAGCAGGCAAGGCAGCTGTTCTGGATAGGGGCAGTGTCTGCTGAGTTAGGGCCTCTGTCCTGCAAAGAGCAGAGTATTACTGGCAAAGCAGAGGTCCAAGGCAGCAGCAACAAACAGCAGCCCCTCTCTACAACCTCCATGTCGTCTATGTGGTCCTCTCTCTGTTCAGTGCTGGATTTTTTCCAGAATAGTGTGAGAAATCCCACAGAGATCCCTCATCCCTCAGACACGGGGTATGGGAAGTGGCTGTGACTTCCAGATCCTTGCAAATATTTTAATGGAAGGCTCAAGGTCTGACTTGTCAGAAATAGCAATAGCAACTCTCCTGAGCTACTCAGCCCCAGGTGCCCCTGGATCTCCCCAAAGCCACAGAGCAGAGGTTTGAAAATGTTACTTATGCCAAAACTATTTTTTTCTTCTTCCAGCACTTCCTATTTCTCCTTCTCTGCAAAAGTTTTTAAATTGTTAGGCCATTGTTTTAAGAAATGTTTGACAACAAAAAAACCCTAGATTTACAAATTGCCTAGATACAGATCTAATGTAAGTGGTCGTGTTATCCTGAAATGTGGGCAACTTGGGGTCCACCCACTATGCCACATAACAATGAGGAATTTTTAAAAAAATATTTTTATTAAAATTTCTAAAAGAAAGTATAAAATGGGAATATTTCTTCTAAATGTCCTCCCCAACTCCCACAAGTTTTCTTCTCCAGTTTTGCCCAGCTGAATCAAACGAAAAATACAATATAATACAATACAATACAAGGAGTCCAATCCACAATGTATAGAATTTTTGAGAGTCGTAATTTATCTTTTAACAAGTCAATACATTTTTACCTTTTTTTTATCAAATTATATCATTAGCTTTACAATTGTAGCCACTCTTTTATTTTGCTCCATTCTCTATCAAATTGTTGAATGGATTTGTTCTTTAATGCATTTGTCAATTTTCCCATCTCCATCAGATCCATAACCTTTAATTTCCATTCATTTAAATTTATTTTAATATCTTGTTTCCAGTGTTGAGCGTAGGCTAATCTAGCTGCTGAACTAAATATTATTTTTTTATGTTTTCTAATTTCTGCCTTTGGTTTTATTATATTCAATAAATATAATTCAGGTATCATTTCAAAATTCATTTTGAATATTTTTTGAATTTCATCATGTATTTCTTTCCAAAATTTCTTTGCCTTTTTACATGTCCACCACATATGATAAAATATTCCCTCTTTCTCTCCACACTTCCATCATTTTGAATTCCCATTCTTTATAATTTTTTGTAATCTCTCTGGCATCATACACCATCTATGTAACATTTTATAATAGTTTTCTCTTAAATTTAAATTTAATGTAAATCTTAAATCTGTTTTCCATACCATTCTCCAACTCTCAGTATCTATTGAATGTCCAACAATGGAGAATTAATTAGCTCAGTGAGGAGGCCTGTGAGAGGGGCGTGACCTAAAGAGATGTTTGACACCAATATTTACAGGGTCCTCACAGGAGAGAACCAGCCAAAGATTCCAAAATAAGCTAAAATGTGTTTTTGTTGAAAGTTTCATTCACATATATAAAAAAGATTCAAGAACACTCATCCAAGAGCTAGCCAAAGGATAAAGTTTTTGATAGCAAAGTTGCAGGGAATGGGCTATAATTACGGATCCAAAGAGTAGTGAAGAAAGCTGTGATGTGGCTTACACTTAGGGACAGTACTTCTTCAGAAATCAGAGAGACAGCATAATGTTCAGCAAACCAGATACTGCATCAAGCTGCTCAGAATGGAGGGTCTTTATACCCAAAATGTGCCTGGAGGACATGGGTGTGAATGGCTCCCTGGCTAAGCAAATAATGGAGGTAGCCACATGGACAATGGAGTCTAGATGGAGTGAATGGTCTTCCTGATAGGTGACAAAGAGTTAATGACTGTAGCTCTGTAATGGTAGACAGGTAAAGGAACAATGCAAGGAAACATCCAGGTGTTAGGAACAAAGGCTGAAACAATCAATGTTTGGTGGGAACTTGCTGTTGCTGTTGTGTGGTGTCAGAGAGGTTACAGCTTCAACTTGAGCCTATTACTTCTGGAGTTACCTAGTGATCAGCCTGACAATGACTTTGCCTATGCCTAGAGGGGATCTTGTGACCTACTTTGCAGCACACGTTTCAGCCAATAACTTTCCTCTACCCAATCTGCCTGACAGTCACTTCAGGGCCCATTAATATATTAATGCCAATTACTATGTTTTGCCAATTAAATTCTATTTCACCAGTTAAACCATATCAGATCTGGAGGGTGTGTGGGCCAGTAACAGTGGCAATTTCAGATGTGAGATTTTATTTTTCAGCCTTTCAATTTAACCCAGTTTATCCAATTAATTCAACATGATTCTACAAACAAATAGGTGAACTTAGAACTTAATATTAATTCACCATTAGAAAGAATCCTACCCTTTTCTTCACTATCTAATAAGACTCTGAAAGCAGCCACTAATCCATATTTAAGAAATCTTTGGAAATATGGAAATGATGGAAAGCTGTCCTTGCCCCTAGCCTGTCTCAGGATTTTTTGAATAAGGATCTATTTATGCATGGTAAGCCCGAAAGCAAGGAAACTCTAACTAGACAACATGTGGAAGTTCATATTAATTGGATAGACCAAGTCACTATGTTTGCTAAGCACTTACTTTATAACGATGGAGTTCCATACTCATTTAATACTTTTGCATCACTGTGTACTGAAACTGATAAACTTCCAAAAGTAACTGCGCACAAAATTTACAAATGATTAATAAGCTCAACTTATAGTGAGGGACTGGATGTGAAACATATATGGGAAACAGGCTTAGCAATGCAAATCAGTTACACACGCTACCACCAGTAACACATTCATTGGATAAACCTGAAAACACTTTGCCCTATATCTACAAAGGAGCAGGTTTAGGGAAAACAGAAGAGAGATGTAAGTGTGAAGAGGGAGCCAGGGGTGGTAAAAAATATAGGAGGGTGCTCCTTCTCCAGAGAGAGAGAGACTAAAAGCAGACCTGATCTGTCATAGGCCTTGCTTGGCCAGGATTTCCATGTTTTGATAGTAATCCCTATAAAATTAACTAGAATTTTAAAGGCAGTTACTCCAATATGTTGGGGGGTCGTAGCGTAAAGAGTACTTATATCCATATGTGGATTGATTGCCCCATTGTGCAGGATTTTTGGACTCAAATTTTAAAATAGATATCCACAATAACAAAGAAATAAATCCATTTTTTTAAATGACCTTTATTAAATGATAAAAAAGAAAAAAATAAGCACAATAGGGCAAGCACAAACAAAGCAAATCACAGAAAACAAAAACTACAAAGTACAAATTACAACAAACAGTAAAAGTAAACTACACGCAAACAAAATAGTAAACCAATTACTTATAACTAAAAATTGGTTCCTGCCCCTGCTGCAAGTAGCGAATAGTAATCTAACAGTAACCATTAACCATTTGACTTCAGAATAATAATAATAATATAAGAGTTAAAACTTGCTGCTTATTAATTGCTTTAAAACATAAATCTAAATACAAAAATAATTAGTAATTAGTACTTCCAAGTAAATAATTAATAATAATTCTAATTCTGTTAAACATTAATAACCTATTCTTATTCTAATCGATATGAAAGTTAATATTTCTTAAAACAATATTTTTATATCACAGATAACCTTAACAAGCAATAAATAAAGCATAAAATAATTAATATCCAATCACTCTTCTTGCAATTGTAAAATTAATAACATTCAAAGCATGCTTTTTTACGAAGATAAAAGAAATTAAAAAAGAAAGAGAAGGATAACATCAAATATCTTCTATTCCTGAGATTCCATTTCCAGGAGTTTTAATGGAGGACGCAACATAGCTAGCTCTGCTAAGTTGCATACCCCTGAAGCATTGTGCCAAGCTAGTGGGACCCCCAGCACACAGGGAACCTGAAGACTCTGCATGAGCCACAAAATATCTGCTCAAGAACAGAGCAGCCACAGCGGTCCCAGAGCTCTAGGAGAATTCCACACTCCAGTGGAGCTGGGTAGGGTGAGGGTCTCTCATCCCACCACATGGACACTACATTTCAGTGTCTGGATCTCTTATATGTATATATACAATTTTTTAAAACTACATTTTTATTCGTGGAAACGAGATACCCCTTGTCTGCTGCAGCTGTATTTTGCCTATTTTTAAAGCTCTCCTGCGCCTGGACTTAGAGAGATAGTACCTTTTTTCTGGATTACTATTGGCAGTAGAGGAGAACAGTTAAGCACTAAAGTTTTTCTTTTTTCTTATTTTTGTCTTGGGATTATATACTTTTTTGTTGTTTACTTGGACCTTTGGATGTTTCAGATTTGGTTGTGGATTATGGTTCTTTTATTTCCTTGGATTTATTTCCTTGGATAGTAACTGTCTGGCTGTTGACTGACAAGCCAATGAATTGGTCCAGTGTCAAGATCCATGAGATGGCCAGCTTAAACCCAGCCAGCCGCCACAAGTGCAGGCAACAGATGCACCTGACAGTAGTGTTCACACTCAACACCATTGCTCGCAATATCAAAAGGAGGGATGCAAAATAGCCAAATCCAGAGGCAACAGAAACAACAGTCTGGATCCTAGACCCATACCAATGGCCTCAAAAGTTGTGACAAAGGTACAAAAAATTTTGACAAACAAAATACTGAATCCAGGGACGGAGGGTAGGATAATCCTCCAGGAAGAAGTGAGCAATTGCCAAACGAGAACCAAATAAATACTTCCCCTCTGGACCAGAGGGAAAACTACCTGACTCTGGCCTGGAGAGGAAGAGAGCCAATGAATTTAAACATGATTTAAATTCATTGGCTGATGCAGCAGAACCTATCCGAGGTGGCACTGGCCCCACTGCATGCAAGGAAAGGGGAAGATGCACTGGCCATGTGGCCAGCTGGAAAAAGTCAGCTGCAACAGCATCCCAAGCTGACCCATGAGCAAGCTGCCGCCCTGAGCCGTAATTTTTAATTTTTAATTCTCGCTTTCCTCCCATTCCATATAAACTTGCTTAAGTCCTGTTCCCAGCTCTTAAAAGGTTTATCACTGAGTATTATTGGAAGATTTTGAAAGAGGAATATCATTTTTGGTAGAATATTCATTTTCACCACTGAAATTCTTCCTAATAATGATAGTTGTAAATTTTTCCATTTCCTTAAATCTTCTTGTATTTCCCTCCAAACTTTTTTGTAGTTATTTTCAAATAATTCTGAATTGTTTTTTGTTATTATTATACCCAAATACCTCACTTTTTTTATTTTAAATCCTGAAATACTCAATAATGCCCTTTCTCGGTTTGGGGAGATATTTTTTGTAATTATCAATGATTTCTCTTTATTAATCCTTAAACCTGCTACTTGACTGTATTCCTTCAGAGTTTCCATCAAAGGTTTAATACTATGAATTGGGTCCTCTAATATTATCGCCATGTCATCAGCAAATGCCTGTAATTTGAATTCATATCCTTTTATTTTTGTGCCACCTATTTCCCTATTATTTCTAATTTTAATATTTAGAATTTCTAGGCACATAATAAAGAGTAAAGGGGATAATGGACAACCCTGCCTCGTTCCTTTATTTATCCTGAAAATATTTGATTTATCTCCATTTACTATTAAGCTTGCCCTTTGATCATAATAAATTGCATGAACCTACTCTTCATATCTTTCCCCCAATCCTAATTCTTTCATTACTTCAAATATGAATTCCCATCATACATTATCAAAAGCTTTTTCCGCGTCTAAAAATACTAAAGCCAATTCTTTCTGATTGTGTTGCTGATAGTATTCTATAATATCTTTGATTGTCCTTATATTATTTTTTAAGTATCTACCTGGTAGAAACCCATTTTGGTCTTTGTGTATCCAATTCAGTAGAACTTTCTTTAATCTATTTGCTAATATGGAAGTAAAAAATTTATAGTCGGTATTTAATAACGAAATCGGTCTATCACTTTTTTTATCTGATTTATCCTTCCCTTCTTTCAAGATCAGTACAATATTAGACTCTTTCCATGAGTTTGGTATCTTCTGATTTTTAATAGAATTTATTACTTGACCTAAAATAGGTGCTAACAAATCCTGAAATGTTTTATAATATGTAACTGTAAGCCCATCTGGGCCTGGCGCTTTCCCTTCTTTCAAATTTTTAATTGCATCTTGTACTTCCTGTAATGTTATCTCTTTATTTAATTCTTCTCTTTGTATCTCCGAAAATCTGGCTAACTCTACTTGTTGTAGATACTTACTTATATTATATTTCTGATTTAGGGAATGACTACTATCTTTAAATAGATCTTCAAAGTAATTTACAAGAGTTTTTTTAATCTTTTCATGTTGCCAATAAGTAATTTGTCCTTCTTTCAATTCCGTAATGGTCCTTTTTTCTCTTTCTTTCTTCAGTTTATAAGCTAACCATCTACCTGGTTTGTTTGCGTATTCAAATTGTTTCTGTTTTAAATATTTCAACTTCCATTCCACTTGTTCCATCAACAAGGAAGATAATTGTTTTCTCCACAATTTGATTTCATTATGAATTTTCCTATCATTTGGTCTAATCTTTAATTGATTTTCATTCTCTTGGAGTTTATTAACAATAAATAGTTCTTTTTCTTTCCTACATTTATTTATCCATGTCTGTTGATTTATAAAAAACCCTCTCATCACCGCTTTACTCATATCCCAAACTACTTGTACTGATTGTTCTTTTCCTAAATTATGTTCCCAAAATACTTTTAATTCTTCTTTTGCTTTTGTCACTATCTGATCCTTGTTTAATAAATTATCATTTAATCTCCAATTTCTACTAATTTCACCAAATTTTAATGTTAATAAAATCGGGCAATGGTCCGATAATGTTCTCGGAAGGGTTTCCATTTCCACAATATTTTTGGACATCTCGAGGGGAATGAAAATCCTGTCTATTCTCGACCACGTCTTATGACAATCAGAATAATATGTAAAAAGTTCTTCTTTCCTTTTTGCTTCATTACTTACCTCTTTCAAGGACATATAATCTAATAAATCGAAAAAAGATTTTGGTAATTTCCCCTGATTTACTCTTTTCTTTACCTTATATTCTCCTGTTCTATCTTTATGTGGATTAAGTACTCCGTTCCAATCCCCCATTAATATCAGTTTGTGATTGTCTAAATCCATTAGCTTCTCTAATAAGTTATAATAAAATTGATTCTTATTTTCGAGGGGTCCATACACTGCTACTACTGCTAATTTTATACCTGGCAACTTAACTTCTACTATTAGGTAATGTCCTGATTCATCACTATAAATTAATTCTGATTCAAATTTGTTGCTTATGTAAACTGTCACTCCTTTTTTCTTCTTATTGGTAGAGGATGAAAAGCTCTGACCTAATTTAGGATTTTTAATATATCTCAATTCTTTACTTCTAATATGAGTTTCTTGGCTGGCTGTCACGTCTGGTTTAAGTTTTTCTAGGTAATGAAAAATGCACTTTCCTTTATGGGGGGCATTCATACCATGGACATTCCATGATAAAAATTTTATCTTCATTTTAAATCAAATTCTTAAATTGGTGTCCTTTCTTTTCCCTAATTTACCTCTTCTAAACCTCCCTCTCCCAAATCTTCTAAATCCAGGTCCTGAATTGAGATTGCTTCCTCCTCTCCTTCTTCCCTTGTTTCCTCTTCTGCTTCTTCTCCCTCTTCCTCTCCCTCTTCTACCTCCTGTCTTCTTTCTGATTCTTCTTCTTTCCTTATCCTTTCCAATTCTCGTTTCATTTGTTCTTTTCTAATTCCTCTCTCCAATCTTTGTTCTTTTTGTAACTCTTCCTTTCTTTTCTCTCTTTCCTGTTCTCGAGATGACTCGTCTAATCTGATTAGCTCTTCTTTATGTTTTTTCCAAAATTCCTGTTCCTTCACAATCGTATTCAGCACTATTCTTCTTTGGTTCCATATAAAAGATATGCCTTCTGTCTTCTCCCAGGTATATCTGATTCCAAGGTCCCTTAACCGTTGGGTCAAAAAGACATAATCCCTCCTCTTCTTTAATAAGACTGGATGTACGTCCTTAAATATCTTCACCTCCTTCTCTTCCGGTGGCTGCGGTGAGGAGCTAGGCTGTCACTCTGTGTAGCTCCAGGGGAGACAATCGCCCCACGAGGCCGAGAACCCATTGGAGGAAGGGAGAAAAACGGGACGAATATCCCCTTGGGAAAGGGGGTTCAGAGGCACTTGGAAATGACCAGATTTTTAAGCGCGAGTGCCCGAAAGAAGTCATCTGAAGTTCGAGACACGGATTGCACTGAAGAGGTCGTAGCAAGCCGCCATTACCTCGTGGAGGTTCCTGAGAGGAAAAATCCTCACCACCACTCTATTTTAAAAGAAGAGAGGTTTTGGACTGGAAAAGATCAGAGGCTTTTGATCTACATTTTGGGGATGGTAAAGAGAATCCAGCACAAATAAAGACCCTACACGAGGTAAAGAAAGAGGAAGGATCCCGGCAAAGGGCTCCGGACCATCTAGCAAGCTGAGCTCCTGTTGGGGAGAAGAGGGAGACAGCACAGCGCCAGAGACTTTTGCTAACGATTTGATTTAAGAGTATAAGAGAGACTTATAAGCAGTAGAAATTTTTACTTACATTTGGTGTTGGTGTGGGTAGATTGGAAGAGGTGGAAGAGACGGGCGGTTGCAAGAGAAGAGACGGGCGACTGTAAGAGAAGTTAAGAGAAAGAGAAAGTGAAGACTGTTTAGAAGGAAGTTGTAACTGGTGTGAGACGAGAGACGACTGAAAAGAAGGAAAAAGGAAAGAAGGGGGAAATATCGTTCGTTCTCCGCTTTTTGTTTGTTTGTATGGTTTTGATTCGGTTCGATTTTTTTTCTTCTCTTTTGTTCTTTTGTCCCTTTTGTCCTTTTTTCCTTTTTGCGAAATTTTTGGAAGTTCTGGACTTTGTTTTTTTGTGGGGGTTTTTTGTATTTTTTTTATTTTTTATTTTGTGCTTTTCAGATCCCTTTTAGATCCTTTTTAGATTTTTCTTTTTCTTATTTCCTTTTTTCCCATCATATCTGGATTTGTCTGGGACTTTGTTAGTTTTGAATTTTGAATTTTTTTTTCTTTTCCTTGAAAGCAGGAGGTAGATGAGTGTATTTTAATTTTTGCAAGAGACGGAAGAAATAGAGATCAGGTGTAAAGTAGCAGTAAAGAAGGGAAGATCTTCAAGGACGGTGTGAAGCTGGAGAATTGTTGGCGAGACGGTGAATAGCATTTCAAGGACAAGTGGTCATTAACCCTTTCACTACAACGCAACGGGATTAGATAAGAAGAAGAAGAAGAAGAAGATGAAGAAGAGGAAGAAGAAGAAGAGATAAGTGGAGAGAGAGCACCATCTAGTGGAGAACATTAATAAAACAATTAATAGAGAAAGAAAGTAATACAATATATAATATTCAGAATTTATATTAAATATAGTAGTGTGTACACTATATAAGTGTGTAAATTAGCTATATTAGTGTCTAGGAATTATTGTTAAGAAAGACATTTTCACATATATATATATATAATATATTTATATTTATAAATTCACATTTTTTAGAATTACTGGAATTAATTATTGGAATAATTACTGGAATTAATTATTGGAATTATTGGAATTAAGTTGAAAAGGTTAATTAAATAATTATTGGAATTAAGAGAAGTAGGCTAATTAATTAAAAGGTGAGTGGAACAAAGTTAATATAGAATATAAAGTACAGAATTGCTGACTTTATAATGAGTTATTGATTTATAGTGGTTTATTTATAGACATATTTAGAACTTTCCTCTCTTTTCTATTTACTTTATATATTGATTATATATGGATTCATATTAAGATATCAGGATATTAAAATATTACATTAAGATAAAGGTGTTGGATTTTGAGTTCGGATACTAATATATTACTGTGTATTACTATACATAACACTATTGATTGAATAATATAATTGACTTTTAGGCATTGATAAATTACTTATTATAGATTAATTTTTTTGACTAAGGAATATTGAGTAGGATTGGTATTATTGGGTCTCAATTTATGATGGCTGCTGGAATGAGAAGAGCAGTGTCGGTGAAACAACAATTACAAACGAGACCAACACTAGAAGAACATCCTAGAACACTGGAATTTATGACAACAATTATTGAAGAGCTTAGGAAATTAAGAAATGAATTCAAAAAAGATATAAAAAATTAGCGTGTGATATGAAAGAGATGAAAAAAGAAATAGGAAATGTTGGAGAGACATTAGAAAACATAACGATTGAAATGAAGAATATTAATCAAAAATTAGAAGACTTACAAGAAAGAACAACGAAGTTGGAAAAAGATGCATCAGTGAAGGAGAAACAAATGGAGAAGATTGAACAGCAAAATAGAAGTATAGAAGTGAAGTTCAGAGACAGGTGTATTAAGATCAGAGGTTTGAAAGAGATTCAAGGAGAAGACTTATATAATAGAATAATACCATCATTGGCGAAATATATCGGATGGAATGCTGAACAACTTCATCTTGAGGTAGATAAGATGTTTCGGATCAATTCGTTTATCGCAAAGAAGAGGAAGTTACCACGAGATATCGTAATTTATTTTTTGAGAGAAAGAGTAAAGGATTTAGTGATTCAACAGAGTTATACGAACAAATTGTGGATAGAACAAGACAAACTTCAAATATTTAAAGACATTCCTGCACAGGTCCTGAAAAAAAGAAAAGATTATTTCTTTCTAACTCAAGTGTTAAAAAGAAGTGGAATTCCATATCGCTGGTGTAAGTTAGAAGGAATCACATTTCTATACAAAGAAAGAAGATTTACGTTGAATTCTGTTTTGAGAGCACAGGACTTTCTGAAAAGGTATAAGGAAGAACTTAGGAAAAGATGTATGGAAGAGCATGAGAATGGAAAAGATTATGATAAGAGAAGTGAAAAAGGTGAAGAGAGTCCAAAAAAAATCGAAGGGTTGTAAATGGAGATCGTGAAGATGAGAAGATAGATCAAAGAGAAAGAGGGACAGAACAAGAGGAAGAAGAAGAAGAAAAGGGAACAGGAGAAATAGAAGAAGAAGAAGAGAAAGACGAAGAACAAGAACAAGACTTGGAGTAAGGGGAAAAGGAAAGGACAGAGAGAAGGAAAGAAAATGAAAATAGTATCATGGAACGTTAGGGGATTGAATGCTGTAATTAAAAGAAGAAGGGTGTTCCATCACTTAGAGAAAATAAAAGCAGACGTAATTTGTCTGCAGGAGACTCATATAAGGGATAAGGACTTAAAATATGTGAAGAATTTGAGATTGGGACAGGATTTTTCTACAACAATTAAGAAAAAGAAAAAAGGTGTGACAATATTCGTAAATAAAAAATATAATGCAAAGGAAATATTCAGAGACAATAGAGGGATGGTGATTGGAGTAGAAGTGGAAGTAATTGGCAACAAGATTTTGATAGTGGGAGTTTATGGCCCACTTGAGAACAAATCGGCTTTTTATGAAAAACTTGCGAAAGATATATTGAGCTATGATTATCAAGATATAGTATTATGTGGAGATTGGAATGGGGTGATTAGTCCAGAAATAGATAGAACATTGAAAAAGAAAGGGAAAACACCAAAAAGAAAACTACCAAAGACTTTTGAAGAATTTATGGATGTAACTTCAGCGACAGACATGTGGAGATACTTATATGGAAATCTTAAAGAGTATACGTATTTTTCAGAAGTACACAAAACATGGTCGAGGATTGATATGTTCTTGGTTTCGAAGACGTTATGTAAAAATATAAAGAAAATGGAGATCTTGCCAAGGACATTATCAGATCACTGTCCTATTATGATGATGTTGAAAGAGAGAAAGGGAGAGTATAAATGGACTTTGAAAGATGAGCTTCTGCGGGATGAAAAAGTCGTAGAAAAGGTAAAACGAGAGATGGACTTCTTTTTTAAAGAAAATACGGGAAAAGGTACATCAAATAAGATTGTATGGGATGCAGGAAAGGCAGTAGTAAGAAGTATTTTTTTGAAACAGGAAGCTTATAAGAAAAAGATGAAGAAACAGAAAGTTCAAAGTATAATGGTAGAAATTAAAGTAAAAGAGGAAGATTTGAAGAGAGACCCAAATAATACGAAATTATTGAGAGAAATCAAAATTTTACAGAAACAATTAGCTAAGGAAGATAGATTGGAGATTGAAAAGAAGATTAAGTATACTAGACAGAGATTTTTTGAGCATGCAAATAAAATTGGAAAATGGTTCGCATATAGATTGAAGAAAGAAAAAGAGAAGAGACTAATTACTGAGATTAGACAAGGAGGCCCTCTAGACCTCGCAGGCCCTCTAGACCTGGGGGTTGGCTTTTCCCGGAGCCCCTGGGACGGTGGACTTCGAAGGACACACGCGAGCAAAGTGACCTCCCAGGCCGCAGTACAGACACAGACCCGCCCGCCGCCGCCTCTCCTTCTCCTCGGTGGTCAGGTGGGGCCGCGCCCCCCCGAGCTGCATGGGCTCTTCGCCACTGACTCCGCTGGTGTCCAGGTCCGGGCACTGGTGGAGCCCGCCTGACGGGCCTGCCTTCGGGCCTCCAGGCGCCCGTCTACCAGGAGGGCCTGCTGGATTAACAGCTCCAACGTCTGTGGTGGGGGACTGCAGGCCAGTTCATCAAAGATCTTGGCCGAGAGGCCGGCCCGGTACTGATCTTGGAGGACAGGGTCGTTGTAGGCCAGGTCTTGTGCCAGCAGGCGGAACGTGGTGGTATAGTCCCGTACCGTACCCCGGCCTTGCTGCAGCTGGCGACTGGCCGTCTCAGCCTGCACCAGGTCCCCCCACACCGCCCGGAAGGCCTTCAGGAACGCGGCCATGTCATCCAGGATACCGCTATACTGGCGGAGCAGAGGCGTGGCCCATTTGGCCGGCATCCCAGAGAGCAG
The DNA here is from genome assembly GCA_948472985.1 of Iguana delicatissima. NCBI lineage: Eukaryota > Metazoa > Chordata > Lepidosauria > Squamata > Iguanidae > Iguana > Iguana delicatissima. The sequence goes on along the minus strand of CAOKZL010001454.1, from coordinate 628,010 downwards.
GCTGATCATGAAAGCCACCTGGGCCCGCTCGTTGGGAAAGTCTTGGGCACGGACCTGTATATACAGCCGGCAGCTGGCCACGAACGTCTCCAGCTCAGAGGGCTCTCCCGTGAAGCATGGCGGCACTGCCATGGGGATCTTTGGCGCTGGCAGGGGCCGGGCTGCCTGCAGCTGACCGACCTGGAACTGCAGGGCCTGCAGGGCGTGGGAGAGCTGGTCCACTTGAGCACGCAGACCCTGGTTCTCCTGGGCCTGGGCCGCCAGCTGGGCCTTCAGGGCTGCGTTCTCCCCTTCCATCCTGCTTGACCGGGTGATGGAGCAACAATCTGTCAGCGCGGGCTGAGGTCAAGCAGGGGCCGGGCCGGAGGCGGCCACCAGCAGCGTCCCAAACAGTCCCACGGGGCGCTGCAGCCAGCAAGGGGTCTTGAGCTAAGGTTTGCCTTAACAGCAGGCATCAACGGAAATAACAACGGGTTGCCTCACCCCAAACACAAAATGGTTACTGCACCTTTAACGCAGGGTAGGGTCTTGGTAGAGCTGGGCAGCGGAACGCAGACACGGGCTGAACTGGAACAAGGCACGGGCGACAGACACACGGGAAGCCGACGGTTGTTGCTCCGTGCCTTCCCCAGCCCCGTGCCTTCTAAAAAGGCCTGCGGGCCGGGCCGCGGCCAATCCGCGCCGAGCACGTGGCTGGGCTCGCAGCTGTGCTACAGCTGGGAGCTCCCTGCCCCCAGGTGTTTCTCCTGCAGCCGCCGGGAGCAGCTGGCCTCCTTGAGCCGCCGCCGCCGCCGGAACGTTGGTGGCGGCGCGGCAGCCTCAGCCTCTTCCGAGGCAGCCTCGCGAGTAGGCGGTGCCCCGGGATCGGGCCCGGGGCCCGCCTCCTCCCCCGGGTCCTCGTCCGCCACGCCCCGCGACCTGGGAGCCAGGCCGGTGGCCTCCGCAGCGCCGGGACAATCCTCGTCGTCGTTGTCGGCCTCTGTCGCATCGGGGAGACCCTCGCCGGGATCGGCGTCCACCGCGGCGTCCCGGCGATCCCCCCGGCGGTGAAGCCCTCCGCGGCGGCCGCACGGCCCCTGTCATCGGCTGCGACCTCCGACGGGCCCGGCCCCGCCTCCTCCTCCTCGGAGGTAACGGCAACGCCCGAGGCCCTGACAGTAAATATGGAAAAGACAACATTGTTAACTAAGAATATTTCTAAAAAAGAAGAGATGGAAATTGAAGGTTTAACTAATCTTAAAATATCAAAGAAAGTACGGTATCTGGGTATTAATATTACTGGTAAAAGTACAGAGTTGTTTGATAATAACTATAAGAGAATTTGGGGGGAGATAAAGGAGGATTTAAAGAAATGGTCAAAATTGGATTTATCTTTAATGGGAAGGATTGCAACAATTAAAATGAACATTTTACCAAAAATGATATTTTTGTTTCAAAATTTACCGATTATTGTAAATGATGTACCCTTTAATCAATGGAAAAAAGATTTATCGAAGTTTGTCTGGAATGGCAAAAAAACCAGAATAAAATGGAAGGTGTTAAAAGATGTACAAGAAAGAGGGGGATTAGGACTACCAGATTTAAAACTGTATTTCCACGCTAGTTGCCTTTGCCGGACAATAGATTGGATTAAATTAGAAAATAGGAGATTAATGAATTTAGAAGGGGCGGATCTCTATTTCGGTTGGCATGCCTATTTATGATAAAGTAAAGGTAAACAAGGAATTTAATAATCATGTTATAAGGAGAACATTGTTGAAGGTTTGGTTACAGTACAAAAGTAAATTGTATGGGAAAATACCACTGTGGGTTTTGACACATGAGGCATTTTACAGAAGAGAGAAGCCCCAATTAAATAAATGGATAATTTACAGAGACTTATTAAAAATACAAGGAGAAAATGTAATTTGGAAAAATAAAGAGGAATTGGCTCGAATGGGTATTATTTCTCATTGGTTACTGCAAAGGCAACTAGAGGAAAGATTTAAAATGGATAAGAAGACACAGGGAATTGAAACAAGGAAGAAGGAATTTGATAAATTGTTAAAACCGAGTTTAGACCATTTGTTAGGTAGAATATATAAACTGTTATTAAATTGGCATTTGGAAGATGAAACAATTAGAGAATATGATAGGATGGGCAAAGAATCTGGAACATTCGATCCCGTTACAGAAATGGGAAGATTCATGGAGGGATGTGAAGAAATATTGTATTAATATTAATTTAAAAGAAAATTATTACAAGCTCTTCTATAGTTGGTATTATACACCGGCACAAATTTCTAAAATAAGTAAGAATATAAAAGATATGTGTTGGAAATGTTCAAAGAAAGGGACGTTTTATCATTTATGGTGGTTATGTGATAAAGCTAAGGAATTTTGGAGAAAGATACATGAATGTATTGTTAATGAACTACAAATTAAATTTCCTAGAAGTCCAGAAATATATTTATTGAATATGTTGGATGATAGGTACTTTAAAAAGAACTCACTGAGAAAAATGATGATTTATATGGTAACAGCCACAAGACTAGTTTTTGCAAAATTATGGAAGTCGAAGGAAATACCTATGGTAGAGGATTGGCTATGGAAATTGTACGATTTATGGGAATTGGACGAACTCACATCATTAATAAATGTACCGAAGAATGGAATTTAGTAAAACCCCTTTGGGAAGCCAAATGGGGAAGGAATAATTAAGAAATTTGTAGAATTGGAGATTCAGAAGTGGAAATTAGAAAATAAACTTTGAAATTACATGAAAGGTAGTGGTATTATTCAATGAATAGTGTAGTAAATGTTGGCCAAGGACAAGTATTGTATAACTATCCTCAAAGTATGTAGAGGAATAACGGAAGGAGGGTAAGTAGGTATAAAAAATAAAGTGTTAGTATTAATAAAAGATAGTATTAAATTGTGTAATGATTTAATTAGATTACGTTTATATTTGTAATTTTTCTTTTTTTAAATGTATGTAAGATTTATTGTGATGATGGAATTTATGTAACGACAAGACATAATGAATGTTTTACTTATATATATTTTTTTGTTTTGTTTTTTAGTAAAATAAAGATAATAAAAAAAATATATCTTCACCTCCGTATCTTCTATAACCAAAGTTTTCAAGTAGCTGCCTTGTAGGACTAGGTCCTTCACCCTCTCTCTTAAGAAATATACCACAATGTCTCGCGGTATGTTTCTTCGTTTCGCTATCACAGAATTAACACGGAAGGCTCTATCGATCTCCAAATCTAATTGCTCAGGCTCCCAATCAATAAATCTTGCTAACGGTTTTACCAATCTCTGGTATAGATCTTCCTGGGCCACCTCCTTCAAGCCTCTGATCTTTATTGATTTATTCCTGTTTCTCATATCCATCAATAACGTTGAGTGTTCTAATTGATCTGTTCTTTCTTTGTTCTTCGTTGCTTGGACCTCCAACTTCCCAGTTCTTTCTTCCACCTGTTTAACCTTCTCATTTACTTGTTTTATTTCTGTCGATATGTTATCAAGTTTCATATTAAATGTCTCCAATTCCTTTTTGATGTCTGTCTTTATCTCCATCCTCATGTGTTTCATCTCCATTCTGACTTCTTTCATTTTGTTTTTAAATGTCATCGTTAGTTTCCGTAATTCTCCCATTATGTCTGTCCCGGTGCTTTGACTCGTACCTTGGTATTCTGCAGCCACTGATCTCGTCTCAACGCCTGGTGTCTTGATCTCCGTCGAAGCTCTCCTTTGCAGAAGTGATTGAATTTGGGTTTGGGCTCCTGTCCCAGCCTTCCTTTCCCCGCTGCCATCATTTTACCTATATACTCTCTCTTCTCTACTCTTCCCTGGTAATTTAGCTACAAATTTTTTGTTCTACTAATTTCTATCTGTTGAACGTTCTATTTTCTACTATTTGCTAGTATTTACTGTTATTTCCCAATTCCTTTTACTATTATTGTTATTATTTAATTCTGATACTTAATTACTCTCCTTCTTATTATTTATTTATTTTTTATTTATAACAGAATTCTTTCTATATTTCGTTCTTAAAAGCTATCCTTTATTTAACTTAATTTTAACTTTATTTTATTTTATTTTTAACTTTATTTAACTTAACTATTTAACTTACTATTTTCTTGTATCTTGTCTCTCTGTATTATCTACAATTCCCAGGTATTTATCCTAAGCTCTTCCCTAATGAACTACAATATTCCTTCCAATTTCTTCTCCTCACCAACTTCAATACATGGATTACCCAACGTTAGCTACCCCTGTTTAACCAATTAATCCACTATTCCAACGTTCCTTTCTTAATGAATTGCCCTCCTTGAGTTCCAATAATACAGTCAAATATGTTTACTCCACTGAGGTAAATGATAACAACACAGGAATTGTAGATATATAATACACTATATATAATGAACTAAAAAAGATTCCACAAGATAAAGTATAGTATAGTTATTATAAATTGCAGACAGTTTCAAATATAATTAAATTGATTTACAACTCGTCCCTTAACCCAACCTAAAGCAAACAGGCTCCCACACTGACTCAAAATACAGTTTAAATATAGTCAAACAAATCAAGGTTACTTCAATCCTTACCTACCTAAACTCCACTCTACTTTCAGTCCTATTTAAGTTTCTGCCATATGCCCAAAATGAAGATCTCCTCCCTCAAGTCCACCAGGTACTACACACAATTCCAAAATGTTAACTTCCCCACAAACAATCCCCAATTTAATGTCTTGCAACCCCCCCTCTTCCCCCTCCTTTTTATATCTCTATCTTCACTGTCTGTCTTCCTTCTCTTCCAACCTTCTCTCACTCCTCTCTGTCTCCTGTCGTTCCGTCTTCCCCCTCCTTCTTGTATCGCTGTCTTTGCTCTCTATCTTCCTTCCTTCCCACGCTGTCTTCGCTCTCCGTCTTCCTTCCTTCCCCCGTTTGTTCACTCCTCTCCATCACCCATCGTTCTGGCTTCTCCGTCTAAACACTCCTCCGAACCATCAAATCAACCCACTTCTCTTAGGTCTCTGTTCACTGTCTTGCCTGGAATCCTTCTCCTTTTTTTTTCAATCTGTCTTTCTTTCACTCCCCACCAACTCCACTCCGTCGCCACACTCCCACTCTCAAACTTGAAGTCTCTCGTTTTAAACCTACTGTTCTTCTTCTCTTTCCTCTTCACCCCCACCAGCTCAGCTAACTTTAAGTCCAAATGCCAAGAGATTTCTAAAAATAGGGAGTCTTTAAACCTTTATTCCTACAGGCTCTTCTCTCTCCACATTAGCATATTGAGATAGGAGGAAGAGAGGCACAGGCAATTGTCCGTCCCTGAAGACTCTAAACAAGATGGCGATTTCACTGTATACGACGAGACCCAGTCAGCAACTCGGTCCAGCAGGATCAGAATCAATTTATATATATATGTATATATATATGTATATATGTATGTATATGTAAACAAGCTGCAATGACTGATTAGCAACCAAAGTCCAAGGAACCAGTATGAAATTTTTATAATTACTTTAGTTATTACGTGTGGAGAACAGCTTCAACTCAAGATGGGATGTTTAAATCGCTTCTCTTTTTTTTCCTTTTTTTCTTTCTTCCACTACCACCGCTCCCGGGAACAAAGCCCCAAGATCCAAAGCTGTCCTTCAGGTAGGAATTCCGTCAGTTTCTCCCCAGTAAAAGTCTGTTAGGGAAACTTACCAATGGTTTTCTATTTAATTCTGACAAAGGAAATAAGATCCTTCTGCAAATCGGTGGTGGGACAGCTGGCCTGTCCAGGCTATCCGACGCGGTGATGGCGGCTCCGCGATCCTTCCACCCAGTCGTGCTCCTTCTATTTCTCCTTCTCGTTTCCACGCTCTGGGTGGCAATAGATCCCCAACGAGCCTCCTCCATGATCCCCTTACTCCAGGGATCAATTTCCTCTAAAGTGATGTTTATTTCGAGGAAATTTCTGACCGCGATGGATTTGGAAAACCACAGCCTCGTGGATTACAACCTTCGCTGTCTCTTCCCCACCGGAAATATTTAAAAGAAGTTAAAGAGAAAGGCGGATTGAGTGTTCCAGACTTAAAATTATATCATGAAGCTTCGGCATTATTGTGGGTTAAAGAATGGATATTATTAGATAATGATAAACTATTAAAATTAGAGGGATTTAATTTACATTTTGGCTGGCATGCTTACATTTGTTATGATAAATACAAAATTAACAAAATATTTACTGAACACTATGTCAGAAAATCGATCTTACGAATCTGGTTAAAATTAAGGAAAAAACTGTATCTAAAAGTTCCGGCTTGGATTTTGCCGCACGAGGCATTTTATAATCTCGAGAAGGTGAAGATAAAAGAATGGATGACATATAAGGACATACTTATAAAAGAAGGGAAGATTATTAGACCTAAATCTAGGGAAGAATTGATGGGAGAAGGCTATCTAACACACTGGTTGCTACATAGACAATTATTAGAAAAGTATAAAGAAGATACAAAAGGCAAAGGAATATTGTGGGAAGAAACAGAATTTGATAAAATAATAAATTCAGAAACTAAACAACCATTAAGTAAGATCTATAAATTGTTATTAAACTTAGATCTAGAGGATGAGATAGTGAAGACAAATATGATAAAATGGGCTAAGGATCTAGATCGCTCCATAACGCTTGAACAATGGCAAAAGGCTTGGAAGATTAATCAGGAGTTTACCAGGTGTTATAATTTAAAGGAAATTTTTTTTTTAAATCTATTATAGATGGTATTTAACCCCAATTAGAATATCTAAAATACATAAAAAGGAAACCCCTACATGTTGGAAATGTCAAGAGATAGGCTCTTTCTTTCACATGTGGTGGCGTTGTAAAAAAGCAAAGAAATTTTGGGTACAAATCCATAATCAGATAGAGAGATTGCTTAAGATCGAATTTGCAATGCTACCAGAAATTTATTTGTTAAATATTTATACAGGATTAGAAGTAGTATTGAAAAAGGAAACCTTGAAGATATTATGTTATTTAATATATGCTGCCAGGATTTTATACGCAAAGTTTTGAAAATCTAAAGAGATACCAGCTTTGGAAGATTGGAAAAATAAAGTACATGACCTAGCAGAATTGGATAAATTAACTCTAAGGTTGCAAGACAAAACGGATACAAAATTTGTACAAGAATGGGATTACTAAAACCTTTGTGGGAGGAAGAATGGGGTGAACCTGCTTGGACAGGTTTAGTTAGATAGACTCACTTGTTAGGGTTAGATGGCATGGAAGAATCAAGTTAAGCGTAGTAAGAAAAGGCGATAGGGAAGAAGGGGAAATATGAAGGAATATATATATATATATACACGAATAATAATAATAAGAATTAAAGATTAAAATTAATTAAAATTAATTAAAATAAAGAGCAGGTAGATTAGGAGGAAACTTACAGGAATAATTTATAGGAACAATTCAAATAGCAGGGTGGAATTGATACCACCAGTAAATGGATAAGTAAATAGTTAAGTATATTAGGTGTACAGGAAGAAGTTGTATATATTACCCAATGGTATGATTTAAGAAGTCAGGGTATGTTTGTTTATGTAAGAGAGTGCGAAATAAGAAGTAAGAAGTAATGAAGAACATATGGGGACAGTAAAGGTTTGTATGAAGGTTTGTATGGAAATTTGAAGATAAAAGTGATATAAGATAGAAATTAGACCTTCCCTCCGATGTAGTAAAGGGGGATATATCTTATGTATTGAATGTATGTTGTTGAGTTTTTCTTTTTTTTCCTTTTTCTTTTTCTCTCTTGTTTGTTTTTTTTTCTTTGTTTTGATATGTGTTTTTGAATTTGTGAAATTGGTGTGTATGCTATGGTGTATATGTTGTATGTGTTGTATGTTGAATTTGTGCTAAATAAAGCATTTATTTTAAATATTAAAATTTTTTTTAAAAAAATCACCACCTGCTAACTCAGGCAGCTACAATTATGTTGAAAATGAACTTCTAATTTTCTATAGTTCTTTAACTCTATGTTTAAGCCAATATGGCAGAAAGTCCTCAACCCTTTTGTTGTAATAGGACACATGGAATTTTGAGATCTTGTTGAAGTGGACTGGAGTTCACAAAAGCAGGTGCCAAATAGAACTTGTTGGTCATTAAATTACCTCAAGACTTTTTGCTGGGTATCCAACTTTGGGGTGGAATGTCACTCCGACAGTGACTACTGACCACTGGCTCTGTGTTTGGTGCTTAATGAGCAAAATGTCTATACAGATAATAAGCTGTTTTTTAATATGTTAGCAGACCTAAAACCATCCAGTAATACAGTTTCCAGTTGCCCATAATTTTTCTGATATCTCCGAATCTTTCAAACCTTGTTTGTTCACCTGTATTTGTTACCTGCTGTGATAGCCTTCCCCTATTAGTATGTTTCCCTTTTCCAAACACTTTCCACTGAAAATAGTACCTGGTGATATAATAATTATTATTATATCAGAACTTCTGTGTTTCCATTGCACTATAACTTTTGTGACCAATAGATGCAAGAGAACCAATAAATACATTGTTTCCCTAAGATGCTTTTTAAGCTGCAAGCCAGCTTTAACAAGGAAACTAGAGAGCACATATTAAACTTATTCATGGTAAGTTTTAAAAGGCTATATTGTTCTGTACTTTAAGCTGTAGTCAGAAGTTACCAGATCTCACAATCAATATATTCAACATTTAGCCCTTACTTCTCCCAATTAAGCTTTCAAGGGAATTAAAAAAAAAACCCTACATACACAGAACAAGTATTCTAAGTTTCTTTTCTGCTCTGTTGGCCAAGGAGAGCATATTATGTTTCCCATTAGTACTCTAACAGGAAATGTTACTTTATATTCAAGCTAACATTTGGCTGGGGCATGAGATATTTGTTGAGGAACATCTTTCCTTTCACTTGGAAAGGAATCAGGCCAACTTCAATGTGTTTTGAGAAAATATGTTTATATAATCTTTAGATTCTGCTTAGGCAGTGAATGAAGTTCTCTGGGAAGAAACTGCTTAAAGCAAATCACTTCAAATTCAAGTCTATTGTCCAAATGCTGAGGTTGCAAGCAAGAAGTTATACAAAGAAGTCCGTCTCCTGTATTATTTTGCATTGTGAGAGGTTCAGTACAGTTTTTCTGCACTCCTTGGCAAAGACACAGTGAAAGTGGACACTCCTGAAGGCATCGCCACAGCTGGAGAGAAGGGGAAATATCCTTCTGGAATTTTCTCCACCCACCTCTCCCACAGTCTGTTTTGGGTGTGGAAATCAATAGCCGGTTTCCGACATGCATAATAAGCAAATCATACTCTATTTTCTCTTTTCAGCTCTTGTGGGCTGTTTTCTCTTTGAAGGAACAGGCATCATTTTAATACTGTCTATTGATGGTTGATATTTACATCATCTTAATACTGTCTATTTGCAGTCAGTTCTGTGGGTGGTGGACAAAAATTAAAACCAGAAAACAAAGGGCATTATGAAAGAATTTATTACTGGATCTCCATTCTCCCATTCAAAAGATTCATGAGTGGAAACTTTTTTACTGCATATAATTCTGACATTCAGACTGTGTTGAAAGTTTTTTTTTTAATATAAAGAGGTGGAAGTCAATACAGAGTGATATATACATTTACATACAGTATCCTAGGAATTTTTATTATTCTACCTACCACAATAAAATACCTGAATTAAATGGAAAAATCCTTAAAATTCTTATCAAAGCTTAGAAAAAAATTGGTTTAAAAGTAGAACTGACAGCAAACTGTACATAGTTGAGGATCATTTTTAAAAAATTTTTGGATAGCAGTAATTTTTGGATAGCAGGCATTAAACCAGGGGTAGGAATCATGCAGTTCACTGACTAAATTGTATGTGTCCATTTGTCTCCTCTGGGTACTCTAAAGAGTGGACTGGAGCTCCATTTCAACACACAATTAAGGTGACTTGGAAATATATAAAAATACAAATAATCATAGCATTAAAACAAGTCAAAACAACATCAGAATAAAACAACTGCAGTAATGCTAGTTTAAAATCAGTATTTAAAATAAAAAGAAGGGTGACTTTGTGTGTCATTTGTTCTCTGTTGTAGCCAGTAAGGGAACTGATTTCAATGCTAGTGAGTGGGCAGGAAAAGGAGTGAAGAGGGATCAAGGAAGGACCTGTATTCTCTTTTTTCTTACAGAGAGTGTGTGCAGCTGTCAGGAGACTCAGCTCCTGTCATGTTAACAGGAAGAATATGTTTAGCTTAGATGGTAGAAAGAGAATGGAGATCACTAGCACTACAATGTATCCATTGCTAAGGGCTGTTCAGTACAAGGATGTATAAAAATATTAAGAATCAATGCCAGAAGTTCAGTAAAGAAATAGGTACCTTCTTCCATATGTGGTGGGGCTGTGATAGAGTTAAAAAAAATTGGTTTGTGATTTGGGCAGAATTGCCAAAAAAAAAAAAGAATTAAGATTAAGAATTGATTTAATGCCCTAATTTTTCCTACTGGGTATCCTTAAATTTAATAAAAGGACAGAGGGTGAGATTGGAAGATTGGTATGGCATATGTGTATGGCATAGTTCTTGCCAGACATTGGAGAATGAATACCATCTCCCACAAGAAAGAATAGTTTGAAAAATCAATGTAGACAGCAGAAATGGATAAACTCACATATATGTTAGAGCTTAAGACTAACAGTAAATTTTGTAAAGTTTGGGAACAGCTTAAGGAGTTCTTGCAAACTAAAATTGACAATGTAAGTGGATTTGATTGCTAATTTCTTTTCCACCCCAATTTGAAGTTAATTTTTCATCGACTGGATGGGGGATTAAATGAATTTAAATTTTGTGTTTACAAAGTACCTTTATACAATGATATATTGTTATCACGTTATGCCTGGGGAAACTCTGGGTTCTGGTGGGGTGATGCAACATTTACAGCTTTCACCAATCATTGCCATTTGTGCCCAATTTGAATGTCAAGGCATAAAACCTATAAGCATCCAACATACACCAGTCTTTGCAACTTTTGAAAGTTGCTGTGTTACTTGCCAATTTCAAAATAAACATTGCTGCTAAAATTATGAGTGTTTCTTGGGAAAGCAAGGCAGCCTGCATATGACAGCAGCAGCTAGAAATCCTGATTAAGATGCCAAAAACTTAGAGAAACAAACTAAAGGCTTTAATATAATTTCACTGTAAGATAGAAAAGTTACTCAGTGTACTAATATAATCTAGTTTTATTCTGTGGAAGAACTGAGGGAGAACTGGTGGGAAGAGAAGAGACAGGGAAAATCCCTAACAGTTTCAGTTTACATCATAGAGAGGTCAGGATAGGTAGACCAGAAGGAAGGACACTTTGGGCCACTCAAACTGTCTAACCTTATTACTACTGGCATCCTTTCTGCATCTGCCAGCCTGTGTACCTTAATAGCTTAAGCTCCATCCTGGAAAGCCATGTTGAGAAGTTTTTCCCAGTAAGTCGGTTTGGTATTCCAGGAGATCACCATGCCTCTTATTCTCACATGTGGTCTGGTTCTTTCCTGTACCTTCTCCTTTCACAGATCTCTTTAAAAACAACTTATCTGGGCTCAATAATTTGGCAGAGAGTATGTACAGTGATTAGAGATCCTTATTGCAGGAATTCCATTCTAAAATAAGAAGGTTACTTGGAGTACTGGTGTAACCAGCTTCATTCTAGGGAAGAGCTGTGAGACAACTGGTGAGAAGAGAAGAGGTGGAAAAAAATCCCTCTATAAATCCCTCTATGGGTTTATAAAACTGTTACAAAAAGATACAAAAATAGTCTACATCCAATTAATAGTCTACATCCAAAAATAGTCTATATCCAATTAAATACAATTCTCTCCCCACATTCGCAGCTTTCCCTTTCATGGATTTGATTATTCTCAGGGTGGGCTTGCATCCCCCCATCTCCCCTTCCCATTCCCTGGCCTTTTGCCTAGGGGCAGGGAGGGGGAAAATCATAGCTTCCTCTGGTCTGTTGCCTGCTAGGGTATACTGGCAGCAGGGGGCAGGAGCCACGGGTGCAGGCGTGCTGGCAGGAGCCAGCAGGGGCATGCAGAGGTGGTGATCACCCCTTCTCTGCACGCCCTCCGCTGCTGCTGGTGCAGGCTCTCTGGAGGCATCCTTCAGGGACGTGCAGAGTGGGTGATCACCTGTTCTCTGCATGCCCTCTGATGCCACTGGTGCGGGCGCTCCAGAGGCAGCCTGCAGGGACATGCCAAATGGGCGATCATCCATTCTCTGCATGCCCTCCTCCACCACTGGTGCGGTGCACTGGCAGCAGCCAGCAGGGGTGTGCAGAGGGGGTGATTGCCCATTCTCTGTATACCTTCCATCATCACTGGTGCAATTGGGCTGCCATCTGCCTACCTGCAGGTTTGGTATGATTGCCCCAGCGGTGGGGGCAGGGAGATCTTATTCTTCCCATTCACCATCTGCCCGCCCTCAGCTCTGAGGGTGATCGTCCCAGTGGTGGGAGGGGAGGATGAAAGGGAGGAAAGATTTTTTTTCTCCCCCTCACATCTCCTGCTCGCTGCTGCCGATGGCTGGCGTAGGTATACAGGCACAGAAGGAGGAATGTTGGGAGGGGATTTATTTGCGGTTATTTCATTTTCACAGGGGTTCTCTGCACGGATCCCCCACAAATGTGGAGGGCCTACTATATACCACTGAAAATATAAACCACACCCTTCAAGAGAGTCAATTAGTCTGGTATCCTTGGAAGAAGAAAAATATGATTCAGTCCTTCATCTGTTCTGGCTGAGATAGAATTGAAGCCATACTGTTTTCCACACTGCTAGAGAGTTGGAAGTCATTGACATCTGCCAGCCTCGTTTTGATTGTTCAGTGAGAACTTTGATTATAATTTTTTAAAAACAGTGCAAACACATCAATATAAATAAAAGTATTATTAACTGTGAAGGACCTCTGCATTTTTAAAAAATAAAGTTCTATTAAATTGTTCCACAACCTGTGCCTTGACTTTTTATTAATGACAAAATAACGAAGTTTTAATGCTGTTTAATTCTGTTTTAACAGGCTACTTACAGCTTTGTTTAGAAACTGCCAGCCATGATCTGTTTGCAATTTGTCAGGTTTTCTTCCATTTTGCCTGAAAGGTTTTTTTTAATTAAGGATTTTAAAAGTACATTAAAAATTACAGAGATTAAAGAAAAAAAAGGAAATACAAGGAAAAAGAAAAGGAAAAGAAGGAAACAAAAAAGAGAAAGAAAAAGTAGGGGACTTCTGATCTTCCTCTCAGCAGCTACTGAGAGGAAGATTCTTACCTTATTGTAACCTAGATTATTTAACCTGTTCCTCACTTTGTATTTAGCCCTTGGCTCCCCAATTTCTTACACACTTAGGCACCTCCCCCTGCCATTGCCTAAATGATACATCAATTGTCAAAACAGCTAGTGTCTGAAATAAATAAATCTTTTTGGGAGGGACATTCTTTGTCATCATAGAAATTCTCCCCAATACTGTCAAATTTACTCTCTCCCATCTTTAGATATCTTTCTCAATTCCACTCCATATCTTAACATAATTATTTTGTGACCACAAATGATTCATATTCCTCTTAACAACACCCTAATACTCAGCTTTCTCCTCAATTCTATCCATCAACTCAACTTGATCTTTTATATTCACAGTTTTCACTAACATAAGGCCTGCAGCACCTTTCAACCTGTCAAAACCTTTCAACCATGTCAATCATTCAGCTCTTTTCCCATCTATCCCTTCAAATTTACTTCCCAGAGGTTCCCCTTTGTCATCACTTCGTTTTACAATGACCATTTTCGCACTACACTCTTATAGCGTGATTATTCCACTTTCAACATCCTATGGACTCCTAGGGTTTACAGTTTAGGGAGGGGCTGGTCGGCTGGCCCCTCCCTTAACTGCAAACCCCAGGATTCCATAGGATGTTGAAAGTGGAATAATCGCACTATAAGAATGTAGTGCGGAAATGGCCAATCACAAACAATTGCTTTACTGATTCTTTAAATTCCTTAACCTCCTTCTTCCAATTCTCTTTCAAGCCTTTGAATTTTACCATGTCTTCATCCCTCAAATATCTCATCTCATTTCTCAAAGACCTGATCTCATCCAACACTTTCATAGAATTTCTGGAGAAGGACACGACTACATCTTTGACAGAGCCAAAAAAAAACCAACCTAAAAATGTAAATGTAGTGTATCAAATAACTCGCCAGAGGCATTCTTGCCATCAATAGAAAAAACTCACAGCCAAAACGAGGCAGCAGGCTAACAGTCTTTATTGCGGGCAGTAAATCAAGCAAAGGCGATTAAGTCACAGCGGAGCGAGCCATCTCTAACAGAGTAGAGAAAAAGGGACAAGAAGGAGCACAGCCTGTTCAGAGACCGTGGTTTTAAGTATACATGTTCAATAACAAGGAGCTTCTCCAAACCATAACATGAGCCCACAGCTGCAAGAAACCAGACGGCCTTGGTACATTCAGCTTTCACATGGGAACCGCTCTATGTAGCTAGTCTAAACAACTGCAAGCAGCTTTGCTTTCTCACCCTCTGGTGGTGGGAAAATGTGCAGCCAGGAGTATCAACACATCTCGTTTTGTGACATAGTGTATAATAATAGATAATGTAAATGACTCCCTTAGAAATTAGTGAAATTTTTAAGATAAAATATATCTTTTGAAATAGGATGTGTGAATTCTTTAAGTTCTAAGCATTGTTTACAACTTGAACCATGATCTACAATAGATGGATTCTAATGGTCATATTTGAGACAATCAGCCTGGACTAGTTTATATCTTAAGTTTGCAGATCTGTGAAAGGTTATAATGAAATTTTTTTTGCAACCTTCTATATGTGGTGCCAATGTACCTTAATACACTGGATTTTGCATGAATCATGGTTAAAAGTTATAGACCAAATAACATGATCATCACATGATTTGTGTGGATGTTAGCAAGGATGATTGTGTAACAATTGATGCTTCATTTTCTGCAGCACAGATAATACCTCTTGGAAAACCTAATTCTTGAGTAAATAACACAGCCTTCAAATTGTAATGAACTGAGTTGGAACGGTTTCTTTTGACTCTAAGAAAGTAGGAAAAAAGGTAATTTCTTCCTTAAATTAAAAGGATGACAACTTAAAAATGCAATATAAAATGTCTGACTGTAGGTTTGTGGTGATTTCAAACAGCAATATGTGAATTCCAAATGCAAACTAAAAAATTTCCAGAGTGCTGGAATGAACATGTAAATTTGATGTGAGAATTGTCACCAATATACCTGCCATAATACTTGATTTTTTTTTTAAAAAAAGATTGACATTAAAATTAAGAACATGTAATTTCTCCAAACTGATCATATGTAAATTAGTGATACTGGACGCTGCTGGACTATCTATTGCTACTTCTTTGGTCTGTAAATAAAATTGTGTGTCATCCTTACACAGGTGCCATGCTAATCTTCTCTGTATTGTTCCAATTTAATATATATGCTGCCGAGGTGAGCAATAAGATTGTGATTGAAACCAGAAATAATTTTTCTCCAAATTGATATCCAGAATTTCTACCGAAAAATGTATAGGAGGAGAAGCAACTGAATGCAAATGCAAAAGATGTTCAATAATTTGTCTAATCTCCAAATGTGAGATGGGTGTACACAAAGAATTTATGTCTAAAATAACCAGACACATGGTTTCATCAGTTCTCAAACCTTCTATACTTCTAATAAAGTGACTGGTATCTTTAATATAACAGGGGGAAGAAGTGACAAAAGGTGTCAGAAATGAGTCCAAGTGTGATGTGAAATGTTCCAAGATGGAGATCAATCAAAAAGTCTGCCTGGAGGTAGAAAACCAGGTTTATAAATAGTAGATAAAATGCAGAACATTAGAACACATGGGTGTTTATTACGTAGAAAATTAGATAATTTAATATCAATAATATCTAAGGACAGTCCTTCCTGTTGTGTAATTTTAATGATAAACTGAACAGAATTTGTGGGATCGCCTTTAAGTTTTAAATAATTTGAAGTAACTTTTGGTTGTATAAAGACTTCTTGTAAACAGTGTCATTTGTCCAACAATACTATGGTTCCCCCTTGATCTGCGGATTTGATAACTATATTGTGATTATTGGTTAAAGGAGGTATAGTAATAAATTCCTTACGTGTGAGATTGAACCAAGTTTTTTTAAAAAAGATCTTTCCAACTTACTAATATCACTAAGCACCATATTCTCAAAGGCAGTAATGTATTGATTGTATTGCTGTTGTGTGCCTTCAAGTCATTTCTTAACTTATGGTGGCCCTATGGTGAACCTGTCATGGGGTTTTCTGTATGATGCAGCCAAAGTCAGCCAGTGGATTTCCATGGCCAAACGGGGAATTGAACTCCAGAGTTGTAGTTCAATGCTCAAACTACTACTCCATGTCGGCTCTGTGGACTGTGTACCTGGCGAATAATATTTGATTTGAATTTAAATTTAATTAAAGATGTAGAAGATGATTTACCAAAGAATTCTGAGATTATAGTCTAATTAATTTGAAATAAATCAACCTAGGTTTGGAAGGGTTTATATATGATGGAATGGGTACAAAAGAAAGCACATAATTTTAAACAGATTGTTCTGCTGCTGTTAAAGGATGCAAGGATAAATTGAGTGCTAAATTTTTGCTTTTTTTCCCTTCATGCTCCCCCATTTTTCTTTGTGCTTCCCCATTTTCTTTTGTATTTTTGTACCGTTCCAACTGGGACAATGTGGTGTACTTCGTGGTTGGAAAAAAAATGGTTATAAGGAACATTATCTCTACTTGAGCTGGCTGTAGAATAACCTTGTTCTTCAAAACTCTTCTTCTGATAAACTAGATGATTCCTGAAATCTAACCCTTTTCTTCATATTATTAGGATTGCTTAATCATGAGTATACATTGTCATTAGCATAATCTAATTCATCCCTTTTAATTTTTTTTTAAATTAAAAGATTTCAAATCTTTATAGAATTTCTGTAAATATTTATCTAATGTTTCAAATCCTGTTTCAATATCATGAGGATAATTTAGTTTGGGTTTCCTCAATTTTAGATTGAATGTTGCTCAATTCCAAATTAAATTGATCTATTAATAATAACATTAGGTTGAATGAGCATTTGTTTAAAATGGAAGCCAATTTTGATTTAAATGGAGAATCAGGAGAAATACTACAAAAACTGCCTGGTATTTCTGGATTTACCACATTAATTTATATTCAGATTTGCACAATTGGACTTTTTTAAAATTCCTTATTGGGAGAAATACACACACTTCTAATTATGCAATACTTAGGGTGAACAAGCAAAAATGGACAGGAATGAGACATTTTGAGTCAGTGTTTTACTCAGGAGGTAAAAATCTAAGAAGAAATAGGGTGGCATTTATAGTGATGAGAGATATAGCAAAAGCAGTCAAAGGATATAATGCAGTCTGATAGAAACCTGTCAATAAGACTTCAGGGAAAACCCATCCATACAATCATAATCCAAATTTATGCTCCAACTACAAAGGCAGAAGAAGGATAAATTGAAAGATTCTATGCAGAAGTCCCAGAGGAAACTGATCACACACCAAAACATGACTTCTTGTTAAACATAGATGATTGGAATGTAAAAGTAGGAAACAGAACAGAATCAAAGACTGTAGGAAAATTTGGCCTAGGATCAAGAAATGAAGCAGGAGACCACCTGAATTTTGCAAGGCCAACAGTTTGTTCATTGCAAATGCATTCTTCAAGCAATCTAAGAAGCGACTGTATACATGGACATTGGCTGGTGGTCAATATAGATGGCAAACAGACTGAATAATTAGATTGAGAAGATGAGGAAGTTCCATTCTCTTTACAAAAGCAAGACCAGAAACAGACTGTGGCACAGATCATGAAATATTAATAGCAAAAGTTAGAGTAAAGCTAAAGAACACATGCCAAAATACAACCCAAAGAACATCCCAGTAGAAGATAATGTAAAAAATTTTTTTTGCACAATTAAGACTAATCAACCAGGAGCCAGAAGAATTCCAGACTGGAGCCAAGGACATTGTCAGGGAGGAATGCAAAAAGACGCTATCTGTAGCCAAAAAGAAAGAGAAGCATCAGTATATGACAGATGAAACTCTTCAAGCAGTCAAGGACAGATGAGAAGCAAAAGCTGACAGAAATAAGTTAGGACCATGAATGCAACCATTCAAAATCTTATGCGCAGGGACAAGGAGAACCATTATAAAAGCCAATACAGAGAAATAGAAGGTGAGAACACAAAAGGAGAAGAAGAGACCTCTTCTACAAGATCCTAGAAATCAAAGGGGAAAGTAAACGAAGAGTGAGGATACTCTATGAACACATTACATGATCAAGTAGAAATAAAAAGGAAACTGAAACAATACATGAGAGAACTATATAAAAGAGATGAAAGGGTGACATGTTTATTCAAGGAAGAACCATAAAAACATAAACTGACAGTTTTAGGAAGGGAAGTGAACACTGTACTCAGAGCACCTGGGAGAAATAAATCATCAGGAACAGATGGTATGATGTTAAGGTTTGGCAGAAAATTAAAAAAGATCTTAATAAATGTCAGAATATAAATCTGTCTTTGATGAGAAGAATACCAGTTTTAAAAATTATAGTTTTACCTAAACTTATGTACCTATTTCAAACAATCCCAGTTATATTCTCAAACATCTCATTTTCAAATTGGCACAAAGAAATTTCAAAAATTTTATGGGCTGACAAAAAAACAAAGGATAAAGTGGAAGGCTGTAAGCAATGCTAAAGAACAAGCAGGATTAGGAGTGCAAGATTTCAAAGAATACTGTGTTTAGTGTGGTTAAGGGAATGGATTACACTAGAAAATAAGAGGCTATTAGAATTAGGACTTGAACTAAAATTTGGATGGCACACATACCTCTCGTATGGTAAAGTTAAAATGAATGCAGGATTAAAAAATTGTATTATAAGAAGAACATATTATAAGAAGGATATGAAAAAAATATAAAGGAAGATTTGGATCCAAGATACCAAGTTGGCTGTCCCAACAAGAAGCATTTTATGTAAGGAAAATAGGTAGTTTAAAAAACTGAATAAGATATAAAGATTTGGTAAGGGAGGATGAAAGTATCTGGAACATTAAACAATTACAGCGTCTAGAACAAGAGGGGTAGAAGTTACTACAGTCACGTAGGGATGGGGGCCGGTTTGCCCCAAGGGGCAATATTTTGGGGGTGTCCTGGCTCATAGTCATGCCCCTGCACGCCTTGGCCATGCCCCCATGTGCCCTGGCCACATCCCCATGCACCACAGCCCCACCTCCATGTACAGTGGCCACGGCCCTCATGCCATAACCCTTCCCTTCCTGCCCCCCTCCCCACACTCCAAGCTCTACCACTGAGTTACAATGGTTACTGTAGTACCAGTTAAGGGAAAGATTTAGAGGATAAAGAAAAATTTAATTTTGAGGAAGATACAGCTGAATTTGAAAAATTGTTATGTTTAGAGGACACTCATCTGATTTCCAAGATGTACACAATAGAATCTTAAGAGTTTGGAAGCCTTTTACAGACTAAGGAACTGAAATGGGGACATAGCAACACTTGGTTTTGGTATATGAAAACAAAATCAGAAATAATCTTTTTAGTAAAAGGAGTGATAGATACAAAGATAAGAATTTAGTTAGAGAGGAGGTGACTGGATTTAAAATAGTTAGAAACACTTGAGTATTCTTTTTAAATACTTTTATCAAGACACTCATTTTAAATATATAAAACAACGTATAAAGGAGTACAAAAGACAGACAACAACCAAACAAAAGATTAAACTATGAACTAAAAAATCAAAACTAAAACTAAACTAAAAAGGGGCTAGAAAATATACAAATGACTTCCAATTCCTTAGCTGTTGGTTATATGATAACATGCAAAATATACTTCTTCTGCTATATAACACTATTACACACTTCTGCTAATTAGTAATAACTGATCATTAATCTTCCAAAACAAAAGTTGACTTTCTCCTCTAATAAAATCTTAGGCCATTTCTGCACGGGTTAAAAAACGGTGCAGTGCGTCCTCCACGGAGGACGTCTGCACCTTGAAGCAGACTGGGTCTGGACTACTTAGTGTAGATCTGCATCTCAGTCCACTCTGGAGCAACCCCAAGTGATCCTCCAGCGTGTTTTTGAAAAACCCGATTTTTCAGGTTTTTCAAAATGCTGTTGTGCGCCATTGTGTGCCTGCTCTCCAATGCAGATTTGCAGGCTTGCACCAATGCGAGCCTGCGATCTGCGGAGGGCGGGCTTTAGGCTGGCGAGCTTCAATGGTTGGTTTGACCCACGACCAACCGGAAGCCACCATTTTGGACACTGGAGCAGTGCAGATCTGGACCCGAACTGGACCCAAAGAAGATCCGGTGAGTAGCGGCAGGGAGCGATTCCCTCGCCACGTGCAGAAATGGCCTCAGATAGAGAATCACCTGATCTCAATCATTCTTAAACTTACACACTGATCCTTCCTTAATTAAAATATGTATTTCATCCATTTCCTCCACATCAAGCAGCTTCATCAACCATTCTTCTTGAGATTGATTATCATTTCTGAGTGAAGATTAGGTTGGCAGCTGTGATTACATACTGGAAATTATTCCAGATTTCTTGTCCATCTGATCAGTTGTAAGTCCCAGTAGGAAAAATTCAGATTTTAATTGAATCTTTACCTTCAAAATGTCTTCTGTTAGCCTAGGAACCATCACCCAAAATTTCCTTGCTTTCTCACATGTCTACCACACTTAAAAAAGACAACCAAACAAACTTCCTTCTTTCTGCTTGCACTTCCAACCAACATTTGAATAACTTTTATACATTTTAGACATTCTTTCTGGTGTTAAGTACCATCTGTACATCTTTTTATAAAAGTTCCCCCTAAGGTCATAACTTAAAGTAAATTTTAAATCTCTTGTCCACATCTTTTTCCATTGTTCCATCTGAATATGATGACCCACATTTTGTGCCCATTAAATCATACTATCTTTTACTTGCTCATCTTCTGTTTCAATTTTCAACAATAACCTTTTTATCTACTTATTTTTATTACCTTTATTTTACTCTGCTTTTTGCCCAACATTGGGCCTCAGTGCTGCTATGGATAAGTTATGTGTTTTAGCAATTAGATGTTCATCATCAGTACATAATTGTTCTTAATACTCAGATTTAAACATTTCAATTAGGTTCTTATCTATTTTAAAATGTTCAGTCAGTTATCTATAAGAAAATCAACATATGTCATTATCTTCTTGAATCAATTCTTATTTCATTCTAAATTACCCTTTTTCCATCACTAACAAATCCCTTTATGTTAACCAGGATCTTTAAAAGTTATCTCTCTCTTAAACAAAGCTTCATGTGGTGAAACCGATAGAGACATTTAAGGGCATATTCTCATCTTGTATTTATTTCAAACTCTTAATGAACCACATCTACATAATGATTGCTAAAATTCACATTTGCTTTAAGTTTGTCATATCACAGGAAAGCATGTCATCTGAACTCAAACTCTACTAGCTGTAGGAGTCTTTTCCTTTTCAATGTAATCCAGTCTTTAAACCAAAACAAACATGAAAATATCATTCCAAATCTGGAAAACCAAGTCCTCCTCCTCCCATCCTGCAAAATCTTAAATCTTACTCTTGGTTTCTTCCCCTGCCAGATAAAACTGTAAATATCTTTGCTCCATTGTTGAAATGGCACATCATTATTCACAATAGAACGTGTTTGAAATAAAAACATCTTCTGTAAAGCATTCATTTTTACAGTTGAAATCCTACCTAATAAAGAAAGTTTCAACTTAGGTCATCCTTGTAAATCTTGCTTGATCTCATTCTATATTTTAACATAGTTATTCTGAAACAACTTTGAATATTGTTTTCCAAAAATAGCACCTATCAATCTCAAATCCTGTTTTTTCTATCAAAATTTTTTGATCTTCTTTTGTCCTAATTTTAGTCAACATGACTGTTTCTTATAAATCCAGTCAGTTTCCCAAAATAATTTAAAATCTTGAGCAATATTTTTACAGAATCTAGGAGATCTTGAAAAAAAATCAGCAAATACCCTTAGTTCAAATGTTTATTTATTGATCACCACACTTTTTATTTTATCTTCTTATCCAATAGTTCAATAGTTCAATTCAAAATCTCAAAAATCAATATAAAAAGTAGGGGTGATAAAGGACAGCCTTGTCTGGTCCCTGTGTATAGCACAACTTTTTGTTGTCTCACAATTAATCAAAATCTTTGCTTTCTGAGACAAGTACGTAATCCATGTAATAAAATTATATCCAAAATTCATCTTTTAAAAAAACTTAATCATAAATAGCTAGTTCATATTATGAAAGGCCTTCTTCACATCCAAAATTAGTAAAACCACTTGTTTCTCATTATGGGTCTCAAGATTCTATATTATATCTGTCAGGCATCTTGTGTTATCCTGCAAACGTCTGATAGAAATCTACATTAATCCTCATGTATTATCTCTTCAAAAATCTTCTTCATTCTTTCCACTAAAATAAGTGTAAAAGTCTTATAATTATGATTGAAAAGAAAAATAGGTCTCTAATTCTTAGGATCTGTCACATCACATTCTTCTTTTGGTATCAATGTTATATTTGCTTGGCACCAACAGTCTGGTATTTTATCTTTGAGTGGAACTGAGTTCATCCTGTTGTATATCCTGTTAGTTCTTTAAGATCCGGAGGCTGTCTGGAGTCCAATAAAGGCCTGGCTCTCCAAGATTGTGGGTAAAGAATTCGAGCCTTGAACATTCCAAGATAGTAGTTTTAATTCTGCAGCCGTTTTATATCTTTTCAGCCAGATCCACTACTGGCGATGCTTATTCCATAGGGCTCTTTTTTCCTTCCTCATCCTTGCTTACATATTTAGGTCTGGTTTCTTTTTCTTTCCCTTCCTTCTTGTGGTTCTCCTTGATCTTCTGTCAATTCTCTGTAAGAAATCTTTAGTCTTTTGCACAGTACTCCAGATATATTTCCTTTTCCTGTAGTACAAAACAATGCTTTCTAGGTTTCGCCAGCAAAATGGAATTTCAGATTGTTTCAACTTGCTAATTAAAAAATCATAATTTCTCCATTTTATCAAAGTGCAAAGAGGAATCCCACCTTCTTCTTCTTCTGCTTCTTCTTGTCTCCCTTCAGTATGTATCTTGTTATTGTACTGTTGTAGAAGTCTCTATTTAGTCTGTCATGTCACAAAATAAATAATCTTAATTTCTTTCTTCATCTGTGTCATATTTAAATTCATTTGCATCATATTGGTATTCGTCTCATCTTCAAGTTGATTCATATCCCTTTTGATTTTCAAAATATCCTCTAAAATGTGTTGATTTGAATCTTATTCTTTTGCTGTATACGTTGAAGTTCTTCTCACATCCTGTTGTGAAGACAAAACTGAGGTTTTCCTGGCTGACATCATGTTGGCAGGTTTTTTAAAAATGCAGTCTTCCATTTTCAGATGCTATACATTCATTCCACCACTAGATGTCAGTGTGATGCAGCAGCTCCTTCAATACAGTTTCTTATACTATATGTTCCTCATTATACCTCTCTATACCTCATTAAAAGTTCAACAAATCATTTCCTGAAGAACCATGCAAGATGACACTCCCTTATGTGGCTGTTTAGGTAAATAATAAACAATCTCACTTTCCCACATGTCTTCCTCTAGTTAATCTTGTTAGCCCTTCTTAATTAAAAAAAAACAAAAAACCCTTCCAACCATTTGTTAAAACACACTGCCCCCTTCAGTCTGTTTACTTCCAAAGTCATCCAATTCTATGTGATGGGGTGTAAGGTATGGTAACAACAATATCATACACATAGGCCTTTATAGGTACAAAAAGTTCACAGGCTCAGCAGAGTTCATTATCTCAGGTCATTTCCGCACTGGACTGTTATAGCACTATTATTCCACTTTCAACATCTCATGGAATCCTGGAGTTTGCAGTTTAGTGAGGGGCCGGCCAGCTGGTCTCTCCCTAAACTGCAAACCCCAGGATTCCATAGGATGTTGAAAGTGGAATAATACTGCTATATCAGTCTAGCATGGAAATGGCCTCATATATATATATATATATATATATATATATATATATATTGATGCCATTTAACCTCTCATCCCTAAGTATTTCAAAGAATGATTTCATGAATGTCCATCTGTCAAGTAAAATGAATGCCATGGAAATTCTCACTCTCACTCTCACGGTGAGAGTGTTGCAGTTTCAGAGAAAATGTTAAAAGAAGGATAGTACCTAGATTAGATTACTATAACAGCAGCCTACCCATTTCCAGAAATCAAATAACGCATTTGACTATTTCAACCTATGGATTCAAATATGTGTGATGTTAAGTTGAGGTTAATAAATATCATTCCATGGGTCCACCTGGGCTCATCTGATAGACATCAGCTCTCTGAGGCTATCTGAGAACTTTTAACTGAAAATTTCATGGACTGAACAGAGAAACTTTTTCAATATTAAATATGTTTTCTGTCATATGAGCTGTCGGATATTAAAATATAAGCTACTGAACTATGGCCTCTTTTTTTTCACTACCTTAATCTATATGTGACAGAAAGGCCCAGAGCTTGAAAAACTTACTTATTTGGAATATAATTCTCTCATCCTGGCTGAGAGATTCTGGGAGTCTTGGTCTAGAAAAAGCAACTTTCACAAGCTCTGGAAAGCTCCAGTGATCACCTGGGATCCCAGCATAGAGAGAACTGACGCATATAATCTAAAAAAGAAAGCACACATAACATCAGAGGTCATACTGTAGAAAACTGGGACTAAGCCAACCTGGCAATTTTAAAAAGAAAATAGCTGCTTAAACTCTTCTTTAAATTCAGCAAACATAATTTGAAACTAGAAGAAATACGTGATATGAATTACAATGGGGAATATGGAAGTATATGGAAAACCCCAAAAGTGGTAGAGACATTTTGGAAACAAAAGTTAACAACAAATCCACTAGCAAGAGTTCTGGTAAAACGCTCATTAAAATGCATGGCGACTATGCCAGTACATCAACATTATAGAACCTACTAGAAAACTACAAGGTAATCATATGCATATCTATTCAGAAGTGCTCCCAATTAACTTAAATGGGACTTGCTTTCAGATATGACTGTAAAGGATTCCAGCTATAGTGTAGATAGTGTAGATGAGGTGTAGATTCAGCAAGATGTTGCAATAATGATGAGGTGATAATGAATAATTCTATAAGAAAAATCAATTGAGTATGTTATGAAATGCTTTTATAGTTTTTTTTAATTGCTGTAGAAATGTATCTATGCTATGTCTAAAAATCAAGACCAATTGTTAAAAATATTCCAGATTGTACTTTCCTGTTTGGCAGCTTTACACAATCTTTTTTATTTTATTTTTTCCAGAGAAGTACAAAACAACAATAGTAACTTTCACTAAAAAGATGTAGAATGAGGAATATCAGCTGGGCACTCACTACAAATTTTGTCCTGGTCTTATGTGAAACAGAATGTGTAAAGAAATTGTGTGGATGAGATTGTAATATTGCACAAAGTCTCCTTTTCAGTTTTCTATATTATATTCCCACGTGTACCATATTTGCTTCTCTTCTGCCACTCTTTCTTCCTGCCTCTGTTCTCATCCAGCGCAAATGCATACATGCTCATAGTTGATACATTCCTTGCATCAAACACACCATTATCTGCTATCCCCTCCTTAAAGGGTCAGTTCAAGGTTAAAAAGCAATTTGATACCCATTTGAGAATTCTCAGCTGAAGTCAACAGATTGTTCAACTTCAACCTTAGATTGGACTGCTGCATCTGGTTGCATTTCAACAGATGGTGTACTGATAAGCTCCTGACTCTGTGCATTCAGCTTTTGGATGAGTTTTAAAAGAAAAACAAAGTGAACAGAGCAACACATGATGTAAGGCAAAATTATTTCTGTGATATTAATAAACCGCCCTGCATTGGCTGTTTCCCAATTTAGGATCTGTTAATCATCACTTCTCTCCAAGATACACAACTGCATCATCTCAACAGAAAGAAAGATTTGGAACTTTTGCCCTGTGATACATTTGCTACAAAAATGGTTGTTGAGATGACACGTTTTAGTTTACCATTCAATTAAGTCATGTTACCACTGAAGTTGCCCTTCAGTACTAGGAGGCTGGGGTCCCAGCTGTAGAAGCATCTGATATGGAGATCATTGTTTGCTTTGACGAAGAAAAAAACATACCATATTTGCTGGTATATAACATGTACCTGTATATAAAACGCACCCCATTTATACTATTTGCCGGTGTATAAGACACACCAGCATATAAGACGAACCCCATTCTCAAACAGTATTTTTCCGGAAAAAAATTGAGTCTTATAGGCCAGCAAATATGCTATATACAGGTTTTATTTTGCCCTCCTGGGGAGAGATTAGGGAGAAGAGCGTTTCGATGTTTCCTTAAAACAGGCCTCAACATACTGACTGTGGAGGGCTTCAGGGAAAGGGGTGGAATTAACCCCTTATAGTGCTCTCTGTCTGTCATTACATGTAGGTCTTTATGGTTACACTTCTACATTTACAGTGTGGGTAGCGTGAGCTGTGGATGCTCCAGTTCAAGTTTCACTTTGGCTATTAGCTCATTGTCAAAACATTATCTTACCCCCAGTGCCTCACTTCCCACCCTTTCAGGACATGTATTATGGGAAGGAAAACAATTTAAACACTCCATGTATTATATGAATGTGATATGGTGTTATTATCAGACTGTCTGAACAGTCAGACCAAACCAGTGGATGCATCAGTGGGTATATACTGGCCATCACTTATCTTTTCAGCCAAATGAAATATAGCATGGCTGTTTTTACAGTACCTGAATCCTGAAAACTACTCTTTTTCTAACAAACAAACAAAATGGAAAAACAAAAACAAAATTGAGTATAGTGGGCCATCCAGATTTGCAGCGTTAGGGGCACAGGATCCTCACAAAAGTGTAAAAACCACAAATATCGTGAGCCCCCACCCATGAATACTACAGTGTCCTCTCTAACCACTCCATTCCTACTTTGCCCCTGAAATGCCTCTGCCAGATTTTCAAGCCCCTCCCAGCAGATCCAGCTCCTCACCAAACTCCTTCTGCTCTCCCTTCTCTTGATATAGGTATGAATTAGAAATAATAAATTAGAAATAAAGTAGAAGCTGGGGGCTTAGGTCAGAGGAACGGAGAAAGATTTAAGAAGGGTAAAAAGGTCACGAGAGCCAATGTATCACATAGCTAGGATGTTGTTTGTGTGTCACGTAGCCGGTGTGTTGTTTGTTTATTGACTGGCTGCGGTAATTGCAGATTGTAGATAAACACTTTCCGGGGTCTGAGTGCGGGGGTAATTAGCTAGTAGCAGCATGTGGTATTTGTGACCCCGGAGGGGCGGACCGAGATATGCCTGTGATCTTTGCCTGTGACCTTTGTGTATGCTGTGAACTTTGTCTATAAAAGAGCTGTGAAACTTGAATTTGGGGCTTTTGGTCTTTTGGAAACATCCAGCCAAAAGCCTGCGCGTAATAAATTACTCTTTTTCTTGCTCTGTGGTCTCTGTGTTCTCTGGGCTCCTGCAACACTCTCCTGCCAGAAACACCAGCCCCTCACTCCCTTTGCCACCTTGCCACTATCAAGCCAGATTGTAAACCTCTTCCCAGCCCATGGACCTCTTCACCCAGTCTTCTTCCTTCCTGTCCTCTTCTCCATCTCTTTCACCTCAGCCAGATTTTAAACCCCTTCCAGCTCGTCCATTCCTTCTCTCCACTCCTCTTCCTCCCAAGCCCCTTAATTTCCTTTCACCTCAGAATTTAAACTCCTTCCAGCTCAGCCAGTCCTTCACCCCACTCCACTGCATCCCAATTCCCCAGGAATTTGAGAGGAGGCTTGGGAGGAAGGAGTGGTGGAGGAGGTCAATGGACTGGGAAGGAATTTAAAATGTGGCTCAGGCAAGGTGGGAAAGGACTTGACGGGCTCGCACTGTTGGTAGGACAGGAGACCGGGAAAGGAGGTGAAGAGGACAAGTTAGTTAAGCAGCAGCTACATACTTGCCAATAATAAAATCCTCAGAAGAGAAACCTGCAAATGTAGAGAGAGGACAGTAAACTGTCTCTCTTTGGCCATTTCCACACTACATTCTTATAGCGCGATTATTCCACTTTCAACATTCTATGGAATCCTGGGGTCTGCAGTTTAACTGCAAACCCTGGATTCCATAGAATGTTGAAAGTGGAATAGTAGTGCTATGAGAGTGTAGTGTGGAAATGGCCTGTAAGTCACCTTTTAAATAGGCCACAGGTCCTTCCGCATCATTTAAGTTTTTTTAAAAAATAACCGCATAAGAAGTGCTTTCAGTTTTAAGAAGCACTTTCAGATTTATTTTATTTGTTTTCATTTTTAATCATTTTTGACCATCTGTGTGGCCTTTAAGTAGTCCCAGGAACATAATTTTGACCCTCAATATACACTTCCAACTTTTTCCACCCAAATACAGAGTTTAATGTAATATTATCTAATTTTGTTTCCAGTAGGTTGTCTCTAATCATACTTAGTTAGATAACCAGTTTCTGTTTCTAGGTATAAGGCCACGATGAGGAATGAAACTTTATAAAAGTGGAGCATGATTTGTTTAAGAGCAACAGAGGAGCAGACATAGGCCCTTTCCACATGCAGTTATTAAGGCGGGCCAATGTGTCTTGCCATGGAGGTCTTCTGCACATTAGAGCAGACTAGGTTCAGTTTATTTAGCTTCGTTTCATATGTAATTCTGACTAAATGCACCCCCATGTGGTGGTAAAGTGCACTATTTGAAAACCAGAAGAAATCGGTTTTGTCAGCAGTGGGCAGGGGTCAAGCAGACGCAGGACAAGCGGCTGGGGGTGACCGCGTTTATTTACAGCCAGCAAACAAAGGGTTACAGCTCCTGCACAGACGGGTCTGAACTTAAAGCAAACTGTCCCAGATTCAAGACCCGTCCTAATAAGCAAGTGGGCTTCAATAGAAAGCAAAGGAGGGTTACGTCACCCAAAATGCAGACAGGGTCCTCGGCTGGCACGGAGGCTGGACGCAGTCACCGGTGGGAAGGGCTGGATCCAGGCACGGGTGGGGGAGATCACAGAAGGCTGACGGTTGTTGCTCTGTGCCTCTCCCCGCCCAGCGCCCGCCCTAAATAGACCCCTGGGCCGGCGGCGACCAATCCGGCGCAGGCTCACAGCTGATTGCTCCCAGCTGGGCTCACGGCTGGGAGCTCTCAGCCTGCAGCCGCCTTTCCATCAACCGCCGGGACCAGCAGGTTGCTTCCTTGCTTTGCCGCCACTGCCGAAACGTGGGGGAGGGGCGGCAGACCCGGGGCCGAGACTGGGACCCGCCTCCCCCGGCAAGCCTGCGCCTGCCTCGCCCGCCGGAGAGGGAACCAGATTGTCCCCAGCACCACTAATGGGACCGCTGGCGGCGGCAGCAGCCCCCAAGGCGTCCGCCCCCCGCATCAGCAGCAGCCTCCACGGCGTCCGGGCCTCCTCCCTTGGCGGCAGCAGCTTCTGCAGCATCCCGGCCCCTCGGCGGCGGCAGTGGCCTCCGTGGTGTCCGGGCCTTCCCCCTCGGTGGCGGTGGCCCCTGAGGTGTCCGGGCCCTCCCCCGCATCGGCGGCAGCCTCTGCGGCAACCTCGGGGACGACGGCAGGCTCAGCCACGCCTGGGCCCCTGACAGGTTTTTCAATTTTCCAGATCAATCTGATTCATACTTTTACAGTGGTGCAGACACATACATTTGCACCAATATGAATTGGTGGTCAGGGGAGGGCTCATGGGAGGGGCCAGGGGTAGTATGGACTTTCGCACGTATGCACGTACGCACGTATGCAATGATGTACTAAACCATGCAAAAAAAAAAGGGCCAATCACAGCCAATGGGGCAGGTGAGGGGAGTAGCGGGAGTGGCCACGGCGGAGGCAGTGTGGATTCATGAAGTCACACTCCTCCGAATCAGAATGGAACATACGCAGTAGCTACGTGGAAGGAAATGAGGGAAAGTCCGCCTTCTTTCGAGCCCAGAAAATCCGGTAAGAAATGGCATGAACCGATTCACCAGCCTCATGCGGAAAGGGCCATAGAGAGAGAGAGAGATCTCTTGTTTCAGCAATATTCTTAATAGCTGCCTTGTAGGTACATGTAATTATGTGCTGTATTTCGCTTTTTACTGTAAAAAAATGTAAATGTTCAGTTATTCTATATGAACTAAACTTCTTTCCTAAAATAATGGTCCTTTGGTACTTTGATTTTTCACTTTTTATTTACCATAATCACATGCACATTCTTCCTTCAGAACCACAGATAGCTGATTTGTTAATAGAAGCAAAATAAAGAAACTGTGTTGAAATGATACACAAAAAGGTGTTTCGAGAACCTATCAGTAGTTCTTATTAAATTCAAACTCCTACTGGTCTGATACTGATGAAGAGGAGGAGGAGGAGAGGAAGAAGTAGTTGTTTATTTATAATTCCCTTTTCACTAAAGAGTGGAATATCAACATATATAGGGACAATGAACATAACACTATAGCAATACATGGAATGAACTCTCCAATACTCCACCAGTCGCTACTCATCTCAGCTCCTTAAACACAACTCAGTGTCTTAAGATGGTGAATCAAAGAGGAAGGCCTTCAACTCTACAAACTCTACAACTCTACAAAAATGGGTGAGATCCTCCTCCCGCTGGAGGTCCAAAGAAGACTGTTCCACTAATTCGGAGCCAGATATTGAAAGGCTTGGAGCCTTGACAAAGCTGTGTGCGTTGGTGGAACAGACATAATCTTATGCCTGTGTAAGCAGTAAAAGAATAGAGACAAAATAGATGTTTCCCAGCTTTCTCCTTGGTCTATTCTGCAGGGCTGCTAGAGATTCAGACCTCTGGACAGATCAATTCACAGAGGTTATTGCCTGCTTAAATGTCTAAGCTAAAGGAACTCTCTCTCTGTCTGTCTGCATTTACTTAACTAAAGTTCCTTCATTCTGAATTCTAGTCAGCTTTAAAGGTTGTTCCTGTTGTCAGCCTCTTGTTCTACTTAAAATTATGTTGACATTAATTGGCAAAGTCAACATTCTCTGTAACAATATTTCTTATACTTCACTGCTGAGTGAATACATGTCTGATTCAGAGCTCATTGTTGATTGTTAACCGGAAGTTACTTTATTATCAACCATGTATTAGAATTCTTGCCCTGAGAAAGCAAATATTCTTGCACATGCACGGTATGTTTTGTGAGACCATGGTCATTCCAATATATATAAAATCTCTCCTTTTAATATAATAAGGGTCCTTCTCTTTGCTCAGGTAAGAAGTGGTTTTAACTGCATTCTTCCTGAGGTGAGAATTCTCTTTGCCAAAATTGGGGTTCTTTTCAGGCTAGAATCACATAGACTACTCAAGGTAGTCGGTGCAGACCTAATATTTTAGGTCTGGGCCCATGTATTTTTTTGAGGGTTTGGGGGTAACCCTAACATCTGTAGATCTTCAGTTCCTGGATGGAACTGTAGCTGAGCTGCAAGGTACTGAGGGAGGTTAGATGAAGTCAACAAGCAATCCTATTCCTATCTATTTAGAAGTCAGTCCCACTGAGTTCAGTGGGGCTTATTCACAGATGGATATAGGAGTACACTGTAATCAAATAACAGCCCAATACCAGTCAGAACTGAGAGAGGTCCCACAAATTTTGTACTTGAAATTAAGTGGCTGGTATGTAAACAAATCATGAATGATACTTTCCTGCAACAAAGACAACAGGCTGTTATGTAGTGTCACTGATATTTCCAAGTTGTTTCTGTGCTATCACACAAATAGGCAGGATTTACTCCCTGGCTTGCTTTCAGCCAGACCTCTTTCTATTTCTTTTTGTTTTTAGCAACCTTATTCCCTTTGTCAGGATAGTAGATCTCAAGTACTGCTGATTGTGCATAAGATTTCTGAGAAGTGTTACTTCAAGGTGGTGTTACCCTGTGAATTGGGGGTCCCGGGAGGGGCACCCAAACAACAAACCAAACCAAGCAAAGATGGGGAAATTAGCTGGAGCACTCTCTTGGCTAATGAGAGGCAGGGCAACTTAGCGGGGATCTTTTACCCTATGTCTACAGCGTCAGGTCAGTGAGCAGTCAGGTAGTTCAAAATAGCTCCTAACTAGAATAGGAAATAGAGTTTTTGGGGAATGGGTGATACGTCACCAATCCTGCAGTCCTGGGGAAGCCAATGGAGGGTAGGAGGACTCGGCGTGGCAGCCGAGGGGAGCTCACAGAATGACGCAGCAAGGCAGGAGAGCAGTCCAAACGCAAGTCCGTTGAGCAGTCCGAGGAGCTCTCGGAACTGGGGGGTTTTATCAGGGAAAGGATGACTGTAGGCTAGTCTGGTCTTGGGTGAAAACAATAAGTTTTGGGTTGGAGACAATGTCTCCGAAAGGTCAGAATTTACATGATTGAGTTATGTTCTGAATTGACAATGGTATGGTTGGTATGTAAATGCGGCTAGCTCGGCAGTTAAGCACTTAGCTCGCCAGGGTGTCCTCTCAGGGCAGAGGGTCTAATGAAGGTGTTTGTTTCGGGAGGTCCCCTAAAGCAGATCTGGCAATCTCTGGCTTGGTTTGGTGTGAGCAGCAAATAGTAACCATGCCTAGCTTCGTGCTTGTTCAGTAGCCTCACAAACACTTGGTTGGTGGCAGAGCAGGGCCGAATTGTGATATCAAAATGATATCTTTGGTTCACCAAAGACCAGGCCAGTACACGGTGGTAACAGTGGCATCTATGGGCTTGAGAAAACCTGTATACTGTGCTCATGCATGTGCATACAGTGCTGTTCTACAGCAGCTTTTTAAAGTTATCTATCTATCTATCTATCTATCTATCTATCTATCTATCTATCTATCTATCTATCATCTATCTATCTATCCAATGGCAAAAATGGCCAAATGTAGTACTGCATGCTTGCCACTTCAGGCTACTCCCCTATGATGAGGCTGCCATTAGCTAAGATTAAATTAAAGTAGTTGTGGCTCTAGAGAAGCTTCAAAAACAAGGGGCTTACATGATACCTGGCTGAGCCATTCTTGCAGGGCTGGTATAGAAATTAATTAATTTATTTATTAAGATGTAAATGACTAAATAAGCTTGTTCTCAGACATTTTTAACCAGTTACTCAAACAATATACAAACTATGGCTGGTAAAAGAAACGCTGGAAGATGTGGGAAACAAGAAGAGGAAGCAAGTGACAGTTGTTTCCTTCAGCACTGGACGCTTAGTAGTGAGGAGCCCACAGCAATTTCACTAATTGAACCATTGATAATCTGGCCTTGCCAGTGGATATGCTGACTGAGAGACACTTGAAATCATCATCCCCAAAAGCAGTGTTTTCAGGCTCAGCTTTTCACAATGCGAGCTACCCTAGTAATTGCATTGTAAGTTCTAGCTTTCTCTGACAAAAGCATCCTGAATTTCCCCGACATGAACAAATGGCATAAAGGAACAGGTACATTAACTTCCTTTCCTGGCCCAGAAAATAGGTGTGGAAGGATTTCCTCACCTATGAAGATGTGTGCAGAAGAACCCAATGATCTAGAGAAGGGCTACCAGTTCTGAAATAC
This sequence comes from Iguana delicatissima, assembly GCA_948472985.1. Classification (NCBI taxonomy): domain Eukaryota; kingdom Metazoa; phylum Chordata; class Lepidosauria; order Squamata; family Iguanidae; genus Iguana; species Iguana delicatissima. The sequence continues at coordinate 594,263 of CAOKZL010001454.1, read as the reverse complement.
CAGCTGAACTCTCTGGGACCTGCTTTGCTTTTCTTGGTCTCCAGGCAGGAAGATAAATCTTAGGGCAAATGGCAGTGGAGCAGGAAGAATTCTGATTTTTGTCTGAGAAGCAGACATCTGTCTCCTCTCCTTTTTAACATATATCCCATCTCTTCCAGGTCTGCTAATAGCTCCACAGGGTTTAGGATCAGGCCTAGCTTCACACCAAGTCACAGCAAACTTATTCCGGGCCAGTGGGGATCCACACAGATACAGCTCATTTCTTGTGTTGTTTAATATCTGCGTTCAAACAACTAGTTAACCAGCTGCATGAAGCTGTCAATTGGCTAACAACTGCCAATTAAGACAATATAAATTATAGATTCTAGCGATACGGTCATGGGTATTGTCAGTGTGCAGATTACACCCAACCCTGTTTCTTGATAACATCTTCTAATCACAAGGATACAGTGCAGGTTCAAAATATGTGTGTGGTGGTGGTAGTTTTGGAGTGGGTGAAGGTGAACAACTGAAGCTTAAATCCAGACAAGTGGTACTGTTTGTTTGAACCTCAGGCAATTCTAGGAGTCTGTAAATAATCTGTTAGAGAGTTGCCCTTGTCTTTAAAGTTGGTTAACAGCTTAAGGATCCATCCAGGAGAACTTTTTAAATCAGCTTTGGCTGGAATACCAACTGTACCCTTTCTCCAACAAGGCTTGAATCATTAATGTTCTAGTTACTAGCAGGGTAGATTTTTGTAAGGTGTTTTACATGGGGCGGTGTTTGGAGATAATTTGGTCCAGAATGGTGCTGCTAGGATGTTGGTTGGTGCAAAGAAATCAGAACATATACCTCTGACTTTATATCATATGCTCTGGTCACCAATTTGTTTTGGGCTCAGATTTAAAATCCCAGATTTGACCTCTATGATTCTCAACAGCTTCAGATCACAGTATCTGAATCAACAATAACATATCCAAATCTGCCTGATAATCACAATGCCTTGCAGAAGTATTCTCCCACTCCCCTTTTTCCACATTTTCCAATGTGGAATTCAAATAGATTCAACTGGTATTCTATCAATTACAGTGCAAAACATACTCAATACTGTGAATGTGCAAAATAGGCTTCTGAAGACCTAAAAGTAAACAAAGCAAACTAGTACTGTTGGTTGCATACATATTCACCTCCATGAAACAATACTTGGTAAAAGGACTTTTGCCAACAATTCCAGCTGCAAGCATTCTTTGGTGTGTCTCTACTACACAACTTCTGGAAACTGTGATCTTGGTCTATTCTTCTTGGTAAAATTGCTCCAGCTGTGTCAGGCTGGATGGAGACTGTTGGTGTGCAGCTTACTGCCACTAGGACAAATTGAACTGGGCTACATGTAGGCTTCTTAAATTTCTTCTTAAAATTTCAAAAATAAAGCAAATAGAATGTGAAATTTATGTTCCTTGCACAGATGAACTTTGAAAATACTAGCCAGCTATAGAAGAGTCAGAGACCTATTGCATTCAGTATAAAATTGTGTGATACGAATTGAGTTAGACTTCTGCCAGATTATAGTATTTTTGCAAGATATGCAGAAAAATATGCCATTTCCTGCATTTTTTGTAAGTTGCACGTACATGCAAGCACCAAGTCACCATCAGTTAATAACCTCCTGCCATCTGTGCATTTTTTTTAAAAAGAAATAAGGTAGTGCAAATTCTTCATGTGCTTTGTGTGAAATTTCAGGTTGCGATGGAGTAAAAGAAACCTTCAAGGTTGTAACTATGTTAGTCTCTTGCAATAAGGACAAGCTAAAGTTTTGTAGTACTGTACCTCAAAATGGATGTGCTCAAACTTATTCAAAAGTTGTTGAATAAGTTTGCCCAGTGGGTTTCCATAGCCCAGCAGGGAATCCAAACTTGATTTCCAGGGTCATCGCCCAAAGCTCAGACCGCTACACCCCACTTAAATGCATGCAATTTAATTATCTTTTCAGTTAGCTTATGTATGTGTTTGTGTGGGTGTATGCCTACACGTACACAAACCCCACTACCACATAAACTTATTTATACTCCTCATTCACAAGGGTGAGGGAAGATAAACAATGGAACCCAAAGATCATGAAATGCAAGAGATACAGTAATTAAGAGATACAGTAATCGACATTTCAGTGGGAGGCACTCAGGTACAACCGTCACTCTAAATGAAAGAAATGACTGTTTTTAAAACCTGTAAAAGGCAACAAGTTTTCTTGAGAGGCTCGCGTGCCTAGAGGAAGGTGGGCTGTAAACTAAGTAATTAAATAAAATTAAATAATTTTGCAATAGAAACATGGCCTTTGCAACAGGACGAGAAATCTGACAGTCGAGCCCCACTCTATAAAATTAATGCTGTAACAAAGCGTTAATTTTGGTTTTAATAAAGAAACAAGCCATTGATACAGCGGAGGTTACACCAGAGCCATAACGACTAAGGCCATTTCCGCACTACAGTCTTATAGCGCGATTATTCCACTTTCAACATCCTATGGTATCCTGGGGTTTGCAGTTTAAACTGCAAACCCCAGGATTCCATAGGACGTTGAAAGTGGAATAATCGCGCTATAAGACTGTAGTGCAGAAACGGCCTATGGCTAAGAAGGGTTCTGACAACAAGAGGAGACACTTTTTCGGGCAATCCTCGATCAGTCTCACCGAACGCCCTCTGGCCCGATGTACAAAGCACCCCGCCTCCCACCAGGAAGACCCCGAAGGAAAAGGAGCAGCCTGCCCTCCTAACCAGCCCCTTCCGGTTTGAAATACGGAACTTCCGCAGTTCCAGGGGAAGGCGTGTGGCGAGATGATGGAGGAGGAAGAGATGCCGCCGCCGCCGCCGCCGCCGCCGCCGCTCCGGCGGAGGGGTCGCGGGGCTGGCAGTGACTTGGAGCCCCGGGAGGCGCAGCAGGGCTCTCCGGCAGCAGCTGGTAGGTGCCCTTCTTACCGGGGGGGAGTCAGGTCCCGGGGCTCCCCTGGGCCGGCGGGCGGCGGAGACCCCTTTTCTGCCCAGCACCTTCCGCCTCTGAGGTCAGGAGTAACGGGTTGCAGGGCGTTCCTTCGGGGAGGAGGAGCTTTCCCTGAGATTGGGGCCATTCCCGCACTAGACTGTTACAGCGCGATGATCCCACTTTCAACATCCTGTGGAATCCTGGGGTTTGCAGTTTAGGGAGGGGGGCCTGCAAACCCCAGGATTCCATAGGGTGTTGAAAGTGGGATCATCGCGCTGTAACAGTCTAGTGCGGGAATGGCGTGGGATGAGCTTCACGACCTTCAGGCCGGCTGCGAAGGGCCAGTCTGCCTCTTCCCACCGGTTCGCCTGCCACTGCCTCTGTGGGGACAGTGAAATTGTTGCTGAAGTGAAGTCTTTGCCCTTACCCTACAGTTGCTACTTTGGTGTCTTGTTCCTTTTTCTGCACTGAGTCTGTTTCCTCCATTTTTGGCCAGGGTAGGTAGCTGATTAAAAAAAAAATTATTATAATAACTTTATGGTGCTAGCATATGATTCTTCTCAGCTGTCCAGTACATTGACATTTATTTGCCTTGTATAATAGTAAAGCAATACTCATCCTCCTGCTACCTATCTTATAGCACCCTAGATTATACTAAATGTGCTATTGTCCACTCCTGTTCTCAGTCAGTGTAGTTCTGAACATGTCCAGATGGAGGTTTTCTTGTGCTAGAATGGAACCAGTGTGCCTCTTTTTCTCCAGTCTCAAATAGCACAAGGGCCCCCATCACCCCCACTTCCTTCACCTTTCTGAGGGATATGCCTACACATGTGTTCAGGGTCACTTTGTTTCTCTGTGGTGTGTTCCAGTGAGATGTCTTTGTCCTCGTGGAGCCTCTTTGTAGATGTGAAGTCATATAGATGTTTTGCAGAAACCAGTCCTAGTTAGCTAACTTCTTTCGGCTTTACAAATTGCTTTATGTGAGGCTGAGCCCGAATTACCGTACAGAACAGCATATTGTGAATATTGCGTGTAGTGTTTGAGTTTCTAAAAGTGTGGCATACACAGGTGGTTTGTAAATACATGGTTCTCACTGTCTGCCATCAATATAGCACACATAGAACACCTATGTTGATGTGGTACCAGTGGATGATGCAAGTTTATATTTTTCCTTAAAGATCTGTCTCTTCTTGTGACATGCTGTGTTTATGACAAGAACAGTGTCATGTTACGGTTTGTATTTCCTTGTTTCTGTTTGTCCAGGATTTGAAAATTAATCTGTGTCAGGGTGCACAGCTTTCTTGTTGTGTGCCCCTGATGGTTCTAGAGTTTGCCTAGCCTTGGTGTTTGAGATGCACACACCGCTGGACAATGGGTGCAACCCTCAGGACAGGAAAGATTGCACACTTTTCATCTCTAGCTTTATCTTGAGCAGCTGCCTAGGGGTTTATCAGGTTTTTTTTAATAGACAATATGATTCTTATCACAGAATTTCAAAGCAGAAGTGTAAAGAGTATAAAGTATAAATAGGAAAATTGTGTAAAGTAGAATTAGTGTGATTTGCTTGGCTTAGAATTTCTGTAGTCTGTAGAAGCTTTATTTATTTGATCATGCATTAAATTCTTGACCAGTTTGTCTTGCACTTCTGATAAATTATTTATCCAAGTTGTTTGCCATGAGTAAAAGCCTCAAGTTCGTTGGACTACGTGCAGCTCAGTCACAATTTGGAAATTGGGAAGCAGCTCATGGAATCATGCCTTGGGCTTGTAGCAATAGGTCTGTGTTACATGTTCACCATGAACATGAATTGTTCTCTAAATGATCAGGTATGTGAATTGGTTATACATTATATTTGTGTATGCACTGGAATAGAGTATCATCTGAAGTATTGTTCTGATAGTTGCCTTTAGCCATATGTGAAATGTTTTGGTTCTCAAAAAAAATCATTTTTTTAGTTTATCAGTTTTTGTGATATTTATTCTAAAATTCAAACACAACATTTGTTATTATTATTGTAAATACAGTGCCTGTTCTCTAAATCTCAAGAAGTAGTTAATTTGAGAAACACACTCATTGGGTATGAGTGGGAAATTGCCCTTAGCCTTTAGTGTGGTTTTGAGAACCAAGCAGATAGTTATAACTTATGCAGTTCCTATGAAGCGTGGTAAATCAGAGACTAAAAAAACTGGAAAAATCTATTTGTACACTAGAAATATAACATTGATTATCAAAACTATGTTTTGACAAGAGAGACTTCAGTTTAACTGGTGGCTGATAAGGGTAGAAAAAGTTTTGTTTAAAAAAAAAAGAAACCTCGCTCCTTGCCCCTTTCTTCCTCACTGCATTCAATTTCTTCTGGAGGGCTTAATACCTGCCACATTCTGTTTTCTAGCCACATTAAATCTTCCAGTGAGCACACACTTTACTACACATCAGAAGTCCTTTGTCCCCCAAAATACAGGTGCAGCACATTCCAGAAGGATGAAGTTAAGATGAATGGAATGTTGAGCACACATCCCGAGGACTCTTGGGATGAGTGCTGTGCATCTTTACGCTGCAGCAAAGGGTGGATTAGAAGGTTGGCGTGCTTCATTTTGTTTGTGTAACATTATACCTCATTTAATTACTTAGGAGAATAATGGTGGTTTCATTTACAGTTGAGGCTACCAGCTCAGAGAAGAAAGAGAAGCCTCTTCCCAGATTAAATATTCACTCTGCATTCTGGATATTGACATCAATAGCTACTACATACTATGTTGAATTTTTTAAAACTATTAAAGAGATTATTCAACAAGAGAGGTAGGTTTTTCTTTCTTAACAAGAACATGTTTTATAAAGTTCACATGAACAAAGAACATCACAATTTATTGTGGATATAGTTGTATGTGAATGCAAACTGTTAATTTCTAAAATAACCAGATGCCTTTGAGAGAGAAAAGCATGAGACCTACCCATGTAGGAACAAGCATGTTCATTTTGCTACAGAGTGTAGGAATAGACTTCATCTATATCGTCCTCAAAATAGAATCCAAAGTCTATCCTGTGGTTGAATTGTGATTGGATTTATTGAATGACACAATAAAGCTATTATACAAAATGTGTTCAAATGTCCTTTGGGGCCATTTTTGCCATGTTTTTGGCCCCCATAAGCCTTTTTAGGCCTAGGAAAAGACTTTTTTCAGAATAAGAAGTTAATTGGAAGCAACTTTTTTTCCCAGTGGAGATGAAGTGGGGTGTTAGATGTAATATCACAAAATGTGGTTGAAATGGCAGAAAATCAACAAAGTATGTTGCTTTCTGTGAGCAGTTCTGCCTCAGTTGAACCAATGTTCAACTGTTCTGGTTAAGAAAACTTAATTTTTTTAATTGCTTAATTTTTAAAAAAATTTTTTTTGCAGTTGGTGGTTTGTTCTTGGCAGCTGTTTATTGGCTGTCAGTTTGTCTGTGGCCTTTTATTGCATAATATATCTTGAATGGTATCATGGAATTGAGGATTACGATGCTACCTACCCCGCACTAATACCAGTCACAACGGCTACTTTTATTGCTGCCGCAGTTTGGTAAGTTTGTTACCCCCAGGAGTGTGCTTATTTTTTCAGACTTTCATTTCTTCAGAGTAAATAATTCAAATGATTTAGCTATTCAGTTTTTGGAGCCTATCCAAATGTTGCCAGTAAAATATGTGGAAATTCTAATAAAATAGCTTATGACAAGTGTCCTTTTGGTTACATACTTTGGGATGTGCTGCAGGAGGAGGCATCTAGTACCTCCTTGTGCATGTCCATTGCACCTGGTGTCTAACAAGAGCAGAAGGGCTCCTGGGCACATTTTGATGACTCTGGTCACTGCAAGGGTACCTGTGGAGAACAAGGAGTTGGCATATGCCCCACTTTCTTAAGGGCAACTTACATCTGAGGGAATGGATGGTAAATCCACTCCCTCCAGTGCTGTTTTCAGTCACCGTAAATAATTTCAAACAACTCATTTACCAACTTCTTGTTGTTGTTGTTGTATGCCCTCAGTCATTTCTGACTTACAGCAATTCTCTAATGGGTTTTCTTGGCAAGATTTGTTCAGAGGGGTCTTGCTGTTGCCTTCTTCTTAGGGTGAAAGATTTTGACTTGTTCAGTGAACAGTGTTTCAAATCCTGGTCTCCAAGAATCTTAGCCTAACACTCAGATCGCTACACCACACTGGCTCCTGTTCCCTTATAGTAGCTCCTTTAAGCATGAATGTAATATGTGCCATGTCTAAAACAACTAGCAGTAAATTGAAACTCATTATATATATCTGTCTTCTTTTCTTAGTTTTAATATTTCCTTATGGCCTGTATGGTCTTTTCTCACACCTCTGATACTCTTCATCCAGTTCATGGGTATTGTGATGCTTGTGTCACTCTTGGGCTGAAATCTTCTGTGGTAAGACACCTACGAAGTTATATATCAGTTCTGAATTATGTGATCTCTTTGTTTTCTAAATCAATTGCACTTTTAACAGACATTAAGGTGTACTCAAACAAAGGAGGATAATTCCATTTCATTGCCTGGAGGAGTCAGCCTATTAGCTGATATGACATAAACATCCAACAGGTGGAAGCTGTCGAGCAGCAGATTTGGGACAATTAAGAAATTAGCTTGGCTTAGAGTGAAAATGTTGAACTGAAAGGTGTTGAATTGAAAGAGGACTGTTGGATCAAGAAGCATGCCACTAAATTCTGTGTAACAGCACTGTTTCTGTAACTTCCTGGGACACTTAATGAATGCATTAAATTCAGCATTATTCCCCAACATGTTGAAAACTACTTTTCTATAATGGTTTATATACTATTTCATTGCATATTTTCAAGAAGTTCCCAGGTATTCATGAGCTCAGAATAGGTAACTTTAACCTTTTGTGAACAGAAAAGTGGAAAAATACTTTTAAAAATTAAATTACCTGGCATACAGTGGAGAAGCAGTTCCAGGGCAGCAGAGTAGGGAGCATCAAGGCTCAGGCACTAGACAAGGTCTGGGGACCCTGCAAAGCAGACTTCTCACATGCTCCCAGGAGGGCACCAGGAAGAGAGCTTGTCATTCCTTTCCCTCAGCAATCATAAAGCAGGAAAGAGCTTTGGTAGGGGCATGGCAGCAGAGGTAGTTCTGATCCTGATTGCTCATTTGCAAATGAGCAACCAGAGTCAGCATCAATGCCCTTAACAAATCCAGGGCAACCAGCAGATCCTGACCAAAGTTCCTCACTGCCCTGTGGCTGTTGGCAGCAGAGGCAGTACCAATCCTGGTTTGCAGCTCAATCCAATTCTATTTGGGTTGACTAAGAAACAAGCCCACTCTGTTCAATGGGCTCGTTCCAAAATGAGTATTCCAAAATGAGTATTCATTTGTGAAACAGGAATGTTAATGAAATGGAAATGTATGCTTCCCAGAGATTTTTGAGTCTTTCGCACCTGCACACCCCTGAAGCTTGAGGCTGATTTATAGAAACACAAGAATCTGTGAAACAGTCTCCTGCCATTTTACAGATTCTCTTGCCTTTTGCTGCCTCTGCCAACCCCTTTCCTCAAGCCTGAGATTCATAGAAACTGATTCATAGAACACAAGGAATCCAAGAATAGTCCTTAGTGTGAATCCACACATGGCACCACTTCACAAATCCTTGTGTCTTTTGCCACTGGACCAATCCCTACCCCATGCTTGAGGCTGATTCATAGAAACACGAGGAATACGCAGGTAGCGCTTGGTGCAAATCCATGCCTCTGACCATTTCACAGATCTTAGCATTTTTCGTGATCTCTCTGCAGCCTCACATGTGGTTTGTTTACTGCTGTACTGTATAGCTTGTGTTGTAAAGTATATTTTTGTGTGCACACTTTATTGCTCTGAAAAACAACGGTTCATAAAAAGCAGTTTGGTGGTCAAAACAATCCCTCAAAATCTGAGGGGGAGTGTAAAGTGCTAACTCTCGGTGAGAAAATAAAAATCTTAAATCTTTTGAAAAGTGGCATATCAAATTCCAAAGTTGCCTGTAAGATCAGTAAGAATCTGTAAGAGCATCTGTTCGATAAAGCAGAAAGATTCTGAAATTCAGAGATGTGTAAGTTTTGAACCTACAATGGCAAAAATGGTCTCTGTGGTTCATAATAAAGTACTTGCAATGAGTGAAGAAAGCATTAAGTGTGTGGCTAGAGGACATGTCACAGAAGCATATCCCTGTTGATAGCAGCTTTTTGCATCAAAAGCACTTCGCCTCTATGAGCACTGCAGTGGGTGGGTTGAGGAGAGTGAGAAGAAGAAGTTCAACACTAGTAAGAGAGGCTGGCTAGCTATGTAAAGCACTACAGCCTCAAGAATTTGAAGATCACTGGGGAATCAGCACTGGCCAATGTCAAAGCAGCATCAGTGTTCCCAGTGGTGGGTGAGACTGAAATATCAGTTCTACCATATTGAACACCAGAAGAGTTCAAGAAGATCACAGAAGAGAAAGGTTACCTTCCAGAGCAAGTCATTGGTTGTGATTAAACAGGATTGTTCTGGAAGAAGATGCCCAGTCATACACACATCCATAAGAGTGCTAAGGAGGCTCCAGGATTAAATGCCTTACTCTGATGCTTTGTGGCAACGCAGTGGATCCCATGATCAAGGCAGGCGTCATCTACTGAGCAAACAATCCCTGGGCCCTTAAGAACAGAAACAAAAATTTTCTGCCTGTGTTCTGGCAGCACAGCAAGAGGGCTTAGGTGATGGTGGTCTTGTTCTTGGAATGATTCCACCTATGCTTCATTCCTGAAGTGAAGAAATACCTTGGAATGGAAGGGGCTGCCATTCAAAGTTCCCATAATTGACAATGCTCCCAGTCATTCCCTGTCTCAGCTGATGGGAATGTGGAAGTGATATTCCTGTCTCCTTACACTACATCTCTGTTGCAACCTCTCAATCAAGGCACCAAGTGCGTTAAGATAATCTACACCTGCTTCACCTTCGAGGGGATTTGGGCTGCATTTGCTATTAACCCTGACTACAGCATCATGGCTTTATGGAAGAGCTTCACAGTTGCAGATGCTATCTAGAATGTTGCAAGGGGACTTGGTGGGGAAGGTTTATTTGTCATGATTGAGGAGAACGTCAAAGGAACTATAGAAGAGCATGGAGAAACCCTTACCAATGAGGAACTTAAAGATCTGCTGAAATCCTCTTTAGAAGATGATGGTAAGATGGAGTAGAGGCACAGCCATCATTTTGGGCGCTTGAAAGATGTGCAGAAGCTTTTCAGCTAGGACAAGTGTTAAACGATAGGATCCTTGAATACAATCCTTTTATAGAAGGAAGTCTCTGTATCACCCGATGGATAACAACATGCCTATAACCACTGCAGGATTTGTTTGATGAGGCAAAGAGAAAGAAGAAACAGCTTCCTATAACAGCATTTTTCACCAAAGCATCTGGAGTTGCGAAATATCAGCCTTCAAACATTGAACATCCTTGGCCCTCAACCTCTACAAATCCTGTTGTTAAGCTTCCTCCAGAATGTCAGCATATTGTACTTGACCTTTTTGATGTCTAAATTATACTATACGTATAACAACTAAAGTATATTCAACTATTTACAGCATTTGTATGCATTTTTTGCAAACACAAACACCATTTTGTATTTTGTTGCTTTGCATATCACCACCTCAAGCTTTGGGGGCAGGGGGGGTGACAGTAGTGGTGTTCCTGTTCATTCCTTCATGAATAAATGAGCAGGATTGGCACTGCCACTGTCAACAGTTGCAGCGCAGTAAGCACAGTCAGAGGGCAACAAGGAGCTTTGGTAGGGACATGTATTTTAGTATTTAGTATTTTTAGTGCTGATCTTGCTCATTCGTTTATCGGAATCAGTCTCAAGCTTTGGGGGGAAGGGCAGCAGCAGCAGAAGATACAAAGATCTGTGAAATGGTTGGGGGCATGGATTCACACCAAGCACTGCCTTCAAATTCCTTGTATTTCTATGAATCAGCTTCAAGCTTCATGGGGAGGGGGGGGTGCATGTGCGCACCAGTGGCAACAAAAGATGTGAGGATCTCAGAAATAGTGGGAGGCTTGCATTTCCATTTCACAGATCCTCCTGTTCTGAAACTGAATATTCGTTTTGAAATGAGCCCATTGAACAGAGTCAAGTATGCTTCTTAGTCAACCTGAACAGAGTTGGATTACACTGCAAACAAGGAACCACAGCAATCAAGGATAGCAAGCAACTTCAGCAGGGACATTACAGCATTGATTAGCATAACTCTGCTGCCTCCCTGCACCATTTTTTCATAGGGACTTGAGAACATGTGATTTTTAGTATTTGCAAAGGGTCTTGGAAACAACCCTTGATGAATACAGTGGCCCACTATATGCCAGTATGCAAAGCATAGTCAGACTTGGTGGAACATTAATGAAGCAAGATAAAATATGGCATTAAAATATTGCTAGCTGTTTCATGCCATTTATTTATTTATTTTTTAAATGTGCCCGTAATTTCTTTTGCTTGAAAGTAGTGGCAGTATTTAATCTTTCAGTGGCTACATAGGTTATTTATACATATATATATATATATACATTATACATATATATACATTTACACATATATATAATTAAAAATGTGAAACCATAGGTTATGGTTTGACATTTTTAATTATATATATGTATAAATGTATATGAATAATTTTAGCCAGGTGTAGCTTACCGTGGAGCAGTTCTGTTTCAGTATGTACAAAAGATTCCCCAAGGACAGACAATATACGAATCTTGCATCCCTGTTTTTCTTGCAATGTAGGCATACAGTGTGCTGAGTCAATGTAGAAAATGAGACATGTATGCTTTCTGTGTCATCTTCCAGTTCTTCCTACTTCTGGTCTGCTAAATGGATAAATCAATCAATATTTAAGCAATATGATGCAAAGTTGGTATTTTAAAAAGTTATTTCCCATTTCCAATGCTGATCTTGCAAAGGTAGCGCAAGCTGAAACTTAATTACAGCAAAAGTTGGATGTGAGTCAGTTTGTTCTCTGATCTTTAAACTTGTTAATAGCCAACGGCCATGTTGATTTCAGTTAATATTTCCAAGTTAAAATTGTTTGAGAAGCTGGTATTTGCTTTTTCTGACATTGTGCCATATCTGGTCAGTTAAAATGTTACATGTTATGTTAAGCTGCTGAATGTAAAACAAATGGTTCAAGTAGATTTAGCTGTTTAGTGTAATTTTTCATAATGATCAAGTAGCAAATGGATCAAGAGGAACTGATTCTAATGATGCTGAATGTAAAACACTCAACTTTTTCATTTGATGAACTATATATTCTAGTGCAACCTTCTAGTCTGATATATTGAAAGTGTAATGGTCTATGACATAATCATTTGTTGCTTATTTGTGCAGATTATTACTTCAGAAATAGTGTAATATTTGCAGGTAGTAATATGTCAAGTTAAAATGGTATTATGGTAAGTTCTGAAGCCTTAACTTCACTAGATGTCTTTGGTTATGTAAATATATAGGTTCCCATGTGGTTCCTACAAATTAAAGAGAGGATATTGCTGATGGGGAGCATTTAAATGTTTTGAATTCTACCAAGGGTGTCTACAGAAGTTTGAAATTAAGTCCAAATCATAAGCTTTCCACCTGTATGAAGAAAGAAAATGTGCACCATATTAGAAACAATTTGTACTTACATTCTCTTCCTCTCTGCTTCCAGAATCTGTATCAGTGCCTTTCCGCTGTCTACCGGAACTGATAGCCATCTTCCTTCAGTAATGCATCAACTTTTGAATATGTAGCATAAATAAAATTCTTCTTTGATAAGCTTGGATGCAGCATCTCCATTACATGTGAAGAACCCCGGCATGCAAGTGGGGATACGAACAAGTAGGCTGCATTGATTTGTTCAGTGTGCGTGTTTGCTACAGACACACAGTAGGATCATGTATGGAACTGTCCTGGAATTGAAGTGAACTGAGGAGCATACACACAAGCACACACACTGCACTTGAACATTGTGGTTTGAATTTCAATGAAATGTTGGGTTGGAGTACAGTATGTAACTACTGTATTAATAAATTGCAGAACTATTTGCATTGTTTTCCAGCATTGTTATTTAATAAAGAATACTTAGTAGGGGGCTGGTTTCACATTCATACAAACTTTGTTACAAATAGGGAAGAGTTCATGATAAGAACAAAAGAAGAACTGTATTCAGACCAGAGGTCCATATATTCTATCAACTGATCCTTGGGGTATTTCTGGTCAGCAAAATACATGTTTGGAGAACATTGGGGTTGTTGGTACTTCAGTTATAATGGGCGAGGTGAAGTATGGCTGTGGAAGTAGAAGTGGAGAGAAAAAATTTTGTGGCTGTTTCTCCTTCTGGTTTATTGTCCAGCCAACAACAGCTCTAGTGGAACCCCATCAGGTGTAAAAGTGATGCTGCTTAATGCCAGGTCAGTGACTGGAATGAGCTGTATGATCCATGTCTTGATCCTGGATGAGGAACCTAACCTTGCAGGTATAACTGAAACCATGTTGACTAAAGTGCGGGGAGAGGTGTCAACATGATTTGTTTGTGCCCACCAGGTTTCTGGGTGTAGCAGCAGGGAAAGTTGATGTTCAGCCACCAAAAATGCACAAAATACCTTATGCAAGCTTTCAAAGCTCCACTGGCTTCTTCAACAGGACAAGAAAAAAAATGTTGATTTCACAGTCTTACATTTTGTCAAGTATTTTTCCCCCAGTTAAATTGGTCTGGGCTTTATTCCCTAGATTTTACAACTCTGTCTCCCAGTGCCCACATGGCCAAGGAGGGGAGTGGCCCCTGCCTGCACTGCTCTCCCTGCAAACTATCTTAATTGACAACGACAACAACTTGACAAAATGTAGGTCTGTGACTCTAATATTGCCATTTTTCTTTTTGCCTTCTGTATGATTTTTAATGCTTTTGCCTGATGAAGAAGCCAGTAGAGCTTCAGAAACTTGCGTGATATGTGATATGTATTGTGCATTTTCGGTTGGCTCAATAAAGATATCACTGTTTTGTAGATTTTGGATGTTGTTGTATTTTGCTGTATGGCCTACATAGCTATCCCTGGATATGTTTAATGATCTATCATGAGTCCATCCCCCTATTGTGGTACACTGACAATCTGCAGGGTTTGAGTGTGTACACCTGGCAAGAGATCAGTGAAAGAGCATTGGGATTCTGTTGGTGTAACGTCTACTCTGCTGCCTAACTGTCTTCCTGCCTAAGCTACTGGAGGAAGTCTCAGAGGTGGTGCTGATTTCCCACGCATCTGCTTGGGCAACAGTGGGAACTCTGTGATTCTATGACCATATGGGAGGAAGAGGAACTTCATGTGTCTGGCATTGATTAGGGTCAGTATCCTCCTAGCCCTGTTCACATGGTCTGAGCAATAGCTGATCCCAGATTCCAGTGTGGGATTAGCTACTCTTATGGATTAATAGGACATTTTTCTTTTCTCTTTGAATCAGACACACTCCAGGTTACTTTTTTGTGAGGGAGGAAGCAATAGGAGGTCAAAAGGTATAGCTAAAGTACAGGTTTCAAGGAGTCAGTTTCAGTGCAGGTAAACAGTCTGGTGGAGAGGGTCTTTGTGAACACTCCAAGGCCCCAGAGGGTTGGCCTGGCTGTCTCAGCCAGGGAACAGGGCCTAACCAGTTCCACAAGATACAGGACAGAGAGAAGCATCTGCTGAGGCTTGGTGGGCCAATTTGGCTCCACTGGACCCTTGGTGGGCTGCAACATCAGGTGACAACCAGAAGTGATGTTCTGAGCAATAATCATATCTGGTCATTCTGTATATATCACTAGCGCATTTACCCTGTGTTGGCCTGGATTTTATTTTCTCATAGGTAATAATTGTTAGAAATACCTTAGGAATTACCTTACCTTACCTGTTGAAATACATGTGGATTTGTGAGTGTCTCTAATTCCCCAAACTGTGTATTTACGTGGTGTTGCCTGAAGTTTTATTTTTATTTTATTTTGCCGCGAGGCCTCATTTCCATAGCAGTCAGCCTGAGGGTCAGACAGCTCTCTGGCTGAGAATTCTAAATTCTAAAGAGAATTCTAAAGGCCCCTCCCTAAACTGCCAAACCCAGGATTCCATGGAACCTTCAAAATCGGCCAGTCATATGAGGTCTTCTTGTCTCACACAGCCAGTTGCATGAAGTCTTCGCCTGCCTGACAGAAACAGACAAGACCACTCACAAACTTTGACTTTTATATAGTAGACTACCATATTTACCCAGAGTTGCCCAGGATTTTATTTTCCTCCTAAGAACGCACCAAATTGTCTTCTCTCGTACCTGTAACTTTTCCTCATATTTCCCAGTGCAATCTGTATTCAGAGTTATTTATATATACACTTTGGGTTCCTGAGGGAATATGCTGTCCTCCTCCGTACTGCTAGGCCTCATCTCCATAGCAACTGGCCTATTCCAGTACCTGTAAAGTTTCCCCATATTCCCTAATCCAATCTGTATTCAAAGTTGTTAACATATAGAGAAAGTGTACTGTCCTTGCAGCTAGTTCTCATCTCCACAGCAACCAGCCTATTCCAGTACTTGCAACTTTCCCTCATATTCCCCAATCCAATCTGTATTCAGAGTTGGTAACAGAAGTTTGGTTTCTGAGGGAATACACTGCTCTTTTTACTGCGAGGCCTCATCTCCATAGCAAACTCTCTGGCTGAGAATTCTAAAGCCCCTCCCTAAACTGCCAACCCCAGGATTCCATAGAATCTTCACAGCCAGCCAATCATATGAGGTCTTCTCACCTCACACAGCCAATTGTATGAGGTCTTCCCTGCCTGTGCAGACAGACAAGATTGCTCACAAACTTTGACTTTTATATTGTAGATTACAGGTGTTTGGGATTTAACCCCCTCCAACAGATTTTAATGTAAAAGCACAGTCCAGAGATATTTTTCGGCTCCTCCCCACCCCCAATGTTCCTCGGGCATTGAGTGAGTTCTGTTAGTATTTAACTAACAAAGCAGAAAGGGGTTTTCTTGAGTCTTCATAAAACAATCTAATTGAAAGGTTAGAAAGATTAATAAAACTTCCGGGATTCATTCATAGTTAAGAGCACTGGAGCCAATCTTATACAAATAACCAAGTGCAGAATAGGACTTTTGACACATTTAGAATAGAAGCCTTATTGCTCAAAAATAAACTATAGCAATGGGAAATACTTCCTTGTTAAATGTCATCTTCTTTGATTACATGATAAGATATTTCAGAAGCATTGCTGTTTTCATTAAATGGTTTATAGGCCAAAGGGGGAAATGTGTCAATCACGTACATACACCAGAATGTTTTGCTAAGAGTTACCTAATTAAAGTGCTTATTTTTGCTCAGTCATTTCCTGAACTGGAGAGAACAGAGATGTCCAGTGTCAGGAACCGAATTCACACACACAAATGTAACGGTGCAAATACACTATTTATTAGGAGTGTGATACATAGTACAGAACTTCAGTGAGCAAACTGAAGGCAATCAGCAAAATCCAAACATCAAAAGCACAGAGTTTCCCATCCCGTCCACAAGAGACCTTGGAGTTCTGGTTCCAGCCCAGCAGCACTTATCACTACATTCCTAGCTTTGTTTATCTAACGGTCTCTGATTCTCATATCTTGTTACAAGCAAGTTGCTAATTAGCTTCTACTGCATGTCCCATAACTGAAATATGGAGGGCTACCCGACATCCAGTGTCTTTTGTGATATCTCAAAATGAATCAGCAAGAGAATGGAGTCCATGAAAGCTTAACAGTAAATAAAACATGTTCGTCCTTAAGATGCTACAAGATTGATGATGTTCTTGATCTAGCTGATGCCTTCCTATACAATTGTGAGGGTCCACAGCTATATGCTTTTCCCCTCTCTCACTTTCTGACAACTGTTACCCTGTAGACTGGGGGTCCCGGGAGGGGCACCCAAACAACAAACCAAAATAAGCAAGATGGGGAAAATTAGTTGGAGCACTCTCTTGGCTAACGAGAGGCAGGGCAACACAGCGAGACCTTTTATCCTATGTATACCGGTTCAGGTCAGTGAGGAGTCAAGCAGTTTAAAATATTAACAGTTTTTATTAAGCAAGGAAAATAATAAAACTCAAACACACCTAACTAGAGAGGAAAGAAAGAGAGTTTTAGAGAAATAAGCAATACGCCACCTGTCCGAAGTCCTGAAGACACCAATTGGAGGGAAGGAAGGAAACCCGGTGTGGAGACTGAGGGGAATCTGTGGAACCAAGCGGGAGCGAGGCGAGGACTAAGATCCAAACGGAGCTTCAAGTGATTTCAGCTTAGTGATTTCAAGTGATTTCAGCTCAGTCCAGTAAGAGTTCCAAAGAGCTCTCAAAGTGGGGCAACTTTTATAGGGAAAGAACGACCGCAGGCTAGTCTCGTTTTTGCAAGAGAACAATGAGTTTTGGTCTAAGGACAAAGGCTCCAAAAGCTCGGAATTTGCATGATTGAGTTATGAACCGAATTGACCTTTTGTTTTACAATCAAGGTGTCTGTTTCAGGTGGCTACCCCCTGAAGCGCAACTGGCTATATCTGGTACTTTACAACTATCGCCCATGCCTAGTGCCGCGCTTGTCCAGTGGCACCCAACAAACACTCAGCTGATGGGGGAAAAGGGCCAAATTATGATATCAAAATGATATCTTAGTTCACCAAAAACCAGACCAGAATGCCATGGTAACACAACCATGCCAATTCCATCATAATTGCCTTTTAGCAACCATGACATCCAATATCTGTGGTTTGCTTCTCTGTTCAGTATGTACAGAGACTGTAGCTCCTGAATCTTATGGCCATTCCAAAGTAGTTGATACCAAGACAGCCAGAGCTGCAGTTGCAATCAAAGGTTGATTTGGGCTTGCTTTTAATGGTTTAAGCTGCTCAGGAAACCATTTAGAGTCTACATGGAAACCATAGAGAAATTTTTTCCCATGTCAATGAACTTTAAGTGGTAAAGACTGTTCTTACAGGTTAGTTTTGTGAAGTAGTGGCAATGCACACACTTTTCCAGAATGTGCTGTTCCTCTAGGTATATTAGACACTTTGAATACCCTAAGCTAACACAATTATTGAAAAAGGACTTAGATGACCTCTAAGATATCTTAGATACAGACAGCAAGTGACTGTAGTAACATGGGCTCAGAAGCTTCCAGGACAGAAGTAAAGACTAAATAACAAAATGATGAGGGAGTAGATGCGAAGAAGTAGTTAGAAGCTGACTAAGGAAGTTGGCACATGAAGAAGGAATAACTGGACCAAAGCCTATAGAGCTTCCAGAAGACAACTCAAGCTGCATAAAACTCTCACAAACTGGAAGGGTCAATTCATGTGCCAAGTACATTCCTTTGCAGGTTTGGCCTTCATAAGGTGATTATTCATGAGGTGTCCACTTTCCTTCCTCCCCAATTCTCCCCCTCCTATTTGCTTGCCTTTTGCCTGGGCCTGCATGCCTTCTCCACATTCAGGCAAAAGGCAAGAGAATGGGAGGGAGATCCCCACATGCAGAGAACAAAGGTGCACATGAGCTTTACCTCCATTTCCCCCCCTCCCATTCCCTCACCTTTTGCTCAGGCATGTGTGCCTTCTACATGTGCACCTTTTCCACATGTAGGGCTCTCAATCTCTAGCCTTTTGCCCAGGCACATGGAAGGAAGGCATGTGTGCCCAGGCAAAAGGCAAGGGAATGAGAGGAGGAGAATGGGGAAAGCTCTCATTCACCTTCCTTCTCCACATGCAGGGCTCTCTCCCGTCCCATTCCTTTGCTTTTTGACTGGGCACATGGAAGTAAGGCACACATACCCAGGCAAAAAGCAAGGGAATGAGAGGGAGAGCACTCAGGCAGCAGGAGTGTTACTTTTTTTAAAAAAACTTGCAAGGGTTCTGCACCCCGAACCCTTGTGAAAGTGAAGGGGGCACTGTACATTGATATCACCTATTCAGAGATCTGCAAGAAAAGGAGCTTACTGAATCATCAAAAGAGATGACTGCAAACATTCTTACCAAGATACTTCCTAGAGACAGGTTCCAGTTCCTAAGGGAAAAGATAAATTTTGCAGACTAAAGCAAGCATGGTTGAGAAGGACATATGGGAGCAAAGAGGCATCAATGCTTGTAAAATGAGAAGTGAGAGAAGGAAGTCTAGATAATGCCTACCCTTTTGCTTTCATTCTTCTGTATCTTTCTTTGGTCTATATGATCAAACCTTTTGTTTCCTTCCTACATGCAGCTGCCATTTTCTCCTTCTTTCAAGAAGTTATTCTCTTGGTTTTCCTTTGTCTAGGCAAAGCATCCATGAGTCTCCAACCCCAACATGCTAGCTTACACCTGCACATGAGACCCATTTTTTAGGGGCTCTTGTAACCAAGTTTAGGTCAACTTTTTCAGTCTGTCTCTGTCACTATCTAAAATGGATTTTCTAAGAAATACACGTAAGTTTTCTTCCTCCTCCACCCTCTCCTCCTTCTCCTTCTCCTCCTCCTCCTCCTCCTCCTCCTTCTCCTTCTCCTTCTCCTTCTCCTTCTTCTCCTTCTCCTTCCTTAGAAGAGCATCCAGAGGCATTCTTCTGTCTCTACCAGAGGCTCATACTGCATTACCCTTGCTGTACTCTGCTGAATATAGGTACAAAATATTCATGTAACCATAACAATACCATTCGAAAATCACTTTTTGCTTTATGAAATAATTTGGGACTGTAAGAATAGGTCTTCATATGTAATCAATCCCTTACATACGGTTTGCAGCTCCACTGTTACATTAAAAATATCAAAATACTTGCCTACTTCTGCAGCCACCAGGCCCTTTCCCACTGAGCAGAACTGTGCTGCTATCCAAAGGAAGAGGATATGCACATCCCTATTTTTTTTAAAATAATCTCTTAAACAAACTTTTCTCTGGAGTCAGTCACAAATAGCTACTAATTCCACACACATACACACACACACACACCCCTACCTACCTACCTACCTACCTACCTACCTACCTACCTACCTTATGGAACCATCACTTAAATCTTGTCAGACCTGACTGGGATAGACCCATTCACCCAATGACATTTACCTACATGTTGAGTTGCTGTTTGTATCTTCAAGTCTACTCCAACTCATAGCAACCCTATTGCATGGTTTCTTTGGCAAGATTTATTCAGATGGGCTCTGTTGTTGCCTCCCTCTTGGTGTGAGAGTGTCACTTGTTTAAGATTACCCAGTGGGTGTCTATGACTGAAGCATGGGGAGGGATTTGAACACTGGCTTCCCAGATTCCTAGTCTGACACTAGTCCTAGTCCTGGTACCATATTGGCTCTATGTGTTGACTCACCATCATACAATTTACTGAATAGGTCTGCTTGAGTTGGGACTAGCCAACATGATACCAGTTGTTCAGTGTTAAGTGATTTCTATAGGAAACACTTGCAGCTGCTCAGCAAATGGCAGGAAAACTATTCCCAGTTCCATATCTGTGTGAAAATTTGAAACACAGCTGTATCATTCAGATGAATCAAGACGCAAAGTTTGCATGTCTTGAGCCCCCCAAATATCTTCTAAAAGCCCCATATTGAATATTGCTGTAATCAAGAAACTGTTCCCTTCAAAAACAAAACAAAATAAAACAAAAAACACCTTGCTACTTGATGGAATAATTCCTGAAAAGAGCAGAAAAATGAATGATAGCAGAAGATGGCTATAATAAATAAATAAATACATACATACATACATACCATACCATACTGCATGATAAAAGAAGCATTAGGCTACCCATATGATACACCAACACAATCAGGGGAGTTTCTTCTGTAAGATGGCGCAGATTTTGGTCTTTAATGAAGCTGTTTCAAAGTACAGGGCACACTCAAATTTGCTAACCGCTGCCAGTTAAAAAAACAGCCAAACAAATAAGGAATTTGGTGTGTATATCCCCAACACAAGCCTTAGATCAACCCAAATCACACGCTGTCACATCTGAAGGAGTCTCCCCTCTCATCTGGAAGTGATTTTGGTCCAACATGAAGCTGTTTCTGTGTTCAGGAAACATTCAAATATGCCAGCTTCTCCCAGTTAACACAAATATCAGCAAAACAAGAAAGGATTTGGGCCTCTGTATTCCAAAAGAAGATTTGGGTCAACCGAATTCATTCACTTCACATCTAGTATATTCTCTCTCAGTATGAACTGATTTTGGTCTGACCTGAAGCCATTTCTATGTTTATGGTAGATCCAAATACGTCTATTAGTTAGCTCAAAAATTAACCAAAAAAATGGTTCTGCCACTTGGCTGTCTTAATGGCAGATGCGATCTCACGATCTCCAGGAGCCCAGGTCCAGTTCCTTATGTGTTTGGCTGACAGAGGTTGTCACATTCGAACATGCCTTCCATCTAGAAACAACTTCAGATCAGACCACAACCAGTTTCTTATGAGAGAGGAGACTTCCCCAGATGCTAGAGTGTATGACCTGAGCCTTATTTTGGGGTATACAGGCCAAGTGTCTTGTTTATCTGGCTGATTTTTACCTTAACTAGCAGAGGTTTAATGTGCCATACACAAAGATTGCTTTGGGTTGGACCAAAATGAGTTCTAGGTGAGAAAGGAGACTCTTCCAGACACAAAGGTGTATGATTTTGGTTGACCCAAGGTTTTGTGGGGATTCACATGGCCAATTCATTACTTCTTTGGTTGATTTTTCATGTAAATCACGTAAGTGACATGTTTGAATGTGCCCACGCGTAGAAATGGTTTCAGGTGGGACCAGAATCAGTTGAATTACTCCCTCAGATGTGACAGCGATTATTTAGGTTTACTTGAGGCTTGTTTTGGGGTTCACAGGCCCAATTCCTTATTTGTTTGGCTGATTCTTGTCCTAACTGGCAGAGGGTGACATTTAATGTGCCCTTCACACAGTAAAGATTTTGAGTTGGAACAAAATGTATAATAATAATAATCATAATAATCATAATAATTATTTATATCTGGCCTCTCCACATGGATCGAGGTGGTGAACAACATTAAATACATTAATACATTAAAAAACATACCCAATCTTCCCTGCCCACCAATCCACCTAAAACCAACCCCCTAAAACACACAACAATTAATCAACTATTAAAAGAACAGCAAGAGAATTGATGGGAGGTGATGGAAATGCTAGTCTTGGAAGGCCTGTCAGAAGAGATCAGTCTTGACTGCTCTTTTAAAGCAGTCAAGACTGGTAATGTGCCAGGTCTGCTCCAGCAGGCCATTCCATAACTTGTGAGCAATAGAGAAGGTCCTCTGGGTAACCGCAGCCAACCTAGTTCTGACCGGCTGCAGTAAATTCCTCCCAGAGGACCTTAGTGTGCGGGGCGGATTATATGGGAGAAGGCGATCCCGCAGGTAGGCTGGGCCCAAGCCATAAAGGGCTTTAAAAGTAATAAGCAACACCTTGTACTGTGCCCGGAAACTAATAGGCAGCCAATGGAGAGACTTTAGAATTGGTGTTATACGGTCTGTTTTAGGTCTTCTGGTGACCATCCTGGAAGCCATCCAGAGGACCTGGAGCAGCATGAGGGTGATGAGGTAGGAGAAGATAGCGCTCTGGTTGTGACTGTATCAATTGGGGTGACCCACAGCTTTAGACGGCAGAATTTTTTTTCTTTATTTATTACAGCATCTTCTGCTGTCATTCATTTTTTTTACTGTTTTTCAAGAATGGTTTCACAGAGTGGTAAGAATTATGTTTTGTTCTGAAGGGGACAGTTTCCTACTTATGGCAATAGACAATATGCAATACAGGGCTTTTAGAAGATGCGTTGGGGTGTTCTGGGGTATCCAATCCTCGCGCTTTGAGTCATCTGAACCATTTAATTGTGTTCTCGAATTTTTCCGCACACAAGGAACTGGGAAGTGGGAACCATCTTCAGAGTGGTAGAAAGGCGGCCGCTTTCCCTCCTTGCTTGAAGGTTCTGCTTCATGCAGGAGGGGAGCTGGGCGCGCTTGCTGTTTCAACCAGCCGGAGGCGCTTAGACACTGGACAACTTCCTCCCTTCCCAGCTCCCACGTTGTGGCTGCGGCGGCTGCGTTCAGAAAGGCCCTGGGCCCTTCAGCAGGCAGGATGGGTGCGTGCTTGCCTGCAGCCTGGGCTTCTTAAGTAAATGCGTGCCTGTCGCATAATTCACAATTGTAACCCCCGGGGCCCTTTGGCTAAGCGTTGCCTCCGCATACCAGTCACACAATCCTTCCGCACCAGCCGCGGGCAGCGTCCACCATCCCACACCCATCAGGGCTCCTTCCCACACACGTCGCCGTTATCTGAAATTCCAATCATGGTAGCGACAGGAGCCCCTCCGGCTCTTGGCGAGCGGAGAGTGTTCCTCCGAAGCCCAGGTAGGCCGAGACAGACGGGAAAAGGGCCCTGAGGCGAAAGGCTGAGGTGGCTGGAAACCCGACTCCGTCCCAGTGACATCAGGACCCCAGGGGACGTAACCCCCAGGAACCGCTCCATAAATACTCCAAAGGGGGCAGTTGTGAACGACGGGTAAACTGAGGAGAGTAGGAAGTTCAAGGCGTGAGGCGAGTCCGGGCCGTCTTCGTTGGCAACACAAGAAGAACGGCCCTGGGGAGCGCAGGGCAAGAGAGCTGCCTGCCAGCCGCGGGCGCGGGGGCCGCTGCCCAGCCTGGCTGGGAACCCTGACAGCTGCGACCTTTCTCCACAGCCGCCGCCGCCGCCGCCGCCTCGGCGCTGGGGGAGGCGGGCGCCGTCGAGAGCACAGCGCGCGCATGGCCACCGACGCGACGGCCGGCGGCCCCGCCGAAACCGCCCCCGCGGGCAAGAAAAGCCGCCCCAAGAAAAGGCCGGCCCCACAAGCGGCACCGGACGTCTGGGAGATGGAGAAGACCGCCGAGAGCCCCCACCTTCGCCGGCGCAGTCCAAAGGTGGCGGCGGCGGCGGCGACAATCGCTCGGCGCTTCGCGGTGGCCGGGGCTACCCGCAAAAAAACGCCGAGATCCTGAGCAGCCAGTACGGGCTGCACCTCTTCCTGGCGGGGCTGTTGCTGATGTTCGCGTGGGCGGTGCACGCGGTGGGGATCGCCAAGAGCGCCGTCTTCTCCTACCTCATCACCCTCATGCTGCTCCAGGTCCTCTGGATGGCTTGGTACATCTGCCGCCGTTACGCGCAGAAGCGGCTCATCCAGGACAAGGACACGCACGCCGGGGCGCGCTGGCTCAAGTGTGAGTGTCTCTCCCCCGCCCCGGCGGAAGAGAGGTGGGCCGAGCGGGCGGGGGGGGGCGGATTCAGGCCAGACCTCTAGGTCATTTGGACAAGCAGCAATCCAGTAAAAGAAACGAGCGCTGGGGCTTCCGCCGGCCGCTGAGGGAGGCATGTAGGAACCCCCATTCCCCGCGGGTTGGAAGCTAGGGTGGTAAGAAGGAAAAAGCGACTGGGGCAAAGCGATAAAGAAAAACACATCCATTTGTGACCAGTTTGGGATGTCCAGGCAGTAGCATCAGGCAGCATCATAAACTGTGGAGTAAATGGATGAAGATATAGGGACAATTCAGCTGCGCTAAATACATGATCATGGCTGATAAGTTTTCTCTGCTCGTGACTGGTTGGTTTGAGGTTTGAGGCTGATGATCAGCAGCCATATACTTGATCTATTGCTTTGTAAATGTTTGTGTTCAAGCTCTCTCTCTGTGCGCATAATGCTTATGAACCTTCCATGTCTTCAAATGCCTGTTTCATGCATCAGCAGAAGACTTGCTGGAAACCTTCAGACTTCCATGGCTGGAGGGCTGGTACAAATTTTTATCTAGATTTTAGATGATGGGTACTATTGTGAGGTGCAGAATCTCTGGGCTCTGGATCCACTGACTCTTTACTTGATCTACTTGTCACTCTTCAGGTAGTAGCAACTTTGGGTCTAGATGGTTAGTGTCTACATCCATGATGGAAATTTGGAAATCATTTTGTGCAGAAGTCAAGGCAGAAACCAAGGACAGAAGTAACACAGCAAAATTTCAACCCTTTCTGGTAGCAGAGGTGGCAATGAAAATGTTTTTCAAGAACTGAGATTCTCTTCTGAGAGAATCAGCAGTACTTCACTCATAGCAAGCTTTATGTTTCTTTCAGTCAGGTTCACTTCTTAAGTATTTTTTTCCCCCTGGAACCAGAACAGAGGAGGTTGTGAATAAAAGACGTGTGTTCTAGTTTTCATCTAGTTATAGTTGGCTGTCAGAGTAATACAAAAATTGATATAATTGAGATGGAAGGTACCATGACTTTATATCTTGGAGTGATATTTACTATTGTTTACTATGGTTGAAAAGGG
Source organism: Iguana delicatissima (assembly GCA_948472985.1). Taxonomy (NCBI): domain Eukaryota; kingdom Metazoa; phylum Chordata; class Lepidosauria; order Squamata; family Iguanidae; genus Iguana; species Iguana delicatissima. The sequence goes on along the minus strand of CAOKZL010001454.1, from coordinate 568,950 downwards.
TGCTATGTTACTGAAGTCCTGAGATTAGTTTTGGGTTTTGCAAATGGACATAATGGAAGAACTTAACCATATATTCATGCTAAACTAATAAGAGTATTTAAGACTAAAATATTTATTTTAACACGAGTCGCATGAATTACAGTTTACTTCTTGTGATGCACAGAACAATAGAAGAACCTAAGGTATGTATACACATTTATACTTATGTATATATGGACATGGAGTGGGGTAAGAGTGGAACTGAATATAGAAAATGCCTGTTGTTTCTAATACTGGCCATGAGCAATTAGTATAAACACATCCTGGCTGTATTAAGTTAGACAGTACTTTATAAGCAACTATTATACGATCCAAACATTTGTTCAGTGATTTATTCCTTCTGAAATAGTACAACAGTTCTGTTTTCAAGCCAGTATTTGCTTTGTTGCATTGTTATATTGTACTGAAACCAGAGTTATCTGTTGCATATTTTAGGCTGATTAGCATTTGATCTTATACTAACCTGTTGGAGTAATCAGTAAATGCAATGTGCTAGGAAACCATGATTTTTATGTAACCTTTTAATGAAAACCTCCAATGTATGTATCTAAAATTCACAAAACAATGATACCTTGATTGGCCAACCAGTATGCACAGACCACTTCATGCAAGCTGTCAAAGCTCCACTGGCTTCTTCGTCAGGCAAAAGATGTTAAAAATCATTTAGGAGAAGGAAAGAAAAGTGACTGTGTTGGAGTCACAGGCCTATGTTTTGTATCAGATGGTTCTGTTGTTGTTCAGTTGGTCTGGAGGGATCTTAATGCAGGCAGAGGGCATGCTCCTCTTGGCCATGTGGGGACTGAGACAAAGGACAGTAACATTTAAACTCCATTAAGCAGCAGTAAAGTAACTCCTCTTGAGATCCTGTGTGTCTTTGTCTTTTGTGAAGTCACAGGACCCCTTTCCTTGGTAGAGGATATTGAACGCCTTAAGAAATCTCTGCACTGCTACACCTTTAAAAAGTTCCAGGTGTTGTACAGGTAAAACTCAACCAATTATAGTCCAAGAGGAGGAAAAAAATTCTTTGCTGGAGAGAGAACAGTTAAGTCTCAAAGCGTTAAGTCTCAGTTCTTAGTGCCCTCTTGTTTAGGATTCCCCTGTTGTGGCAAAATCTGGTGTCTTCAAAGAAAGTTATCCATTGCCTGTTCAGATCTTATTTGGAAATTCCATTGCCCCCAACAACCATTTTGACTTCAACAATGGAGAGTCCTTTGAGATGGAAATATTTTATCAGTGCTTTTTTGTGTCTTGCATATCTAGTGTCAGATTTATGTCCATTTATTCTCTTGAGCTGAGATTGTTCTGCTTTCCCTGTGTGGACTGCAGAGAGAAGATGACACATATTGTCATGACATATATTGATATGTCTGCATATCACATATATGCTGATATAATCAATCAAACCTCATTTGAGGTGGGAATGTCTCAATGAAGAAAAGTCTTTAGGTATCAGTTTACTTTGGGGATTAAGGCCATTCTGCACTAGACTGTTATGGTGCTATTATTCCACTTTCAACATCCCATGGAATCCTGGGGTTTGCATTTCAGGGAGGGGCCTCAAACCCCAGTATTCCATAGGATGTTAAAAGTGGAATATTAGCACTATAACAGTCTAGTGCGGAAATGGCCTAAGAAAGGGCAACAGCACTGTAGGGCATAAAGATTGGGGTGAGTAGAGTACAGTGAGGAGGGACAGGCCAAGAAACAAGCTATGAAAAGATATTTGCTACCATTCTTTGTTGTTTGTTGGGTCTTACGCAGAGTTAGTGTGCAAGAGTAGAAAAAAGGAGTAAGTTTTGGGAAGGGAGAGATTAATGGCGATTGTTATAATTCCGCATCACCACATGCCACACAAGTGGAACAAATGATGACTGTGGCTATTGTATTCTTATTCTCATTGCAATCCACAAGTTAAGCTGAAAGAGCATAACTGTCCCAAAGGAAGCCAGCTGTGAGTGTGATTTGAATTCACAAGTTTATGGCATTTTGTATTATTTGGCTCCTGCTCAAGGTCTAGTGCTGTAACACAGAGCCTTGGTGCTTTCTGCAATACTAAAGGTACAGAAAGGGGAGAAAGCTTTTGAATTCTCTTTTGCTTGGTGCTTGCTATTTACAAAATAAATAGTACAGAAAGGTTTTTATATTATGCTGTCCAGCAGTTCCCTGAGCAGTGTATCGCTAATACACTGCTCCCTGAGCAGTGTATTGTTTCCCACCCCTTTTGGAAGGAATGTTAAGAAATTAGGATTATTTAGAATGGACTTGCTGAGAACAGATGAAACCACCCTGTATAATAATGCTCCAGCAGATAGACGAAGTCCACCACAGCCAGCCTAACAAAATATGGTTAGCTTTCCCAAGGAATTTAAATCCTTTTCCAATGACTATTAAAAGCATTACTATACTAATTTATCTAAATACGAGTCTATTAAGAAGAAGTAAGTCCTAAATTTGCAATTTATTCCATGTGATCCATATACCCATATAGTAAAATATTCACCCTGTAGAAACAGGAAAGAGTAATGTTTGTTTGCAAAGTTAATTTTCACTTACATTTTCAAGGAAATACTTACTTTGGAAGAATTTTAAGTAATATGTGGTGAATACATTAAAAAAAAGGATAAAGTTGCTTGCATTTCAAGATACTGGCCATTTCTGCACTACACTGCTATAGTGCTGTATTCCACTTTCAGCATCCTATGGAATTCTGGGGTTTGTCTGCAAACCCCAGGATTCCATAGGATGTTGAAAGTGGAATCATAGCTCTATAACAGTGTAGTGCAGAAATGGCCATTGTACCTTCAAGCACTTAGATTAATAGAAGAGTGAGGCATCTTTTATGTACAACTATGTTACCTGTTTAGGTATTTACCCTAAAGGTACAAGATCCCATCTGATTTTGGAAGCTAAGCGGAGTGAGCCCCTGGTTAGTACTTGGATGAGAGACCACCAGTGAATACCTGGTGCTGTAGGCTTTATTTCAGAAGAAGGAACTAATAAAACTGCCTCTGAGTATTCCTTGCCTAAGAAAACCCTATGAAATTCATGGGGTTGACAGATGACTTGAAGGCGTGTGCACAAGCAGACATACACACATTGAAACACACTACATTTATAACGCAAAAAATCAATGCAAAGACAAATGTTTCTGCACTCAACCAATATTAGCATCCATAGATCACATAACTGCCACTACATAGCCAAGATTGTATTTGGAAAGCTGGTGGGATGTAGTGACATGTGTGTTGAACTGGGATTACTGGAGATCCAGGTTCAAGCCCCTACTGAGCCATGAAATTCATTGGGGGACTGCTGGCCACTCATTTGTTCTCAGTCTGACCTACTTTACAGTGCTGCTGTGAGGGTAAAGTAGGAGGAAAGAACCATATATACAGCTTTAAACTGATTGGAGGAGAAGCAGAGTGTAAATATAATAAATAAAGAAAATGAAATCAAACCAATCCCAAGTCCAGTCCCTGGCAAGTCATCCTAGTGCTGGGGTTGTAATGCCAGTCTCTCAGACTCTGTCACTGCTGTTCCCCATCTTTTTCTTCCAGTAAATGTAGTTTGGTTGTTCAAGAGCTTTCTAAGCTGACTTTCAGCCTATACATATTTTTTTAATCCAAATTGGTGTGCAGGATATAATAAGCAACCATCAAAATTTATATTTAAAGCAATTTCAGTAGAGCCCAGTCATGTTAAAGCCATTGGAAAATTTGGAAAAGGAAGATTGTCATCATGAGGAAAAAACATTTGAGAAGAGCTATTTCTACTGTGATATAAATGCAACAGGATGAACTGACAAAAATATGATGTCTGGAGGAAAAATAGATTAAGATCTCCTACAATAATTAGTACTTTCAAGAAAAGGGTGTAGGGGACAAGGAAAGGTTACCTCTTTTCTTCCTTGCCCTTCCTCCTATTGTACATCACCCCTGAAGCCCATTAGGCAAAAAAGATAGGCATGGCTGCAGGAAGCTGAGCAAGCTGGACAAGTTTTACCTACTGGATTTCTTCTTTGAGCAATATAAGCTGAAAACTATTGCAGTATATACCCGCATATTGAAAGAAAACATTACAAAAGCAAGTGATCTCATCTTCTTAGAAACCAAGTATATCTCTCACAGATAAAGAAGCTATCCTGTACAATATTTATATTTTAGTGCCCACATCTTTGTTGATATCTTTCTACAGGTCTTAACAATCCAAGCTAGATACCTAAAACTATATGCTCATACTGAGGCACCATTAGAATAATATTATACTAACTCAGTATCTTTTACCTTTCAGTGTCTAGACATCCAGTAAACTTGGGTGGGGGAAGGGAGGTCCTTTCCTAGTAGAGTCCTTCCCTTGCAGAAAAATAAAGGATGCCCACCCAACCCTTGCACAGGGGAGCTGTGTTGCCAGGGACCACTTTTCATGATGTCCAGTGATTTCATGATTCATTCAGGGAGCCAGCACAAATGAGACCTGCTCTGCTTGGAACAGAATGGCCCAAGTCTCACAATGACCTGGCAATTGCAAGACTTGGAAGGAAATCCAGCATGAGTTCATGTTGGATTTTGCTTGAAATCCCATGAGACTGATGGGGGAGGTGCTAATGTTGTTGCGAGATTTGGAATTAGAGTTGGGCAGGCCTATATATGGGCCTAATGGCTCATCAGGCAGCCGTTACTACCTGATTCACCGTGTGACCCACGTGCCTGCGCTATATATTGTAACTCTGGGCCTTTCCACACTACACTGTTATAGTGCTATTATTCCACTTTCAACATCTTGTGGAATTCTGGGGTTTGTGGTTTACTGAGGCCAAAGAGCTCTCTGGCTGAAAATTCTAAATGCCCCCCATAAACTACAAACCCCAGGATTCCATAAGATGTTGAAAGTGGAATAACAGCACTATAGCAACATAGTGCAGAAAGGCCCTTTGTCTGCTGCATTCCCCCAGGTTGTTACTGGTCACCTTCAGAAGCTGGGAAGGAATTTTCCCATGTTACTGGAACATGTTTTTTTCACCTTCCCAGTGGTTTTTATTTCGTACCATTTGCACATGCTCTGGCAGGACTTTGTACTGGTCTTGCTGGCTTTCCTTGCTGCATAGAGTTCTTTGCTATGCATTGTCACAAGTGGCAGATCTTGAAGGGAAGAGGGGGCATTGCGCATTGAACATGGGGAGGCAGATAAGTCTGAAGAGAGGAATTGAATCAAGGGGGGCAAAATCCTGCATCCTGGGACATGCAGGTGCATGATGTCATCAGAGAGAGTGTGTGTTAAACCCTCCCACTGAGCAATGACAGATTTAATCCTGTTTGTGGATGAAATGGCATTTCAGCCAGATGTCTAATTCAAGTCTTTGGCACAGCCTGGGCATCTTCTACTTCTGGTAAATGATGAGCCCTGTGTCCCCTCTAACCTACTGGGTAATACTTGATTTATATATTTGCTTGCCCATGAATCCACCTTATGAATATTCATATTGTATGTAGATTTATTAGCATAAAGTTCTGGCCAACTTTTAACCTATACACAGTGATTGGTCTCACTGTCTTGGTGCAGTAGGTGCCATTGTGATCCTCTTTTTCCTCCCTAAACAATCCTAGGAAAAAGGGTTTTGCATGAACCTAAGCACTAAGCAGTGGCTAACCAATCTGTGGGAATTTGGATGAGTCATGGAAACCACTCTAGAACAAATCCCATAGTACCTGCCTCCAAGTCTGAGGCTGTTAAACATGCACAGCCAGCATCCTCATATTAAGTTTCTGCTCCTAGTTATCTCGACTATTTTCCTCAGTAGTTTTGAATATAGAGAAGGACTGAGTACCAATCAGGACCAGGTCACCATTAGGAGGATTGTAGAGACTATGGAAGAGAATATTTTATCATACTCTAACCTTCAGTCTGTGAGATCACTTCATCAGATCCAAAAACTTCCTTTTTCACATACTTTACTCTCTGCTGGGTGAAAGCCAACTAGGTCCTCCCTCCCTCTTTAATCTCCTGAATATGGGGGCATAAAGGAGTCTCAGTTGGTCAAGGGCCTGGCCTATACTCCTTCATGCCAATTCATCAATATTTGGATTCATATTTAAAAAGGAATTGGATGGAAGCTAAGTTGATTATCACCCCTGTAATGTCTAGCAGCTCCTGTTGCTGCTGCTCAAAAAAGATGGTTGTGGTAGAAGTAGGAGATCACCTTCTGTATAACATAAGAGAATTCCCTTTTCAGGCATCACATTTTCTTCAGCATAGGAGTGCCTGACCCTGCCCTTTCCACTCTTGATTTACTCATGTGGAAAGCAATGAATCTGAAGATATGTCCCTACTCACATATGATACACATGACCAAGATCCCTGATTTTCCAGAGTGCTTGCTTATTTTTCACCTTATCTTTCCACCTTTCACAGGAGGAAAATGACCGTAGAGGATGCCAGGGATAGATACTCCCTGCTTCCATGTTGAAGAACATGTGCAAGTACCTCAATAGCGCCAATGTGCTGATGGATGGAAAGATGACTGAAGGCATTAATAAGTGAATGCAATGCAGATTAGTGAATCAGGGCAGAAAATGGAGAATCATTTTCTTCATCTTTTATGTCCCTCCATACCATGATTTGTTCATTCATACTATGCTTTCTTGTGACCTCTCCCTAATTTTTTTTTAAAACCCTCTGCCTGTCATGTATGTCTATATAACAATAGTAAGGGTCTCTAATGCGTCTTGAGACAAACAGCACTGGACATCATTGATCCCACCTCCTTTTAAGTAGCTAGCAGATAAAACATGTGGACCAGTTCTAGGTCTTGGGAGCTTTATGTAAGTATATAACAGTCAACACAGTAGGTTGAGAAACTATGGAGCAATGAAGTTGGGGAGGTGTCATTCATGCCGGGTAGCAGAGAAGGTTGGATTCTGGAGGGCCTGAGAGAGTTTCCAGTGAGAGCCTGAAAGTAAACTTACTTCAATGGTAGTTTGAGCTCAGTTGAGCAGCTATAGGCAAGTAGGCTTGCCCAACAGACAAACTCAAACCCTTAGCAACTTGGGCTGGACCAATTCAAAAGCTACCAAATTTAACTTGCATCTGAATCTGCATCTTGATTTGGAAATCCACATCTCCATGCTTCCAACTGGAAATCAAAAAATGGATGTAATTTTTTCCTAATTTGTTGGAGTGAGATGAGAGTTGCAGGGGTACTGGCTCTTCTTCCAAATCAGTTTTAGAAGAAGGGCAGAGGTTTTAAATATTTTTAAAAAATTAGAAAAAGGTAACTGCTGATAACTTTTTAACTTTTTTGGCAAAATAGGATGAACTTTGCCAAAATAACTGCCCCTTTCTGGGGGCTGAAGCTCTGTATTTCTTGATACTACTTCCATTCTTTTTTTCTGACATAGATGAACAATTCATTCTTATTATTTTAAATCTCTTCCATTATAGCTGTTCTGGTCTATGTAACATTTTGAGCAATGTTGATTGCATTCCAAATTGTATTACTCTTTCCTGTAAGATTCCTGAGTGGAATGTGTTTGTTAATTCTTGTGTTGTAACTTTGCTGTGGAAGGTTTTTCCTTGTTCCACAGTGTACCAGGCAAAATGTCAGACTTTCATGAGATTCTAATTCATAAATATGGCTGCCACACTGGACTCTGAGATGGACCCTAAACCTTTGAGAGTTGCATAGGGCTTACAATGATAGCGGGAGATGCACCTGAGAAAATCTGTGCTATTATTAAAGCAAGTGTATTAAAGTGCTGCACTTATACTGTATACCGTACTCAGTCAAGGTGGTGCTCATAGGACATAATGGAGTAGAGGCAAAATGATCTTTTCACTTCATATTAGATCCAGTGTTTGCTTTTTGATTTTTACTATGGTTTATCAGCATAATGTTACATAAGTGTTAGGGAATGTATTGCTGATAGGCAGAAATATATTATTTGGTGTATGCTTTCCTTTCCTCTCTCTAACTGCCATTATACCACCAATGTAGTCCCATTTCCACCCTATGCTGTTATAGTGCTATTATTCCACTTGCAACATCCTATGGAATCCTGGAGTTTGCAGTTTAGGGATGGGCTTTTATAATTCTCAGCCAGAGAACTCTTTGGCCTCAGTAAACTACAAACCCCAGAATTCCACAGGATGTTGAAAGTGGAATAAGAGCACTATAGCAGTGAAAGGCAGAAACAGCCTATATCTCTACTGGGGATGATATATTCCATGATATATTGTTGTGGCCAGAAAGAGACGAAGACCAGGTTTCCAGGGAAAAATCAAAAAGCCTTTTTTATTGTTAACAATTTACTTGCGCAAGGACGACAACTATTTTCAGGATTGTCGTGCAGATTAATTGAGGTAGCATCACTATATACCTTTGGTCTTCTATGTCAGCAATCAATCATTCATTTAGCCAGCCCATCACAGAAGAAAAAGATCTTTGGTTAACTTTCCATTACATCATTAACTTAGCACACACGTGTACAGAAGAGAACAAAGAGTTAGTTAGAAAATGATACAAAATGATGTATATGGCCAAAATGAGGTAGTAGGGAGTATGCCTAACTCCCCCTTAGTTCCCAGACGCCTGAGTGAGTGTTGCAAGGCCATTCTTTAAAATTGAGATAAGACAAAGACATCTGCTATTTCACTCAGAGACTCAACTCAATTCGCTTATTTTTCCTATTCAAGTAGCAATTCCTTGGATTTAACCCCTTCAATATAAGCACAACAAGACTTTCAGTATTACCTAAAGTTCCGTAGTTGATTAATATAGCAGAATATGGCACAAATTTGAGATCTAACCAATATATTTATAATACATGTTTGCTGGTTGCAGTTGAGTACCTTCAAATCATTTCTGATTTTTGGTGGCCCTAAAGTGAATTTCTTGTTGTTGTGTGTTGAAGTTGTTTCTGATTTGTGGCAACCCTCAGGCAAACCTGTCATGGGTTTTCTGGTGCTGAGGGTGTGTGATGTACCCAAGGCCACCTAGTGGGTTTTCATGGTCAAGCAGGAAATCAAACTGTCGTCTCCAGGATCATAGTCCAAACTCAAACCACTACATCATGTTGGTTCTCAAGGTGGACTTATAAATCCCATTTCAAAAAAGGGAAAGATGGTAACCTGGCTAGTTTGTCAGCAGCTGAAGGGCCAGGTCTGGAGTGGATGAAGGTCTAACATGCAGAGATCCACAAGGAGAGAAGAATTCAGCAGCAACATTCCCCTCTCTTCCCTGGGTATGGTGCTTTTGCCACTTTTTCTTCCTCCATGTGCTGCTTCTCTTTTGTCCATACTTTACTACAAAATGTTCATGTTAAAATCAAAGTAAGCACAATGGGAAGTTCATTATACAGTAGTCTGACTGAGTTTCTAGCTTCCCTTATTCCAAGAATTTGGATTTTTTAATAATTAGTAACTTTAATTAGTATCTACTCAATGAAAGAAGCAATATCATCCCAAGGAAAAACATATGTAATATGGTGATACCTAAGGAATCGCTAGGGCCCTTTCCTCACCTTACCTTCTTCCGGCGCTAGGGTGCCGGGATCGTGCGAGCAGCCTCTGGCGAGAGAGTCTCGCGTCTGGGGTCCTTCAGCTCTGCATGAACTGCCTGCTCGCATGAGAGCCCCACCTCTTCCTTCCGCAGTGCAGCCTGGGACCTTCCCAGGCTGCACTGGGGCAGAGCGTGAACAGCGTGGCTCCAGAGGCTCTGCATGCCAGGTAAGTGCCCGCGGGGCCCAGGAGCAATGCGTGATTGCGCACCATTTTCGGCTTCTAGCCGAAAGTGAAAAGGTACTCGGTTGGTGCCTGCTGGCCCGTGGAGCGTCACATGATTGTGAGTGCATCGTGCAGATTGCTCCTCACAATTGCGCAATGCTCCAGGTGCCCTTTCGCATGGCAAATGCTGTGCGAAAAGGACCTTGGAAAGGAAATTCCTAATGCTGAGCTAGCATTATTTCTTCCCAGTTTATATGTTTAATGTTTGGGGTAATATTTTCTTATTTTCTGTAGCATCTAAAGTTATTGCTCTCTGAATAATTGTTTCTTTTCTTTAAATATTTATTTCAGGTGGGATTACTTTGTTTGCGCTGATTACTTTAATCATGGACTCTTTCAAGATTGGATACTTCATTGGCTTTTCAAACTGCTTATCTGTTACAGAAGGTATTTTTCCAGTTACACATGCAGTGCATACACTTCTGCAGGTAAAAATATTTGATTTTGGAGTATTGCTGTATGTATATTGCTCTTTCAGTCTGGTGTTTGTTTGACAGTACTGTTTCATCATATGGCCAGTAACTACATACAAGCCAGGCAATCGACTAGTAGAAGTTCTGACATTTCCATCGAAGCAAGAGGCAGAGAAAGCTGCAGGGGATTGTAAACAAAAGCACTGGGAAGCAGAACGTGCTGGGCACTTTTCTCCTTTTCCTCTATGTTTATTCTTATTTACCTTTCCTTTTAGTGTCTCCTCTCCTTTACCTATGTGTCTGTGCACAAGCCCTCCAGCTTCTTGTTTCTAGGAGTTTCAACATTCAATAATGGGGGTTATGCATGGTTGCTTTTGATGTGATTAATGTGAGGTGTTGTTTAGCTCTAGGACTGATATTTAAGGTCATTTTTGATAAACAAGCACATCCTGTACAAGCCAATAGCCACTGTGAAATGTACATTAGGAACTTAAGACATAATGCTCCCACATTTACAACTCACAATAGACCTATGCAGTCTCCATTTAAGTGTGTTCTATTAACATGCAAAGGCAGGAACACACTGGTCCCATCCTCTCTGTCATCATTTCTGTTATTCTCCTTATTTGTAGATTGATAAGCCTGAATAGGCAACCTTCCCCTATGACTGGATGCCCTCTACACAACTGAGGACTGCTTCCCTAGAGTGTCCTTGAGCATGGGAAGCTTTTTCATTCACACTCATGCGTGCCATGTAAGGACAGCCACAGAACTAGGGGCAGCAGGGGACAGGGTAAGCCCACTCCCTTCTGTGCATGTTGATTGGACACACCTAGGCCCTTTTCGCATGGCATTTTCCATGCGAAAGAGGGCCTGGAGCATCGTGCGATTGTGAGGAGCGATCCGTATGACGCACTCACAATCATGCAATGCTCCAGGGGCCGGCAGGCACTGATCACGCACCTTTTCATTTTCGGCTAGAAGCTGAAAATGGTGCACGATCACACATTGCTCCCAGGCCCCGTGCGCACTTACCTGGTGTGTGGAGCCTCTGGAGCCGCGCTGGTCGTGCTTCCTGCCCAGCGCAGCCTGGGAAACTCCCAGGCTGCGCTGCGGAAGGAAGAGGAGGGGCTTTTCGCGCGAGGAGGCAGCTTGTGCGGAGCCAAAGGATCCCAGACGCGAGAGCCTCTTGCCGAAGGCTGCTCGCCCGATCCCTGCACCCAGCACTTGAAAATGGTAAGGTGCGGAAAGGGCCGGACATGATCGTCTCAGGCTAATATGTCGTTTATACACAAAAATGCAAAATGTTCACAAAAATGTTCACACACATATTTGAATGTTAGAAATATGTGTCCCAGATCAAAACTATAATGGAATCCTCAGTTGTACCTATGTTGCTTTAATGTTTTTTGTAGATGGGAGACAGATAGACTGTATCTACTGCCAATCCATGCTATCACCTCAGAGTTCACCATATTTGCTCGATATATTGACCCATCCAATCTTTTTGTATTTGAAGAAAATCTACATAATTATAGTTATGAAACACTAGCCTGTCATGGAACTTCCTTTATTAAAACTATACTGAAAGAAGATGTTTTAATCCTGAAGAATAAAGTCATAAAATATAAAATGTGCTCCTTACAGTTCACCTATGCTACCAGTAATGATATCCCTATGAGCTGTAGAAGGTTGTAGCTGTTCTCTCATTCATTTTAGTGGGGTTGGCATAGGATAGATTCCCAGTAGGTTGTACTTTGTTGACAACAAAGACTATAAAATAATCTAGTCATTTCCTGGGTCCCTGACATTTGTTGGATTGATAGTGACCTGTATATTTGTATTGGATATTGCACACATTCAGTATTCTTTAATTTTATGAATTAATTTTTGTAAACTAATCTTTACAAAATATCAGCTGGCTAGATTTCTCAAAAAAGAAGATTGAAATAATGGTCCTTTGCTTCAGACAGAGCCAGTTTGTTTCAAGCCCTTCTGTATCTACAGTTTGAGGAGAACAACAGTAATATCCTTTCCTTCTGTATGCAGTCAACCTTGAAAGAGAGAGGTAACCTAACCTGCTCTGTACATACTGCAGAGCTGTACAGAGGAAGGGAGAGATACAGCCATATATAACTGCCACACAAAACACCTCTTGCAAATACCTAAACATCACAGTGAAGGGCATGATCTAAGGCAAAAAGAATAACACTCGTATTACTACTGGCTTTAGGTCTGAAACGGCAAAACTAAACAAAGGCTTTCAGTCTTCTGCAGTACCTTTTCTGTAACTCTATTGCTTCCCATGCCCCTTCAGCCTCAGCCTTTTTGTTGCTTATTTTCCCTAGCTTTAAACAGATCAAACAAAACAGGAATCTCTGGTATAGAAGAGAAGTGTTGCATGAGCAAACTCTTGTGGCAATCTTGAGGAAAAAAGAGGCAGAGTCTTCTGTACCCCATGTCAGGGATAGCAAAGTGTGGCCTGTGGGGCACATGTAGCTTCTAAGGCAGGTTTTATGGCTCCTAGGCCCTCCAAGGAGTCAAACATATTTTTTCAATTATTTTTTTTTGCTCCAAAATTTCCACCAAATATACTCTAAGGGATGTGGAGGACATTTTCACCATGTCTGGAGGCCTCCCAGCCCCCCAAGAGTCAAAAACAATTTTTGCAATCTCTCTCTCTCTCTCTCTCTCTCTAATACACCATGAGATTTCAAAAATGTCTACTAGGGGGCATGGGGTGGCATTTCCACCAGATTTTTCAAGTTCCCTGGCCTATTTAGGCCCTTCTTGAAACCTAAAACATGGTGAAATGGCTCCCTGACACTCTTGAGGTATTCGGGGGAAAAAACCCTCTGTGCATCAGAAAACTGCCAGGGCTCTACAGCTATAGGAAATGAAAGTTACTTGGACTTTGTAGAGAGAAGTGAGGCCTGGTAGACTAGCCATTGCTCTTTTGTTTTTCCCTAAGAGTATTAATTTCTCTTCTAGAAGCAGGTCTTGGTCAGTGATTGCAGCCACCCGGTGAATGCATAACTTCTCTGGCATGCGTAGACTTCATACATCTGTAGTTTAGCAGGACCTACCTCATGTATTGAGGTGGAAGCTGCTGAGCCTGCCATGGCAATTGCAAGGCTTGGGGCTTTCTTTACCTGCATGTCTATCCACAAAGAACCTATACAAAGTTGGCATGCATTGCCACATGCCTTCCACTTTCCTCTCAAATACATTTACCTGCAAGAAAACTACCTGAACAGGTGGCCATTGGGTCTTGGCACTTTATTTTCCAGTGGAGGATGAGAAAGCATTTGTATACATGCAAACATCTGATTATATATGTATATGGTTGTACATGTGTTTGTGACATTGGGAAAAGAGTGGAATGTATTGAAATTAACACACTGAAATTCATACATTTCACAGGCTGCCACCACCTATAATTTCCATTTCCAGAGACATGAAAAATAAATTCATCTGTCCAAGTAGAGATTATTTTATGCATACCATGCATGGCACATGGTACATAAGCCTCATGCAGCCCCGTTCATATTCTGGCCTCTAGATTCCCCTCCTCCTGTTAAAACATGGGCCCTTTCCTCAACTCACCTTTTTGCGGAGCTGGGGTGCGGGGATCGCACGAGCAGCCTCTAGCGAGAGGCTCTCGCATCCCGGTTTCTTCAGCTCCATAGCTGCTGCCTGCTCATGCGAGAGCCCCTCCTCTTCCTTCTGCAGTGCAGCCTGGGATTTTCCCAGGCTGTGCTGGGGCAGGAAGCGTGAGTGCCGCAGCTCTGGAGCTCCACACGCACAGCAAGTGCACGCAGGGCCCCAGAGCAATGTGCAATCACGCACCATTTTCGGCTCACAGCCGAAAATGAAATAGTGTGCGATCGGAGCCTGCCAGCCCCTGGAGCATCGCGCAACTGTAAGTGCGTTGTGTGGACCACTCCTCATAGTCACGTGACGCTCCAGGGGCCCTTTCTCATGGCAAATGCTGTGCGAAAAGGGCCATGTTGAACTGTGCTAGAGGACATGCAATTCTTCTTCAAACTAAGGTGCATACTCCAGGACATCTTTTTAAAAAGTGAAAAACAGTTTTAAAGAAATAGACTTCTTTTGATGGGACAAGATATTGCATCTTGTAGTGGGTCTAGGCAGTGAAATATTGATCTCTTGACCCTCCAGGTTTGGCCACCCATGCTTTACCTATGCAGCCCACTTTGGTGGCGTATGTCTGCAGTGAAGTCTGAATGGCCTAGGGCTGCTTTCCACCAGTGCTACTCAAAGTGGTGGTCTGTATACCATGCCAGTCTACAGGCTATTGATTGCCAGTGCCTGGTCAGCTGGAAAGAAAGGATCAGTTGTAGCCCATGGGGACAAATATGGTGCCAGTCCCTGGTATACTGCAAAACAAACACCTGTGAGCCCCCCGGCATCAGATAGCTTAAGAAGCAGTGTTTTACACAATAAGGTGCCTCTAGATACTTTAGATCACATTTGCCATCAACTCTAGACAGTTTGGGCTGACCATTGTAAGGGAAGATAGAGTGGGCTCCAGGCAAGAGAAAGCTGATTTAGTCAATGATCATAGCAATGCTTCATAGGCCCTTTCCACACCATACCTCAATAGCGAGACGATCCGATGCCATCGTGGTATTGCCAATATCGCATTAGGCTCTGTACGCAGCTTATTGCATTCTGCAGGCACCAGGGCATTTGCGAGACACCACTGGATCGCACCCGGTGCCTGTTCTGCAGCTCAGTGTCCTGGGCCACTCCCAGGTCCTGTCCCGTCCCCACCCCACCGCCCCTGATTGGTCGGTGTTTTTATTTATTTATTTATTTTGCCGGCTATCATGCTAATGTTTGTAGTTTCCTGAGGCCAAAGAGCTCTCTGGCTGAGAATTCTAAATGTCCCTCCTCCCTAAGCTGCAAACCTCAGGATTCCATAGGGCATTGAAAGTAGAATAACAGCACTATAATGGTGTACTGGGGAAAGGCCATTAGTTGAACAAAACTTTGAAGGCTTTCTTCACAAAGGATTAAAATACTGACTTCCCAAAGTTTGACATACTTATTTTTGGACTACAATTTCCAGAATCCTCAAGCTAGCATCATTACTCTCTGTAGACGCCTACATATAAAAATTATATATAATATGGGAAAAAGCTACTTTTGTTACAGGTCGTATTTGTATTTTATTATCTGTGTTGAATAAACAGTATATAATATGTACTAGTGATTTATATTTAGTTGTTTTTTCATCTTTATCGCTCTTGTCCCACAATCTTTTACTTTTGTCATAGAAACTTAAACAGTAATCTCAAATTAGAACGTTATCTTTAAAAGGGCCCTGATGGTTGATTAGCTACTGTGTTGTTTTAATATGAGTGGATTTGTATCCATAATGATCTCTTGAACATTCTGAGTTAAGAAATACGGTACCTCTTTTCCCCTCAAATAATGTATTATATTCATATTTTATTTTCAGGTGTACTTCTTATGGTGTCATGCAAAAGATATTATCCAATCATTCAAAACACTAGAGAGGTAAAATTAATAGAATATTTTTGTATTCGTGATAATTGTTTTGAAATTTCTAACTTGTAAAATTAGTGCAGCTCACAGCGAGGATCCTAGGTATAGCTATTTATTGGTGTCAGTTAAAAGAGGATTTTAATTCACATGTGTCTGTATATGGTCCTTCCAGTTTTCTGTCCACTTACGGTGACACCATGAATTTCAGGATTTTCTTAGGCAAGGAATATTCAGGGGTAGTTTTACCAGATCCTTCTTCTGAAGTATAGGCTACAGCACTTGGCACTTGTTGGCAGTCTCCCATCCAAACACTAACCAGGGCTGACCCTGCTTAGGTTCTAAGATCAGATGGGATCTGATACATTTATGGCATACCAGTGTTGAAATTAACCCTTTTGCCTCATGTCTACTGTCAAAAAAGGCAGAGTTGAGAAATAAGTAGGAAAGGGATGATGTGCTTAAGTAATTATTAATATCCTTTAAAAATCTAAATCAATTGCACTTACATTAGAAGAGGGGGAACTTAACTATTATGTTTATGTCAAATTGCCGTTTAAATTCAAAATAAATTTTACCTGCAGTAAAAGACTTCCCACAATGTACTAAAAACCTATATTGTAAACTATCTGGGATCCCATTTTGGGAGAAAGACAAGTTATA
This sequence comes from Iguana delicatissima, assembly GCA_948472985.1. Taxonomy (NCBI): domain Eukaryota; kingdom Metazoa; phylum Chordata; class Lepidosauria; order Squamata; family Iguanidae; genus Iguana; species Iguana delicatissima. The sequence goes on along the minus strand of CAOKZL010001454.1, from coordinate 552,526 downwards.
AATTAAATAAATAAAAGTAAAGCTAAAAGATACTAGCCATGATTTCACTGCTACTTGTTTTCCTCTTGTTCCTATTTTGAGCTTGGAAGAAGAGGAACTAACTGCATAATTTTTGAAAATCTCTTTTCTTATCCACCCTACCAAAAACCCTTCTTCTTCTCTCTCTCCCTGATCCACTTACACATTTGATTGTCCTGATGGGTAACCTGTAATGTTGGATAAGAGGTGGAGGACAGAGGTGTGAAAACTGGAGGAAGGAAGATATGTAAAGGACATTGCACTACTAGCAGAAAATAGCAAAGACTTGGAAGAATTGGTTCCAAGTGCAAAGGCAGATTTACAGTTGAACATTACAAAAACAAAAATAATGACCGCAGATGGTTTATATAACCATAGTGTAGATGATGAAAACACTGAAAGAGTTCAAGATTTCCCCCACTTTAGTCGTTGATCAGAATGGTGACTGTGGTCAGGAAATCAGATGAACACTAACACTTTGAAGGGCAGCTATGGAGTAACCACACAAGATAGTGAAGTGTAAAGATATATCACTGAATAATAAAGTTAGGATTGTCCATGTCATCATAGTTTCAATTTATGTGTCTGACTGTTAAAGCTGGACAGTAGTAAGAAGAAAATCAACCCATTGGAAATGTGGTATTGGAGAAGAGTTGTATGGACACTGTGGACTGCCAAAAAGGGAAATAGATGAGTCTTAGACCAAATTAAGGCTGCACTCTCCCTGGAAGCCAAGAAGACTAAACTGAGATTGTCATAGTTTGGCCATATCATGAGAAAAAATGGCTCACTAGAAAAAAACAATAATGTTGTGTAATGTAGAAGGCAGTAGGTTTAAGAGGAAGACTGCATTACAGATGGATAGTCACCCTACGTTGAAGTTTACTTGATGGCAGTCAACAACACATTTACACTATGGTAAAAAATCTCTAAGAGTCTAAGGATGTGTGTGTGTTTTAAAGAACTGTGACAACATGTTATACTCTAGTGTTCTTTATCTGTGTGTAAGATAAAGAGTGATGTTGTGGTTTGAGTGTTAGACAAGGAATCTAAGAAACCAGAGTTCAAATCCCTGCTCAGCTATGGAAACTCACTGTGGAAACCATACTCTCTCAGCCTCAGGGGAAGACACTGAAAAACTTCCTCTGAATAAATCTTGTCAATAAAACACTATGATAGATTTGTGCGCAAGTCAGAGTGAATTTGAAGGGACATAACAAAAACAACAAATAAATGTAGGATAGTAAAATAACGTATGTCCATATTTTTAGAAGTTTGACAATAATGCATTCATTTTCTATATGTTCTAGGTTTGGAGTGATCCATTCAGTATTTACTAATCTTCTTTTGTGGACAAATGGTGTACTAACAGAATCAAAGCATCAACTTAATGAACACAAGGAAAGATTAATTACTCTTGGATTTGGAAACATATCCATAGGTAAGATCAATCTTAGCTCATTTTTGGAAGGTATGCTTTCGTGTTTTATAATTGTCCAGTAACCAGAAATTGATGAGAGCTAGGGTTGGGTGGTGGTTCGAGTGTTGAACTATGATTCCAGAAACCAGGGATCGAATCCTGTTCAGCCATGAAAACCCACTGAGTGACCTCAGGTAAGTTTTCCTCTCTCACTCTTAGAAAAGGCAACAACAAACTCCTCTGATTAAACAAAAAAAAATGTTGACGGCATATAGGAACAACAATCAGAAATTGTAGGAAAGAAGCAAAATGTTGACTAAGGGAATGAGGTCTTGCCTCTTGTTTCAGATCACCCTTGCATTACTCAATCTGTCTAATCTATTCCATTTGTTCATAATGATCATGCTGATCTTCCTTTCTCCTCTGTAGAATGGCACCCTATTTTTTTTTCTTGAACTCTATTTCAACTCCTGTTGCTTTTCAAATGGCTTCATTCTTTTGCTTCCACATGAAGTTTGACCCTCCCTTTTTAAGGCTCTTGGTGGACCTGAAAAAAAGGCTGTAGATGTCCTATTGATTGCTCTGTTCCTTGGCATCAGATTTCAAGTCAAGATGCCTTTCAGGAGAGTCTGGATAGTCAATAAGACTATCATATTGAATAATTCTTAAACATCTGTGAATTATTTTCACAGCCTGAGTTATGCATGTTTACACAGAAGAAACCCCATTGTAGATGTGGGATTTACTAACAAGAAACTGTGTGTAGGGTTGTAGCTATCATTTTTAATGCAGAGAGCTATCCAAAGCTAGTAATTTTAAAACTCTACTCATTTTCATCAGAGGTATTATGTCCTTGTATATCTCCCACTGAACTCACTGAGATCTTGACTCACTTGATCTTCCCCATCCTTGATCTGTAATCTTTGTATTTAGTGTATTTATAATCTTTTTATTTTGTGTGTTTATAACCTTTTTATCTAGTATATTTTTTCTCACAACAGTGCAGTGAAATGGATGACTGTTCTTTTCATTTTATATAGAGAGCAACACAGGACAAGAGAGACTGACTTGCCCAAGCCCACACAATGATTTCTCCATAGGAAGATTCAGTTATTGTGCTATTATTCCACTTTCAACATCCTGTAGAACCCTGGGGTTTGCAGTTTAGGGAGGGGCTTTTAGAGAGCTCTTTAGCCCTTTCTGCATGAGATGGCAGAAACGCCTTGTGGCGTCACAAGAGCATAGTTTATGACTGCATTTCTGCGAGGCTGTGTTCCGCAGTCTCCTCCTCTTGAAGTGGAGAAGATTGTTTTCTCCTTTCACACTATGGCCCTTTTCGCACACAGTTTCTTTTGTGAGAGGGCCTCTTGAGCATCGCGTAAATGGGAGTGGCGGTCTGTACGACGCACGAGCCTAACGTGAACCGTGCACACATTTTTTATTTTCAGCTTCAGGCCGAAAGTGCTGCACGGTCGCGCAAGGCTCCCGGGGCCCTCGCACACTTACCTGCCCTGCGGTGCGTCGGATGAGTGGGCCGGTCGTGCTTCCTCCCCCGCGCAGCCTACAGCTCCCAGGCTGCACTGTGGAAGGAAGGGCGGGGCACTTGTGCGAGGGTCGTGCGGCCAGGAAGCCAGCAGCGGGACAAAGGAGCAGCGAAGAGGGTGCCTCACGCAAGAACTTGCTTGCGCGAACAGCACCCCCCACCTCCGCGATAAGGTAACGTGCGGAAAAGGCCTATAGCGTCTGTGACCACTTCCCTGGGTGCTCAGGAGTGGAGGATGTCTGCCCATGGCATGGCTACTGTCGCCAGCACCATGGGCTCTACAGTGCTAACCCCCGAGTTTGTAAAACATTTCCTGGGTGTCAGGGTGGGATCTCTAGTTCCCCCACAGTGCCCTCTGAGAACTTGAGCTAGCTGCCCTGCCCACTCTGGGGGCATCCCAGGGCCACATGGGAGGGCCAAATACAGGGGGAGGGCAGTCTGTGGGTGCCTGGGGAGTGGAGGATGTCTGCCCCTGGCATAGCTACTGTCGCCAGCATGACGTTAACGGCTAATAAAGATCTTGTTTCTTCACAGTAACTGTGTTTGTGCGTTACCTTTGCTGCTACATAAGAAATGCCCTTTTCAGCTGGCCCACCCCCTCTACTGAAAGGGAGAGGAAGCCACAGGGAGAGGGTAAAGATCAGCTTTTATTGGGAAACAACAAACTGGAACATTTATTAGCAAAGTATATAAAAGGAGAACATGAATAACCCTAAGCATTACATGTATTAGCCAACTTTCATGATAGCTTTAAATTTTTAACTTTGGACCACTAACATCTTGAGTAGATGTGGTCTGAAGTCAAGCTGAACAGTTTTCAGTTGTGCCCAGGGACTGCTGGAGCGACTGCAGGTCCCATTAGGCTTGTAGAGTGTTTCCCGAGATAGGAAGGCCTATGGCTCCCATCATGCCTGTGTGCCAGATGGACAGCCTGCTCAACTGCAGAATACATGATGCTTTCTGTTGTTGGTGGGATGCCTTCAGAGTATACTGTAGAATCCGTGAAGTCCCCGGGCAGGCTGAAGGAGGTGCAGCCAAGTACCTAAAAAGATGGAAAAGACACAAAGAATTTGCGTTTTGAAGTGACTGCAGGTCCCATGAGGCTTGCAGAGTGCATAGCAGGGAGGGCCTTCATGACGAGGGACATCTTGGCTGGTCTGTAAGGGGGAGAGGGGTGGGCGAGGGGAGGTCAGTGAAGGTTTTGAGGGAGGTTGGAGTGACTGCATGTCCCATGAGGCTTGCAGAGTGCTTACTGGAGGGGCTTTGTGCAGTGGGACAAGATGGGCAGTTTCCAGTGGGGAAATGTGTGGGTCAGGAAAGGTTAGCTGATGTTTTTGGGATGGTTTTGAGGGACTGCAGGTCCCATGAAGCTGGCAGAGTGCATAGCGGGGGGCTTTGTGCAGCAGGGCAAAATGGGCAGTTTCCAGTGGTGAAATGTTTGGGTCAGGAGAGGTTAGTTGATGTTTTTGGGATGGTTTTGAGGGACTGCAGGTCCCATGGGGCTGGCAGAGCACATATTGGGGGGACTTTCTTCAATAGGGCATGTTGGGTGGTTTCCAGGGAGGCATGAGTGGGTGAGAGGAGGTTAGTGGATTTTTTTTGTGGGGGTGGTTGAGCAACTGCAAGTCCCGTGAGGCTGGCAGAACGCATAGCGAGGTGGTCCTTTTTGCAGCAGGGCATGTTTGGCTGTTTCCAGGGGGGTATGGGTGGGGGAGGGGAGGGGTGGGGTGTGTTTGGGGGGATACTGAGCGACTGCAGCTCCCATGAGACTTGGAAATGTTTGCTTGAGGAAGGGCTGAAACTCCCAACATCTGTGTGAGCAGCCAGAATGCCTGAAGTGATCGTCCTCCAGCCCACCCCTCCCCCAAAAAATTAGCCCAGTGAGAAGAGGGTTCCTAAGTTCCGCAAGGATTGATTTATTATAAAAAAACTTACCTGACACTTTCTCCCCGCTTTTGTTCTCCTCCATCATTTCTCACATGGAGGAAAAATGGCAACAACCTCTGCTTTGGTGGGCAGGGACAAATCAGGACGGGAAGTGATGGAGAGGCAAGCTGGGCATGCCCTCAACCCGCCCATTCCTGCAAGAAAGCGCTTCAACGGTTCCGCATGGAGTTGTAGAAACATAGTAGAAGCAGTCTGAGGGAATGAAAACGCATTTTTTCCATTGTTCAAATGCATCGCTTTAGCAACATGCAAAGGTTCACCAGCAACTTCATGTCTACTTAATAGTGACAACGTTGTGCGGATGCACGTCTCCTTAAACCGTCGCAGCTACGCAGTGACTACACCATGCAGAAAGGGCCTTTGACTTCAATAAAGTACAAACCCCAGCATTCCACAGGATGTTGAAAATGGAATAATAGCATTATAATTGTGTAGTGCGGAAATAGCCTGTCATAACCTACAACCTATTGGTTGTGAATCACTTATATAGGGCAGTTGCCCATCACTAACATCTCTGTATTTTATTGATTTTGCCATGGAACTATACCCATGGAGTGAGATCCCTTGAAAGACTGTAAATCCTGTGATATTTTTCTGTTTATTACCACATTTAGTGGATGCAGTTGTCTATATGTTCTGGAATGGGAGGAACTATGACCTAAACTGAAATCTTTTTTGGCTGAGTATATGTGCGTTGCTTCTAAGGCAAAGTGTAGGCTTTCCATGGCTATTAATAATCTATGTGTATAGTTAAAATAGTCCCTGCTGTGAATTATAATATAACACTTAGTTGATAGGCGGTATAGAAATAAATGCTATTGCTATATAATGTAAACAGAGATTGTCAAGTACAAATATTGTCCAGAATTCTGTGATTATAGACGGATTACTGATCTGTAGTATGTGTCAGTTTTAAAATTAAATGTGTTGGTGATGTTTCAATTTGCGTATAGAATATCTGAGTAAATTGGGTTAAATATGTTTTAAGTTAGAGGATTTGTTGTGATGCCATAGTTGAAGAATGGAGCAATTTGCAGTTCCTTTTCAAATATCTATTTTAGGTACTGAACTCCCATTAATGGAGGTTAACAGGCTATGCGGAAAGTTTGAAGTAGTATTTATAACACACTTTAATAATGTGGTCTCCCGTTTTTGTTTTGTAGAGTTGGATGATCATGCACCACACTGTAATTGTTCCACACAAGCCCTTTGCTCCATATTTTCCCAAGGAATATATTACCTGTATCCCTTCAACATTGAGTATCATATTTTAGCATCCACAATGCTCTATGTGCTATGGAAGAATATTGGACGCAAAGTTGAACACCTTCACCAACAGAAGATGCCATTTAAATTTCAAGGCAAAACAATGGGCACTATTTTAGGACTAGCTGTGTTTGCTACAACGATAGCAATTGTTGTTGTCTATTTGATTCAGATTGGGCGTTCGAAAATAAAGAGTGAATCAGCACTTATGATGTTTTATTTATATGCTATCACCGTATTGACACTCATGTGTGCCGCTGGGATAGTTGCTCTTCTGATTTACAGATGTGAAGATAAGTCACTGGATGTTTCAAAAAATCCAGCTAGGAAACTGGATGCAGACTTACTGGTTGGAACTGCCTCAGGATCTTGGCTCCTTTCCTGGGGTTCTATTCTTGCAATTATCTGCGCGCAATCCCACCCTGCATATACATGGTACAATCTGCCCTATTCCATTCTCGTTATAATTGAGAAATACATTCAAAATCTATTCATAATTGAATCCATACACCGTGAACATGAAAAGGTTAATGAAGACATTAAAACACTTCGAATAGTTACGGTATCCAATGGAAGCACTCTGTCCCCTGCACCTTCCTACAAAGAAATATATAATGGAACTAGTGGCATTGACAATGGCAAGTTACCACACTTGTTCAATGGAAACAGTAGTGTGCCTGAGAGCAATGGAAGTGGTTGTTTAGATGAAGAAAAAAGTGAAGCCAGCGTTCCAGTCACTCCCTCTACCTCTGATTTCTCAGTTCACAGCAGAAACCTGCCTGTCAACAACAAAAGAAGCATCCTGATGAACATTGCTGCATTTTTGTTCTTGTGTAATCTCTCAGTAAGTTAATTTGCAAGAATAATGCTCATTAACTCAATAGGCACAGTGACCAGTGGGCCACAAACAAACTACAGCCTCTGATTGTCTTTTGTGTCATTAACTGCCATTTGATTTGCAGGTATCTAGCAGGTGAAAGTCCTCCATACACATAAAGCTGTTGTTAACAGCAGAGCTACCGAGAGCAATTGACAAGATGACAACTTTGTATACCAGTTCTGCCTCCCTTTGCCTTCACAACACCATTCGCTTGAAGCTTACTCCATGAGGAAGCTGGGTGTTTATAAACAAGCCTTTTATTGTACCATCATGCAACATAATTCATGGGATTTTATGGGATTCCCAGGCAAGATTTTTTTTTGAACGTGTAGCCTTCCTGTGTTGTTCTATAGTTTTTCAATGTTTACATACTAAAAAATAACATGAAGGAAAAAAAGATGAAATAGTTATGGAACAGTAACTGATGGGCTGGTTGAAAATCCTTTACTGAAACTCACTTGATAATACATCAGTTATATTTGAACTAATGTGATGTGTTTGAAATATTCTTAGGGTGTGTTTTTTTTTTTTACTTCAGCAGTGAACACAAATCTGAAAAAAGTTAAATGTTTTTAAGCCACACTTCAATTTCTTATCCTGAAATGTGCCACATAATTTTGTAAAGTCACACTGAAATGATCTGGTTATTTCCATGACCGTTAACATAATATATGAAAGATTCATTTTCTTTGAATGTTTAAAAAAGAGATATCACAACAGAGGACATCTGAAAATGATTTGTGTTTTTAGTCACTGTTTTGGGGCAAAGTTTTATCAGATCCAGCATGAGTGGGCAGTTTGTTGTCTTGTGTCACTGCTTCCCCCCAAACCAATAAAATGTTGCCATTCATGTGTAAAAAGAGATAGATATGCTGGGAAACCTAAAGGAAATTGTAGAATGAGATCATGCTGCTGACTAACACAGAGACACATGCAAGAAATCAAAATGCAGTTCCCCACTACCATTCCCACTGCTGAGAAGCCATTACGACTACTCTGCAGAGTTGGTGCCCCCACCCCACAACCACACTCACTTCTGCCTGCTCCCTTCCTGCCATGGAAGGAGGAAGAAGAGAAGGTGGCAGAGGCAGTTCTAGTGGCCCTGCTCACATGCTGCAGAGAGAGAAGAAAGTAGGGGCAATGTAAAGTCCAGCTATTTTTAAAAATTCTTGTTGGAGCTAAGCAACTGTGGGAAGAGAGACTGGGAAAACTGCCAGAGTTGCAGAAGACATTTGAAAGAATAGCCAGCATGTGCTGCTAGGGCTATCATTGCTGCCATGTTCTTTCTCCTCCCCTCTTTTTCCTTCCATGGCAGAGATGAGGTGTGGGGGGGGGCGGGCAAGGCAGGGCAGTTGGCAACTGGTTGTCCTGATAAGCTGGTGATTCAGGAACCTTGCCCCTTCAGGCCAGCCTTCCATCACACCTGAAAATTTATAAATTGAATTCTGTGAAGATATGGAGTGGGCAGCAATCTATAAAAACCTATGCCTAATAGAACTTTAAAATCTTGGTACTTTAAAATTTCTTTCCAGTATTATCTCATGGAGATAGAGGCAATTTTATTCATTTTCATTTTTTACTTTTATTCTTTTTCATAGCTTTGGATTCCACCTGCTTTTGGCTGCCGTCCTGAATATGACAATGGATTGGAAGAAATGGTTTTTGGATTTGAACCTTGGATCATTGTTGTTAACCTTGCAATGCCTTTTTCTATTTTCTACCGGATGCATTCAGCAGCCTCCCTTTTGAGGTCAGTTGCAAAACATGAACTTCATGAATATAGTACTATGGATGGGTGGGATGTTATCAAGATAGACACTTCAATTATTTGAAAGAATAGACGATGAAGATGATAAAGACATTCATTGTGTGGAACACTTCACACCTCATCAGTCCCATTTCCTCAGTAGATTAGGCAAGCATTCATGCTTTTTCCCTAATTTTGTATGTCTACATAGCATAGTTCTAGCCATGTTTTCTCAGAGGTGTATCTCATTAAGCCCAGTAGAGTGTTACCCTGATTTCTGGGGTCCCTTGGGGGACACCTTAATGTGCTCCACGAGATGGGGAATGGAAACTAGCCAAAGCACAAGCAATAGCAATGAGAGAGGCAGGGTAACCTAGCGGGGTCTTTTTACCCAGTTTTTATGGGGTCAGGCGAAGCCAAAAACCACACAAAAAATGTCTAATAAATGATTTTATTGAATGAAAGTCTCATGCACCAACGCAATCACTCACACACTCACTCAAGACCTATTAAGAAGCAAAAGAGAGGAAACTGAATAGGGGAATATTGAACGGGTTGTAGCTGGGGTAATGCTGCAGCTTTCCTGAAGTCTTTGGTCCGGGAAAATAGTGGAGAAGTGGGGCTCAGCACGGAGAGGGCTGAGGGGATTACTCAACGGACAGAGAAATGGTTTACTAGGATGACCGGGAGTGATCTGAAGAAACGCTCAAAAATTGGGACTGTGTAGGGGAAAAAGTACCTGATGGACTAATCCTTTCCCGGGGTGAACAATGGCTGTTGGAGTGATAACGACGCTCCACAATGGTAATTTCCTTTGTGTGATGGGATTGCAAGGTGTTGCCAAAGTCTCAGGATCTTCAGCTGTGTTAGTTTGTGGTGTGACTTCATGTAAATGGTCCTCGCCTAATGGAATATTTGCTCAATTTGGGGCAGACATGCCAATCCCCTCAAGTCGGCATCTTGGGGCTGAGGACCATTTGGTTATTGTGGGTTTACACATCTTGAGGTCTCCTGGGGCTACATGACTGGGGATTTTGCTGGCCTGACCTGGTTTTCGGTCCTTCAACCGTGACTGCCTACGTGTTCATTCAGGCGACTTTTCAGGCACACAGCATCATATTTAATATCAAATGGTAGACCCCGGGATAGGGTTTTTCCATCGGAATAACAAGAGTTTACTCCTAGCTACATGTGTATAGGATTGCAACATTACTTAATATAAACATGACTGAACCTCTCCTAGATTAACCATTTGAAACTCATTATAAAATAATTCCAGATATTAATTTATATTGCAGTTTTCTCTGAGTTCTTTGAGCTCTGTTGTACCCAGCAAAAACTGTACGGCACAGTTCAGCTACATTAATCACACAATCCTATACATGTTGGCTTAGGAGTAAGCCCAACTTGGTATGATGAGGCTTATTTACACATAAGGAGATACAGGATTATGGCTTAATCACTTTTAACTCCCAATGACTTCAGGAGAAGAAAATTAAACACATATACCAAAGGGACTCTCAAAAGTGTCTCCATCATATGCTTAAATCTAAATATCTGTTCAGCATACAATTAATTTAATGTTTGAAATACTAAAAAGCAGTGTTAATATTTCATAAAACAAATATCTACACAATTAAATATCAGATGTCAAAATATGTGCATCATGATGAACTTTGACATTACAGTAGAGCCCCGGTTATCCGACACTCGGTTATCTGACCATCCGGATTAACCGACATCGCGGCGGCCTGGGGGCGTGGCTATGGGCATTTCCATGCCCCCAGACATGCCCCAACATGCCCCAAGGCCTGCCCCGACACGCCCCCCACACCCCCAAAATGGCGGCTGCCACGAGCGTCCGAGTAATCCGACCTTTCGGTTATCTGACCCTGTGGCTGCCCTTTTGGGTCGGATAACTGAGACACCACAGTATAAATGTTTTGTACTTATTTTGTATATTTTTATTTTTTTTATGAGATGATGAAAATAAATGACTAATAAAGTTACTTTCTATTCCAGCTCTTAACATTCTGTGATTCCTTAATAGTTGAGATTTCCCCAAAACAAAAGCAACACAGTTTTTTAATGTTTCATATATTGGGACTGGGGCAGTGTTGGCCCTACACTTCTCTGCAAGGTACTGTTGACTTTTGTTGGTTACAATTCAGGCAAAGTTAAGAATACTAATCAGAGATAAGAGGGGAGTCCTTCTTAGCATACCACTTACTATTTTAATTGACATGGTGAATAGTGAGTGGGAAAATCTTTCTGATATCCCATCTCCAGCAAGATTGTAGAGTGATTCTTCCATGTGAATCCTCTGAGTTGAGAATATGCATAGCAGAATTTCTATACTCCAGGCAGTAGATTTTCAGGAAGGAGATGAGAGTTGGGAAGCACTGCAGGATCCACCAGAAGCTGGATGAGGGAGCTCTGTGGACTGGATTAGGCATTAGGATTGAAGGTTTCTATCCCTTCTGCTAAGCCAGCTGTCCTTTGGAAGCACCCACAATGCAGTTATTCACAACTTTGATGACAATGTCTGTGACTGTGTCAGATTTTATTTGGTGAGTTTCATTTGCCGTGGCCCAAGATTATTGACATGCATTTGGAGCAATGCAAACTGTCTGCTCAATCCTTGCCCTTCCTGTAATTGTGCTCAGAAGCAGGAGTAACTATACATGTTTCCCATGACAAAGTTTTGGGAACTTCCACACAGGCCACACAAGAGAGTGGAAGTGGAGAGAGATGCTGGTTGAAGAGGAAAACATGCTAAACATAACGACATGGAAGGGTTTAAAGTATGTGATGGACCTGGGATGCTGTGAAAGTGCTAGAAAAAAATGCCTTCCAGCTGGCTTCATAAGTCATGGGGGCTGAATTTGGTGCAATTTGTACTAGCTGTCTGTGTGGAGAGAAATGTTCACTCCTATCAACTTTGTTGTCTTATCCTTATTGATGCTTAATGCTGGTTTGTGTAGTTAGTTTTTCTTATCCACTAGATGGTAGTATTTAATTAACTATACTGTAATGTGCTTTTCTGATCATACAATCACTGAACTTGGTGTGTTGTTATCTAATCCTAATGGGAACAACATGGTAGCAAGGTGGTGGACCCACTCCAACAATTTTGGGTACCTACTGAATTGACACTGCAGATTTCTATGTCTTGTTCTAAAATGCATACTTATGAACTTATTTTGATCAGATTTGATTTTTACACTTCTGCTGACATCCTTAACATTTTCATTAACATTTGGCAAACTTCAGAGGAAGGGGATTGGAGACTTTTGGTGGGGGGGAATGTGGTGCATGATGCAGTTGCATTGGACTAGAGGTTCATGACCTACAGACAGGGATTCCAAATATGAACAAGGAAAGGCCGGGAGAGATCATTTCTCTGTGCATGAGCAAAGGGAATAGCCCCAAAAGAAAAGAGTCCCTGAAAGCACAACTGAGTCAACCCACTATTGAATTTAGCAGTTTCTATGACTCTGATGGTTACATGAATGGGCTGTTCCTCTGGGCCCTCTCTCTGCAAGTCTTTTGCTGCTGTACGCCAACCAGTCATGTGCCTGGGCACTGCTGTGGCCCCTGGCATCCATTTCCCCTGAGATCTGCTTGGAATAGGGCATGGAGAAGGTCCTGTCATCTGTACCATTTGCACTGTTCCTATGGAAATGAAAGAAGACTCTATCCAGATTCCTTCCTTTGTATATGGGCACTTTACACAAAGTATAGGCTTGTTTTAGCCAATGGCCAGAAAGGTAGGGGCATGACCATTGCATTCAACCCCACTCTGCCCATCAAAGTTTCAGGCATTGTTAGTATGAAGCATCCTCATAACTGACACCTGTGCTCCATCATGGGGAGATCAGAGTCACTCCAGTATTTATATTTCATGTTGTGCTTGCAGATCTCCCACAGTAGTGATGTATCTATCACAAGATACACTGAAATACCAGGACTTCCTACAGTTATGTGCCTTCACACTGACTCTGACTGACTTTCCTAAGGTTTTTGTGGCAAGATTTCTGTGAACGAATTTGCCATTGCTTTCCTCTAAGGCTACGATAATGTGACTTGTCCAGGTTCGCCCAGTGGGTTTCCATGGCTCAGCAGGGATTCAGATCCAGGCTACCAAATTCCTAGTACAACACTCAAAGCACTACACCATACTGGCTCTCTTTCAGGAGTTTTGTTATATCCCAGATCCCCCAGTTGGCCTATCTGGAGGATGTGATTGCACTCCTGGTGGCGCAGTGGTTAAATGCCAGTACTGCAACCACAAGGTTGTGAGTTCGATCCTGCCAGGCTCCAAGGTTGACTCAGCCTTCCATCCTTTCGCAGGTCGGTAAAATTAGTACCCAGCTTGTTGGGGCCAATTAGCTAAAAATACATTGTAAACCGCTTAGATAACACTTAGTTGATAAGCGGTATAGAAATAAATGCTATTGCTATTATTGCTATTGCTAGTGTGCTTGTCACAGCTCTGCAATGACTGGCCATGTCCACACTAGACAATTATAGCGCTATGATTCCATTTTCAGCATCCTACGGAATCCTGGGGTTTGCAGTTTAGGGAGGGGCCAGCTGGCCCCTCCCGAAACTGCAAACCCCAGGATTCCGTAGGATGTTGAAAGTGGAATCATAGCGCTATAACACTCTAGTGCGGAAATGGCCACTGTAATCTTCCTGTGTGAGATCAAGCTAGTCTAGCTTTCAGCCTCAGAGTCAGTACCCCATGCCAACTTTCTTTGTAGCCAAGCAGGCACAAACACCTGTGTCTTCACAGAAGCTAGCTGTCAAGAATGATGTGTACTTTCCAGTTACTCACAGGTAGCTTTCCAACTCATTGCATTTCCCTCCTCTGCATTATATAAGATGAAGGTTGTTTCAAATGTTACCTTGGCAATAGCTAAGGTGCCAACTCATGCAGCTGCTCTCAGGAAACTTTGAATTCATTCAACATATCTACAGTTGGAATCCTAAGTGAATGTGAAATTACTGTTAAGAAAGCTGCATATTATGACAAAAGCCCCATTAAAGAGCATTTGTTGTGCATTTGATTTAAGGTGTGAAGCACAAACTAGAAAAAAATATAGATTCCCATATAGCAGCTAGGAGAATATAGGAGTTCTTGAGGCATGTGACTTCACCATATGTGAGAAAGCTTATTCTGTTTCTCTGGTTTTTTGCCTTTTTTTATTTCGGAAAATCTATTTGGAAAAGTCTTTTTGGTTCTGCAGGCAGGAAAAGTGGAATTTTCTGCATTTGCTGAATCAAAATCTATGTTCTGTGGACAAAAAGGATTTATGGTGCCTCTACCCAGTTTGGGGAATATGCTCCCCTGACCCATACCCTGCATTCCTTCAGTTCTTCTTTCTCCTGTTTCCCCAATTTTCAGGGGACCGGCAAGGTTGCTGTAGATGGGAGAGCTGTCTAATCACACACATTTAAATCTCGTTCTAACCCATTGTTATTTTATGATGCATTGAGTTATATTCTAAACAGACAGCAAGACTGCAATCTTATACCACCTTACCTGAATATAAGCTCCATTTAATTTTGCTTTCCAATAGACATTTCTAGTTTGTTGTTGTTAAACTGCTGTCAAGTTGACATTGACTTATGGTGACCCTACAGTAGGAGACCTCCAAGTCACCTTGTCATCAACCATCCTGCTCAGTTTTTGCAGCTTCAGGGTTGTATCTGCCTTGATTCAGTCCATACATCTGTAATGTAGTCTTCCTCTTTTCCTACTGTCTTCTACCTTACCAAGCACTGGTGCCTTTTCTAGTGAGTCATGTCTTCTTATGATATGGCCAAACTATGACAGCCTCAGTTTGGTCATGCTGGTTTCTAGGGAGAGCTCAGGCTTGATTTACTGTATGACCCATTCATTTGTCTTTTGAGCAGTCTATAGTATCCATAGATTTCTTCTCCAGCACCACATTTTGAATGAGTCATTTTTTATCTTCATATAGTTTCTCCTTGAATGAATGACAACCTTTCATCTCTTTTATACAGTTATTCCATGTATTGTTTCCATTATCTTTTTATTTCTACTTGGCCATGTAATGTGCTCCCCTGCTGGTCATAGAGCATTCCAGTGAAGTAGTTAAGTCTTTTACTCCAAGTCTCAAGTGAAGTCTCAAATCTCTACCTTCAAGTTTCAAAGCAAGTCTCAAATCCTTGCACGATACTTTCAAGTCAAGTCTCAAGTCTGGGAGCCAGTTTCTGAAGTGGGAAATAGGATCCTTCTACTTCCTATTAATGAAGCTTCAAAAGCTTTAGAAGGAAGGATCTTTCCTTTTGTTTTGGAATTGAGTCTTGCTTATTGCTGTTAAGAAAAGTTTCAGAAGTCTTCTCCAATATTCATTGGGGATAGGCTGCAGAGCAGACCTCAACTCTGCCTCAGGCCTGTTGATTAACATGTTTGCTGTTCCCCTCTGAGTAATGGCCCAGGTTTCAGATTTGAGACAGGTCATCACATGACCAGTGAGCAAAACGAGATGGAAATGTTTCTGGATGAATATGTTATTTATGTTACTGAACCAAGGGCAGCAGATCAGTCATTACAAATATACAAGTCACAAGCCAAGTCAAGTCAATGTGTCATATATTGACAAGTCGAGTCCAAGTCGAGTCACTGAAGTGATTTAAGTCCAACTTGAGTCTGAGTCAACTGACTTGAGTCTACATCATTGGAGCATTCCCACTCTTGATTTCTTAGATCTTGTGGAAGAGGTCTTTTATTTTTCCTTTTTTGTTGTCACTTTCTATTTCTCTTTATAGATTAATATCATAGTGCTCCTTATCCCTGCACACAAGCCATTGAACAGTTGCATTCAGAGTGACTCTATTTATGTCACCTCTTGCTTTGCTTCTGATTTATCTTTAACTGCTTGAAGAGTTTTATCTGTCATTCATTAAACCTTCTCTTTCTTTTTGCCTACAGATAGCATCTTTTTGCAGTCTTACTTCACAGTGTCTCTGGCTTCATTCCAGAGTTCTTCTGGCTCCCAGTTGGTTAGGCATAATAATGAAAATATATTTTTCACATTATCTTTAAATTCCACAGGGGTGTTTTCCAGGTTGTATTTCAGCATGATGGTTGGTTTAGAGTTCTCCTTCAGCTTTACTGTAACTTCTGCTATCAGTAGTTCATGGTCTGTGCCACAACCTGCTCTTGGTGTTGTTTTTGCAGAGAAAACAGAACTTCTCTAGCTTCAGATTCAAATTATGTAGTCTGGTTGATTTTTATATTGGCCACCAGGTGATGTCCATGTATACAGTCGCTTTTTGGGTTGCTTGAAGAATCTGTTTGCAATGAACAAACTGCTGGCCTCTGTATCTTGCTTTTGCATTCCAATAACACATGATGAACATGAAGTCCTGGTTGTGATCTAGTTCCTCCTGGGCTCCAACAGATAACCTTTCAATTTCTTCTTCTTCATCAGTAGTTGGAGCATAAACTTTGAATAACATTATATTGATGGGTTAGCCCTGAAGTCTTATTGATATGATTCGCTCAGATTTTGCTTCATGTCCTTTGACTACTTTTGCTCTCTCTCATTATACACGCCACCCATTTCTTCTTAGATTTTCATTTCCTGAGTAAAAACTGTGTATGTATCTGACTCAAAATGTCCCTTTTCTGTCCACTTTAACTCATTCACCCAAAGTATTGCAATGATGTATTTCCTGTTTTATTATGTCTAGCTTCCTCTGATTCATGCTTCCCACGTTCCATATTCCTACCTAATATGTGTTGTGCAGCTTTGGACTTTCTTTTCACCTCTGTGCATGTCAACAGCTGAACATCCTTTTGGCTTGAGTCCAGTTGTGTATTTAGCATCTACCTATAATTGTCCTCTGCTTGTTGAGTGCCATCTGACCTGGCAATCTCATCTTCTGGCACTATCTCCTGTTTAATTTTTGATTGTCTCATCATAAGGTTTTGCTAATAAAAGATCTTCAAAAGAAGGTTTACTATGCCTCTTTCTGCTTAGTACTAACAAGCGTTAGCTATGGTGCCACTGCCATTGTCTCTGAGAGATCCTCTGCCAGTGTCGCCACCTCCATTATTGCTGCTTCCCAGTAGCTGTTTGGTACATTTAGTCTGGCTTGTCATCAAAAGCCTATCTGACATGGGAGACCCTACCATCAAAAATGGCTGCCATCAGCAGAACTTCTTGCCTCACAGGAGCACACAATCCCACCACTACAGAAAGGTAGTGCCATTGGTGAGGACATTTATAGTAATGCAACCAAAATAGACAGACAAGCTACACAGTGTAAAGATGAGCTTCACCGTACTGAAAAAATGGGCAACAAGTTTTTTTAAAAATATACAAGTAATTCAGTATGGCTGTAGAAGAGCATTGCGCAAAGCCATTAAAATTACATGTAAAGAAACCCCAACTTCATATATTAGAATACAATGTGCATTAGTAGGAGATTTCGCTTTTACCTAAGCTTCATTTGTTTTGGATGAGGAAGCACTGGAGTCTTTTTGTCATTTACAGAATATTTTCTAGAGTTTGGAAAGGTACTTTTCAAAAATGTATTAAATTCAGTTATAATCCCAAGCCCCTCAAATTAGTTAAGCATAATAAAAATTAAAGTATCAAAAAAGTAACTTTCCTATTCTTCAAAATTAATTAAAATTGTTACCTTTTTAGTTGCTTATTAAAAATCTGAATGCTTACATGCTGTTCATGTGTAATAGAGAACACTTCCATACAGACTAAGGCAACTTGAAAAGCTATACACAGAGGATAGAACTTAAAAAAAGCGTGTACAGGATTAATAAGGGAATGCCATGACTCTTTTTTACAGTCCTATGCATTTTATTCCAAAGGAAGCTATTGCACAGAAAAGGCACATCAACAAAGCATTGCCAAAGGAACATGCATATCTGCCATATTGAAAAGAAACAGTGCAAAGCAGCGCGCGCATGCACACACACACACACATACACATAAATATATAAAAATATTCCAGTGTTTGCAAAAATTAAAAGGACTAGTTTACTCAGTAGTATGTATGGGCAGAAAATTCTGAGAGCATCTAAAATCTCACCTTTTATGTGCAGTGGCAGCGAAGAGGAAGAGTTCTACTCTTTAGAGTTCTACTGCAAAAGAATGATGTTATTCCTCATTCAGTCATAATTATAATATAACCTACGGAATGCATTGATTATTGGAAAAAGGAATTAAATACCCTGTTATTTGTAATCAATTATTGTTCAAGCTGTATCATTTGTCCAGTTTACAAACATCAGAACTGGATGCAAATAGCTGGCATTAATTGGCCATCAGATTTGCTACTGCAACACAGATTGTCAGATAAAAAGCCTGAAGGATCAAGTTGCAAGATCCAGCATGTTGGACAATGACTCTAGAGCGCAGGGTTTGAATGTCTGTTCAGTCATGGAAACCCACTGGGTGACTTTGGGCAAGTCACACTCTCTTGGCCCCAGAGGAAGGCATAGCAATCCCCTCTCAACAAATCTTGCCAAAAAAACCCCATGATAGGTTCTCCTTAGGGCTGCCTTAAGTCAGAAATGACTTGAAGACACACAGCAACAGCAGAAACAACAACAACCAAGGTGCCTTTGGCCACCTTAAGGCTTTTTCTTACCCTGATTCTGTCTCTTCAAAAGTGCAAAAATAGTATTTCTTTATTCACACAGGTTTTCTTCCCTTAATCAAAGTGGAGATGCCTTTCCCCACACTCTGATATCTGCACCTTTAACATTTTCAAGAGAAATCTCCAAATGTCAGGAGACAGTATGCAAACAATTATCCCCAATAAGCCAACAATCTGGGCAATTAAGCTGAGAATTTACCCAGCAAAAAGAACTGTCACTCAGCTGTTACCCTGTGAACTGGGGGTCCCGGGAGGGGCGCCCAAATAACCAAACCATAACAACAAAGATGGGGAAATTAACTGGAGCACTCATTTAAGCTAATGAGAGGCAGAGTAACTTTGCAAGGATCTTGTAACCCTATGTATACGGGGTCAAGTCAGTCAAGCAGTCAGACAGTTTTAAAATAGCAAAATTGATGTTTTATTAAGAACAGACAAACACTTAAGACAACACAACCACACAGCTAAGAAATAAGAAATAAGAGTTTTCAGGGGAAATGGGTGATACGACACCTTTCTCGTAGTCCTGAAGAGATTGAAGATGGAAGGGAAGAAACTCAGCGTGGTGGCCGAGGGGAGTTTGCTCGGCAGAGTGGCAGCAGGGCTGGATGGAAGTCCAGAGCAATTCAAGGAAGGTCTTGGAGCTTGGGGTTTTTATGGGGGGAAATATGACCATGGGCTAGTCTGTACTTGGGAGAGAACAATGAGATTTGGGTGTGAGACAATGTCTCCGAAAGGTCAGAATTTAACATGATTGAGTTAAGTTCGAATTGACAAAGGAACAACCAGTATGCAGCTGCAGCTTGCCTGGGTGGTGGAGTGTCCAGCTCGCCAGGGTGCCTGCTCAGGGCATGGGGCTCTTTGTATTAGTGTGCATCCTTAATGCAGTGTTTGTTTTGGGAGGTCTCCTAAAGCAAGATCTGGCTGTGTCTGGCTTGCTTAGGTGTAAACAGAAATGATTCAGCATTTAATAGCCATGCCTAGCTTCGTGCTTGTTTGGGGGCCTCACAAACACTTGGCTGAGGGTGGCAAAATAAGACCGAATTGTGATATCAAAATGATATCTAATGTCTACCAAAGCCAGGCCAGTTCACGGTGATAACAATCCCCCCCCCAAAAAATGGGTAATTTGACACAAATTGATCATTTTCCAATAAAACATTTCAAAATGAATTTTGGGCCGAGTAGAGGGCTACTGATTCTGGGGTTGTATCACACCTCGGGAAAAGGTATTTTGCAACATTACTATCTAGCAAAAGCAGTTCCTAACTAACAACATCCTAATCCTAACCACATACATAGACAAACATAAACTTACAATGACAGTGAGCAGAATGCAATGATCAATGAACAATGAACAATGAGCAAGCAATAAGCAATAACCGGCAACCAATGAATAGCACCGTCCACCAATGTAGAGAGGTACCGGAGCAATGAAAAAATAACAAATGAACAATGAAGAAGCAGTAAATCCAATGAAGCGACTGGCAATGAAGGTAAATCAGCAAGCCATTGGTAGTCCAATGTGAATGGTAGAATGAGAGTTCATAGTCCAGAGGAGGTGACGTGCAAACAAGAGTCTCTGCACACACACACACCGGAAACAGGAAAAGTCTGGAATCTGGAGCAAAACGGCAAAATAAGTCCACGTGAGTCTGGAACAATGGAAAAGTGTCCAAGTTCGTAGTCAAGCTAGCCTGGAAAACGCTAGCTCTTTGCAGGAGGTGGCTTGCAAAGGCGGCAAGCAGAATAGTCCAAGTGGTAAAAACAGGTTCTACAGTCCGGGATGCGGGCAACACAGTTCATGAAATTCATTGGGGAGCTGCTGGATGGGATCCCCCAACTGCGGCAATGGGAACAAGTTGTCATCTTGGGCTTGCCTCTCGACTGGAACCGTGATGTCTCTGTACTCACACACACCCCACGGTGCCTGGGGATGGACAAGTCCGGGGATGGTCTTGGCTATCTGGAACCATCAACCTATTGCCCCGGAAGGAAGGACTGACATGGGTTATAGCAAATGCAGACATTCAGTGTAAATCAATGGCACGGAGCTTGCTGGGAACCGGGTTTGAGTCGTGACCTTTGGGGATGAGGGGAGCCTCAGTTGGTCTTTAGCGACATGCCAGGCAAAATGGCTTAACACGGAGGAGGCGGGGTGACTGTCTCAGACCTTTGGTCACTGTAAGGTGGAAAGCGGTCTGACCGCACCTCAGTAGAGGGGGCCTCCATGAGGAAGGTACCATTCTGTGGTGGACCAGGCCTGCAAAGCTCAGGGATCAGATGGGCCACCTGAGGCCGGCCATGCATACTGTGCTTCATACAGTATTTCACCAGGAAGCACTCTGTTTACCCATTTGCAATGGCTGTGGTACCTACTTGCTCAGCGTGACTAGGTTGGGCTCTGGTCTTAAGTTGAACTAGGTTATTTTCTGGCCTTCGCCTGGCAGCGAGGGCTCCCAAACCGGTTGAAAGACAGACAATAAAAGCAATCCAATGCAAACGTAGGCTACGCTTGCTTGTTGCCAGAGCAGACATTGACGCTACCGGAGATTGTCCAGGATGGTTGGGCCTACGTATGCAAATGTTCTATTAACATATGCAGATTGGGAACAATGCACTGGGGCCAGGCGTCTTGCCAATTATGTGGGTGTCCTGCCCTTATGAGGCGTCAGAGAGTAGACCTAAATTTAGGCGCTCACAGCCGAATTGTGTTAGGGAGCAGCTCAGATTGTCCTCACCCTAACAATCCAAGCACTCAGAAAGAATGAGGAGAGAGGCCTCTCCAAGGTGGAGGTTATTCTGGGCAGTAGACCGGAACTCCAGAGTCGGACCTGGTTCTTCTGAGAGCGTCGTTAGACCCTCGTCGTCTTGCCCGTATGTCCCAGGACACCATTGCACAAGGCAATGCCTCCGAGTGAGAGACTGCCGGCGTCCTGGTCGGACTTGTGCCCCCCTCCTCAGGGCATCAGGGCTGACTCTGTAGGCCCGATCTACCTCAGGGGGACCTCGGGTCAGCCAACCCGTTGGTCTCCCACCCAAAACAGTGTAAAAGAAAGAAATAACCAGCAAAGGAAAACAAGCTAAACAACATCAAAACAAGCAAAAACTATCTACAGGGCGTGGCTATGTACAGAGACTGGGAGCTTGGAGGGGTCGCCACTCCACCTCCGCTCCACGCAGACTGGGGCCGTTCAACCGTTGTCGAACGCCTCGTAGATGGAGGCAAATGCCTTGGACAAATTAATGGCTGGCACTTCCTTGCCGCTCAAGGAAGTCTGGCAAAACATGGGGCTTACATTGGGTCTTTGGGCATGGATCTTCTTGCTCAGGGGTCACCACCGATGCAGGATCAACTGGCTGACCCTTCCATACCTTCAATTTAGGGTGGAGGCTGGCATCTAATCCAAGTACCTCCTGAAATCGTGGCCAGATGGTGATCGAGACAGAACCCAGAACTGCCTTGGCCCCTCTCAAGATCACTAGAGTCACAATAACTAGACTGCCTCTAAGCATGGAGACATGCTGGGACCAAAGCAGCCGTGCAGAGGGGAAGGCAGTAGCCAGGTCCGCCTCCATGCGGCTCACATTCAAAGTCTCCCCAGATGGAATGCAGTGTGTGGTGTCACCACCGGGAGTGCCAGGGCGAGAGCCGTTGCTGATCTGTACTCTGGCTGGGCAGGAACCTCTTGCGGTTTTTAAATCCCCAGTCTCCTTTGAGATTCCTCAAAGATGGCACAGAGTGGAAGAACTCTCCAGGCCACGGCCTCAAGGAAATCTGGGGGGAAACCGCTGGGTTCTAGCCGGGGGCTCAGAGCAGGGACAATGGAGAGCTTTGGGAGCGTGGTGCTGGCCTCCTCTGGCAGTGTGCTCTCCGTTTCCTGGCTCTCACCCAGGCTGGCAATATCCTGTGCCTTGTCAAACTTGGTTGGGGCTTCCTCCTGAACCTTAGCCTGGTGTGATCCTTCTGGTGCCCTGAAAGCACAATTACCTCCAAGGTGTCTGGATTCGCATTCGGGGCTAAGTCTGGAAGAGGTGCCATCTGACTGGTTCTGGTGCGCTCGGGGCGCCTGTGTTCTCTGGGGGGTTTAGGTTGAGTCCCCCCCGCCATACCCGGTCAAACGGATAGCGTCAGGGGTGGGCTCACCCGGTCTCATCAGGTTGGGGAGCAGCACCTTTGGTGCTGCTCCGAAGTCTGCAGGAGGGGTGGCAGGAGTCTTGTCCCTATAGGTCCCAGTGCCTGCCATCACCGTAGATCTACTCCATGTGTTGGGCTTCAGCCGAGCCGCAACTCACTGAGGGAGATCCCGGGACCGAGGGCACCCCTATCCTGAGAGTTCAAAGTCAGGGTAATAACCAGCTGGAGGGGGACCGTTGGTCACTGCATTCACAGGCTGGCTAATTCTCAATTGGACCTGCTTGTCCAGGGTGTCAAAGAGCTCGCTCGTGGGTCTCCCATCGAACTGGCTCATGTCCAATCCACACTTCCTTAGCATGCCCCAGACCTTGACTCTATCCGAGGAGTATGTCTGGGCCGTGGATCTTTTCCACCAGATGTCTCCCTGGGAGAGCCAGACTCAGAGGGCTGTTTGGGGGCAATGGACTGCTGTGGGGGATTCTCTGCCTTGCCTGGCTGGCTGTGGGTGTCCCTCCCTGCCACTGCCTGTCCGGCCTGGGAGCGGGGCACGAGGTCCAATTCCCTCGCGGGATGGAATTCGGTGCGGTCTTTCTGTGTTGAGAATGGGGCCCATAATTCGAGTACGTGACCTCGGATATGGGTTCCCAATTCCCAGCATCTCTCTTCTGGGCCTTGACGGGGGGGCGGAGGGAGCCAGCCTCCCTTAACAGGTCTGTGACCCAACGGAGGTTGTTACTAAAGTCCTCCCACGAGGTCGTGGCCAGATCCACCAAACCCAGGGCCATCTTAGTCTCGTGGTTCAAGCCTCCGTACAACAGAGTTTTGAATTCCACGTGGTCAAAGCTGTACCCATGGGCAGTCAGGGTGACCTTTTCGGTCAGAATGGCCAGCAACTGCTTCCGCGCCACGTAAGCCTCAGGGTTCTCTCAAGGACCCTGCTGCTCCATGACGTACAGCATGCTAGCACTTTGTCCAGGCCAGAGGATCTTCATTATCTCTCATCCAACCGTGCGCCTCGAGCCTAACTAGGCCTCGAGCCGCCACGGCTAACTAAGAGTAGGAAGCTCCGATGGTGACATGCAAAGCCGGGCCAACTGGGTCAGGTCCTGACCATTGGCTATCGGGTGAGAGTGGGTCACTGCATTCAACCACATGATCCCGGTGGACTGATTCAATGGACCCAATTGGTCTAAAATTGCCTTGGCTTCAGTGGCATGCCAGGGGACCCTAGTCTCAGTGACCTGTATCTCCTGGGTCTCAGCACTGCTTTCGGTTGCAGGGACGCTCCTACATGTCATGGACCTGGTCTCAACAGGGTGAACTGGGGCCTTAGGGCAGCCCAGTCCGGATTGCGAGGGGAGGAGGCCAGAGCATCTCCCGGCAAGGGCTCCTCAGACAAATCTTGTGCAAAACTTGGGAGCAGCTCCAGGCACACAGTCGAAATCAAAGCCTTGCGTGTTTGGAGCTGACTCTCCAGTGCAGCAATTTGCTTAAGGCAGGCTGCATGGCTCACTGCCTCTTGTTGTTCCTTTACCTGTCCAACCATAAATCTAGCCGCAGACCGGGCATGATCCAGCTCAGCCTCTAAGGCATGGGCTTTCTCCTCCCAAGTCTGGGCCACTACCGTGAGGTCACTAAGCTTCTGGGCTGAGGCCTGCGTGACGGATGAAAAGGTACTTTGTCCGCCCGCAAGGTCTTGATCTTGGCCTGAAGCCGGGTGTTCTCCATTTCTATCTCTGCTAGCTTCCCCCGGGTCTCAACTAGGGCACTGCTAGCATTTCTGGCCATAAGCCAAAGTCCCCAAGCTGCCTACGATCCTTCGATGGCCCGAATGGGTTCTTTGATTTGCGTGCCAGGGCGTACGCTTCTTGGAGAGAGGTAAAGGGATCGGCCATCTGGAAGACAGAGTCTTTCCAGGGGCACTTTCCTTTTCCCAAAATCCATCTCTCCAGTTTCCCTCGGACGTCTTCCTCACACATGAGGTCCTTCACAGCAACGGGGCTCTCCTTTGCCATTCCTACCACAACACAACAACAACAACTCACTATACAAACACAGGACCAGGAACTGGAGTGACAGGGAGGCCACCTAGACCCTTGGGGGATTCGGGAGATGAACTCAGCAGAACTACTCTAGGAAAGAGGGAGGGGAACCAATCTCCAGCCTACCCAAACAAAGTTACTCTGGTACACCCAGGCCCGGTTTTACACCTCGACAGCCCTGGGGACAAGAGGACGAGGCAACGGTTCAGGGACAAGGAGGTCACCTAGACCCAGGGAACCCTCAGGAGTACTCCGCCTGCCTAAAGGGGGGTGACGAACACAATGGAACTTACGACGCCACCTGGCCAAGCAGCAGGGAAGAAGGGGCAAGGAACCAAGAGCTGAACCGTCCCTAATTGGTTTTCTGGGTGACGGGTACCTTCCTCTACCTCGGGCTAAACTGCTAAACCCTAAAGCTAGGCCAGGATTCACCACCTGCTCCTAACAAGCCGGCAAATCAGGACGCACCCGAAAGTGAGAAGCCGGGATGCACCCGCGCCTTCTCCAATACCAACAAGCAAAACTCAAGGGATAACTCAAAAGGGCGAGGGAAGGAGGGTTTTTTCCTCCTTCCATACTTTTCGTGTACCTTGCTGCTAGGATGTTGAATGCGTGTAGACTGTTCCTAACGTGCTGGGCCTAAAACATGTAGAATCCCAGTCCACAATAGAACCAAGATGGGGAGGTGGTTCCCAGGACAAGACAAAGAAAGGGGAACAGATTTCCACCTGATAAAGTTACTTCACACACACAGAAGTCACGCACACACTTGCCTGCCTACCAGTGTTCTAAAACAGCTCAACTACCGTTCCCTAGGTCGGTACCACCCGATTTGAGGAGGTTCGCGACTCCTTCTCAAATTAGGGGTACCGGGGTTGCCCGTGTTGCTCCACCACTCTGTTACCCTGTGAACTGGGGGTCCCGGGAGGGGTGCCCAAATAACCAAACCACAGCAACAGAGATGGGGAAATTAACTGGAGCACTCACTAAAGCTAACGAGAGGCAGGGTAACTTTGCGAGGATCTTGTAATCCTATGTATATGGGGTCAGGTCAGTCAAGCAGTCAGACAGTTTTAAAATAGCAAAATTGATGTTTTATTAAGAACAGACAAACACTTAAGACAACACAACCACACAGCTAACAAAGAAATAAGAAATAAGAGTTTTCAGGGGAAATGGGTGATACGACACCTTTCTCGTAGTCCTGAAGAGATTGAAGATGGAAAGGGAAGAAACTCAGTGTGGTGGCTGAGCGGAGTTTGCTCGACAGAGTGGGAGCAGGGCTGGATGGAAGTCCGGAGTGATCCGAGGAAAGTCTCAGAGCTTGGGGTTTTTATGGGGGGAAAAAATGACCGTGGGCTAGTCTGTACTTTGGGGGAGAACAATAGGTTTGGGGCGAGACAAAGTTCCAAAAGGTCAGAATTTAACATAATTGAGTTAAGTTCGAATTGACAAAGGAACGACCGGTATGCAGCTGCAGCTTGCCTGGGTGGTGGAGTGTCCAGCTCTCCAGGATGCCTGCTCGGGGCAGGGGCTCTTTGTATTAGTGTGCATCCTTAATGCAGTGTTTGTTTCAGGAGGTCTCCTAAAGCAAGATCTGGCTGTGTCTGGCTTGCTTAGGTATAAACAGAAATGATTCAGCATTTAATAGCCATGTCTAGCTTCGTGCTTGTTTGGGGGCCTCACAAACACTTGGCTGAGGGTGGCAAAATAAGACCGAATTGTGATATCAAAATGATATATAATGTCTACCGAAGCAAGGCCAGTTCACGGTAATAACACAGTGGCCATTGTGTTAGGTACAGTTGAGATTTAAAATCAACAGAGCTGCTCCCTTCACCCGCTTTTCCTTCACCTCAACATAGGTGTACAAAAGTGGAATTCTTCAAATCAATCTTGCACGCTATATAACAAAATACAAGCTAGTTTGATCTGGTAAAATTTTATGGTTTTTAAATTGTATGCTTTTTTGCAAGCATATTTCACCCACATGAAGTATGTCCCAAATATCTGAAAATTGTGACCTCTTTAATTGCTATATGCATCCTGATATCAACCCATTCACTAGGAGAAGAGACAAATGTATTATATTTATCTGTCCCTGTTAGCATCCAGATAGTATAGCCTTATACATGTCTGTTCATGTCTTCTGCACCTACTTCTTTTTTCCAGTGCATATTGAAATACTATAAAACCCTGTGAATGCCATACAATAGCTACTGAAGACAAAATCTTCACACGATGGCTGCTGAAGGCAATGTATGGGTAGCATAAAATCTGCAGGTGTTTCTGAAATATCAAGAGCACACACAATCCTTTAGGAAGAGCATGATTAAGAGTTGTTCCTCCTGTCTTTCTTCCTTTAGGTGAGAGATTGGCCCCAAAACGACTTTCCTTCCCCAAACCCCCTCCTCCCAATCAAGCAAAAAACAAATTGATTTGCTGCTCCTGGAACCCTCCAGGAATAGCAATTCACCTTTCAAATAGATCACAGGGCCCCACCTCCAAAACAGCTACTTTGAAGACTGGAATTGGACTTCTGGCTCCTTCTAGTTTAGTGTTTTTCAATTTTCTACAATTTTTTTGTGCTCTATATGGCCTCCAGGGGATTCAAGGGCAATGCTGCTGATATTGCCCACCCTTGTTTTTAGACATTTGAAAATGGTTTAACATCTTTTTAAAAAATGTGCTTGTATCACGGTAAAAAACTGTTTTGCTACTAGTGTTGGTAGGGGGCTCCCATGTCAGTGGGATGGTGAATCCACCCTGGATTACAAATGAGCTATGTAAGATGCTGGTCCTTATAAGTTTGGACTAAACTGTGGGATGGATTTACCACCACACTGACATGGAAGCCACCAGTCAGCACTGTGGTTTTTCTGTTTTTTTAAAACTTCATCTTCTTTTTATTGTGTAAGTCAAGGCAGCCTCCCATTTTCACACTAATCAGAATCCACTTGCAACGCTACTGCATGAGCTGCTTTTAGATCATAACCTGGGAGTGTCTAGGTTCTTCAAAATCAAATCTATAGCTGAAAGATTCAAAACCATTATACAGATTGAATCTGACAACCATTCTAAATTGTCCATCTGCGGAAAGTGTGGGGGAATTTTTCCACGCAGCCTGGAGGCATAATACCAGTCTGGGAGGGGCTGCAGAGTTAAGGTAGCTGGCTTCTTCAGCATTTTATCACTACAAGTGGAGACCTGCAGCAGTGTCCCACTGTGCATTCTCAGCCCCTAAGAGGCGGGATGGAATGTAAGGCCTTTCTTGCATTTGTTGTGTTAGTCCCTAGATCATAGCAGTTAAAATCAGGGTACAGAGTTTACATAAATGGTTAAAAATAGTAAAATTAGATACTGAGTGATAGCGTATGTGAAAAAGAAAGAGAGAGAAAGAGAGTTTTTGTGTACGTCAGGTCACTTCTGACGCAAGATGACCCTGAGGCAAATCTATCACAGGGTTTTCTTGGCATGATTTCTTCAGAAGGGGGTTGCCTTTGCCTTCCTCTGAGGCCAAGAGAGTGTGAGTTGCCCAGGGTCCCACAGTGAGTTTCCATGGCCAAGCAAGGATTTGAACCCAGGTCTTCAGAGTCACAGTTCAACATTCAAACAACTACACCCATCTCTCTTTCTCTCTCACATACACACATACAAACACACACACATAAACTCAAGAGTCATATAAAATAAAATACGTATTACTAGCAGGGAGAGAACAACTTAGAAAACACCCAATATTACTTTAGGTGGTGTTTTGGACTTGCACAGAACTTTTCATTTTCCTTCCTTCCAGTTGTAAAAGGGTTTGGGCTGAGGTTCAGGTTTTTGGCTTCCTCTGTATATTTTTAATGCAAAGGTACAGTCTACAGACAACAAATTAATTCCCCACACCCCACTCTTAACACAGTCAAGTAACTGAAATTTAGATTTTTTTTAAAGTTACACCAATTCTTATGACTTTACAATAATTGGCTGCCTTTCATTGGCCATGTCTTTTGTTCTGCACTGCTGGTCAATTTTTGTATACTTTCTTCTGGTTCTCTGACTCTAATTCATTATGAGGTGCAGAGTTGTTTTTCCTCAATTTGAAAAGGTGTCCTCTGCATTGACCACCCCTTTCTTTTGATTCCAGAATGTCTTCTTCCAGAATAATAGTTGCAGCTACACCAGTAGCTGTTGTGCTAATTAAAACACATTTCTATATGCTCCTCTTTAGCACTTTGGCACATTTCACCTGAGGTTTTTACAGAAAAAATCACAGACTCACACAATGACCTTCTGTTTCTCATGTAAAAGCAAGAGTGGACACAGAGCTGCTTCCTTGCATTGTGACTGGCTATGGATTTTTGGACTGGATTGGATTTGATTTACTGGATTTAGAAGGGCATGGGCTGAGGCTTCTGTGGCATGGATATCTATATAGTATGGCAGAGCTAAAGTGGATGTACAGTTTTACAATAAAAAGAAAAGCTTTGTTAAGAATATGCAATAGATATAAACAAAGGCTGTGCAGAAACAACTAGAAACAACTTTGTGGATGCTGTCACAAGAGGCTTTTTATAGAAAGGACAGATGACAGCAAAAGAAATATCGGTGACATATCAAGATTTGTTGGAATACAATCAAGAACATTGTAGAATTAAAGCTATTGAAGCTTTAACCTCTGAAGGTTATACTTTTCAAAGGTTTTCATACAGACAAATAGTAGAGATATATAACATAGATTAAAAAAGTATGAATTTGAGTTGACTAAAATTGAGTTTGAGAAACAGTTGTGCTTGGATGGTGCCCATAGATGATGAACACTTGATTGGCAAGATGTATAAGCTTTTATTGAAATTAGAGATGGAAGAAGGGGTGGTTAAAGATAGTATCACAAAATGGACACAAAATGTGGGGCATAACATCCAGCTGGCACAATGGGAAAAATGTGATCAGAGGGAATTTCTATAAGATGATGAAGTGATGGTATTTGACTCTAGAAAAATTGCTCAAAATGCATAAAGAAGTTCCTAATAGATATTGGAAATGGTCTATAAAATTTTGAAAGTTGATGTTCAACCAGAATTACATTTGCTGGGATTAATGGAACAACAACTGGAGAAGCAAGGGTTGGTAGGTATGTCTAAGGATTTCATATGGGAGGTCTGGCTTTGGTCATCAAACTTATTAGGAGGCCATGGCAAATCACATTTTTTCACTGTTAAAAGATATTTTGAAAAGACTATTTTGAATACTATTTAAATGAAATAAAGTAAGTAAAATTTTGCATACTGAATAAAAAGAGAACACCAGAATGACTGGCATGAAACCTACCACTGGTATGAAAGATAAAGAATTTCTTCAGTAAAAAAGAATTAGAACTAGGGTTCCCAGGTGTCCTATTTTGTATGGGACATATGAATTTTCAAATTTGAAATCCAGTCTGATATCAGGCTGTATGGGATACTCCATATTCCATATTCCTTGACTTGTTGAGAGCATGTCCCAGGCCTGAGTGTTTGGTACACAGCAAAATGGCTTTATGTAAATGCTGGAGGTCTGCCTGCTTGGATTGCAGCTGGCATTGTGCTGTTCCTCTTCCCCCTCTCTGCCTGGCCAGGCAAAGCAGCCCCCAGTAATGCATCATGTCACTTGTCTCAAGTCACCCTGGCTGCAAGCGCTGAGAGCAAGAAGAGTGTGGGCCAGCTGTGCTCACAACAGACAGACCTCTCTCTGAGGTCATTTTGCTATGGACCAAATGCTTCAGGACTGGTCTGCTGTGAAAGTGGCTGGTGTCTAATACTGGAAAGCCACACTCACTAAAAAATGTAGTGCTATGCAGTTTAAATCTCATAATAAAACTCAAAAGAAGAAAAGAAAGAAGGAAAGCCACATTCACAACAGACTGACACCAGAGCATTTGGACAGAGCAAAATGGCCTCAGACAGTGTTCTTTCTGTTGCAAGCACGGTTGCTACTGCTTGCAGCAATAACAGGGGATTGACAGGGCAGCACATGAGGCAGGCCTATACAAAGCCTGCCTCGAGTCTTGTGGGAGGTCCTCCACTCACAAGACTTGAGGTGAGTTTTGTATGGGTATGCCTCATGGGCAGTGGCCCACCTTCAACTAGCTAGACGATGAAAAAGTCTCTCCTGTGTTGGTGTCTGAAAAAGATGATGAATGACACCCCCTTGAAACCTCTGACTAAGAGGACATAACACATTGACAACCTTCCACAGATGACCGTAAGGCATGGAAGTCAAGCAGCAACAACAATAACAGCAACAGGGTACAGACGGGTACAGCCTGCCGTGCTAGGCTCCAAACAGTAAGAGGAATAGAGTTGGTCATCTATGTAGTGATGGCAGTACATTCCAAATAGCAAGAGGAGTTCAGTCAAGGTAGGCTCACGTAAATGTTGAATAGCTCGGGGATAAAATGAAACCCTGCAGGATTCCAAAGTGAAGGTGATGCAAGATCAAGCAGTAATTCCTATCTCAAAATGGACACCCACCTAACAGCAGAATTTTGCTAAGTGGTCCCACCGAGACCCCAACTCAGAGAGCTATTCTAGAAAAATCCCAGAGTAGAAAGAGTCAAAAGTTACCAAAAGATCCAAGGGAATTAGTAGGATTGTAGTCCTATATGTCTTTCCTTATGCCATAGATGGGCAAAGTACAAGATGCATGCAGCACTCAGGGATGAGGGAACTTTAAAAATAACTGAGGCCTTGTAAGGCCCTGCTTTGAGGGTCCCTGATATCAGTGTGGTTTGGATGAGCACCATACCTAATGGGTACCATATTGGATTGGCAACTGTATTAATTGGCTGTGATATCAAGTCTGAAGGGTGACCAAGAGGTCAAATCAAAGCAAAGGAAGAAACCTGACCGTAAACAAGAGAGGCAGGTCCCTCCAGTAAGACTAAGTCATTTGTCAGGCAAATAAATGCCATTCTTGTGGATAATAGGCTTAAGCAGAAGCTGGAGTTTTTTCAGGGAATGCAATTATGAGAAGCCCACCAGGACACTGATTGACAGATACCCATCCTCTGTGCACCTGACTCCTTCCTCTGGCCTCGTAGCACCTACAATGGACAGCTATTACAACACACATTATGTCTTTGTTATCCAAACACTGCAAACATTAGTGGGTTGATAATCCATTGTCTGTGCTGCAACTTCCATTGTTCCACATCTGGAACTGCACATATCTTCCACTACCACAGGCTACTTTTTGGGTACAAGCACCCCTGATTTCAGGATACCCAGTGCAGTCTCTCGAGGGTCTACCTATCACTCTGTCTGTCTGGCTCCTGAATGAAAACTGTCCTTAGGTCCTACCTAAGCCAAGCCACATTTCAACTCTTCACTACTCTTCTGGACTGATAATTATAATCCCTCTCCCACAAAAACCCCTCAGCCTCTCTATTCACATTTTTTTCCGCTCCCTTTCTCCTTCAGTTAGCTCTTGTGTGAATGTTTGTCTGTTAGTATTTCGTATGCATGCATGAATGAATTCCCCCCAATAAAAACACATTTTTAGCTTACTTTTGAATCTCTGGCCGGTTCTTTTCCTGCGTGAACCCATAAACATTGGTAGAAAAAGTCTCGTTAAGTTACCTCCCCCTTCGCAAGCCTCCTCTTTGAGCTAATTCATTTAGCATCGCGGGGTTACCATTGCGGCACCTATGTTTTGAAGTAACAGGCCATTGATCTGGAACGGCCTCAGGGTCAAGGTCTTACTATGTACTGTTTCACTTGCCATGATCCCATTGTAAAACTGGAAGAAGTTAATAATAATAAGCAAAACATGAAATCTTGCATAAGGAATTTTAGCTGCTCCACCAAGGCTCAAAAAAAGGGCTGTGTTAAAGTTTCTGTAGGCTTTAGGCACTCTTATATTCAACTCCCTCATCTCCCCTCAACCGATCACTAAGGACATCTTTATTTTGTTAATCACATTTTTGTAAAACGTTTTCTTGTTAATCCTGTTTTTGAAATTCCTAAAAGTTTTGTAGGTCCTAGCCACTGTGCCTAGGGTGCCCAATGAATAAGGTGGTCCCACTCAGTGGCTGCTGGATGATCATGGAAAGGAAGCCCCTGCCTCAGATGCTTCCTGTATAGCCAGAAGCCCCTTTCCACTTGGCCCAAAGGCATTTACCCACCAGTGGTCTCCACCTGTCATATCAATCAGCAGGGGAACATATTACATGTCCAAGTAGAAATAAAAATATGATGGAAACAATACACTGAAGAATTATATAACAGAAATAAAGGATTGACAGATCCATTCAAGGAAAAAAACATTTGAAGACAAACCTACAATTTTAGAAAATGAAGTGAAAGCTTCATTCAGAGCACTTGGGAGAAATAAATCACTAATAACCAATGGTATACCAATAGAGCTGTTTCAAGGTACAGAAGCAGAAGCTGCTGGAGTTCTAATTAAAATCTGACAACAAATATGGAAAACAAAAGAATGCCCCACAGATTAGAAACACTGACTAGACATTCGGTGATGCATACCCTCTCCAGGCTTGCTCCACAGTTCCAATCCTTGGGATCTTGGTCACTCACCTTGCCCCCTTTCCTCTCTCTTTTTAATTTGTTTATTATATTTATTATATTATATCAACAAAACAATAGACAGACTTCACAAAATCCTATCTTAATACAAAAAACACACATAAAAGAAAACAATATCAAAAATGAAAAGAAAAATACATCTGTAAAAACATACAATATATACTAATTAACATATAATAATCCCCTTTCCTCTCTTAACATCCCCCTGATTAATAAGAAATATTGGCACTAATCTCAAAAAGAAGGTGGACTGGGCCTCCCGAACTTAAAATGGTATTATAATGCAAATCAGTTAAGCTATATTATAGATGGAGTAGCAGGAAATGGGGATTTAGATTGGCTAGAGATGGAAGCAATAGAAATAGAGAGGAGTTTGAAGAATATTTTTTTAATCCAGTTAAGAGAAATGGAAAAAATAGAAAATCCCTTCTTGGAAAATATATTAGAGATTTGGAAGAAAAATAAGGAAAAAAATTAATGCCTGCTACTTCACCATTAACTCCAGTAGTGATGGCGGAAAAATTTCCAGTGAATCTAAGAGGTGAATTAGAGAAGGAATTAAAAGAGTAGGAATATACAAGTTAAAAGACTGGATGAATGTAATGATGAATAAAGATAAAATAAAGGAGAGATTGCAGATATTATGGCTTAATTATATTTAGCTAGAGCAGTGGACAAAGAATTGGAATAGAAATAATAAAGATTTCAGAGAATATACTAAATTTGAACAAATGATTAATCAAAGAGAAGGTATGGAGGAAAATTAAATTTTGAAGGATACCACAAGTGAAATATATAAAATGTTGTCAAAACATAAAGATGAAGAAGAATATCTTAGAAAAATATGGGAGGAAAAATTAGTACAAAAAATAGATATTCAGGATTGGGGAAAAATTTGGAATCGGTGTCATTTAAAAAAAAAACTTATCTGTACAGATAATAGAGAATTATTATAAACTGGTTTAGAGATGGTACCTAACACCAGTAAGTTTAAATCACATAGATAAAAATTATTCAAGGTTGTGTTGGAGGGGCTGTCAAGAACTTGGTACATACATTCATATGTGGTGGAACTGTGAATGTGTAAAGAAATTTTGGCAAATGGTGTTTAAAAAGATAAAAGAGATAACAGAAATTGATTTAGAAATATGTCCTAGTACAGCATTTTACCTATATATGATAAGATTAATTGTACCCAGGCAATGAGGGATTTAATTACTAATTTATTAGCTGCAGCAAGGTTAATTATATCAAGAAAATGGAAAACTCAAGGAGATTTTCAAATAGAGGACTGGTATAAAGAAGTATGGAAAATTGTGATTAATGATAAGTTAACATGTAGAATTAAGGCCAAAAAAGGAATAATGAAAGGGAATGATTTTGAAGCAATATGGAAGATATTTGTGGAAAAGATATTAATAAAAGAGAAAGGTGTCATACCTCCACAAGAAGAGTTACAATTTTGGAAGGTGGAGTAACTTGAGATATAATTGGCTCTGGGGATGGGGTACACTTAGTAACAGCATACTTAGTAATAAGGTTACATTCAGTAATACCAATAGGTTAAATTTAGTTTGAAAAGGATGGAAATAAGAATGAAATTACTAATAGTATATTTTTAAAATGCTAATTATGAGAATAAATAATAACAATGGGTATAACGAGAATGAGATTCAGATACATATAACAAAAATATATAATCAGTATGATTTATAATACATTGAATAAGTATATTAAGTTAATGGACTTACACAGAAATAGAAATGTAAGTATTTTTCGGTTGTAATTTTTTTCTTTCACCTTTGTGTTTACCATGTTATGTATTTTTTTTGTTTTTTTCCTTTATAATTAATAAAATAAAATTTAAAAAAACACCCCCCTGGATTGGGGACTTGGGCCTTAAGGTGACCCCTGTATGGAACAGTGGATGTCTTGTTCTGTGGGTTCGCTGTGGTGAGCATGATCAGCCAAACATCATTGTAAAATAAAGAATACAAAAAAGAAGTAGAAGTTTATTAATAAACATTTATACAACACATTAACTCTTGAACTATTTAATCATTCATGGTGTGATAGAAGATGATGCCGTGATTGAGGAGCAACTGATTGTGCACGGGGCCGAGCCAGCGAGTGAGCAAGTCAACTTGCAAACATCCCCTGCACTGGAAGGTCAAACAGAGACTGAGTTGCCCCAGCCAGCTCATGACGGAGAGGGAACCAGCAGTGATGCAGAGGAGTTGCAGCCAGCTGTGCCCATCAGCCCTCAATCACGCAGAAGGCTCAAACTGGCTGCTGAGAGGGAGGCTGCTTGGACTAGGCTGAGGAAACAATAATGGGCAGCACCTGCTCACAGGGGCTATTTAAGTCTGCCGGCATGGCTGCTCCTTGCTTGCAGCAAATTACTAGCAAGCCCTTGTGACCTTTGTGTCTCCTGCTCCATGAAACCCTCCAGATGGATCTCTGCCTCCTGAACCTTTGGACTGGACCTTGACCAGGCTCAGCCTGTGTTTTCCTGGTGTTTGGTATATTTGGACTCCCCAAGTGTTCCTGACCTCTATCCTCCCTTGCTGGCTGTGGCCCAGCAGGGAGAGATTCCTGACACATGGTTCCCCTAAACCAGTGGTTCTCAACCTGTGGGTCCCGAGATGTTTGTGGACTTCAGCTCCCAGAAGCCCCAGCCACTATGGTCAATGCTCAGGGCTTCTGGGAGCTGAAGTCCAAAAACATCTGGGGACCCACAGGTTGAGAACCACTGCCCTAAACCCTATTCATGTCTTCCTCTTGGATGTGTTATCTCTATTGCAGATTTCCTTCTCTCTATGCCATCTTTGCCATATTTCTCTGTAATCCTTTCCATATCTCTTGGCCATGTTTGCTCTTGATCAAGTAGGAAAACTGTATCCAAATTTTGCTCTTGATCTTTTGCTCCAGTAAGTAATTTTTTCATTAATCTCTTATGTCTGAGAGTTCAGTTTTCAAGTCTTGTTTAAAGTCCTTCCTCATTTGATTAATATCCTCTGTCAGTTGTCTAATCTTCTATTAAGTCATTGACATGATTCAACCTCTCTAGGTTGATTTACTGATGTTCATTTGTTGCCTGCACCTGGCTTTGCTTCCTTGAAAACATTTTGACAGCTGTCAAACTAAAATATTATTTTCTGCTGTAGTTATTTCTTTCACCATGAGAGGTCAGTGTGTTTCTCTATACAGGTCTTTCAAACCAGCAATTAGCACTTCTTCTCCAAGAA
The DNA here is from genome assembly GCA_948472985.1 of Iguana delicatissima. Taxonomy (NCBI): domain Eukaryota; kingdom Metazoa; phylum Chordata; class Lepidosauria; order Squamata; family Iguanidae; genus Iguana; species Iguana delicatissima. Next base: position 516,044 of record CAOKZL010001454.1, on the reverse strand, counting down.
AATCAGTCTTCATTCATTGTAAGTTCACCAACTGTTTTTGCTTTGGCAGCCACAACCTTGACCTTTGATATATATTTCTCAAGGTCTCTAATTTTGTTAAAAATAAGAAATCTCACCAGTAAGTTTTAATAGGGCAAAGTTCTTAGCCTGCCAGTGTGCTTAAGGCCCTTTATAGCTTAACTCAGTTCACTCTCACTGGAATAAAATAAAATTCACACACACACACACACACACACACACACACATATATATATAGTCCATTCACAAAGATGTCACAGAATTAATAGTGAAGTCAAATGTGTCCATTTGCTGGGAGTCTTCCTTATGTATCAGATCTTGCATTTAGGAAGTTAAGAAAGTTGGTTGTGTATTGCTGTCACTGTGAAGTGGCTGCAGTGATGTGGCAGAGTTCCAGTGATGTCCTTGCCAACTCTGATCCGCCCACACTTCCAGAGACCCAATTTGGTCTCCTATGTGCCAGGGTTGGCATAGGAGACTCCTCTGAGTCTCCTATGCCAGGAAGACCATTTCTGCAAGTTTTTGTTACCCCCAAACCACCTCCTACTGCATCCATCATCTTGTCCCCAAGTGGTAATTCACCAGGGACAAGACCTCACAGCACTATTGATTCCCCACTCAGACCTAGACATGAATATCCCACAACATTTGATCATCCTGATGTGTAATCTGTACTCAGGACTGAAGGCTACCATCAGGACAGAATATGAAGAAATTGAATGGTTTCCAACTGGCAAGGGGGTCAGCAAGGCTGCATTTTATCATCCCATTTGCTTAACTTGTATGCTGAACAATTCATAAGTAAAGCAAGACTAGACTCAAAGGAAGGAGGTATGAAAACTGGAAGAAGGACCATCAACAATTTAAGATACGTAGATGATACTATACTATACTATACTATACTATACTATACTATACTATACTATTAGCAGAAAATAGAAAAGATTTTGGTCATGAAGAAAATCTAGGAAAATCTAGGAAGAAAGTACAAAGGTAGGTTTACAGTTGACCATTAAGAAAAGAAAAATAATGACCACAGATCATTTATATGACTTTACGGTAGACAATGACTTTACGGTAGACTTTACGGTAGACAATGAAGGTATTGAAATAGTTCATGATCTTCCATATCTTGATGCTGTTGTGTGCTTTCAAGTCATTTCTAATTTATGGTGATGCTAAGGCAAACCTATCCGGGTTTCCTGGGGCTGAAGCTGCATGATGTGCCCAAGGTCACCCAGTGAGTCTCCATGGCTGAGTGGGGAATCAAACTCTGGTCTCTTTGTGCTCAAATCACTGTGCCACACTTGCTCTCTCATATATATCTGTTTTTGCAAAATGTTCAAAAACTCTGAACTGCTAAAAAGATTAATAAATGGGTCCAAATCAAACCTGAATTCTGCCTAGAAGTCAAGATGACTAAACTGAGGCTGTCCTACTTTGGCCATATCATGAGAAGCTATGACTCACTAGAAAAGGCAATAATGCTTGGTAAGGTAGAAGGCAGGAGGAAAAGAGGAAGAGGGCATTACAGAAGGATGGACTCAATCGAGGAAGGCAGCGTCCTGAGTCCGCAAGGCCTGAGTGGGCTGCTCCATGAGAGGATGAATTGGAGGTCTCTCATCCCTGGGCTTGCCTTAAGTTGAAGCCGGCCTGACACAGTTAAAAACAAATTCAAATAATTCCTTAGCCCTTTTTCCCACCCAGGGGCACTTCTGTGCTTGCCTCTTCACACCATCCACCACCTGCAGCTTGTACAAAGGATTGACAGAGCTTGCCTGTCCCCTTTTAGTAACAGGGGTGCTTGAACTTGTAGCAGCCCCTTTCCTCATTTATTGTCACTGCCTTCCTGTCCTGAGCGTTGCCTTCATCTGGGGTCTGGAAACTGTTTTTCTCTCCTGTTAAAATAATAATGCGAAACTCTCTTGGGCACGAAAAGATGGCTCCCCTGGCCCATCGATCATCTGGCCCGGGGGCCCTCCGGCTTCTCCTTCCCTCAGATTCGCCTTGCTGAAGGAGGACGGGAGGGGGCAGCATTGCGCAGGAGAGAATGGATGGCAGGAAAATAATTTCATCCGATTCGAAAGCGCATTTTTTGCTAGGGCGGGGTGGTTTTCTCCAGGACGGGAGCTGAAGATGCCGCTGATTCTGGGACTCCCCGTCCACCCTTCGGCTCTGCGCCCTCCCTTCCCTTTAGCGGGTGCCCAGCCTTCCAGCCCGCCCCGTCGGCGAGGGAGCCGGGCGGCCGGGGCACAGGGGGGATGGTTTCCAGGGGCCACCTCCGTTTAGGCGTTGGAGCCCCTGGGCCAAGGCGCGCCGGAGCTTTTTCGGTCGGCTAGGCGCGAACGCCGGCTTCGCCCCTTTCCTCCCGCTGCCGCGCCCACCCCCTTCTCCCCGGGCGCGGGCTCCCCGGCGCTCGCCTCTCGCCCGGGGGGACAGGGCACGCTCGCGCGCTGAGCGGCCGACCCGGAGACATGGCGCCGCACCTCCGAAGGGCGGCGGGAGTGGCGGGGAGAGCCGCCGCCGCCGCCAGGGAGGCAGAGGCGGAGCGGGTCCCCCGAAAGCCGGTCGGAGGAGGGGCGCCGCCGAGACATCCGTGGACGCGAGGAGGCCGGCTGCCGACTGAAGGCGGCGGAGGACCGTACCGCAGGAGAAGGGAGATGGAGCAAGCGAGCCCCTTCCCAGCAGCCGACGACGGCACCAAAGCAGCTTTGGCTGTTCGCCGTCCAGCAGGCGGCCCGGCACCAGAGAGGAGCGGCCGGGAGAGGCTGCCTGGGGCGGCGGCGGCGGCGGCGGCGGGGCTGACGGGGGTGGGCGGGGAGGCTCAGCCGCGAGGGCGGCGTGATGAGAGCGGGAGGAAGGAGAGCGGGAAAGGAGGAGCGCTCGGCGCCTCCGGAGGAGAAGGACGCGGGACGCGGGGAGACGACGGCGGACAGAGGGGCGCCCCCCGAGGGAAGTCCGCTCTCTGGGCAGGACGGTGACGGGCGCCCCTGCCAGCCAGAGAACCGATGGGGCCGAGCGCGGGCAGCTCGGAGAAAAGAGACGCCCCTGTGGCCCGGTGCGCCCCCTCCGCTGCGCCCGCTCCGGGAGGGGGAGTGGAAGGGAGCGGCCTCCCCCCGCCGGCTATGCTGCAGTCCCCCCGGGACAGAAATGCCTCTCTGCCCTCGCCGCCGGCGGGCGGAGGGGCCCCGACGCCTCAGCCCACGCTCGCCCCGCCGCTCCCGCTGGCGACGAACTCCGCGACCGACGCCGCTCCGGGAACTCTCGTGGCGCACAAAGTGGCGGCGGGCAGCCTCCTGTCCCTGCTGGTGGTGTGGACCCTCCTGGGCAACGTCCTCGTCTGCGTGGCTATCATGGGCTCCCGGCACCTGCGGGCCAAAGTCACCAACATCTTCATTGTCTCCTTAGCCGTCTCGGATCTGCTGGTGGCGCTGCTGGTCATGCCCTGGAAGGCGGTGACCGAGGTGGCGGGCTACTGGCCCTTCGGGGGCTTCTGTAGCGTCTGGGTGGCCTTCGACATCATGTGCTCGACGGCCTCCATCCTCAACCTGTGCGTCATCAGCGTGGACCGCTACTGGGCCATCTCCAGCCCCTTCAGGTACGAGAGGAAGATGACCCAGCGGGTGGCCTTAGTGATGATCGGCCTGGCCTGGACTCTCTCGGTCCTCATCTCCTTCATCCCCGTCCAGCTCAACTGGCACAGGGGCGAGGAGCCCCGCGCCGCCGCCCCCCTGGCAGCCGATGTCGCCCGCGCCGCCTCCGCCTCCGCCGGGTGGACGGGGAGTTCCGGCATCGACGGCAACGCGAGCGGAGCGACTGAGGCAAGGGAGCACTGCGACTCCAGCCTCAACAGGACCTACGCCATCTCCTCCTCCCTGATCAGCTTCTACATCCCCGTTGCCATCATGATCGTCACCTACACCCGGATCTACCGGATCGCGCAGGTGCAGATCCGTCGGATCTCTTCTCTGGAGCGCGCCGCCGAGCACGCCCAGAGCTGCCGCAGCAACCACAGCGGCGGGAGCAGCCGCCGCCGCCGCCTGGCTTGCCCTCTCCACCCCGACGCCCACGCCCACCCCCACCGCCTCAGGTCCTCCATCCGCAAGGAGACCAAAGTCCTGAAGACGCTCTCGGTCATCATGGGCGTCTTCGTCTGCTGCTGGCTGCCCTTCTTCGTCCTCAACTGCCTGGTGCCCTTCTGCGAGAGCCCCCCGGGCGCCGGCCTGCCCTGCGTCAGCGACGCCACCTTCAACGTCTTCGTCTGGTTCGGCTGGGCGAACTCGTCCCTCAACCCCATCATCTACGCCTTCAACGCCGACTTCCGCAAGGTCTTCTCCAACCTCCTGGGCTGCCGCCGGCCTTGCTCCGGCGCGCCGGCGGAGACCGCCAACGTCAGCAACGAGCTCCTCTCCTACAACCAGGACACCCTCCTCCCGCGGGAGGTCGCCACCGCCCGCGTCAACGCGATCCCCAACGCGGCGGGGGCCGGCGGAGGCGAGGGCGCGTTTTTCGACCGGATGTCCCGGCTCTCGGCCGGCCAGCTGGACTGTGAAGGGGGCCTCTCGCTCGACCGAATGAGCCCCTCCACGGCCGGCTGCCTGCTTTAAACTCGCTCCAGCTCCAGGAGACGATACTTGTCGCTATTGGATCTCGCAGCTTTCCGCACTAGACTTGTTATCGCGCGATGAGTCCACTGTCAACATCCTATGGAATCCTGGGGTTTGCAGTTTCGGGAGGGGCTGGCCCCAGGATTCCATAGGATGTTGAAAGTGGAATCATCGCGCGATAACAGTCTAGTGAGGAAATGGCCTAGTCGCGGTGAAATTCCAACCTGCCCGAAGATGAGGAATCAGCAGTGAACCCTGAGCAGAGGAAGGAAATCTAGGCCTTTCCTTCTAGCCGGCCCTGCCCTGAAAGACTTGGAGCTCCCACAGGGCTGTTTGTCACAAGTGCGGATGGCAACTGGCATGAACACTTTTTTTAAAAGAAGAGTAAACTATGTCCCAGGACACTTAGTGTGTTCAACACCAAAGTTTGGATTTCACTCAGGAAAAAAAAAGGCAGAAGGGTGTTTAAGGGCATTATTCCCCCTTGTGTGTTCCCTTCCTGCCACCTAAAAAGTGGTTTCTTTCATGTTTTTCTCAACGGGATATCTTGTTCCTGCTATCCTTGCTGAGCTCCTGCTGTTTTATTATGTTGATAAAATGAATTATTGTGGATTTTTAAAACTTTGATTCAAGTTGTTCTATAATCAGGGAGGAAAGATTTATGAAAGCATCTTGGCATTGCATACATTCACTTGAAAGGAATGAGATGGTAAAAAAGAATGATACAGTTGAGTTCTAGTGCAGCTAGTCCATTCAATTCAATAGGACTGTGCATTTTAGAGTTAAAGGTGTAGCAGTTTAGGCCTGCTGTCCTATAATCTTACTGGTGTTAAGTTGCTGGATACAGCATAGTATAGGATTATGGTCTAAAAGGTTAATCCAATGTACACACTTACCTGGAAGGATTTCCTGTTGATAATGCTACCTTTCAAAGAAACGTGAGAATAAAGTTGCACGTTACCTCCTTGTAGTTGGACAGTTCTCACAGTAGCTATGTGGTGACAAGAATGTTTTAATGTACTGTCCTTTAATAATTAAACATGTGCAGGTATAAAATATAAAAACATTTTCTTCAGTTCTACTCATTATCTGTTTGTCAAGAAAAAAAAATAATATTAAGGCAAATCTGCCCCATTCATTCACAAAATTAAGGGTGTAATATATATAATAACACTAGTTGTAAAATAGCACAGCACTGTAATTTATTTCTAGATCTGTACAACTGCTGTATTGAATTCAATCAAAAATGGCAAAATATGAAAATCTGTAATTGTTTTTTTAAATCAATCTGCTCAGCCTTTTCATTTTACATTTAACCACTGAAAGAGCAAGCAGAATAGATGAACTTTTATCTTAAAGAGGAACTTAAATCCATTTTTTTGTGGAATGTTGGACTGAAGTGATACTGTAAAATATAGGACAAAACTTACTTATGCAAATGTATGGCAAAATTCAACCAAAGTCAAACATTTCTGAGTTCCATTGATTTCAACTGCAGAACTGAGGCTGCAGCCAAGTACATATTTAGTTGGAGTAAACCTCATTAAATGCTGTTGTCTTTTAGTATTGGACTAGAACCATGGAGGCCAGAGTTGGATTCCTTGCTCAGCCATGGAAACCCACTGAGTTGCCCTGGGCACCTCACACTCTGTCATCCATAGAAAACCGTGTGATAGCTTTGCCTTAGGGTTGCCGTCACTCAGAAATGACATGTACAGTATTGCATTTCAGGGCACAGTTCTAAACCCACTAGGAATTGAATTCCTCATTGAATAGGAAAGAACTTACTATTGAGTACAGTAGCTGTATGAGATGTGTTAAAAGATAGATTACGAGATATATGATCACTCTAAGAATAGTATGAACCACCATACTTTAAAATAATAGCAGAACATTCATTGAAATTTGCAAAGACAGAAAGGCTAACATTATAACGACCTGTCCAAAAATGTTCATGGACACAAAAATAACAAAGAGGTAGTTCCCCCAAAGACTAGTAAGAGTCTTGTCACACTGTTCTTTTATGCTGCGTTCTTCCATCTGAAATTCACTCCAGCCATTCTCTCAAGAATAGCTCATTGTTGACACTCTCTATCACACCATTGCTACATTTGTGCTTAAACAGAGTAATTTACGTGGTTTTTAAATATCTACCTTAAGGCATCATTACTAGTCCTTTACCCCAACCCTGGCTTCGTGATTGGTTCTTGTAATTTTTTCAAAAATTTTGAGGTTGTAATTGTGCAGTAAAGTTATGACATCACGATGCTACGCTACTAGGATAGTTAGCTCTTTTGTGTTTGCAGTACAGTATAAATTTCTATTTTAACACTTGATGCTGTCGGTTATTTTGACAAATTCCAGAGGGTTACCCGTTTATTCAGTTGCACAAAAATAACAAAGAATCTTGGAAGTTTGTTAGTCTTTAAGGTGCAACAGATGAAAGCTCCAGACTTTCAACCTGTGAAATCACCTCAGAAACTCCAGGGGATTACTTCTGATTGGGATGCAAGAGCAGTAAATATTTGTGTTTCACCTCTTGAATTTTAAGGTATCAACTTTTGCCTTACTTTCCATGTTTGAGAACTGCCATTTTGGGTGGCAGAGATACAGCACTGAACAGAATCTTTACCAGGTCCACTGAAATGTGTGTGTGTTTATAAAACTGCCTTCAAGTCACCTGTCATCTTTTGATGACTCCATGAGGAATATTCAGAGGTTTTTTGCCAATGTTTTCCTCTGAAATATAGCCCACTGCCCTTTGGATTAGTTGGAGTCTCCCATCAAAGTACTACCCAGAGCTGACCCCTACTTAGCTTCCAAGATCAGATGGGATCTGGTGTCTTTAGGGTATTTAGGCTACTGAAGTAGGTGTACAGAAAATATAAAATCCGGCAGAACTCTTTCATAGGCAGAACTGGGCATTTCATTTATGTGGCAAGAATCTGCTGACTTGAAGTTACCCTTTCTGTTTAAATACCAAGTCTGATCAAAAGTCTCTCCTCAAAGAGATAACACCATTTTTTTAGGTGACATAACATGCTCTCTGAATGGCTAAGTTTCTCCTAATGCGGGTTCTTCCCTTGGAAAGACTGCTACCGAGGATGGCCGTGGGTCGGAACTCCTCTTTGTACCTCATCCGGCCAGCCTCCCTCAGCATCCATCCTACTGCAGACTGGTTGGGTCTTATTTAATCTAAGATGTGATTTTAGTTTCATTTCAAGCCTCAGGAAGAGGTGGGTAATAAATAAAGTTTAATAATGTCCCTAAATATTTGATTTTATTTGTGAAACACCAAAGGTTTTTTTAAAAACCCCAACTATTTATTAAAAAGTAAAAAAATAAAAATAAAAATCCATTTAGGTAAGAAAGACTAAAATGCTCCCCACCTGACAGGACTTTGGGGGACATTTTGCTTCTAGCTGAAAAGTGGGCCTGCGGCAGCTCAGCCAATCAGGTGCAACCTTGGCTCTGTCTCTGAAAGCTACCACTCTGTCCTGTGTGGGTTGCAGTTCCCTTGCTGGCCTGGGGGAGCATGGAGGGTCAATCTTGAGAGAGCCATTTCCTGAGGGGACACTTCATGGTGAATGAGGTCAGTGGCTGTACTGGGTTGATCCCTTCAGCTTCGGCAGTCTTGTTTGGTGGTGCTTTCTGCCATTGCTCTTTCCGTAGTTTGTGTCCCTTCGAGCTCCCTGGGCCAAGTCCTTCTCTCCATTGCTTCTTTCACAGATCCGTTTTTAGCAGGATGCTTGTGTGGCAAGCATGCATTTTTGTCTGACATTTTGCCTCACAATGACCATGGTCTGACAGTCTGGCTACTGTTGCCAGAGGTCACATCACCATCAACTCTCTGTTTAGTTAACTTCTGTATGTGAAACTAAGAGGTGGAGAGTTGGCAAGAAGTCTTGCCCTTTGTCTTAGGCAGCAAAATGCCTTGAGAAAGCTTTACTGAATATTAACAGCAGTGCACCTGCTATCTGCTGTGGGGGACCAGCAATTCTTCTTTGCTTTTTTTCCCCGGTATGCCAGGGCCTGGCACTATATTTGTGCCCATTGGACATAACTGTTTCTTTACTGGCAACTTGCAGGCTTGGGGACCTGGAGTAGCACCAATATATTGGACATCTGCCTATTCCTGGTGGGAGAGGGGATGCTGAACTAGATGCTGGTGTGGATGTAATACAGCAAATCTCTCCTTCTTATTTTTTAATGAAGACTTACTCAATGGGAGATTCCCAGAATCAAACCCAGAACTTTCAGCCTACTCTTCAGAAAATTTACTGCATTTCCTGACATCTCAACCAGAATGGGTGCTAGACTATCTTTCACCATTCTTGAGAAGAACAGGTTAGCTTGGGACAGTGCAGAGCAGGGTATGTGGTATACATGGCTCTGTTCTCCAACATTTTGCCACAGTTATCTCTCCAAATGATTGTAGGGCCAACCCTGTATATCTGATCCAGCCTAAAATAGGAGCAGGTTATAACAGTCAGGACATGACTTGCTGGTCTTGAACTTGTAATGGAGAGAAGAGAAGGAGGATCTATCAAAGCTGGCTTTGCGCTTAAAGTCCCTTACTGGTCCTAATGCAAATGTTGTTTCATACTATTTTGGGGGGTTTAATCCCTGTTTGTGCCTAATGGAGTGTGGTAAGTATTCAGCTCAGCTACCCAAGCCATCCCTTTTTCATCTGAGTGCCATCCCACACCATTGTTGCTGCTATTTTGCACCTTACCCAGGATTCTTGAAAAGACAGTGACTCTTCAGGGAAGAAAACAATATTGACTAAAGAACCCATAGGGGATATCAGTCAAATGTATTCACTAGGTGTGCAAATTTCCATATCTAAGAGCAGCTGACAGAATTTCCATTATCTAAGAGCAACTGTCAGCAACTGAAAGCTTGCCAATTGTTTAGCACAGGAGTTCTTCAGAACAGGATGGGGATCTGCAAGGAAACTGCTCAGCCAGAGACTGCAGCAGATCCTCTGTATATGCAGGGGTTCCTTTCCAGGAATCTCTGTGAATAGCAGAAATCATAAATGTTCACGTCACCCTGACCATATGCCCCCCCCCCCGCTTTTAGTCAGTGTTTTTCTTTAAGTAAAATCTTCAGGTGTTCACAGGGAATGTGGTATCTGCTGCTTTTGCTGTTGCCCTCTGTGGTACCATTTTCATCTCGTGTTTCAAGAAGGAACAGTGGAAACAAACCTGTCAGATGCACCTGTCTTTAGAGCAAGGACAATTTGAGCTGTGTACTATATTCTAGACACAACTAAATGATCAATGATTATCACTAGTACTAGTTGGTGTTTTGTTAGTATGGTGGCTTGTTAGTTTGGATTGTTAATAAGCCATAGAACTGTTTATTCTATAGATAAGGTATTGACCCATGCCATTTCCAAAAAGTAGGGGGCCGATTTCCCCTTCCCACTTCATTTTACAGTCAGAGATTGTTTCTACACCTTCCTGGCTGTCATAGCATAGAACTGTACAGCCAGAAAGGACCTTAAGGATGATCTAAGCCAGTGCTGCTCATAGTGGTGGTCTCTGGATGGTGCCAGTCTCTGAGCCATTGGCTGGTGATTCCTTGCAAATTGCTAGGAAAGAAAGAAACAATTGTATGCAGGGGCATAAATATAGCGCCAGTCCCTGGCACATTGTGAAAAAGTTACCAGTCCTCCACATCAGATAGCCTAAGAAGCATGGATGCTTACCCAACCTCTACAGATGTCAAATGGGTAATTATTATTTCTACTGAATAGTTTAAGTTGCTTGAGCAAATATCAAGCTGTTTCATAGCAAATATCAAGCTGTTTCCCAATTAACATCCACTGTGCTGTAGGTCAGAGGTGGGAATCACGTGGCTCTCCAGATTTTGCTGAAATGCACCTCCCAGCATTCTTCCCTGTTGACTGTGCTGATCAGGAGGGCTGCTTCAAGGTCAGTTCAACAACACTATCAATGTAACATGATAAAGCAAGCCAACCCCTGGAGAGATGACTACAGTCTGGTACTTGGGCTTCAGAGTGACCCCTTTGTGGATCAGTGGATGGGTTGTTCTATGGATTTGCTGTGGTAATGGTGACCAGATTCTCTATCAAAACTTAACAGGAACAGCCAGATAAAGTTATAAAAAAAGAATAGACAAATAGAAGTTTATTGAAGATACAATTGGATCACATATTAATTGATTAAGTATTTCATCAATCACAGTTCCCTAAACCCTATTCAGTTATTCCCCCAGCTGACTGTTCTCTCTCTATTACAGCTTTTCCTTATCTCTATGCCATCTTTGCAATATCTCTCAACCGTTTCCCTATCTCTTGGCCATGTCTGCCCTGTCTCTCTGCTATCCTTTCTCTACCTTTAAGCCATGTTTTCCCTGCCTGCTTTCTGTCAGTTTTGTGTCTTTTCTTCCCCACAGGCTTCCCTTCACAGCATTCCCTGAGCTGTGACTGGATGGCACCAACCAGACTTGTCCAGCTACTCTTCACAATGGTGTTTTTGGGGCAATAGCACTGCTAACTTCATGCTCAGCATAGTGTTTTGTGAGCAGACTAAAAAGTTCAATTGTGATCCTTTCATACCAGAGAAGGGTTTTGGAAATGTTTGCTGTGTACTCCACATGCTTTTTTGCCAGCTTCAAACTTTGATATAAGTTTGTTTCAGCAATGGCTTTCTTCTCACCACAATTCCAAAAAGCCAACCTTTGCGGAGTGTCCAAGTGATGGTTGCTCTCATTTCAGCTGCATTTCTCTCCAGATCCTTCAGTGTTTATGTTGCAGGAGTCCAGAGAACACAGAGACCATCCAATTGCCCCAATCACTCAGCAGAAAGTAGGGAGTAGTGGGAGCCACAGGAGCAGTGGAAGAAAGATCTACGTTGAAGCAACGGTCATGTCAACTAGGATCACATTTAGTACAGTATCGGTTTCTCTACCTCCCAGTTTTGTCCTGTGCCCTTGCTAGGAAGGGATCTGCTGTCTAAGTTAAGAGCGGCGATGTCGTTTGAGGATGATGGGACCCTGGAAGTGTTCTTCCATGGGCCAAAGAGGCAAGGCTTTTAACACTTTCATATCCACAAGAGGAGGAGTGGAGAATGCATTGGACACTCCCAGTCATGGAAGAACAGTCATGGAAGGTTTTTAATGTGCCAGGAGTATGGGCTGAGGATAACCCCCCTGGGATGGTGAGGTTTATTCCACCAGGAGATGCCAATCACCATGGAATACACCCCTACTGCCTGTTAAGAAGCCCGGAACAGATAATATCGTCCGGTGCAGGACTTACGCCTAGTAAATCAGGCTACAGTCACTCTCCATCCCGTGGTTCCAAATCCATATGTACTGCTGGGATTGATCCCTTCAGGGGCAACCCATTTCACGATATTAGATTTAAAAGATGCTTTCTTCTGCATACGACTGGCCCCTATTAGTCAGCCCATATTCGCCTTCCAGTGGGAGGACCTAATAACAGGTGAAAAGACACAGCTGACGTGGACGAGGCTGGTGCAAGGATTCAAGAATTTGCCAACTATTTTTGGCACTGCACTTAGCCAAGACCTCCGGGACTTTCACTTGGAGCCTGAGAAAAGGGTTCTGCTACAGTATGTGGACGATCTGTTGCTAGCTGCAACATCGGAAGCCGAGTGTTGGCAAGGCACCCAAGAGCTGCTACAGCTCTTGGGGGAAAGCGCGGATACAATACCCCGGAAAAAGGCTCAGCTATGCCAGACCCAAGTTAGGTATTTGGGATTCATAGTTTTGCAAGGACAGCGGGATTTGGGGCCGGAGAGAAGGAGACTGTATGTGCCTTATCAGAACCCACGAATCGAAGGCAGTTACGGGAGTTTTAGGGGCAGCTGGGTTTTTTTGGGAATTTGGATTCCAATTTTCACGTTATGAGTAAGCTCCTGTGCGAAGCAACTAGAGGAGCGGGGGAGATCCCTTTTTCCGTGGGGAGAGTTGCAGAAAAGAGCCTTCCTTAACATTAAGAAAGCGTTGATTCAATCACCAGTTTTAGGACTCCTGGATGTGACAAAACCTTTTCTGTTGTATGTGCACGAAAGAGAAAATGTAGCAGTGGGAGTATTGACACAGCAACTGGGATCCTGGCAGCGTCCAGTTGCGTATTGTCTAAACAGCTGGATTCAGTGGCAAAGGAGTGGCCGGCCTGTTTAAAAGCTATAGCGGCAACCGCCCTTCTAGTCAAGGAAGCAGACAAATTGGCCATGGGGCAGGAATTAGTGGTGCGGGTCCCACACGCCGTACTAACTCTGATGGAATACAAAGGGAACTACTGGTTTACTAATGAACGGATCTAGATACCAAGCCATGCTCTGTGAGAACCCCCGTGTCAAGTTAGGAATATCTTCCAATCTAAACCTTGCAGCCCTGTTACCTGTAGACTCAGGCAAGTCTGTAAGGCATGACTGTATTGCTACAATGGATGAAGTTTATTCAAGCCGACCAGATCTCCGAGACACCCCTTGGCCACATCCCGATATTACCTATTTTACAGATGGGAGCAGTTTTGTCCAAGATGGGAAATGTTATGTGGGATATGCAGTAGTTACTAAGGACAAAACCATCGAAGCACACCCTTTGCTGGTAGGAACCTCAGCCCAGAGAGCGGAACTGATCGCCTTGATCAGAGCCCTAACCTTGGCAGCCGGACTTACAGTAAATGTTTCACCGATTCGAAATACGCTTTTTCTACCCTCCATACCCATGGAGCCTTATACCGTGAAAAGGGACTGATTAATTCTGCTGGGCAAGGGATCAAAAATGCTAAGGAAATTTCAAAATCCTCGAAGCTGTATGGCATCCTAGAAGGGTGGCAGTGATGCTTGTAGAGGACAGCAGCGGGGGGAGAGTGAAATGCCCAGGGAAATAGGAGAGCCGATCAAGTGGCCAAGACAGTTGCCATAGAAGACGGGATAACGAGCGGAGTGATAGCCCCGCTGCTCCAAGTTGATTTGGCTGATGCGGTCCCAAGGTACAGCAGCGGGGAAGATCAGATGGCACAGGGGTCCATGAGGGCTCAAAAGACCCCCCCAAAGGGTGGTGGGAATTGCCTGATGGCCAGATCTTTGTACCCAACAGTTGTCTTGGAAGGTTGTGCAGGCAGCCTACAGAGCCACCCATCTAGGGAAGAGCGCTTTGGCCGCATTGTTACAGAAGCAGGTGTTCATCAACGGACTCCATGCCTTGACCAACTCAGCCTCGGCACGATGCCCGGAGTGCACAAGAAACAACCCCAGACAAGGGAAAGGACCCCCTCCAGGAGTTCAAACACATGGGGCCCTACCATTCGAAGCGCTGGTAGTGGACTTCACGGAGATGCCCAGAGTGGGACACTATCGATACCTGTTGGTTTTTGTCTGTGCTTTCACCAGATGGGTGGAAGCATACCACCTGGACAGAGAAGGTGAGGGAAGTAAGCCGGGCTCTGCTAAAAGACATAATACCAAGGCACGGGTTGCCTTTATCTATCGGATCTGACAATGGCCCCAGCTTCCTCGACAAGGTGTTGCAAGGAGTAAATCGGCTGCTTGGTATCCAGTGGAAGATGCATTGTACGTACTGGCCCCAGAGTTCTGGGCAAGTAGAAAGAATGAATCGGACTCTCAAATCACATCTGGCCAAACTATGTCAAGAAACAAAATTAAAATGGGTGGAGGTGTTGCCCTTGGCTCTGTTTAGAATTCAGTGCACTCCTCACGGAGTCACCAAACTGTCCCCCTTCGAATTAATGTACAGGGGAAACCCCCCCAGATCCTTTCGGGGTTAAAGGGGGACATTAGGGGAAATGGGAAATGTCAGTCTACAGCATGAAGTGCAGGCACTAGGTAAAGCTTTGCAGTCGCAGTGCCGTCATGCAATGGAAAATAGGTTCCCCATCCCTATCACTGAGGTTCGCCCTTTCCAGCCAGGGGATGAGGTTTGGGTTAAGGATTGGAGATCTGATCCATTGACTCCTCAGTGGAAAAGACCAAAAACTGTCATTCTTTCCACCCCCACAGCTGTAACGGTGGCTGGTATAAAACCTTGGATACATTGGACACGTGTAAAGCAAGCAAAAGGGGGGTGATCGGTAGCTGAGGACCCTACTAACCCACTCAAGCTCACCTTGAAGAAGTGGCACGGAGATTCAGGCTGAGTTATACTATTACCACTCCAGAAGCTGGTAATTCTACATACAACTAAGCCTGCACCTCGAGAAGGAAAGAAGACAGGGGCTAGGTTCTATCGCTGCTGTCCTGGATTCCAGCAGCCCTGCATACAGCCAGACCCCAGGAAGCCCGGGAAGGGACGTAATACTAACATGTATTTTATATTACTCTTATTATTCTCTATGTATATGATATTTGTAAGCAATGCTCAAGGGGTTGAAGAGATAGCATCCCCAAGTTTGGCTGATAACTATTGGTTACACCTAGCTAATATAACCGGGGTAGATAATTTTTGTTTGCCACAGGGAGTTCCTACCAATAGACTCATTAATTCATGCCTGATACTGGTGTGTAGGCAACCAAGCCAAATCCAGGATAGTACTCACTACCAGAGTTCGATCTTTAGCCACTTAGATATGTCATATGCTCACAGCGCAGATTGGGGGGTCACTTCAAATTCTCTACCCCTAACTGAGTTCACTTTACGAACTCCTATAGTAGCAGGAGCCAATGCTACCTGCGCGCGCATGACAAATTGTCGGAGTAATAATAGCCAATGCAAGGTTGCTCCTGGACCTCCGATTCCTTGCAAGGAGATCCAAAATATATCTTATTACCAAGGTCATGTTCTTTTACCTCATGGCTGGTTCTGGACCTGTGGGTCTCGAACCTGGTCATACATACCAGCCTATCTGTCTGACACTCAACCTTGCTGCCTTAGCCATCTGGTAACAGTCCTTCCTCTGTGGTCTCAGAAGCGAGACTGTAGAGCTAGAGCCGCCCCTCTAGATGAAAACTGTGATGGCCAATCACACTTATGGTCGGACAAGGAGAAAATAGCGTTAGCATTCTCCCTGGTTGGAATAACAGGATTGGCTTTGGAGGACGGACTAGAAATAAATAGATTAGCCTGTACGATAGTCAAAAGTATAAACGCTACTTCCAAAGCATTATCCTTGCTTAACAAAGAACAGCGGGAACTAAGGAATGATGTATTGGAAAATCGGGCAGGCGTTGACTATCTCTTCCTTCTCCATCATGTAGGATGTGAAAAGCATCAGAAATTGTGCTGTTTCAATTTGTCTGAAAACAGCAACGCGATAGAAGCACAAATTAACAAACTGCACGAAGTAGTAAAGGATATAAATGAAGGGGATGATAGCTGGTGGAAGTCGCTCACATCTTGGTTACCAAACCTGAATTGGCTAAAAGCATTGTTTGTAATTTTGTTGCCAGTAGTGTTAATATTCCTGTTTCTGTGTATATGCTTTCGTTGTTTCATACAATGTACAAGTAATATGCTTCAAATTACTTCCAGTAAGACAGCAGCTCTGTACGCTTTGATGGCTCAGCCTGACGCTGTTTTATGATATAACGTCACGAAATGCTATAATTGTTTAGAAATTATGCATTTAAGGGGGAAATGATATAGGTATGAATTAGAAATAATAAAGTAGAAATAAAGTAGAAGCTGGGGGCTTAGGTCAGAGGAACGGAGAAAGATTTAAGAAGGGTAAAAAGGTCACGAGAGCCAATGTATCACGTAGCTAGGATGTTGTTTGTGTATCATGTAGCCGGTGTGTTCCGAGGTCTGAGTGCGGGGGTAATTAACTAGTAACAGCATGTGGTATTTGTGACCCTGGAGGGGCGGACCAAGAGACAAGCCTGTGATCTTTGCCTGTGATCTTTGTGTATGCTGTGAACTTTGTCTATAAAAGAGCTGTGAAACTTGAATTCAGGGCTTTTGGTCTTTTGGAGACATCCAGCCAAAAGCCTGCATGTAATAAATTACTCTTTTTCTTGTTCTGTGGTCTCTGTGTTCTCTGGGCTCCTGCAACATTAACATTAGCCTCTTGCGTCTTTCTCTGAATAATGCCCTGCTTACCGAGACACTGAATTTTTGGTGGACAGCCTTCCCTAGGCAAGTCACTGTCGAGCCATAGCATTTCCATTTTGTAATAATAGATTTAAAGAACCTCTGGAGGATGTTTACAGTTTAGAATATTTCTTTTACAACTTAACCCATATTGGTACTTCTGCACAACTTTTCTTCTATACTTATTTTAATAATTCCTTGGTCTTCATGTTACTGCTTGTTTAGGTATGGTCTCCAACAAACTCTAGGGCTTTATAGGAACAAGTTTATTTCATCTGAAATAGTGTGGCGCTGAGGCATGTCATTCAATAACTTGTGTGACTTCTGGAGGCGCCAGAGCTTATTGTGGTGTCTCACAGCAAAATAGTTTGCTTTTGTTTACTTAAACCTTCTGTTACAATACATATATTTTGTTCCTTCATTATGTTGAGCATTTTGTGTAAATCAAGTAGTAGCCATTCTCATTAAATTAATATTAATTCCAGGTTGTAAGACAATGAAATGTGGAAAAGCCAAAGTGGGGCTGAAACCAATGTACTGTAACTTTGCAGAAATCATGTTCATTCATCTTCAGCAAGACCTGTGTTTTCAATAAGTTTGATAATGTTATTTCTTAATGCTTTCCATTAATTTATCCAGAACAGATATTATGCAGTAATTTCTTAGGTTTCCATTTCCCTGGATCCATTTCTAAAAACTGGTGTTACCTTGGCTGCCTTCCAGTCCTCTGATGATTCAGTTTAGAGATTAACAGTGGAACTACCGGTTTATATTGAGATTATATAGTATTAATCAAGTTATTTTTAAGAAAAGTGTAGCGGTGTAATCAAATAACAAATCCAAATAGTAAATGAACCAATTTTTATAGGGATAACTTATTTCATCATTTGTACAGTTATGTATCCCAGACATTTTTTAAAAAATCTATCTCTAAATCGATCGATAATATCTGTGGCAAATTTCTTAGCATTTCTTGTATTTAGATTACTTTAAGCAGAGGGTGGCCATGCTTAACATACGAACAAACATGTACATTCTCCAGAAAATCTAACTCAGGGTACAAGGGGAAAATGTTTCATAATTAAAAATATCCAAGTTCACAGATGATTAAACAGACACAGAATGTACACTGCTGGAACAGTGTGGTTAACATGCCAAAAAGACCAATATGACTAATAAAGCCCTTGATTTAGTACGAGCATGCACAGTATCACTTCCTCAGCTTTGTGTCTCATTTAAACTTTTTTTTCCTTACTTTATGGGTTTCACAAACATTTCTGCTTGCCCTGGCTCCCCATATTCCTGACTCTATGTGTATAGTACTTGTAATATACTGTATAGTAACATAACTAAGTGCACCAGCACAGTGGGCAGAGCGAACCCACTCCCCGCAAAGTCAGTTAAAAGAAAATGAGAACCAAAATACAAGTCTGACATCTCTCCCAACTGTGGAATACTGGTTCAGAGTAGACACAATTGATTCAGAATAGATAAAAATTCCTGACTTAATCAATAAGGTTTGTCAATGGTTTACTAAATTACGAATTGTGATGTTCTCTGAGCCCCCCCCACCTTTCCCTTGCATGCCAGCTTCATATTTCTGCCTTGGTCTCTTCAAACCAGTATCCCATTACAGGCAAATTGACTTTCAGATCCTGCTAAATACATCAACAGATCACAGTTCCCTTATTTTGGCCATAACATGAATGTTACATGAATATTTTTAAAATACAGCATCTGGTAATGTCTGTAATTCAAACATACACTGCACTCCATTTTGAAGTTTTAAGGCTGCTGTTCTGAGCTGAGCTCCATAAGCACATCTTACTGCAAAATGCTTCTAGTTAAAAAATAATAATTGAGAATTCTGCATACTTTTCTCCACTTATGTGGAATGATCTACCTTTAGCTATTCCAAGATGTAATACACTTGGCCCTCCATGTTTGCAGGTTTGAGTTTCATGGATTTGATTATTTGAGAGTTCCTCCAATCCCTCCCCACTCACCTCAGGCTCTTCTTTTTCAAGAGAACCTTCCCTCTTGGCAGCTCCAATCAGGCTATGTAGCCCTTTAAAAACCTGCCTTTGTTTCTCCTCCTCTTCCACCAGCTGCTACTTCGCCAGCCAAGGACAGTTCACAGCTTCATCTCTCAGCACCACAAACCCTCTCCCATTGTCTCCCCCACCCACCCAAGGAAGGAGATGTGCAAGAGAGAGGAAGTCTAACCCACTATGCTGAACCACCCCCTTTCCCTGGCCTGGTTTGGACCCTGGGTATCTGGTCTCCCCATTGTGCCTCAGCCCCCTTCCACAGATGCACACATTCTGGTATTTGTGATTTTTCCACTTCTGTGGGGGTCCTGCATCTCTAACCCCAGTGAATGTGGAGGACTGACTATACTTAACAAACATAAGGCTTCAGATGTTGACCTGCAGTTTTCATCATCTGTAGTCAGTGTAGCCACGGGTAGGGGATGATGAAAGCTGCAGCCCAACATCATGACGGTACAAGTTGTCTACCACTCATTTCAAGTAATGCTCTATGCCCATTTAGGCATCACTACTAGCTACTTCAGATACTAGTGTGCATACTCAATGTTTTGTGCATATTATAAAAACAGCACATGCCCAAAAGGTGTCTAAGACCACATGCATCGCAGTAGAAAACAATGGGCAGACCTGAGAGAGAGGTCCTCTAGAAATACGATGTGTGAGGATACAACTGCAATCCACAACTAATATCCACTAAATTTGTTGTTATTTGCCTGTCAAGCTGATTTTGACTTGTGGTGATCCTATGAAAGAGACCCCTCTAAGAGCCTCGTCATCTAGCTGGTCTTGCAAATTCACAGTGGTGACTTCTTTGATTGGACCAATCCACCTGTAGTGCAGTCTCCCCCTCTGCGTATTGCCTTCCACTTTAGCAAGCATTACCTTCTTTCTCAGTGAGTCACATCCAAAATATGACAGCCTCAGTTTAATCCTCCTCACTTCTAATGAGAGTTCAAGCTTGATTTGCTTTAAGAACCATTTATTGATCTTTTCAGCAATCCATGCTATTCTTAGAGCCTTCATGTCATTTCTGAAATTAGGGCAACCCTAAGGTGAACCTATCACAGGGTTTTCTGGGGCTGAGAGTGTATAACATGCTCAAGGTCACGCAGTGCTTCCATGGCCAAGTGAGGAACTGAACTCTGATCTCCAGGGTTGTAGTCCAACGCTCAAATGGACCATGTTTTAAATGAGTGGATTTTCTTCTTATCAGCTTTCTTCACTGTCTAGCTTTCACAATCATATACAGAATCAAAAATATTTTGGTCTGGATGATTCTGACTTTGGCATTTAATGATATATCTTTACATATGAGGATCATATCTAGTGTCTTCGTGGCTGCCTTTCCAAGGCTTGGGCTCTTTCCGCACCTTACCTTCCGGCTCTGGGGTGTGGGGATCGCGCGACCAGCCTCTGGAGAGAGGCTGTCGTGTCCCTGCGGCTTCAGCTGTGCACAAGCTGCTTGCTCGCGTGAGAGCCTGCCTCTTCCTTCCACAGTGCAGCCTGGGAGTTTCCCAGGCTGCGCTGGGGCAGTAAGTGCGACTGGCGTGGCTCTGGAGGCTCCGCACAGCAGGTAAATGTGCGTGGGGCCCAGGAGCAATATGCAATCGTGCACCATTTTTGGCTTCCAGCCAAAAATGAAAAGGTGCACAATCGGCCCCTGCTGGCCCCTGGAGCGTCGCGCAATTGTGAGTGTGTCGTGCAGATTGCTCCTCACAATTGTGTGATGCTCCAGGCACTCTTCCGCATGGCAAATGCTGTGTGGAAAGCGCCTAAGTCTTCTTCTGATATTCTCCATTTGGTTAATGGCCATTTCCGTACTACACTGTTATAATGCTATTATTCCACTTTCAACATCCTGTGGAATTCTGGGGTTTGTAATTCACTGAGGCTAAAGAGCTCTCTGGCTGAGAATTCTAAATATCCCTCTTCTCTAAGCTGCAAATATAGGAAAACATCTATAATAGGGGTGGGGATATGCTTTAACTTCAAGACTATTTTGGTGTCTTTTTTTTACCCACTTTTAAATTATGTAAATAATCTGTGGTTGTTGTTTTTGTCTTAATATTCAACTGTAACCCAGCCCTTGTAATTCTTCTGTAACTTTTATTGGTAGTTGTCCCAAGTATTTGCTGTTTCTGCTAGTTATATGGTGTCATCTGGACATCTTAAATTATTGATTTTCATTCCACCAATTTTCAAACCTCCTTTGTCCAGATCTAATTCCACTTTCCGTATGATATGTTCTGTTTATAAAATTAAACAGGTGGTGTGACAAAATGCAGTGTTGTCTGACTCCCTTACCAATTGGAAATCATTCTGTTCCTGTCCAGACAGTGGCCTCTTGTCCAGAGTATAGGTTACTCCAAAGGCCAATTAAATGTTGTGACATGGTCATTTCTTCTGGAATGATCAAAACAGTCGTTCCTACACATTTTGCTCCATCAGCCAACATATGGTCACAGTATAACCTTGAGAGCATCTTTGTTTTCCAAAACCAGCTTCGATATGAGGTGTTTCTTGCGTAGATGGTAAAAACTCTTTGTTGTGAAACCTCAAGCATCCCTTGCTTGCTTGGCAAATTAATGCAACCAGTGCTACAATTCCTGTGTATTGTACCCTACTGTTTCCATGTTTGTTGGCATATTTTGTGGGATAGATTCTGTCTCTGAAGCTTATAAAACTATTGGTATGCCACCTATTCCTGGTGATTTCTTTCTTTTAAGCCTTTTTAGAACAACTTCCATTTCACTTTCTAAAATTATGAGTTTGCTATTGAAAGGTTCTTTTTGTCATCCTTTCTTTTATATAGTCCTTCACTGTATTGCTTTCATCGTCTTTTTATTTTGTCCTGATCATATAATATAATGTATTCCCTTGTTGATCATTACATGGCTGATTTTCATTTAAATTTCTCTTTTGATTTCTTAGATCTTGTTGAAGAGGTTCCTTGTTCTAACTATTTGTTCTCTTCTGTTATTTCTTTGCATTGATTATTATA
The DNA here is from genome assembly GCA_948472985.1 of Iguana delicatissima. NCBI lineage: Eukaryota > Metazoa > Chordata > Lepidosauria > Squamata > Iguanidae > Iguana > Iguana delicatissima. The sequence continues at coordinate 494,316 of CAOKZL010001454.1, read as the reverse complement.
TTAGCTTTCTTTGTGCCAGCACACAGGTTGCCAAAGAGTTGAATTTAGGATGATGACCCTATTTCTATCACATTTTCATTTGCTTCTTGCTTGTCCTTAACCATTTGAAGAGTTACATCTGTTATGCAATGAGGTTTTCTTTATTTTTGGGTGTTTTTCTTTTAAATTTTCTTTGTTTTTGTCTTCTCTCTGATAATGTCCCTAGTTTCTGTCCAGAATTCTTCTGGTTCTTGATCAAGCAAGAACCAGTAGTAAAAACATGTTCCTTATATAGCATTTAAACTCTACAAAAATTCTCTATAGACTGTGGCAATCATTCAGTGTGCATATTTAACTTTACTCTAATTTTTAATATTGAATTAATGATCTGTGCTTCAATATACTCCTAGTCTTGTTTTTGCAAATGGAATGAAGCTTCTCCATGTTCTGCTTTCAGTTATGCGTACTATTTAATTTCTGTATTGGCCAACCAGTGACATCTGTATATTCAACCATCTGTTCAGCCTGCAGAATATGTTTGCAATAAACAAACTGTGGGCTTCACAAAATGCAGTAAGTCACTTTCCTGCTTTATTTTTTGATCCCATGCCAAATTCTCTGATTATTTTTGCTTTTATTGTTTCCAACTTTTGCATTCTTATTTGTTATGATTATCAACATGAGCTAATTTAGAGTATGGGCTATTTTCAACAGGAAACCAGCACAGAATGTTTCAGTTTCATCCTGATCTGCTTTTGCAGTAGCACTATAAGGTTTGATTATGGCTATATCAGTAGATTTTCCCTGAAGTTTTGTTGATATTATTCAGAAAGAATTTGCAATGCATCCCCTGATTGCTATTGCTAAATCTCCTATCACTATTAATGTGTCTCTGTTTTGTCTTAGATTGTCATTCCCAGAGTTAAACACTATATAATTATTAGATTGAAAATATTCCATTCTTGATTACTTTAGCTCATTCACTCCAAATATTGCCATGTTTATATGTTCTATATCTTGTTTTGCAGTTTCTATTTCCCCCTAATTCATGCTTCCTGCCTTCCATATTCCTATTTGTGTACTGTGCAGCTTGGGATTTTATGTACTTCCATATCTGAGCATCTCAACAGCTGAACATCCTTTCAGCTTGAGTCTAGCTGCATCATTAGTCACAACACTACTCATACCTGTCCTTTTCTTTTCCCTGGTGGTTGGCCAAATGCCTGGAAGTCTCATCTTCTGGTAGTATCTCTTACTTCATTTTGGATTATCTCACCATAGGGTTTTTAAGATAAAAGGCATTCAGAAGTAGTTCACCACTGCCTCCTTTTGTCCTTTACTAACCAGAGGTAGGCCACCATGGCACTACCTTTGCATGGTGGGAGGATTGCATACTCCTGTGAGGCAAGAGGCTATGCTGACAGTAGGATTTCTACTGAAAATGGTCTCCCCAATCCACCAGTGTTTTGCTGAGGAGCCAAACTAAACATTAGCGCAGTAAGGAGAAGCTCTGGGACCTCAGCAGTGGTGGGAGGTAACAGTGGAAGAGATTTCTCAGAGACAACCACAGTGCCACTTCAGCAAGCTCTTATTACTACTGCACAGAAGGTAAAGCACTTCTGAATGTCTTTTACCTTGAAAACCCAAGAATGAGATGGTTTTCTTTACATTAACACACACCACACACATATACAGCAGACAGACAAACATTTGCTGTGGTTTTGGCTATGCACATTTAATTAGGTGTAAAAGCTTCATTTAACTTAGGAGGTCATATGTCTGAGCATGCACTTCCTACAGCTTTACCAGGGATGGAATCACGTGATCCTTCATATGTTCTGAGTCTGAAATTTCCAGCTTTACATATCATTGGCTATGTTAGCTAGGACTGCTGGGAATGGCTAGCTCCATGGTAGCAAAATTGTGGTGGCAGTTAGTCTTGCCCTTAGGCCACTATATTTGTCTACTTCTGTAAAAGGATGCAACTTAAATTTATGTGGTAGTTTAGGATGTGGTAGAATGTCTGAGGATGTTTATTCAGAAGTCAGGCCCATAGAGTTCAATAGGTTTTAATGCCTAACAAGTATTTTTAGGATTGTAGGATTTAAAAATGTAGGCTGGAATTCACTAGGATAGTTATGAATGAGTAACCTGTTGTACATTCATGACTGGGCTGGTTGACTAATTGGCAGTGTGCTGGTTTCTACTGTCTGGAGAAAGTTTGTTCAAGAACTAACACAAGCTGTCTTGTTAGAAAATACACTGAAAAATTCATGGCCATGCAACATTAATGCAAAAGAAAAGGGAAATTGACTTGACTGACTCTTTTTTTCTTTTCATACAAAGTAACTATGGCTCCAATTTTGAAATGTAAGGTGCAAATCAGGAAAGATTCAGTTGAGGAAGATAATGTGCCTGATCATTTTACTAGATGTCTGGCAGAATTTTGGCAATTTACTGTTTCCGTAGAGAATAAGTTTGATAAATTCATAGAACATGTGACAGGAGAAACTAAAAAAATCAGACAGACATCTGAAAAGACCATTGTTGAAATTCAAGAGAATGTGAATGAAAAAGGATGTCTGCGAAAAATGGCTCAAGACTTGGAAATCGAGATTATTGGAAAAGATACAAGTATACAGCAAGAACCTGAGAGAACCAATTTTGTACATTCAAGAAGGATGAAGGTTTCAAGTGATTTTATAACCTGCTGTCAGCTAGAAAGTGCAAAGATCAAATTTTGGAATCAGAAGTTTTTGTGGAAGATTCAGGACAACCTGCTTGTGCTCTGGAAGGAAATTCTGCCACAATTTCTTAGGAAAAGGAAAAACTAGAAATCTTTGGACAACTGGGATCAACTGGAAGGTCTAATTTTTACCTACAACAATGAAAGACACAGGTCGAGCATGATTGCTCGGAGAAATGGCCTTCTGGGAAAATTTAAGAATGTTGACTTTGGAAGGAAAGAAAGAAAGAAAGAAAGAAAGAAAGAAAGAAAGAAAGAAAGAAAGAAAGAAAGAAGATGGTTCTGATAAAGAAAGGTATCTGTAAGAATCAGGAGAAAAGTGCAAGGATGTGGTGAAAAATGGGAAAAATAAATGGACTTATTAATGTTTGGTGGTTGAATGATTATTTAGAAAAGAATGAGGATGATATGATGATGAATTTTTTTTAACCTTACATTTTAAAGTTTAAATATTTATTGAATGAGAAGTGTAATAAGATTATTTCCTATATGATTATTTGTTAATATACTAATGTGATATTATCAACACTATATACTAATATACTAATATAGAAGAATAAGTTAAGAATGATTAACATAAAATATAGAGTAAGTTAAGAATGACTTATGTGTTTATGAATTAAATAAGTAAATGAAAAATTAAGAAGATAAGTGATTATAATTTATCTTTATTAGCTAATTAACTTAGAAGATTATTATTATTTTTTGATGGCTTATTCTTAGTACTTGCTGATTGATTGCATATTATTAGCTGGAACTAATATAGCATATAGAATAAGTTGATAAGTGACTATAGAATAAGTTGATAAGATTAAGTTAAGAATGGGGATGAAAGATTTATTAGTTAGGTGTAACTGCTTGATTAATATGAGCTGTTTGCAACAAAGGTGGGGACCAATTTTTAGTTTTTTGTAGTTTTTTATATTTTTTTTTCTTTTAGTTATTTTATAGTATTGCCATGTATTGCTTTTTTTTCTTATTTGTATTGTATTTTTAGTTTTTGTATTATTTTTATCATTGTCTGTTTCTGTTTAATAAATAATTTTTTAAAAATTTAAAAAATAAAAAGCTACTGAAGTAACCTTTCCCCTCCCCACCCGGCTTGTGGGAAATATCATTTACCTGTCCTTGAATCACTGGCAGAATGGATCTCCTTTTCCTTTGCAGCTGATGCCTGGCAAAGTAGGTGGGGGAAGAGTACATAGAAAATTTGACTTCCATGTTCACAATCACTACTAAGCCATACTTGTGACACTACTGTCATGATTGTAAACCACCCCCACCTGCTTTTCTGAGCATCAACCGCATGAGAAAAGGAGGCCGTTCTGCTGGTGATCTGAGCGCAGAATGATGTTTCCATCAAATTTTGGAGTGCTGAGACAGAAAAAGTTACCTAATTAAATATGCTTAACTAAGTAGTTGATACAGAATATTGATCTTAACTTTTAGCAAGTGGTTCGGCATGCTGGGGCCCATACACGGCTTCCTGTATTTCCATATGTAACCTCGAAAGTGACCATGTCCGCTAGCCATAAGAAAGCCCAATCTGAAATATTTTAAAGACATAACCTGCAGGGTAATTATCCAGAATGCATTACAGTGCAACAAAGAGGTATTAGACCTGTTTATAAGAGTGCACCAATATTCTAATATATATGGCTTATTGGCTAGATTTACCCCATTGTTTAGGAAATATGTGAATAGGAAACTTGATGTGAATTCTCTTGATCTAAATTAATATACCCTACTTATCACTTTGCTGGAATGATAGACATGTGGGGCTTATGCTTATTAATATTGCTCTGGGATTTGTCTGAATCAATTGCATGGCCCTGCTTTAAAACACTTAATACATTATTTTTAAATATATTTACATTGTTCTTATAATGTGAATGTTTGTGGGATTTTAGCTCTTAGAGGATACTTAAACCTCAAGATTTGTGCAACATTGGTGTTTCTTTATTTGGGGAAAGATATTAGAATGTAGGCTGGAGTCCTCCTATGGACAAAGAACACACTCTCATTCCACAATAGATTTTAAAGTAGCAGGGTTATACGAAGAAATATTTTAATTCTGATTGCTTAGAATTATTAGCTTGCCTCAGCTCACTGTGTGAAAGGTTCCCTACTATTATACTTTTGAGGGCCACCTAGTATGCTATTATTCAGCCTAATTAATGAAGATAATGGATTTTGAAATGTTATTTGTAATAAGATCCCTTGGTTGTCACATCTAGTGGATAAGCTGAAGTAATTCAATTTCCACAGGCGAGTGAATATGTATTTTTCACTTCTATGAAGCACATTCATTTGCAGTATAGTACTTAACCTCATGAGGAACACTGACTCATTAACAAGGAGCTATGTGCATGTTATATAATGGCAGACATCCTACAGATCACTGAATAGCTATCAAAACACTTTCCTTCAAAGGCAAGGCATACTTTATGAACACTGACATTCTTATGCTGCTTGGATTAAAATGTGAGCCAGAGAACTGCTGGGGTCTGAAACTGATTAATACTTGCTCTCTAGCAACAAAGGAGTGAGCTATCAGCCAAAGGTAGATGATGACTTCTATGTCAGTGGGGTAATGAATCCACTCTGGGTTTTAGTATGAACTTTAAAGGATAGGTTTAGCACCTTGGACATTTCCATTAAATTCACACTAGAATCCAGAGTGATTCACTAAAACATTCACATGGAAGCTACCAGCTGCCACTTCTATCAGCTCACTGGATCTTTGAATGTCTGGAGTCCCCATGAACCTTCTAATTTGGTCCTGTTCAATGCAGTGGAGATACATCACTCCACCACATTCAATCTCGAATGAAATCTTGCAGGGTCAACATCAAACAACGGAAAAGGAAGGCCGATCCCACCACTCCTCCTGCCTGATTTGGAGGGACTCCTTGCTTCTGCTGCAACTTCTGGCATGATACTGCCACAGTCCTGAGGAACTCCTGACCTGCCTAGAGAAACTGGGGAAGGTGCATAGGGGGCTGCGTAAGGAAGAGGGGAGGGGAAAGATTGGACGTGTAGAATAGCCTTCTCCTCTCATAACCATTGGATATTACCCGATGGATGAAGATACTTTTCTTTTTCTGCTGCCTTTTTCTGCAGCCAGGTGGGGGCGGGGCAAGTGGCAGGCAGGCGGCGGTGGGTCAGTGGGCAGAGGCCAGGCGGCAGGATTCCTCTTTTTTGCGTCCTTTTGACATTGGTGCCTGGGGCGTTTGCCCCAGTTGCCACACCCTAGATCTGCCTCTGAAATGGAGGATTGTAGAAGGAACTGGCTATATTCCCCTACCCAGACATAAAATGAAGTGGCAGATGTCAGCAGATCATGTAATCATTTCTTATCCGGTTATGTGAACATAGCCAGATGCTTCTCTGATCCCTTCCCCCTCATTCTCTGGTAGGCATGGAATGGCCTTGTGGGGATTGCAATGTGTTGTAGGTATTGGGGGGGGGAGCAGTGAATGGCCAGTTGTAGCACAGTTCTGTATGCACAACACTGTGCTGAGCCATGCAGGATGCTAGTCTGAGACATCTTGCAGGGGCAAATGTTTTCCAGGTGACAATGAAGCACAGAGCACCACAGGAAACAGTAGGTGACAGATCGTATTATTGGGTCTCAGGAATAACAGAATTGATTAGTCTACTTGTAAGAGTGTCAGCATTGTTCTGGCTTCCTAACAGGCCATTCTGTGGCACAAATCACTCCTCATCATATCTGCATTCTTTATATTCTTTACATGGCTGCATCTCATCCAGTTCTGTGACTTATATAACCAGTTATGAAGATGCAGCCATTGATAAGTCTTTTCCCAGATGAATCAAACAATATATGTGCGGACTGAAAGCCTGTTATTATTACAGCTTGAACGCAACATGGCTGCCATTGTCCCTCAGGTTCCATCCCAGGCTAAGCTAGTAACATTAAGAAAGCAAAATTACGAGAGAAACTGAGCTGATTAAAAGGCAGAAAACACCAGTATACAGAAATAAAAACTATGATATGCAGCTTCTGAGAGCAGTATTTCTGTCCCAGCAGCTGCTTCACACAGATTGCCTTTCCCTCCATGCAGGTGGAGGCCCCTGGTGGAGAAGGCATGTTTACCCTGGTTCACAGCACATATATTTTCCTATTTAGCAGAGAAGTGGATCAGCAGCGCTTGTCTCAATTCATATGCCTACTTATGCATTACGGAAAAACAGAAATTCTTCTGGCAGAGGGCAATAGCTATTTATGCCTTCTCCATGGGTCAGGCTAGATATTATACATATGTACTTAATTTATACCCTGCCTTTGTCCCAGCAAGGAACTCAAAGCAGCTTGCAAAAAAATTAAAACAAAGTCCAGATAAAATCATATACACAAAAGTTAAAAACAATGAAACAATGCTATTAAAAGCACATAATTAAAACAGGTTAAATATACTGTATTCTAATTTAAAACCAGAGCACACCATATTCAAAACACCTTTCTGTACCATCAAAGACCTGCCTAAATAAAAAAGTGCCTGCTGGCAGAAAGAAAGAAGAGGGAGGCTGACCGGAATCCCTACCCACCCCTTCAAAAGGGAGTTCCACAGTCTGGGGGCCATTGCTGAGAAGGCTCTGTTCCATAACCTCCCCAAATTTGCTCGTGATGATTGCAGGGCTGAGAGGAAGCCCTGTCCCAGAGATCTTAAAACTTGTACAGGCCTACACAGGGAAAAATGGTTGTTACCACCGTGTACTGGCCTGGCCTTTGGTGAACCAAAGATATCATTTTGATATCATAATTCGGCTCTACTTTGCCACCAGCTAAGTGTTTGTGAGGCCTGCTGAACAAGCGCGAAGCTAGGCATGGCTACTACTTGCTGCTCTCACCAAACCAAGCCAGATATTGCCAGATCTGCTTTAGGGGACCTCCCGAAACAAATACCTTCATTACATATGCACGCTACCACAAGGGGATCCTCTGCCCTGAGAGGACATCCTGGTGAGCTAGGTACTTAACTGCCGAGCTAGCTGCATTTACATACCGGCTATACTATTGTCAATTTGGACTTTAACCTAATCATGCAAATTCCGACCTTTCAGAGGCTTTGTCTCCATCCCAAAACTCATTGTTTTTGCCCAAGACCAGACTAGCCTGCGGTTGTTCTTTCCCCTATAAAAATCCCCTGCTCAGAGAGCTCTTTGGAACTCTTGCTGGAACTTCTCCGGAACTCTTGCTGGATCGCCCAAACTTCACTTTGCCTTGCTGCTGCTCGGTTCAGCAGATTCCCTTCGGCCGCCACGCTGGGTTTCCTCTTCTTCAATCAGGCTCCTTCAGGACTACAGGACAGGTGGCGTATCACCCATTCCCCTTGAATTCTATTTTCCTTTTCTAGTTAGGAGTGTTTTTGTGCTTTTCTTTAATAACCATTTAATAACTGTTTAATAAATCTAATTATTGTTTGAACCATTTGCCTCCTCACTGACCTGACGCTATATACATTGGGTAAAAGATCCTGCTGCGTTGCCCTGCCTCTTGTTAGCCAAGAGAGTGCTCCAGCTAATTTCCCCCAACTTTGCTTGTTGTTATTTAGTAATTTGGTCACCCCTCTCAGGACCTCCAATTCACAGAGTAACATGGTCTTTTAGAGTATGGACACAAGCTGGCTTCATGTATCTTTTCTCTGGAATATTTCCCCCCTTCTTACTTTCTACTGAGAGCAGCCACAAAGGCATAGAATTTAAGTAGAGGAACTTTGAGAGTGAAACTACTTACCCTTTCCATTCTGCTGTCTTTGTCCTCAAAACTTTAGCTCTGCTGCTTTGCCAGGGAAGCTAAATGCTTGCAGCATTTTAAAAGCTGCATGCCTTGAGGGCACAACTGAGGAGGAAATTCTTTTATGTGATCCAAACTGAAATTGATCAGAGCCATGCAAGGGCACAAGTTGTATTCTTGCACAGTTTCCAGTCATTTCTGTGGGTGCTTCCAAGTTGCAGTTATAGCGAGCATAACTATAATGCACAAAACTGTTCTTCATTGTAATTGTAAATTACAATGTTCTAGAAAACAAAGTCATTTTCATTTGTTTGCTTTATTCTCCACCCCCAATATATAATTGTATACATCAGTTTATTAAAGAATATTGCACATTTTTCTGCTAATTGCTGTCAATTAATATACTATTTGATTTTATTTGATGTTTGTAATTTGAATATATACCCATACCCTGTTTCTCACTTAGCCCAAATTATTAAGAGCATCTAATCCTCCACTCCCATCATGCTCAACAACTTTGGTTTGTTAAATGACAGTTAAAGGTTACTTTCTGCATCTGTTATACCCTTGGATGTCTTGCAAATACTGCGTTTGTTTTTGTTAAAAAAAACTGTATTAGATTTCAATTTCCGCCCACATTTTCACATAAAAAAACGCCTCTAATGTTTTTCTATTGTTTCAAAGCCCCAAGAGTAGAGTAGGGACTGCCTGTACAATTTTATGTAACTTACAGATGAAATATCTTTGCCAACTCCTGAGGTTCACTCTGCAGTTGTTAAGAAGCAGAACATTTAGTGTGATGGCATCCACTATATGGAATACTTCTCCTTAGACAGTTCTTGTTTTCAGGTGCATGCTGAACATACTGAGTCACATTCTTGTACTTTGTCCAACAGGAAGTAGGAATCTTCCCCTCTCCTGTTGGGGGACAGCATTTTCTGTGATGGCAGTGGTAATCTGTTGGGGACAACGTGGTGGTGATGGAAGGGACCAGAAACCAAAATGGGCTGGAAACTTCTTTCTCATTTCTGCCTGCACCCTCATCCACTTCTATTCTGCCCAGTGGGCTGTTGGTGAAGAGGTAAAACTCTCTTGCCACAGGTCTGAATAGATTGCTTGCAAGGATCTCTTTCCCTTTCCATTATTTTGTATGTTGTAGCTTTTAGCCTTTTGGCCCACCCTCCCTCCCCAAGAATTTTCCCATCTGCATGAAATTAGCACAAGGACCATACTTCCCAGTTGAAGTCTGGCAGGCATAGGAATCTTGGTTCTTCTAATGCTGGAGCTCACAGTTGGACAGCAGAAGAAATTATATTGACTGCATACCTGTTATAGGACTAAGTTGAAAGGTTGTTGACACATAAGCCCTTGAACTACTTGGGCCTTGTTTGCCTTCTCTGTTATTGATGGATAGTGCACGCAGCAGACAGAGATCCTGATTAAGGAGCAAAGACACCAATGGGTTGGAGAAACAAACTAAAGGCTTTATTATGGGAACTCCATTCTAAGATAGGGAAAGTTGCTCAGGGTGCTAATCTAATTCTGCTCCATTTTAGGAAAGAGCTGAGAGAGAGACTGGGAAGAGAGGAGGTAGAGAAAACATCCCTAAAAATATCAAGTTACATCACAGAGGGGTCAGGATACACAGAAGGAGGAAACCTTGGGTCATTCAAACTATCTGGCCCTAATAAGTCTGCCCTTTCTAATACATTCTTTGATACTTCAGTGCTAACGTTGTTGCACTTCTAACAGTTAATGACATTCATTTGATTCTGAGGTTTTCTGCAAGAGTTTTCTTTGTGGTGCCACACACTGTTGTGGTCTGCTCTGCAGTTGTTAGAGGCAAGGCATTTAGTTTGGTGGCAACCACCATGTGCCATACTCTAAATCAAATATTAAGAGAAGTCCTGATTGTTCTAATTTTTAAGTACAAATTGAAGATATGCCTTCTTTGCAAGCCATGGTATAGCGGACTACAACTCTGGAGATCAGGGTTCAGTTCTCCATTCAACCACGGAAATCCACTGGGTGGCCTTGGACGTGTCGTGCACTTTCAGCCCCAGAAAACCCAGTGATGGGTTCACCTCAGGGTTGCCATAAGTCAGAAATGACATGAAGGCACACAACAACAACAACAAAAACAACTCTTATGGATAATATAGATGTTGGCTGAGATCCTGCATCAGACATGTAGCCACAGTGTTGTGGCTATGCTTCATCTGACTTCCCACAAACCCACCTTAAAATCTAGGGAACCATAGTGAGGGGTAGAGTTCTTTTTTATTTTTTTAAAATTATCTTTATTGATTTGATCTTGAAACAACAAATTAAGAAAAACAAGCCATACACAAATACCAAGAATAAAAATTATACACAAACATAGAAACTACAAGAAAGAAAAAAAGGAGAAAGAAGAGACACCAAAAGTAACAAAAAGACAATACATACAAGAAAAGTAGAAAAGGAATACTCTTACCCCCCGACATCTTATACACACTTACCAAAGATGAATCCAACCTATTTAGACTAAAATGACTTCTCATTCTTCTTCTGCTGCAAGGTCCAGTACTAATTCTAACCCATCACTCCCAACTCATTAACCTCCATTTTTATCATATTCTCCTGTTAAATATAACCAATCTTGTTTCACACATCAAATCCTATAATTGCTAAGTCTCCATTTATGTTCCTTGCATGATCACATGATCCATGAAAAGTTTTCATGTTTCCAAATATGAATCAATTAAATTTCCTTTCAATAATGTTGTAAGCTTGTCCATCTCAACCAAACCTATTAATTTATTTAACCACTCACTTATTTTTGGTATTGTACTATTTTTCCCATAAATAATTCTTGCTGCCATTAGCATATATCTTATCAAATTTTTATATTTTCTTTCCCCCATCATTCTTACTTATCATATTTAATAAAAATAACTCTGGTCTTAATGTTATTTTTATTTTCAATAGATTTTGCATATATTCTTCTATCCTTATCCAGTATTTCTTTGCTTTTTTCAATTTCCACCACATATGATAGAAAGATCCTACATGTCTTTTACATTTCCAACACTGATTGTTCAGAACTCTACACATCTTCAATAATTTCTCAGGGGTAAGGTACCATTTATACCTCATTTTATAAAAAAATTCTTTCAAATCAATACACTTGGTAAATTTAAACCCCTCCCCCACATTTCCTCCCATTGCTCCAAATCAATATTGTGTCCAACTTGTTGGGCACAATATATCATAGATTCCTTTGTATGTTCCTCTTTTATATTAAATCTTAATAACAATTTATACATACAAATTACACAAATATTCATGAATGAAAGCTTGAAAGAAAAGTTCATAGACTGCAAAGGTGATTAGCTTAATTTGAGCAAGCCATATCAACACTGATTACAGCAAATTTTAATGAAGGTTTAATTTCAATTATTTTTTTTATGTTAAATGAGAATTCTGCATCTCTATAAGTTGTGATGTGTTTATCATACCTGTTTCATGTAGTTTCACCTCTTATTTCGTTTTCAATTATCTGTGGTGAAAAGCAGTAGATGATTTTGCATTGCAACTGCATGGGCTGTAAAAGAGTGTTCTGTATTGTGCTTGAGAATGCCAGCAGTAGTCATGTCGCACAATGGGGCACAGAGAAAGAAAGCTCTTCTTCTTGTTAATTGCCATCAAGCTGGCTTTGAATGATGGTGATTGTATGAATGAGAAACTTCCAAGAATCCCAATCATCAACTCAGGTCTTGTAAATGCAAGGTCTTTGATTGAAGCAACCAATCAACCTGTAATGTGGTCTTCCAACTTTATTATATTTTAATTTTATTTATATCCTGCCTTTCTCCTGGTACTGTTCTCTTTTCCTACTGTGAACAACTTTACTGAGCTTTATTATCTTTTCTAATGAGTCATGTTGCCTCATGTTATTCTCAAAGCATGATAGCCTCAAGGCATTCCTGCACTAGTCTGTTATAGTGCTATTATTCCACTTTCAACATCCTATGGAATCCGCGGGTTTGCCGTTTCAGATGTTGAAAGTGGAATAATAGCTCTATAACAGTCTAGAGCGGAAATGGCCTCAGTTTAATTATTTTGGCTTCCAGTGAGAGTTCAGGCTTGATTTGCTCTCCTACTCATTTATTCATCTTTCTGGCAGTCCATGATGTCTGCAAACTGTCTTACAGCACAACATTTCAAATGAGTTTACTCTCTTCCTATATGTTTGGTTTGCTGGCCAGCTCTTATGACTGTGCATAGAAACTGAAAATAATATGGCACGGATAATTCTGAGTTCTGCAGATAGCATTAACTGCAAAAAAGACAAAAAATTGGGATTGAGAGCAAATGAAGTCCAAACTCTCACTAGACGTCAAGATGACTAACTCAGGCTATTTTACAGACTTCTCTACGTACATTCACGTATGTGTGTGTGTGGGGGGGACGGAGGGTTGATTTCAGCCCTCAAGTCTCAATATCAGAGTGTTTTAAAGTCTATAGCCCACAGGCAGCACCCCAAAGCTATATTTACAGGCCTTGAAACCACCTTTTGCAAAATGATTTAGAAAAAATGGAAGGCTGCATAGTGATCTATCTTCTTCAAGCTTTGTTTTAACAGAAAATCGCTTTTCCCAACTGGAAATGTTTTTTAAGTGAAGGGATTGCTATGGCCTTCAGAAAGTTTTATGATTGGAAAAAAGGCCCTCAGATACCTGGAGCTTGAATGTGTGTACACCCGCATGCAGATACATGCATCTAGTCATCTGTTGACTTCCGGTGATCCCATGAATTTCATAACTTTTTCTTCGGCAAGGAATATTCACAGTTGGTTTACCAGATTCCTCCTCTGAAATTTAGCCTATAGCACCTGGGATTTGTTGGTGGTCTCGCATCCAAGTACTATCCAGGGTTGACCCTGTTTAGTTTCCAAGACCAGATGGGATCTGGTGCTTTTAGTGTACCCTTCTGTAAATTATAATTTAATGGAAGTCATAGAAAAAGAAGATGAAATATGTATTATATAAATAAAAAAATAATACCTATATGTTATTCAATTTTAGGTTACATTCTCATTATTTCTCAGTTACTAACACCAACCCTATCATTGTTGGATTCAAGTAATAAAGTCTGAGTTGACTCATGAATAGCTGGGATGTTACTGAACAGGCAAGAAAAGGAAAAAAACCACCCTAAACTAGCAGTTGTTCAGTTCTAACAGCACAGTCCTATTATGGTACTTACTTCCAGGTAAACAGATACAGGAGTGCTAAAGGTTAGAATTTAGTGTCAACACTAACAAAACATTCACTGGTTCCACAGTAAACTATTACCAACATCTCATAAGACTAACTATGACATTCCTGAATACTCATTCTTCCCTTCTTACTAAAGTTAACAGCAGCACAAGAAAGGAAAAAGTAAAGCCATCATCAGGAATGCTGGATGATGAGTTATTGTGTCATTCTTTAGAGAGCTTTGATATTTTCAGTATTTCCTACAATTGAATCCAAATGCTGTAGTACTGTATCTTCTGACATTGATATTCAACTGGTGGCTTTAGCTGAGTGGATCCCACCTGCAGCACTAAGTTTCATAACATATAAGGCAAAACATTAAGAAATACACATTGGGCAGATGACGGCTCTAAGGTCTGAAAAAGCTGAAGACTTTCTGCTGTAACATGTTAACATGGAGTCCTTTCCTTTTAGCAAACTAGATGACCATAAATAAGGAGCCTATATTTGACATTCTAAATCTGCTACCTCATGTCTCATCTTTTTGCTAACATAGTAAATGACAATTGAAAACCTGCAGTAAAATGTTGCAGTTGCAAATTTTAGCTTCGAAAGTTCAAGCAACACAAACCAAAATAAATGACCAAGCTCAGTACAATATTTTTAAAAAGTGATTGAAAGATAACAGAAGGATTATAGGGAAAAAAATAAAGTAAAATACCCAACTCCCATTTCCAAATATCAGCGCTATTTAAATAGGGCTGATCAGTTATCTTTATTCTGGTTTTATAACTGTATAATTGAAATAAAGCTAACAATATTAATTTGATGCAGGAGTGTCAACAATCTCTCTCTTTCTTATAGGTTGTCTAAAGCAGAGAGGTGTGTAATATGTAATCACCACCAGCAGGATAGGGCTAATGGGAGATGCAGTCCAACATCTGGAGCGCCACAAGTCACTCACTACTGCTGTAAAGATAAACCACTTTCTTAATGGTCAGTGCTTATGTCTAGGACAGTGGTTCTCAACCTGTGGGTCCCCAGATGTTTGTGAACTTCAGCTCCCAGAAGCCCCAGCCACTATGGTTAATGCTCAGGGCTTCTGGGAGCTGAAGTTCACAAACATCTGGGGACCCACAGGTTGAGAACCACTGGTCTAGGAGGAGGCTGAGCATTTACAGCAATAGAGTGCTCCAATACAGCATCTGTATAAGGAAACTCTAGATTTTTGGGGTCTTCTGAGTTTTAATAAAAATTCATTAAATTAAACAAACCACTTGGAAATGATGTAAACCAATACACCATCTGAGAAATTCTCATAGCCCAAACAGATGTACTCCAGCCATAAACTGCTTGCATTATTAAACTGGCCTTCTTCAGTTTGAAGTGCAACATTATTTACTGGTCACATTTTGAAATACATAAAGATTACCTTAACTGTATTTACAAAGCAGCTGTCACTACATGAAAAGTATTCTGAAACATGAAAAAAGACATAATTTGATTCACTTTTTTAAAAAAAATTAAAATCATAAAACATAGCAGATTTCATTTCAGCTGATTTAATTTGAAATGGAACTGAGGAAAAGCTGGTAAACCCTGAGATTTGAATAATGTCTTGCATGTTGACCTTGAATCCAAGAGGTCTATAGCATATGTGCTGCATTCAGTATTTAACAGTCCCTTCTGTAATTCCTTGAATACTAAATTCCAAGGAGCTAGACAGGTATTAATCAGTTTATGGAACATCAGTACAGACTAAGCCACCTTTTCGCACAAGCGAAGCACGCAGCAGTCATAGTTTGCCAGTGCAGGACATATTCTGTGGGAGTTACAGCGTTCTTACCCACTGGAGAGATCAGTGCCAAAAGCATGTTCTTCCCTGCACTGGAGTGCTGGCAGAACAGGAAGTTGCTGGCTGCAGACAGCATTTCTTCTATGAACCCCAATGAGATGAAGAAAGCAGCCAGGACTAGGCTGAAGAGGGTTATCCAGTCTCGTCAGTGCCAAAACCAACTCTGATCACTTCCAGTTTAGAGGGCATCTTGGAAAAGTTGCTAGGAAACATTATTAGTTTTCTTGCTCCAAAAGTGGCAGGACAGTTTGACTGGAATAGCAAGGCCAGCAGTAGGAGTGCTGAAGAATCTCTGGTAAACTCCAGAAAAGATAAGACCATGGGGCACTGATGACATTCCTACCAGATGAAACATGGGAGCACTTGATTTCAAATTCCTATTTGAAATGCTGAATTGGCCATTTTGACTTGTCATTTCCTCCTTGTCCACTGCAAACAATTATCAGTTTTGACTTTGCTTCTGTATAAAAATGAATAACTGAGCAGCATCTCTTTGAGAGCTGTTTGCCATTATTTGCCTCTGTTAATTTTATATTATACCTTCCCACAGATCAAGCTCAGTCACAACAATTTTCACTATGATCACACTGAGGATAAAAATGCCTGGGTTGAAAGACTGAATATTATCAAGGCATATGATGGACAAAGTGTTTTAAACATTGGATTTTAAACTATTCTGTTTTTGGCTTCTCCATTTTCCAGTGTAGAAGAGAAGTTGAGTTCCTGTTCTTTGCTTGATTTTTGATTGGCTTCAAACTGGTTCATTTCACGAATTTCTAATAGCACTTTCTTCTTGGCAAATGCCTGGGTGATTTCAGCAAGCGTCTTGTTTTTTGTTTCAGGTAGGATGAAAAAAAGATAAATGGCTCCAGCAAGACAAATAGCAGCAAACACAAGGAAGCAGTAGGTCTGCAAACCTTCCTGAAAACACAAAGTTAAAAGAAAATGTATAACATTGTGAATCATAAAAAGGCAACAAAGATAAATCAATCTGACATATGAACAACGTATATTACAGGCCTGTGTACCTCCAGATGCTTCTGGATAGCAATCTGCATCAGCCCTAGTTAGCAAAGCCAATGTTAGGCCCTTTTTGCGCAGCAGTTTGCAAGCGAAAGGGCCCCTTGAGCGTCGCGTAAATGTGAGGAGCGGTCTGCATGATGCAAGGCCCTCGCATGCAGTGAACACGCATTTTTTTATTTTTGGCTTTTAGCCGAAAATGACCCATGCTTGCGCAACGCTCACGGGCCTGGGCCGCACTCACCTGCCGTGCGGAGTCTCTGGAGTCGGGCCGCTTGCGCATCCTCTCCTCAGTGCAGCCTCCAACTCCCAGGCTGCACTGCAGAAGGAAGGGGCGGGGCGCAGGTGGGGCTCTCGCATGAGCAGGAAGGAGCCGCGGAACTGAAGCAGGAGGCTTGTGAGAGCCTTCCTGCCCAGGCTTCTTGTGTGAGGACCCCAACCCAGCAGCATTAAAAGGTAAGGTGCGAAAAGGGTCTTAGTATTAACAGGAGAGCCAATGTTCTCCGCTCCATTGACCAAAAGAGTGACTTCAACTACATTCAGAGGACTTCCCTCTTGTCAATGAAGAGTCACAGTTAGAGATTTAGACTTTGAATGTAGAAGCTGTGATACCAATAAATTAAATTAAATGCAAAATAAAATAAAAAGTCCCAATGCATATTCCTGTAACTATATTATAAGTTAAGTACTGGCAAAAGTATTTCTGAAACATTTTCTTACCTGTTTATGTTAGAACAAATCATCCAAGAATGAACTTTATGAAGTAAAGGGTTTTTTTTAACAATTGAATTTTAAATTATGCAGAAATTGATTAGCCAAAGAGCAATTTCACATATTGTGTCAAGGTAAGTCAAGGTTCACTCCACAAGTTTCACTGAGTGCTTAGAATCATGGAGATAATTTAGTTCAAGCCCCTGCTCAGTGTAGTCTCTGCAATACAGGATGTAATTAGAGCTGCAGTGGGCAAAGTGTGGCCCATGGGCTGCATCTGGCCTCCAAGGCCATTTTTGAGGGCAGTTGGGGTTAACCATTTTTTTTTTTTAGTGAATCTCTCTTTTTCTGTCTCTGGCCTTTTCCACATTTTATATTTAAAACAGGGCGGCGTGCCCTCCTGAGAGGATGTTTACACTTGGGGGCGAACTGGGTCCAGACTACTTAATGTTTGTCCGGACTTTAGCCCACTCTGGAACGCCCAGAACTGGCGGTTTCCCGTGCTATTGAAAGACCGATTAAAAGAGGACTTTCAATAGCCTGGCGCGCCCCAGTCTGTTGCTGCCCTAAGTGTAGATTTGCAAGCTCGTGCCAGTGCGAGGCTGCAAATCTTCCGGGGGCGGGCTTTCGGCTGGCGAGCTTCTCCAGTTGGTAGAGAGCCTCCGCCAACCGGAAGCCTCCATTTTCATCTCCGGAGAGTGCGTAGCACGGGCGTGCACTGCTCCGGATCGTTGTGGATCATCAGGGGGAGCGTGCCAGTCCGGTGAGTAACAGACTGCCCCGTTTCCCCCGCAAAGTGCGGAAAAGCCCTCTCTCTCTCTTTTTTCTCTCCAGAATGCCCACAAATGTATTCTAGATGTACGTGGAGGGCATTTCTACCACATTTTGATGCTCCCTGGGCCTCCCAGAGGTCAAAAACAATTTTTGAAAATTTTTAATTTCTTTCCCTCTGAAATGCTGAAACACTGAAATGTGCACTTCCACCACATTTTTTGATCCCTGGGCCTATGTAAACCCAGGAAAGGCCCTTTTTGAAAACCAAATACTGGGTGAAAATGGCCCCACATTACCCTAGAGGTATTAGAGGGGGCAAAACTTAATTTTTTTTCCTCCGAGGAGCAAGGTCTCCTAGGGGACTAATCTGCCACCTTGCCTTCCACAGTTGCTCCCCCTGATTTAGAGCATCATCAATAGATGGCCATCCAGCCTCTGCCTAGCAAAGCAGAACCCATCATCTCCTGAGGTTATCTCTTCCACTGGCATTCAGTTCTTACCATTAGGAGGTTTCTGCCTACTACTAACTAGTGCTTTCCTTTCAAAACCAGAAGGAGGATCCTTACTTGCTTACAGGCTGTATTAAACAATTAGAAATACTCTCATTTGAGTTGTACAGTAACCACTACGTTAAGCAGACTATAGAACTGAAGTGCTTGCTGGGTTTTTGCTATAATATAATTATATTATAGCATTATAATTATTTGCAACATCCTATGGAATCCTGGGGTTTGCAGTTTAGGGAGGGGCTCGCTGGCCCCTCCCTAAAGTGCAAACCTCAGGATTCCATAGGATGTTGAAAGTGGAATAATAGGACTGTAACAGTCCAGTGCAGAAATGGCCTAGGACAGATTGTGCCCATCTCACAGTTTCTTGGGGAAGCATAATATTTTCAAGACCTCGTTCACAGTCACATTTTCTTGATCATGTATCAGGTGAGTAAAGATGCCACCTACTGATTTACTTATCTGACTGGTGAAAGTGTGCTTTGGTCAGTAACCATGGATGTCTGAAGCTTATTACACAACACATTTTCAAAGGCTTAATACATTAATGAACAGGTTTTCTTTAGAATTCACATCTCTCTTAGCTTTTTATTCAGCTAGTCTCTTCACTGCCCACACATATCAGGCTCAAACCAGTTATTCCCCTAAGAACAGTGCTACAGTTCTCAAAAGGATAACATGGTTTCCTGCCCTGGGCATATATATCTTTAAGGATACTCAGAAAATATAAACATTCACCAGTTCATGAGACCTGAGAGTCCCTGGAATGTACTGTCAGGCTTCATTACATCAGTTCTTATCTCAGCACAGACTGAAGACTACATATTTATTGTTTGCAAGTAGTATCACATTAGCAGAAACAAGGATATGGATAAAGGGCCTTATTATATTTCTCCTTCTCTTCTGAATATATGTTGAAGAGCTGGGTTAATATGTCAAAACAAATTATAGCAGTATGCCGCTATAGATATCTTAAATGAGTTCCTTTTGAAATAGGGAAATCACCTTTTCCTGCTTTATCTGAAAACCTTAATCTTAATAACTGGTTTTAATTTCAGCAAATGGTAGAGCATGTAAGCCCACCAGCCTGCCCCCTGCCCTTCCTCCTTGTCCTCCTCCTCCTTCTTTTTCTGGGAGAGGAACTATCTGGGTTACTATTATAATTTCCCAGGGAAGGCAAATGTCAAGCTCTCTTTCCTCAGTCCTTCCTCTCAAGAAGAAACTATGAGGAGGTAAGTTTGGAAGGCAAGTCTTCATTGGTTTCTCTAGTCATTAGTGACCACCAGCAGCCACATTAGAAGGCTCCAGCAGCAGAAAAAATGGTGCGAAGCAAGGTCATTCCACCACCCATGCAGAAAGACTATTAGCTCCCCATCCCTTTTTTCTTTTGTGTCCTGTAGTAGACCCCCACAATGACATTGCTGTTTTTTTTCTCTCCCCCTTAATTTTTATCCAGATGCTCTCAACCTGGTTTCCAGGATTTAAGTCATGGATCTCTTCATGGATGTGAACATCCTTGACATATACTGTCACTTCTCTGCCTTTCCTGTTTGGCCTGTTTCTTTGAAATAGGTTATATCCCTCTATTGCTACATTCCAATCATGAGACTCATCCCATCAGGTTTCAGTGATGCCAATTATATTCCATTTGATTTGCTGTGATAAGAGTTCCAGTTCATCTTGTTTATTTTCCATACTCTGTTAGTGTAGAGATGTGTAAAATCCTAGCTGCTTATTTAAGGGTTTTTCCCCCTCCAACTGTTGGGTTCTTGTACCATTCACCTAGTTCTCCGTATAAGATTTGAGCTATTATCTCCAGCACTTGAAGAATTCCTGCCCTCAAGAATACTGTCTCCCTGCACCCCCATAACTAAGTTTAAAGCCCTCCTGATCAGGTTTCTGAGACTCTTAGTAAAAACATTACTGCAAACTACTGTGAGGTGCAACCCATCACTTGCCAGAAATCCATCTTCATGAAAATGCAGTCTATGGTCCAAGAAGCCAAATTATTCCCAGCAGCAGCATCTGCAGAGCCAGTTGTTCACTTTTTAACCTGTTAGAGTTGCCTGCTTCCAGTTGCCTGCAGTTTCCCATCCAAGTACTAATCAGGACTGACCCTATTTAACTTCCAACATTACAACACCCTAAATCAGCGGTTCTCAACCTGTGGGTTGCGACCCCTTTGGGGGTCGAACGACCCTTTCACAGGGGTCGCCTAAGACCATTGGAAAATACGTATTTCCAATGGTCTTAGGCTCCATTCCCTCCTCGGTGGTGGTGCACAAGCACGAGCCATGCACTCGCGTCCTCCTGCCCCCTTTGGCGGGAGCGTGTGCGGCTGCACGCACTCCCGCCAAAGGGGGCAGGAGGACATGAGCGCGTGGCTAGCACTTGTGCACCACCACTCCTGGGCCTTTTCTGCATGTTACCTTATCACAGAGGTGGGGAGTGCCTCTCTTCGCTGCTCCTTCGTCCTGCAGCTGGCTTCCTGGTCACGCAACCACCCCGCCCCTTCCTCCACAGTGCAGCCTGGCAGCTGTAGGCTGCGCTGGGGGAGGAAGGGGTGGGGCGGTCGTGTGACCTGTCTGGGGAGCCATTTCTGAATATTTCCAAAACCAGCTCCTGGATCGTTGTGAATTCTAAACCCACATCTACTTTTTCATTTGGGGAAGGAAGAATATTCCTTGTTTGTACCAGAATCCTATCAGTGGCATTCAGAGATGTCAGTTGCTCTATACATGGAGAGTCACCTTTTTGGACAATCCAGAATGAATATGTCCAGGTGATTGTGGCAAGACCAGAACTCTACCTGTGGAACTGTTGCTGATGGAATAATACACCTAGAGCAGCCTGGGAGCTGTAGGCTGCGCTGGGGCGGAGCGGTTGCATGACTAGGAAGCCAGCTGCGGGATGAAGGAGCAGCGAAGAGGGGGCACGCCCCACCTCCGCGATAAGGTAACGTGAGGAAAAGGCCCAGGAGTGGTGGTGCGCAAGCGCAAGCCATGCGCTCGTATCCTCCTGCCCCCTGTTCAGAAGGGACTGAAATCACTCCCCTTCTCCGCTACTGGGAGAACCTCCCATCTGACAGGCCAACTTGGGGGGGCAGTGGCAGCATGGAGGGCAGGCCCCCTCCTCGCCATGGCCCCTGCCCCACTCGCCATAGAGGGGGCGCTGTGGAAGGGCCAGGGGGCCGCAAGGCGGCGCTTTTCCAGGGGGGTGAGCTGCGCCCGGTGCAAAAGACAAAGGCGCTAGGATTCCTCCCCTCCCAGGCCAGGGTCAACACTCTGGAAACTTTTCCCACACTGCCGCCCCAGCAGAAACAAGAGCGAAGCAGAAGCAGAGCCTGGGGGGGGGGTTCTTGGAGTTTTTTCCTGGGGGAGACACGCGGCTCCTCTTTCCCTCCCTGCCCGCCCCCCCGTTCCTGGCCGACGAGGTAGCCTTTGCTGGGGGGGAGGCATCGTAAATAATAAATAAATAATTTTATGGTTGGGGGTCACCACAACATGAGGAACTGTATTAAAGGGTCGCGGCATTAGGAAGGTTGAGAACCACTGCCCTAAATAATCATGGGCCTGAATAACATAAGCACAACTTCCTTTCCATCTTTCATCAACGGCTAATACGTTTATTACATGATTAGATAAGGCATTCTGGAATTTATCCCCACATGTGTTACAAAGACTGTAGCAATATTGTTGTCTGGGAATGTGGGAATCCAGCACATGTGGGAGCTGTCAAATCGGAAAAGTATGTTTCAAAGCATGGGATATCAAAGTTGCAGGCTCTTCAATTTAGTTTGTCACTCATCTCCATCTCTCTTTTATTTCCACTACCTCCAGATACATATGCTCTACTCACTCTTCAAAAGCCTTGTTTATTATAGGTTAACAAGGAATTATTTATTCCAGTTCAAGGGCACTCATCTGCTGCAAATACAGCAGTAAGTGGATAGCAACAACAACTGGCCACTGAATCAAGAGTGGAAAAATTTTATGCAGCATATTCCTATGCACAACTGAACCAGAGCATCTTTTCTACCTCTCCACTCCTCATCAAGAAATGTGGTCTGCAAAGATCAGCGAACACAAGCTTTGCATGCAGGAGCCAGGGATCCTTAAAATAATCTGTGGCACCTGCAGTTTTTAATGATCAAGTATCTAACAAGCCAAGGAATGCAAGGTGCTGCCAGAGATATTTCAGAGGAAGACAATGGCAAGCCACCCCTGAGTACTCTGTCCTGAGAACTCTGTGAAATTAATGGGGTCACTATAAGTCCACAGACAACTTCAAGGCATAAACACTACACACATACCTAAGAAGCCTACTCTTCTCTGCACTTTTTTCCGCTTAATTTGTGGTTAAGGTAAACTGTGGGGGTGAGTAAGGAGGAGGAGGAGACACGTGGGTGAAAAACAGAATGGGAAGGGGTTGGGAGAGTAAGCCAAGAAAAAAAGAAATAGGGGATAGATTTGAGGAAAAATTTTCACTTATTATCTGTTTAATTAACCAATACACTAAAGAATGGCAAGGCGTTAATTTCTGTCTGCCTCAAATAATGTTATAATGTATGTTATACAATAGATAATATATAAATCCGTCCAGAATATGATCAATAGAGGGAGGGAAAAATTACTGAAAAGGATGTACTTCCACTCCACAAGAAACACCTTCCTTCCAACAGACCATGGGGGATACTGTAATTCACAGTGTGTTTATGATTACAATGCAGTGCTATCAATTAATATGCATTAATTCATTCTATCATCAACCTTATTTTCTGTTTTTACCATTCCAGCATTCACCTAAATCATATGATTCAGAGTTCATACCTGAATGAAAGGGAAAACAAGTCCAACTATAAAGTTGGAGAGCCAGTTGATTATCCCAGCAATCATAAATGCAGCTGGCCTTTGAGACTGTTGAAAGAACTCCCCAGTTAGCACAAATGGGATCCCACCTGCAAAGAAGTAATCAAGAATCAGATATTTAATAAACATCTTCTTAATCAGAAAGACCACATTCCCCTATTTTATTTCACCATCTCTATTTTCTGTCACTAAAATACATTAGGGTAATTTGGAGAATCTAGCAGTGAAAACAGATTACTAGTATCTTGTATATTTCACCATAAAAAGGGCATTCTGAGTGACTAACAAAATATAAACCGATTGAATAAAAATTAATACATTAAACAAGTAAGCAAGCAAGCAAGCAAACAAGCAGTTCTGAACTGCAGCATGCCAACTAATAATATAAAATAAGACAGTAGCTTCAGAATGGTATGAATCTAAGGAACACCAAGATCCTCTCCATAGTAGGGCTCTTCAACAATGCTTACACACTGCTCTTCGATAATGCCGCTGGAAGAAGAATTGAATGTGTGATTCCATATCACTTTGTATTCTTCACTTTCAAGACAGTGTATTTACTCAGATTCTGGAAAGCTTGCTTTAAATTACAGCCTTCAGTCAGCAAAGCCGTGCACCATGTAGCTCTCAAAAGTTGTGAAAGGATGTATGGCAGATGGTGATTCAATGTTTTATCCATATGGACTCTTTGAATGAGGGATAAAGTGAACTCTTCCAATTTAGCAGTCTGTCTATGGGAGTAAAAACTGGAAGACCATTTTGCCAATTTTTCAAGAGTCACCCCTGACTTTGCTGGTGATAGTAATTCCTCCTCATTGCATTTCACTGATTATTACATGTTTGTAATAATGGAGCTCCTTACAGAGGCTGATATCTCCCTGCCCCCGCCCCCGCCAGAATGCCACTAAAGCACTGGCAAGTGCTTCCAAAGTGAAAACGCTGACTGCCATTTGGGCCCTCCATCTCACCTCTAAAATTCTTCCTTTGAATGACAGATCCAAATCCCATATCATTCCAGGAGCATTTGAGGGGCAGACCACAATCAATAATTTTAAAAGTTTTTTAAAAAAGAAGAACTGTTGCTGCTGCCACTTTCAAAATCAAGGAAGAACAGGCTGGAAGAAGTGTGCAACCTTTCTTTAATTAACCCCCAGTTTCAGGATAACTTTTCTTCCTCTACAAATTTTGAACTCAAAATTCTGTTTTGTCAAGTGCTAAAGAGAATCTTACCACACCATATACTACAATGTGGTACAAAGTTCATAGCCATTTAAGGTCTGTTTTTTCCTTTTCAGCATATCAGAAGTCTTAATGAGGGTTGGCCTCCTTTGTGTTATTCCTGCCCTTTGTGTGAGTTTTATACCCACCTACACCCACACTAGTACTTTAGTAGTATTTTTTTGAGGGTAAAAAAACCAACCAATGAGAGTTGCCCCAGCAATTTTATAAGTTTTTATAATTTCTTGAAACTATACAATGTAGATTATAAGGGTAGGTGACGTTGATGCATCACACTGCTAATGACCTCTCCCACTCAATAAAATGATCCAGACATGATACCCCCATCTAGAAGGGTCTGTGTACACATTTTCAAAGTGCAAACACATTTTTTTTTGGCACTGATTAACAAAAGCTATTCTAGAAAGCTAACCTACAAGTCTCATAGCAAGGTAGTTGCAAAATAAATTCAGAAGGTTACTGCATCAACCTGTGGCACTGATTCAACTCAGATGCACTCTCTTTATCTTTTTCTGTATTGACCTCAGCAAAATAGAGAGAGGAAAATGAATTAATGCTTTGAGGAAAGGCAACCATGCCAAAAATAATAAGAATCTTTGGTTCTCACTGACTTCTGGACAGACTGTTTGACAGGAACAGAACCAGAGTGACTCATCCCTTTTGGCAAGCCAGTTTGGCAGAAGTGAAGCAAGCTCCTGTTATTTGGGCAGACGTAGTAAGAAGAGTAGGCCATGTGCATGGGTAGTGCTCTAGGAAGGGCTAGCATGAGCAAGGGCATGGCCTGTTGTTTCCTTCATAACAGTGGGAAGCCTGGAATCATTTTACAAAGGGTACTTAAATATACTTAAAAAAATTTTTTTGACTACAGTGGCCCCTTGCCTTTTGCGAGGGTTCAGGGTGCAAAACCCTTGCTAAAGCAAAGCCAAAACAAACAAAACAAAACAACAATGAAAAAACCATGAATAACTCCCTCCCCCTGCCCAAGTGAGTGCTTTCCCTCCCATTCCCTTTCAGGGCTCCCCCTCATTCATTTGCATTTTTCCAGGCAGACAACCTTCCTTCCAG
This sequence comes from Iguana delicatissima, assembly GCA_948472985.1. Taxonomy (NCBI): domain Eukaryota; kingdom Metazoa; phylum Chordata; class Lepidosauria; order Squamata; family Iguanidae; genus Iguana; species Iguana delicatissima. The sequence goes on along the minus strand of CAOKZL010001454.1, from coordinate 468,549 downwards.
GTGCCTGGTCCATAGGCAAGCAAGTGGGAGGGACAGTTGTGCACCCAGAGAAGGTGCTTTCCACGCATCCAGGTGATAGGCAAGTGAGTGGGAGGAGGCAGCCATGTGCACGCCTCCTCCCTTCACTTGTGTTTCGCCCAGGCGCACTGCCTTCCTGGTGCCTGGGCAATAGGCAAGTGAATTGGAGGGGGCAGCTGCATGCATGCATGCAGAGAAGGTGTGCATGGATGCCCTTCCCCGCCATTCACTTGCGTTTTGCCTGGATGCCTTGCCTTCCAGGCTTCTGGGCGATAGGCAAGAGAATGGGACTAGAGAAGGCACGCATGCAGGGCTTTCCCCTCCCATTCACTTGCCTTTTGCTCAGGTCCATGGAATGAAGACATATGATTAGAAAAGCATGACTGGCAGTCATAATAGGGGGGAAGGGAATGGGAAGGGAAGCTCTGGCATTATTAAAAGTATAACTGTCTTAAAAATTGATTTATTTCACACTAATATTCATTACTGACATGGATTATATAAAGAAGAAACACGTTACAGAAGACCAGTCACATTATTCTGTAGCAACCAAGGGCAAATCCAAATGTGATGACTATAACTCTAGTTGTATCTGAAAACATTCAGCTGTTCTGCATTTAAAATCTCTGGCCAGAATCTTGTTTGGCTCTTACATTTTCTTAAGTGGACTTAGGAATTAGAATTGGGCAGTTTCGTAATGTATGTATCCAAAAAAGGGCTGCTGTTACATAGCAGAGCTGACAAAGCACCCAATGCACATGGCACACTAATGTACACTGTGCATCGATGTGCGCTGACACACCAATGCACTTCACACACCAACATACATCGCACACCAACACATCAAGCATTGATGCTCATTGGCCCTGATATGCATTGGACACTCTTGTCAGCGTCCCAATAAACATCTTTGCAATTCACTAACAGGGTTTCTTAACACCTGTGCTACTTAGCTAAGTACCAGTTGTGGGTGGTAGTGACTGTGTGTCTCCTCATTCACAATGACTCAGGGGACCTTGAGGAAATGAGTGACCCTCAGAAACATAAATAATGCTGTGTGATGACTCTATGTGTGTACCACTGAAGGCCACCAAGAGCTTTTTTTTGTACCCTGGTGAAAAAAAATGGGGGGGGCCCTGGAAATTTACTCATTTACTCAACCAACACAATTGAAAGAATGACAAAGGTTAGAGGCCACATGTCACAGGAACAAAGGAAACTTTTATGAAAAGTAATGTGAATTGCTATATTGATTTGATAGATAAACAGTTTTTAAAAACACATGGAGCATTTAGAACTGTTGAAAGTATATATCTGTGTGGGGATTTGCCCCAAAAGACAAAGAGTACAATTCCCAAAGGAAGCACTCCTATTCATGCAACATTAACATAATATTAGCTGTACAAGAGCACTACTCTGCATATGTTTTTCACTTCCATGAACATTCTCCATTCTCCACATTTTCCATAGAATGTAGATCTCATCAACTTCAGCATGTAAGACCACTTCACAATGAATTATATGCAAAGGCTCCAATATAGCAAACAAAGTAGGTACATTCAAGATCTATTGAAATCAAGGAAACTAAAGTGCCTGACTTTGAGCTGTGCTCTTCTTAAAGAGAATGGGGCGCACTTTAAGGAAAAAATCAATGTTTCATTATGAGCATGCTTTTCTTGAAAATCTTTTTCTTTATTGTACAGCTGTACTGAAACACTGCTACCAACACCTTAAGGTCACAGTTTGAACAGTGACCATTCAACAAAATCAGATCAGTGGTAGGCAGTGGTGTTCTTCCAGTATTCAGAGGGCAACACAAGAGAAATGAACATTTCTATTATGCAGCATAGATCAAGTTAACATTGTAAACAGTGATTTTTTTTAAAAAAGTTCTCATTCTTTCTTGTTTCCCATCCCCTACCATTATTAACATTCAAGAACAATAACACAAAATATATATACCGCTTAGTTACCACTGCAATGATTATTTCGGCCTGAACAACACAGTATTCACATAAGAAATGCATTTTTTGGGGAAAAATAATTACCTGGTCCAATGCAAAATGATGCAATTATTGCAAGAATGCAGACTATACTGAGGTATCGAAGCCAAATGGCCTGATCCTGAAAAATAAAATTGCAATTTTGTCATTATTAATGTGCAAAGTGCATGCTAGATACTTATAGTAAATGCAAGCAATAGCACAGGTTTCCTGTAATCTATAATCATTAGTCACAAAAAGACAGACAAATGTGTATAAAAAAGATGAACTCTTTGGTTGTCATAATACCATATTTGCCGATATACAAGACACACCAGCGTATAAGACACATCCCATTTATACAGCAGTAAATACTATTTGCCAGCATATAAGATGCACTGGTGTATAAGATGCATGCCATTTTCAAACAGTATTTTTTGGGGGGAAAAGTGAGTCTTATATGTCAGCAAAGGGTAACTCATTCACTGGAGAAGGAAGGCAGTGTGCCTGGGCAAAAGGCAAGGTAATGGGAAGGGAAGAAGGTGGAGAGGCACATATGTGTCTTTGCAGAAAAGGCTGCTCCCATTCCCTTGCCTTTTGCCTGGGCATGTAGAAGGAAGGCATGTGTGTCCAGGCAAAAAGCAAGAGAATGGGAGGGGGAAAATGGAGGGAGGCACAAGTGGTAATGGGAGGAGAAGAATGAAGGAAGGAACATGTGCCCAGGCAAAAGGAAAGGGAATGGGAGGGGGAGCTCTAAAAGGGAATGGGAAAAGAAGTGTTCACTATGGGTGGGGAGTTATTCACTTCTTTCCCCACTTGCTTGAGGGTTCTGCACTCCAAACCCTTGTGAAAGTGGAGGGGCCACTGTACATGCTCAGGCTGGTATGTACTCACTAATACATTTAAACAATGTCAATAACAATGTTATTTGTTCAATATAAATAAAAACTAAATTTATGTTAGGCTTTTAGCTTGAACCCCACAACTTGCTTCTGTAACAGTAAAAACTGCACACGTGGATGATTGCATCAGAGATCTCTACAACGAACTCTGGCAACAGAGCACAGGCATTTGATTCCATGTCCTACTGAGACAGCTTTCTAGTTGAAGGAGTGGCCAATCCAATCTCTCCTAGACTGCTGTACCATCCATAGCAGTGGCCAGAGCTAGAACTGTTGCTCTTTGGGACTGGTGACTTGGGGAAACATCAGAGTTCTGGCTGGATCTCTGTAACTCTTCTCCAAACTTTATTCCTCACCCTAAGCAACTCACTGGAGGAAGAACTGCTTTGCCTTCAACAGTTACCTGTTAACCAGCCTGTTTTTTTTTGCCATGTTTTCTGCCTGAGGTCTTATGATTCCTACCTGCCTAATCTGGTAAATGATCAACACGTTGTCTTTGACCGTGTCTTCTGCATTTTGCCTCATGATTCTTGTGAGCTTGTACTGAAACCTATTCTCAGTTTGTTTGGACCCCACTAAGCCTTGAAAGCCATAATAGTACCTGATAGCAAATATGGAATGGGAATAAACGCAATATTTGCTTGGCCACAGAATTATAAACACATTTCCAAGCCAAAGACTCCATTCCATTATATATGGGTGGGATAGCAGTAATACAATTTCCCATACAAATTTGTCTCCATTTTTCAAAAAGTTTCCAGAATGACAGCTATCTTAATTTGTTGGAGAAAAAAAGCAGACTCTTGTGGATTAGGTTGCAATCCACAAACATCTATGACAAATAAAACTTGTTACTCTTTCAGGCCCCACATGACTCTTTGCATATGTGACAGAATTTACTGATCTCTCTGGCACAGTTCCACTTGAATCAATTACCAATTCAACCGTTACTTCAGCATAACACAATATATACTGCAAGTGCCTGAGATGCACTTCTATGTTGGCAGATAGTAAAATTCCCTCAGTTGTGGGATAGGTATTTCAAAGAAGTCAGTAAACACAACTGGGAAAGAGTCACAATAGAGCAATGAAACACATAATGTGCACGTGCAAGACCTTGGCTCAGAGGCACAGCTATGATATTGTAGCTACACTCCATCTCCTGATCTGACCCCTGAAATCCACCTTAAAAGCCAGTCAGGTGTCCCAACCAACAGAGTTATATGATGTTGATGAATGGGGCACTGCAGAATGACATGACCAGTCCTCTCCTGCCACCAAGCCATAGTGCAACAATGAGTTGGTGACAAGACCCTGTCACCCACTGGTGGGAGTGGGCTGGCCAGGTCATCATGCAGTGCTGTACTTGCCAGCACTACAGGACTCTGTCACTCAGGAGGGCTGACTAGTTCTTCAAGCTGGGCTTGGGGTATTTGAGGTCACTGCAATGATGCCACAATTGTAAATGTGAACACAAAGTGGTTACAAGGTCATATGTCTAGATTACAACATTGTAACTGTCTAACAGGATGCCAGTCCCCATCTTCATTCCTTAGCCTCTCTGGTTTCAAAGGACTGTAGGAAACACAGGAAGCCTGACAGCTGCAGCCAGCTGGTGCAGGTAGTCCTGGGGCTACCTGAACACAGGACAAGGCAACTTATTATATCCAAGTTCTGACTCACAGATCAGATATAATCAGGTCTGCATACTACTCAAAGCCACTCTTGCTTCTACTCTAGCAATCATGGAATATGTTTTAACCTTTGTATGTGGAATTGAGATCATGACTTTGCCTCCAGAAATATAATGTGCTGAAAGTTCACCCAGGCAAGCCTTTCTAACCTGTCGGAATTTTAGCTTTCATCAGTTTGAGAAAAGCCTTCCAGAACAAAAGGAAGTGTACAATAATTCATATCAGCAGAAGATAAACAAGGTAGAGATTAAACTGACTTCCACTTGGTTCTGTCATCTGCTTCTGAACCTTTTTTTTTTTTTTTGACCATTTAAAAATAACAGAATGTCAATTCTGTATCTCAAGGTCAGGCTCTTGACCCCTAAATAAATAACAAGGTTCACTTTTTGAAACTCAATGTTTAAAATTAAATTCACAAAAACTACAACAGCACTGGGATAAGTTGTTTCACTGAAGTACTTTATAAACAGGATATTTGGTATTTTTAAAGACATGTATATTCAGTTCAAAATATAGAATTTGAGCTGGTGAAAACATAATACAGACTTTGAGCTGGTAAAGAAATAATATAGCAATCATGGTAGTATTAATCATGCATTAATGACCCCAACATCAAAAATTATAAATGAATTGGACTGAAGAATGTCCATAACTGGAATCAGCAACACTCACATATAATGAAAAGCCAATTATGTTAAAATGGGGCAGAAAGAAAGAAGAGGTAAAAGAAAGGAAGTATTGTGTAATCCAAGTCCTTTTCCCCCAGAGCACAAACCTCTGAACAAATCTCTTTCTCAAGCAAAAGCACAATTTGTTCTGAGATTTGAATTTGGTTCCTGCTGAACCTGAGTGCCTCTATGGTATGATTCAGACATATAGACAAGCCATGGTTTCCTGATACAAAAATAACTCACAGCAAACACTCTTAGGCACTGCTTTTTGCCTGTCTTTGTCCTTGTTGAGTCTTTGTGAGGACGAACTGCTTTCAATTTTAAATTAAGCAGAGTTCCAACAAATGGATTCTGGATAGCACCTGATGAGCATAATCAAGTCCTAATTAGCCAACCAACCAACCACTCAACCAGCCACCCAACAGACATATTCAGCAACAACAGAGCTTGGATTCTTATATAGCAATTACGGAATTCACTAACAGTCTCTTTCATGAAGGTCAGAATCACTGTCACATTCCTTGTCTCCCAAGCCACTAAAGATGTTAGGAAAGCTACCTGGAACTGAGAACTGATGAACTTCTGATTCTTAAACCACAGCTATAGAAGCACCCCATGAAAAGTAAGGCATGTGCAACTCTCTTAGGAAAAAAAACCCTTATAGCAAAACAAGTTGTTATGGCCACTGGATGTTTTCTGTTCTTATGCCCCATAAGAATGACAAACGATCCCTTCACTGTGGCACTGATCTACACTCTGATGCTACTATTCAGATGAGTATTGTAGGATCAAACCCTTTGGTACTGTCTAGCCAACAGAAATCAACTGGTTTGACTCAAACTACTACAGTTTTACTTCAACATAGACCAGCTGATCATGGCAACAGGTGCTCATTTCTCAGTTTGCTACTTCAGTTTAGAACAGTGGTTCTCAACCTGTGGGTCCCCAGATGTTCGTGGACTTCAGCTCCCAGAAGCCCTGAGCATTGGCCATAGTGGCTGGGGCTTCTGGGAACTGAAGTCCACGAACATCTGGGGACCCACAGGTTGAGAACCACTGGTTTAGAAGAATGGTAGAGCATACATTTTGCACGCAGAGGTCCTTGGTTCAGTCTTTAGTGCCTCAAGTTGAAACGATCAGGAAACAGTTATGGAGAAGCTTCATTTTTTTTTTTAAGAGCTCAGTCTGAATTTTTCACAGCATGAGGTTTGTCATGATAAAGCGCAATTGCTGATGGGAGGACAAAATTGTTTTTCTAAATTAAGTTTATCTAGGGTTTAGAATTCTATCTAAAGCTTTGCTCTCTTGTTGACAATTCTGGACATGGCTACATGGAAAATGGTATAAAAGCTTTCTGGCAGTTTTAAGCAATTTTATGATATATTCTGTTTGAAAAAATGAGATAAATTAGCCTTAAATTCAACCCTTAAAAGGTTTCTGAATGTTAGATTATTATTAATTTGTTAACAGGTTTTACATATGACAACTTTAAGACTTCTATATACCTCTGCACTGCTGCCAATGCTACAGTCTGCATTAGACAGCTTCTCTTTGGCAACTAACAACACTGAGATTGAAATCCTGCACATAGTTACTTGGAAGTAAATGTCACTTGAACACAATGTGACTTGTTTCCATATGAATATCCACAATATTGTGTTGTGAACCAATAAACTAACTAATTGAACTAACTATGCATACTGCTCAGAAAATAAGTTCTACTGAACTACTGCAGTTGGGACTTTTTTTCCTGAGCATTATTTACAGGACTGAACTATAATTTATCTAATATCTTCTAACTTCCTTAGTCTGTTCTGAGTGGAGAAAAGCAGCCTAGAAGTTTCTAATACATATAATGAGAAGTTGTGGCATGGAGCTAATTCTGTTTCTTGGTTATTTAATGATCAAAGTACTTCATTCTTAAATTACTTCATTCCCTAACTGTTTCACTGCACATTTGTACATGGCAGAAACAGTTTCAAGGATGAATTGTCTGTTGTTTCCTGTCTAACAAATAAACAGGGAAATAAAAGCTGCTCAGTGTAACAGTTAGCCTATTTTTATAAATTTGTACTCACATTTTAAAGATCATATATTAGTACAGAGTAAGTAAAAATATAGTTTAACATTTCAAAGAAAGCAGAGCAGAAAATACTTGCATACCTGTAAGGTCATACACACAGTAAGTATTACGAAGAAGAGAACCATCAAGCCAAATCCGCCAATTAAAAGAGGCCTGCGTCCAACCCTTTCTATCACCAAGCCCTGAAGAAAAAGAAATGATAACTGTTTTTCTCACAAAACCAGAGCAGTTCTACATTTATGCTGTCAACTCTTGTAACTGTCAAAGAATTAATCCAAAAGCAATGGGGTTTATGATCCGCAAGGATCTCTACGGTTGTTGAATATGTCACAGGTAAAATGCTTTTTACAAAGGAAAAACAACGTTTCTAAGGTGGAATATGCATAACAAAGAATTTCATCTCATGAGTTTTCAATTTTCTTTATTTATAATGCATTATTAGATCACAAAATCACATAGTGCATGATCAAGCTGTAGAGTTTCCATCAAAACAAATTAATAAATTGTGCTCATTCTGTAGAACCATATTAAAAAGAGAAGTCAATTGTAGTAAAATTCTACAGGGAACTTGCCACTTTCTGGTACAGTGTTCTGGCAGAGGCTCTAAATATCCATTGCAGAAAACAGTATTAATTGGAAATACCCTTTTACTGCAGTGATTTAGGCATAAGGACTCTAAGTTTATGCAGGGATTAAAAGATGATATTGTTTTACATCTACTAAAATAACATTTTATGAAATCACAGATTAATGAAATTAATATGAAAGTATTAAAAGAGTATCAGGGCCAATATGTACAATTATGCACGCACATCACTTGACTACTTGTCTACTCCCGACTGAAAGTATAAATTCCCCCAATGAAAAATACTGTATCTGAGTAATTCTTACAAGTTCCCTACGGTAAGTCAATATTATTTTCTCTGTGCTAGTATACTGTTATTTCCAAGTTTGGTATAAGACAACCATTAACAACCTAAGCTGAACATACCAGCACGTGAAGCTGCCTATACTGTGACCAACCATGCATCTTTCTAACTCACTCCTGCCTCCTCTGATGCACAGGGATGCTCTCCAAGGCCTCAGGCAGAGCTCTTTTCCAACTCTGATGCCTGAGCTTCTTTTCAACCTGTTACATTTAGAACAACGTTCTGGAATGCCTATGGTAAAACACAGGGGAATTTGTTTCAATGAGCCCAAATGCACGTACCCAGAACACTGGGATCTCAGTGTCTCAAACATCAGGTGTTGTTATCTTGAAGGAAATTAACAGTTCAGTTCTATAAGCAGTTATGCAGGTTGGAACAGAGTAGATATTAATTTAAAAATTTTAAAAAGTTACAGTGTCTAAAAAAAGTGTCATGGATTCTATGCTGATGTATCATCAAGGTTACACTGGCATTACACCATGGCTAGTGCAACTGAATGGGATGTAGGTGAGGCAAGGGACTTGGACGAGCATCTAAATGGAAACACACACATTCATTCATTGTGATCGACTTAGTATCTAGCCAAAGGGAGCATAAGTTGTGTACTGCTAATCACACAACTACTGTCCTTTGTCTTTCTTAGCTGTTTCCAGGCTACCTTCTAGCACACCAAGTTTCCCACTTCCTTGAGAAGACTTCAGTCCCCCTCTCCTGTTTCCTATATTTGTACTTTTTTCCAGCTACCAGAAAGCTGAAGGGGATACTTCCAATGAAAGTGCACTTGTGACTTTTCTAGTAGCCTGTTTTCCTCTCCCTGGCAAGAAAATATGATTATTCAATAGCATTCTTATTCTCCCAGTGGGACCCACACACTTCTTGTGGATTGTCAACCTAAGTATTATAACAGACTGTCTGTCACCTTTCCTTCTCTTCCCTTCCCACATGAAACAGTGGGGAAATGGTTTGGATTTTCCTGAGCTGGAGTCTCAGTCTTGGGTACTTTATTATGTCCGTGATCACAGCACCAGGGTCAGAATTAGATTTCCAACCATCTTTATATATTGGAAAACTATTCCTGGCCTCTCAGTTACCCTAACTTTTGTCTGAACAGATGAGAGCAATTTACAACAGCAACACTGCTGTAACACTGAAGTTCCAAGCTGTGTTGGTGAAAAGAAAGCCATTTAGCTCTACAAAATTTCACTTCTTCCTCTGCCATCACTGCAGTTAAGGCAGACAACATCAGGCCATGACAGAGAAAGAGGATGTTAGTCTCTGCCCTGAACAAGACCTCTCAGGTTATGACACTTGCCCTTTATTTAAAAGAAGAGGAAGAAGGGTAAGGGCAGCAGCAGCAGCACCACCACCACCACTATCACCACGAAGTGCCAAACTTCCAAGCTTTGGTGGCATAACTAAGCAGGATTTTGGGTTATTTCTTTGGTCATACAGTGGGCACAAACCTCACAATACTTACTGAGGAAACAGCAGCCAGAATCTCAACAGATCCTGTGCTTAAGGTAACATATGGAATAATTTCTGGAGTTAGCCCAGCTCCTTTGAAAATGTCATTTGTGTAGAACCAAATCTGTAACAAGAAGCCATTTTTCAGTTACTTGATTTCAAAAAAGATCTTCCAGCATCTAATTAAAATTTAAGTCTACATATATTTGATGCCTAAGTAATGATGGGCTAGCCAAGGGACATAAATGATTTTGTTGAGCATCTAGCTCTTGGGTCACAGAAACCAGCCCAAGCTAACATATACTTATGTCTGAATGATGTCAATGACACTTAACACAGCAATCCTATGCTCCAATTACTTTTGACAGAGTACTTTAATAAATCAAGTTTAAAATCCACGTCTGCTTTAATATTTGGTTAAAAATCTTAATTAACTTTTCTGTACAAATCACTGACTTGAAAACAGTATTGTGTAACCTTGATACTACAGATTAAAAAAGAATAAAATTGTATCAATACATTATGCACACATTACAGTTTTCCACAAGGAGCTGTCAGTGTGGTTCCTGTGAGTTTCTGTTCACCCCTGGGCACTTCCTCTGGTACTTCCTGAGGCACCCAACCCTTCCATTCTATTTTTTTTTTAAAAAAATATTTTTACGATTGGCACTCACCTATGGGACTATACCACACCAATCATGCAAAGTCTCTAGCAGTTACTAGTTTGTTTCCAGACACAATTTAAAATGTTGGGGATGATCTTTAAAACTCTAAACAGCTTTGGTCAGGATATTGTAATGACCAACTCCTATGGTCTGACAGAGAGGCCCTTATCTATCTCCCAGCCCTGGCAGAGGTAGAACATACAAGGACAAGAGAAAGCACTGCACCTAACACTGTGGAATTTTCCCTCCAGGCTACTGGAACGCTTGTTCGGCAGCCTCTTTGAAGGCATTTTACAATATGTGAAGGGTTTCTAGTTTAAGAAAGTGTTTTTACCAGTTTTTTTTTAAATCTTTGATATCTGAATGTTGTAGAACATTGTTCTCTTGGAATTACTTTGTACTTTATTACTGGTTTTAATTGGACAACACACAAACCACAGAGTATCAGTGTTCAGAACCCTCAATGTATGTATTTGTATATATCGACTTTTAAACGTATGTGCATGGCTGACAGTGAATTAATACAACTCCATTTTCTTCCTCCCCCCTTCCTCCTCCTCCTTCTCCTCCTCCTCCTCTAGCTTCTCGAGCAAAGAACCTGGCAGAAGCTGGTTTATTTCACTATGTATGCCATTTTCCTATCACTTGCAAAGTATAATTATAAGTAGAGCTATTCTAAAAACAGTAGATGACAAGATAATTCCATGTCTTTTCTCAGTAAAATATCTGCAACACTGAACAGAAGAAGACTGTCATTAGTACTGAAATCCTGCAGTTAGCAGAAAACTATACTTTTTGGGGGAGTGTATTTATAGGTTTATTGAAGCTATGATGCACTTTATTTTTCATGTTATTCTCACCAGGCAATAAAAGTTTGTCAGTAACATCTAATTAACTCTTACAATGATACTGGAAAAGCTGCAATTTGTCTTTGACAAGCAATAACACAATGTTTTGGAAGGGGCAAGCTTTCTTTTTAAATATAATTGCATCCAGCATACCAATTGATTTTCAAGTTATGTCTTAATTGGACGTGACTGTACCATCAACTCAGACAGCTTATTTTGAAGACAAGTGGCTTCATTCAGGGTGTTTAAGTCCTTAAAATGTCCTACACAGATGTCAACCTCTATGACAGTGGTTCTCAACCTGTGGGTCCCCAGATGTTTTTGGACTTCAGCTCCCAGAAGCCCTGAGCATTGACCATAGTGGCTGGGGCTTCTGGGAGCTGAAGTCCACAAACATCTGGGGACCCACAGGTTGAGAACCACTGCTCTATGAGAAAAGAAACTGTGTTCTGCATATTTTGAAGTGCTCTATAAATGTCCCATTTTGCCCAGGGTGCCTGTGCTGGGCATACTGGCTACATGATTACAGTAAGAAATACCAACAGAATTGATCCCAGAAATTCACAGGCCTGGCTAGAAGCTTTACAATTTGCGACCAGATTCACTGCAAGATGATCTTGTTCCATATAAAATTAGCCAAAAATTGAGGCCATCAGGAAAAGCCCCTTCACATAGCCCTCTACCTTGTGAGTAACTGGGACTTCTCATCAGCATACAGTGAAGGTGTGGCTCTCCACCTCTTTGAGCATTTTCAGATAAAACAAAACAAAACATGGAAACTGAAAATATCTCTTTAAGAGTACATTCCTGCATATTGCTTGCTCTCCTATTGTTCTCTTTTTTCTTTCTCTTTGACTTTTAAATATTTTGGTCATCTACATACTGGTGCTTCTGCCTGCATTATTTAGTTGATTGTTTTTATTCTTTTTTACTGTCCTTTTTAAAAGTAGTTTTAAGTGGCTATTTGGGTTGAAATGATTTTTTAAATAGATGAAAGCTGTAGAACTAGAACCTGGCTATGGTGAAATCAAGCTTGCCAGCCTGCTTTGTATTGCCACCAGTTCCTTAGATCTGCTGCGTAGAGGCAAAAGCTGCATATGCACCACAGGTGTATATGTACCACAGCATGTACCAGAGAGGCACAATCATATTACTTTGGATCTCACTTGTAGGTCAGTTGCGAAAACATATTAGCCTACTGCCACAAGAATCTACAATACCATTGGCCTGCAGTCTTGTGTAGTTCATTAATAATTGACAAGTTTTATTAGAATCAGCTAGCAGCCTAACTTCAATATATTGTACTGGTTGTGTTACTCCAATAACCTCTAAGTCTTCCAAATAATCTTCAAATACATGTCACGTTGCACTATATCTTAAAGTAGCAATAATGCTCCTAGACATGTGTCTTGGAGCGTCAAAGCCTTGCGCCTGAAGACTTCATGGCAGAGGATCATCCAAACTGCCAGTCTACTCAAGCTAGATGTGAGAAAGGGAGTCTGGCAGTGCAGGAATGAATCTAGCACCATCCAAGCAGGGCCCAACTTCAGGGGGACAGGTGTGACTTATGAAGCCCCAGAACGACAATTTTGTCCTTCTAAAATTTTTTCATTATAAAGGTTTTAATTACATGGTTTGACTTTGAGTATATCATTTTGCTGTCAGAAATAGCCAGCACTGAGGGTCAAATTCTTATTGGGATCTTGGCATTGGTAGCTGGATATCTTCTGCCACCTGCTGCAGGCGTGGAAGAGGCTGCATCAAGTTTCGACTGCAGCATTTAAGGCAAATCATATGATTAACGTCATTTGTACCTTTAACCTCATAAAAATATTGCTTAGACATTCTTAAGTTCTTTAAACATTAGAGCATATGTTAGCATGAATCTTCTAAGAGATATTATTTACCATAATCACTGAGACATCCAGCACCATAGTGACGTGATTACTTACAGCATTGAGGCCACAGAGCTGGTAGCAGGCCATGGTTACAACTACAGTCAATATCTGCCATCGTTTACTGCTGTCACGTAACAACTGAAAGACTGAAGCCACTTGAATGTTTCTCTGCACTCGACTTTCTTCCAGAACTTCTTCTATTTCATATGACACATCAGATTTCCCAAGGAAGGTCTGAAATGCTGTAAAACCACAATTAATAAATTTGTTTATAATTCAAACTGTTGTTATGTGCATAACTTGATACTAGTCACACCAAGTCAAATATTTAACATGCAAGACACTGAAACAGGCATGGTTTCCCACCTCATTTCTTTTCTCTGAGGAATTGATGGTTCTTTGCCATTTTCCAGCTAATCTGTAACTGACTGGAGGTCTCTTTTATTACCATCTAGTTGACTGGGATTCCAAATTGTGAACCACAGTAAAGTCCAAAAAGGCAGAATTAGCATCAATGCTCCGTTTAAGTACTACGTATTTGGAATTACAGGTTATATGGGAGAATGAGCAGACTTTCCCATCATTCTTTTAAGCTATTTTATTATTTACAGTCATAGATACGCTCAGCTCAAGAAGAAACATAGACTCTCCATATAGGGACATTACATTCATTACATTACATATAAGGCATTGTTCATGTTACTACTGGAATGTCCTGAACTAAAACCTATCTGCTTTTCTCTGGCAGACATCTGTATATTTAAAACATAGAGGAACATTAAGTGTCACGTTTATGGATAAATACACAGACACTGCTATATGAATAGCAGCATCCAATAAATGTATATATCAGGTATTTATCTGTGGAAGAGATAAGAAATATAACCTCTTTGAGAGCAGAAGTTTTCTCCATCTCTCTCTTACCAGCCCTGTGTGAGTCCTTTATCAGACAGGAACAGTCTAATCATCTTTAAAGCTGTCACAAACAGCTGCCTTTCTATGTGGGAGGCTGACACTAGGTCAGTCTGATGCTCTTCTGGGCCAGTTTTATATCTTTACCAGCCTTCAATCATCCAGTCAGATTAGACCCCTATTAGCCTTCTTTATGTCATCTTATGATATGTCCAACATTAGATAGCTTAAATTTAGTCATTTTGCCTTCTGGTGAAAACTCAGGCTTGATTTGCTCGCAAACACATTTATTTGTCTTTTTGGTAGTCCACAGTATCCACAGAACTATCTTCCAGCACCACATTTCAATGAATCCGACCACCCCCACCCACATGAAGCAGGTGGTGGTGGGGGACGCTATTTGCCGTCCTCCTGTGAGAGGAGAGCATAGGCTGGAGGAGGTGGGGCGCCAAGGCTCTATTTAGGGCTGCCCTGCCTCCTCTCCGGCCTCTTTCTCGTAATTCTGGCGAGGAGGACGGATGCCGCTGCTGGAGCACAGCTGACCGCATGGTCGGCGGGCGCCATCTTAGCGGCGTAGCGGCTTCACCGATGGTGCGGGAACGGGCGGCCATCCCCCCACCAGTGCCACCTTCAGCTCGTCGTCGGCGCCGCTGGCCACTTGGGGATGTTCCCATCTGCACGCCGTGGCAGGCCTGAGAGGGCCCGCCACGTGGCAGCGGCGGGAAATCACCCCCCCCACTGGAGTTCGCCGAGTGGCGCGCTGCCTGTGTCCCCCCCTCTCCTGAGGCCATCCCTGCAGCCGCATCTGCGGCGCGGTGGGGCTGAGGAGGATCTTGGAGGACAGAAGAGGCGGCCGCTGAGGCGGCCGCCCGGGTAAGAAGGAAGGGAGGGGGAGGTTTGGGAGGAGCTCAGGCCTTAGCATCGCCCTGCCTCCGCCCGGCCTGGTTTCCTGCGGAGTGTGAGAGGGAGGATTTGGGTTCAGCGGATAGGTGTTCGGTCGCCCCCCCACCCCCCTCCTGTTCACCCCCCTCCCACTCACGTAGGGACTGCCGAGGTGGATAGGCGGTGTTTTCAGTCTGCGGCTGGGCCCACAGGGGAGCTACCCTGCGGCGCATTTGGCAAGTGGGGAAAGGAAGGCCCTGGGACATCTGGTGGAGGCGTCTGGGGTTTGAATGGTTGCGTGAAGGATGATTACTGAGTTTGGGTTTTTAGAGGGTCCAATGGCCTCTAAGCAGGCTCCAGGGGCTTCAAAAGGCAAGCAGCCTGCCAAGAAGGCCACCCCGGCCAAAGGGGCCGCTGCAGCCAGGGGAGTCACGCCAGCCAAGAGGCCTAAGCAATCTAGGGCATCCTCGGTTTTGGTGCCAGTAGCCTCATCTTCTGATGAGGAAGGGGGGTCGAGTATGGTGGCTGCCATCTTTGAGAAGCTCCAGGCTATTGAGAAGGGCAGACAGTCAGCGGGACGGGGTGGAGAAAGTGATGAGCAGACAGTACCCATGCCTGTGCGTGCAATTAACCAGATTTTGGCGCGGTTAGATGCTATTGAAAAGGACAGAGCGGGTGAGAGGCAGAGTCAATAGCGTCCAGAGCGATGGGACCAAGTTTTGGCAGCGCCACACAACATTTGGGAACCTGGGCCATCGGGAGAGGCGATAGAGGAAGATGTATCGAGTGAGTATGGCGGCTATGGGGATATGGGAAATGCTGGTTGGGCATGGCCCTCGACCTTCCCTACCCCCCCAAGGAACATGGTGTGGGCTCCTCCTGGAGGTTTTCCAGCACCATTGGTATCCTCTTCTCCTTTGGCCTCAGGAGATAATAGTCCACCCTCACAGCAGCAGGTAGGGGATGTAAGCCAGTCCCAGGAGGCCACGGGATCTACGCAGGCAGTGGTTGCTGGATCATGTGAGTCAGACAAGGATAAGGACAAAGATGTGGGCCCTGATCCAGAGGCTGAAGGGCAGTTAGGGGTTTTGGATGAACACCTTACTGCAGCCATGATTGAGAAGATATGGAAGGGAGAATATGTTGATTTGTTCTCCCTTTTGTATGGGAATTGGACAAAAAGGAGAAGGACAAGCTGGATGCGACTGAAAAGGAAAAATTAAAGAACCGTAGGATTGATAAGAATTGGACTAATTGGTTTACGGGCTATCTTATTTACATGGATGTTATTGTTAAGGCCCAGCCTTCCAGGGCGCACTCCATGTTGGTGTACTTGAATACGATTTTCAGGGCTCAGTCTGATTTTGCAGGGAATGGCTGGCTGCATTATGACGAGAAGGTTAGGATGCGAGCAGCAAAGCAGCTCAACCTGCGTTGGGACAGGATCACAACGGAATTGTGGATGCAGACATTGACACCGGCTCACCCTGTTTTCGGGGAGAGATCCCAATTGGGACACCTGGTGCGGGGCCAACCGTACCCAGGGTTCACCGGAGCAACAGCAGACACAATTGTGCTGGGAGTTTGGGACCCAAGGGTTCTGTGCCAGGTGCCCCTGTAGATACAAGCACTTGCGGGATCTGCTGGGGACCGCATTCCGCCCGCAACTGCAACAAGGGGAGAGGAGGAGGGACAGGTTTCAAGGAAGGAGGTGGAAAATGGGGGCCTGGACCTCAGACATCAGTTCACAAAGGATCCCAGTCCAATTAAGGTGGGTAGGCTGCTGGCCTGGCTCCATGATTATCTGGACCGAGCTGCAGCACAATATCTGTTGGATGGTTTTATCAAAGGTTTTAGCATCCCAAGTGTGGGGCCTTGTAGGTTCTTTATGGCTAGTAACTTTAGGTCAGTTATAGGTAAAGAGCACGTAGTAAGGGAGAAAATTAGGAAGGAGGTGGCAGAGGGCAGGGTTTTGGGCCCTTTTGATCAGCCTCCCACTCTCAATGTTAGGATTTCCCCATTAGGTGTAGTTCCTAAGAAAGCACCAGGTGAGTTTAGGTTAATCCACCATTTGTCCTCCCCCAGAGGAGACTCCGTTAATGATGCCATCCCTGCTGAGTTATATTCGGTCAGGTACACTTCCTTTGATGCAGCAGTCTGAGTGGTGCGCAGGCAGGGGGTAGGAGCAGAACTGGCGAAATCGGACATCAAGTCGGCTTTCCACCTGCTCCCCGTTCACCCATCGGATTTTGAATTTTTGGGCTTTGCCTTTGAGGGAAGATTCTATGTCGATCGCGCCCTCCCTATGGGATGTTCAGTGTCGTGTTCTGCCTTTGAGAAGTTTAGCACCTTTTTGGAATGGGCCATCAAGAAGAAGTCAGGCCTTCGGGGCATAGTGCATTACCTGGATGATTTCTTGTTTGTGGGTCAAGCGAGCTCAGGGCAGTGTGGTTTCTTGTTGGCTGAATTCACATCTCTTATGGGTGAGTTGGGTGTACCTTTGGCACACGAGAAGATAGAGGGCCCTGCACAGCAGCTTACATTTCTAGGCATAGAATTGGATACAGTCAACCAGTCCTGTAAATTGCCTGCGGCCAAGGTTCAGGATTTGAGGACATGTGTGGCAGATTTCCTGGGCAGACGGAAAGCAACTCTTAGGGAATTCCAGGAAATACTCGGACATTTGAACTTTGCCTGCAGGGTTGTGGCGCCCGGCAGGGCGTTCCTTAGGCGGCTATGAGATGCCACTAAGGGGGTCACCAAGCTGCATCACAGAATTAGAGTTACCAGGGAGATGAAATTGGACCTGAAGGTGTGGCAGGAATTCCTGGAGGGGTTTAACGGGGTCTCATTTTGGCTGGACGAAATCAAAGTTAGGGACGCTTTGCAGATTGCATCGGATGCAGCATGATCCATCGGTTTTGGAGTCTTCTTCAGGGGCAGGTGGTGCACACAGAGATGGCCTGAGAGTTGGGTAGAGATGGGCCTCACAGCAGATCTCACGTTCCTGGAATTCTTTCCAATCCTGGTAGCGGTTCACATCTGGGTACGTGAGTTGGCGAATGCATCTGTTCATTTTTGGTGTGATAACCAAGCCACAGTCAGGGTTATTAACTCTCTTTCCTCCAGGTCGCAGCGCGTCATGCGTTTGGTCCGGGCTTTCACGCTACAATGTCTTCGTTATAACATAGTCTTTACAGCTGTACATGTGACAGGCATAGATAATTCCTTGGCTGACTCTCTCTCCCATATGCAGATGGAACGTTTCAGGGAGCTGGCACCGAATGCGGCACTCCTTCCAGAACCAATGCCCTCTGACCTTGGTGGGGTGAGGTAGCCCGGATGATTGGTATGTCAATTGCGCCCAGTACCAGAAAGAGCTATTTAAGGTCAGCTAAGGAATTTGCTAGTTTTCGTGGGGCCAAAGGGTTGCAGGACTCGTGGCCAATCCCGGTGGATCATATTTTGCAATTCTGTGTTGCCCTTGAGCAAGCTAATCTATCTCCGCAATCTATTAATCTCGATTGTCGGCCCTGGCCTTTTGGTCCAAGTTACGGGGCTTCCCCGACCTTACCGGTGATTTTCGGGTCCGCAAGTTTTGGAAGGGTGGACCTGGCATAAGGGGATGGTCCGGACGGCAGACAGCCGCTTACCCCAAACATGCTGAAGGGTTTGGGTGACGCATGGAGGGTATTGTGCTCTTCACCGTACGAGGCTACATTGTTTCATGCAGCTGCTCTTACGGCCTTTTTCGGGGCTTTACGGGTGAGTGAGCTGGTAGTGCAGAGCAAAGGGGACCGGTCGGGCAGGGCATTGGAATTTTGGGACTTGACCTGGGGCGGGCAATGGGTAAGCCTGCGCATAAGAGGCTCTAAGACAGACCAGGCCAAGCGGGGCATTGTGGTCACACTGCAGGTGTGCTCTGACCCAGCACTATGCCCTGTCAGAGCTCTCAGAGCTTATACTGCTGACCGGAGAACACACAAGGGGCTTCTTTTTGTCATGCCAATAAGTCGCCGCTTACTAGGTACCAATTCTGGACCATAACGAAGAAGGCTTTATCTCATTTGGGTCTGCAGGGCATTAACTTTGGTACGCATTCATTTCGCATAGGGGAGGCTTCCACTGCGGCCGGGATGGGCATAAATGCCGGAGATATTCAGAGGATCGGGAGATGGAAGTCTTCGGCATATCGGCGCTATGTTAGGCCGATCCAACAGCACTAAGGTTTTTGCCTTTTCAGAACAACCTGCTTCAAGGAGGAAGCGAGTGCTGATCTGTGGTCACAGTTTCATTTTCTGGGCGGAGCGGCAGGCTCGTGGCAGTCACCTGGGCTCGAACTTGGCATTGGGAGATCGAGCTTCGATACAATGGCTGGGCAGGAGGGGCCTTCGGTGGCACGGTTTGTTACCTACGCTGTATGGGGAGAGCTGTGGGCCTCTGCCTGATGTGCTGGTCATTCACCTGGGGGGTAATGACCTTGGACTTTTGAAAGGCAAGGCCTTGATTCTTCAGGCCATTCAAGACATGCGACACATCCAAGACACATGGCCTCACACTTCCATTGCTTGGTCGGCACTGGTTCAGAGGAGAGTGTGGGGTGGGGGAGGTGATCCTCGGCCACTGGAGTTTGCCTGCCAGTGGGTGAACCTGGAAATTCGCAAAGCCATGAGGCAGGGCTTGGGTTGCTTTATTCCACACAATGACATTGCTTTTAAAGAGGCTCTAAAGAGAGGACTGAGATGAAAAAGTAAGCTCTACTTTGTTCAGGCTACAAACTGAAATCTCTGATCTTCTCTCCTCACATTAAAAGAGTAGAAAGAAGATAACACGTAAGCCTAAGGAACATGCTTGTAACAGCAAACCATCTAACAAACCATTTAGAGCAGTGGTTCTCAACCTGTGGGTCCCCAGATGTTCGTGGACTTCAGCTCCCAGAAGGCCCAGCCACTATGGTCAATGCTCAGGGCTTCTGGGAGCTGAAGTTCACAAACATCTGGGGACCCACAGGTTGAGAACCACTGATTTAGAGGCTTGCTGAATCTAAATGAGTCAATGACTCAAAGTATTATCTCAACCACAACATACAATGGGAAGTTGGGAATGCAAATAACTACTCTTATCATTCAAATAGAACACAAAGAAACATTGACAAAACTTTGCTGTTGACATCACAGTACAAGTAAACTGCATTCCAGTACAGCTTATGAAATTACTCTAGCCTGTATCACTAGAACATACGTGGGTCTCTGTGACAGAAACATCCTGTGTTTAATGCAATTAAAGAGAAGTTCAAACAACAAGCTCCCAAGGCAAAAGCCACTGGATTTCCTGCTAGATTGTTTTTCCCCACTAGATTGTTTTTAAGCTACTTTAGTCCAGCTAAAATCAATGACATGATTATAGGTGGAAGGAATTAACTATGTATTGTCTCCTCAAGTACAGACCAGACTCTCCTCTTCTCTGCTGAGACTTAACTGACATGTTAAATGTTACATGAACAAAATATTACAAGAACAAAAATCTGTTTCAGAAGTTTGCCTTCACACAATAAAGAAACTCCCAGAAAACGAACCTGGGAATGGTTCATTCTCTGCATGGTCCCTATCTTGCTGGCCTCATCTGCCCAATGTC
The DNA here is from genome assembly GCA_948472985.1 of Iguana delicatissima. Classification (NCBI taxonomy): domain Eukaryota; kingdom Metazoa; phylum Chordata; class Lepidosauria; order Squamata; family Iguanidae; genus Iguana; species Iguana delicatissima. The sequence goes on along the minus strand of CAOKZL010001454.1, from coordinate 447,967 downwards.
TACATGTCTGTGTGTTCATTATGTGAAAAACATGCTGTACACATGACTGTAGTACTGTCTCGGTCCATTCAGCTCAACCCTTTTCTTGCCATGCTAAACACACGGATGCTAAGTCAAATGTGTCATGCTATTTCATGGATCCAGCAGGGGGCCAGCAAGTTTACTTCAACCACTCCTCCATGCATTTATAGAGGCAAACTTCTGAAAAAGACAAAGGTCTCCTTTCTTTCTAATGGCAGATTAACTCAGTACTAGATTCATATATGGAGAAGTCTGAAGAATAGGGTGGGAATATGCAGTTGTCCATATGCCACTTGACTGTAACTCTCTCATCCTTCATCATTGGCTATGTTATATCATTCTAACTCTGAAATAAAAGGTAGTTGGGCAGTCTAGCTGCCCTCACTATTTAGTTCAGAATGAAGCATATCAACATTCAAGAAACAGATTTCGACAAGGCTGATCAACTAAAAATTGCATGCAATTCCAAAAAAGTACATATAGGTCAGTGTGCAGACACATTCACATACAGAAGTCTTTAATATCCTACCTTAGCAACAGGGACAGATTTGTATGAAGTGTGAAGCAGGCCATTACTGCTTATAATGTTTGCTTAACTGTGTATATAATTATAATAATTATGCCCTGTGCTCCTGCATTGAAGAAAAAAGACTGCAAAACAAAGGCACATTTGTCTCTTCATGTATGTTATTTTTTAAAGCTACATGACATATGAAATGAAATGAATTATAATCATGATGAAAAGTAATAGAGGAGTACCTTTCTCTGCTGCTTTTGTGTCATGTTTTTCAAGCAAAAGGAAACGAGGACTTTCTGGAAGAAACGGCAAGACCCCAATCTGGATGACGGATGGAACAACAATAATTCCAAATAAGTAGGGCCACAAGGATTCCTGCAAAAAAAGTCAAGGTAAAATCTTAATACAAGTGTAATAAAATGAACAAGCAAACAGAAACTCAGAGGTCAACAACTCAGTGGCACAGCACTGGATTCACCTGCTAAAAGTTCATTTGCCGTGAATCTCCACTTTTTTAAAAAAGGGGGGGATATCATGTGGCAAGGTTAGGATCTACTCGAGGCTTCAGAGAAACAAAGCCATTCAGAGTGGACCCTGCTGGGCCATAGAGGCCAATGGTCTGGTTCAGTAAAAGGTAGCCATACATAAAAACAGACTGTGGTTTGTTTCTATCTAGATTCTTTAAAAAAGACTATGATGTTAATTAAAGATTATGGCTGCCTCATTGTGCGGAGATGACACCAGGTTCTGAAGAGTGTGTCAGCAGAGCACAAGCTCTGGGAAATTCTACAAAGCTCACAGAGTTCTGAGTATGGCCCCAGTTGCAGAATGTGCCTATCATGTAAGGACCAGCCTGGTTAAATATGGAGAGGGTCATCACTGGAAGGCTGGCATCAAGGAATGAAGTGGCCACAGCAGCTATGAACAGCTGCTATGGTGTGGAATAGTTATGCTCAGCATTGTTAGAGGGACCACTGCACCAGAAAGATCTTGAGGATTCTCAGGGAACGGAGCTGGAGCAGGTACATAAAAGAGAAAGCAAAATGGTCAAGAGGCCGAGGTAAGGTGAAATTATTTGAATATTTATAGTTTAGAAAAAGAGAGAAGGGAAAAGGAATGTGGAAAAAGTGCAGGGAGAAATGTTTCTTCTTCTCTTGTAATATTTAGAGTAAATCAAATTAAGTGGTGGCAGTAGAATCAGTATAGGCAAAAGAAAGTATATCTTCATCAAACCTCAGCAATTTCCTTTCACCAGATGTGGTAATACATGTGAAACACTACATTAAATGGCTTTGAAAAAGATTAGGTATGATGATGGAGGATAGGTCTATGAAAGACTACGAGCAAAATGGAACTTCCATAATCAGAGTGAATACATTTCTCGCTATAAATTCCTACAGAGGACAAATGAGGAGAGGGTCGTTTTGTTTATGCCCTCTTTCCTAGAAGCCAGTTGGAAGCAGACTGGTCAATGCCTAATTTAGAAGTTCAGTTCAAGTACACATGGCTTTACTGTTAAATATAGTAAAGTTCTGTGAATTTGGTATTCCCCTAACAAACATTTAAATATTCTATAGCTTATACTGCTTTTATACTGATTTTGTAGTAATAGTTTTACTCCTCACCAAAACTGAAGGAACTATCTCTTTTTTTCCAAATCCTATTTTCCCTTCTAAGAGGCATTCTGGCTCAGAGTTGTATATCTACAATACATTTACCAGCTTAATACCCTTGAGACCCAAATAAAATGAAATTGCAGTGTTTTAATCCTTTATTTAAAACAGCATTACTCATGTGTGACAGAGTCAACAATCAGGTACTATCTCAAACTATACTATTCTTCCATTAGGATAATTTTGCACCTTTCAAAGACATTAAGTAGTGCATTACATAATATTCCAAAAAATAATCAGAAGTACCTTTTGAAATAAAATATCTTTTCTTTTGAAATAAAGGTCCAACATTCCTTTCTCTGAGAAATACTCAAACTTTATCAATTTGAATATCTATAAATCTTGATTAACTTCATATGGTATTGATCACTAATTAACCAGAATTAAAATGTTGACATTCATGACTTTGACGGTCATAATTTGTAGTACCCCAATTATGCAATACTCCAGGCAAGAAATGAGGAAAGACTCACTGCATTATGCCAAAAGTATAGTGCAGGACAAAGAATCTAATCTGTTCTTATTAAGACAGATAGATATTATATATGCAGTGTTCCACATTAAGTCACAGTCAAGCATAACTAAGACCATAACCCAGGATGGACTGTGCAGATGAACAGGCAGGGCTCTGGGCAATGGATACAATTTGGAACAAATTTTGCTCCACCCCAAGAGGCTGAAGTTAAGTTCACTCCTACTGGGAAAAACTAAGCCCGCAGAAGTGAAGACACACTGAAGAACAGAATACAAAACTGTTTTCCATCTTTGACAATGTATTTTTCTGGCTATCACTGATCAGCCTTCCTGACAAATATTGCTATTTAGCCTTCCTTTTGCTTCTCTCATTATTTTAATTGTTTCCAAACCACCCTGCGGTATTTCGGTTCAAGCCTAACCAAGATGGTAAATTTACTACAATCACCACTGTGCTTACTCTTCCAACATGCTAATTGGACCAATTTATTGTGGGTCATATTCATCAAAATCTAGGCAAGAATGATAGCCTGCCAAATCACACCTTGAAAACACATCCAGACGTTGAATATAATGAGATCTCTGGCTGCCTTTCAAGTAGACAACCTGATGCCCTTTAGATGTCTGGGCTACAAGTCCCATAAGCCTTGGTCAACGTGGCTAATATTCAGGAATTGGAAGCAATAATTCCAAACATATGGGGAGCATTAGACCGCCTACTCCATACCATTCATGCTTGAACATCCTATGCTATAGGAATCAAAACTGGTGTGCAACTGAATAAGCCATATATTTCTTCAAAATAATTGTTTCACAAATGCAGACATGTGTTTTTAAAATTATTTATAATTTAGAAATACTGGAAGGCTCTTTGGTTAAAATGTAAATAATTAATCTTTTAATTTATAAACACTTTAGTTTATACATAGTTTTTATGAATACCACAAACACTCATTAAAAGTGTATTTGTGTGTAAGCTAACCATATAACTATTTTTAAAAACGATTCTGTCTGTCTGTCTTTCTTTCTTTCTTTCTTTCTTTCTTTCTTTCTTTCTTTCTCTACAATTAATCTTGAAGGTACTGTTAGGCAAAACACCTGGTATTTGCTTGTGTAAGTCAGGACTGTCAAACTCAAATAGGCAGAATGCCAGAATGTAAGTAGCAATTAACATTTTAAATTTTGTACCATTTTTCTTTGGGAAAGCAGCCAATGCCAATCATTTTCAAAGTCATCATTCATCATCCACGCCAATGTGTCACCTTTATACATCTTGCCTGCAGAAATAACTTTATCAGCATTGCCCCCAACCAATCACCACATCCCTTATTTTTGACCTGAACATCCACCTGGAGCCTTTCAGTCCCCCCATCATCTGCTTGATTGCCACACTCTTCTACATGCCAGAACAGTTGTTTCTCTTGCTACCTCAGTTCTACCATCCAGACATCTATGCCACCTGCCTGTAGGCTAGAGCCACTTTCCCTTGGCTACAAATTGAAACATCTATATTCTTGGCACTGCTAGATGGAAGAGGACAGGAAAAAGGATGATGCTGAGCCATGCAGTTGTGGATATTAGTGGGTCAGCATCCCCTCTGCTCTACACATAACATAGTTTTTGAGTCCTGAAAATGAAAACTTGAGTAGAGCAAGAAAAAAAAAGTGGTTTTATAAGTTCCATTGGGGATCCCCACTTGCCTCTTGAAGTCCATCCTCTATGATAGATTTGGGTTAAGTTGATCTCACGCAGGCATTCAGAAGGACAGTCTTGCCTTGCAGCAGGAATGTGTCCAGAAGATTATTTTTGGTTCTTGAATTACTAAGACCTATTTTAAATGTTAGCCTAAAGCCCCGCACAATCCTGAACTACTTCATATTTTACCTTTTCCAATTCCATGCAAACACTATTTAATGTATATGTACAGATACAAATCAATATTGGAATAAACAAATAAAGAATGAGGTACAGAGAGATCTGGAAGAATGATAGAAAGGTGAAAGTATCACATGCATTTGCCATCATGTGGCCATAAAAATTGGAGTCAGCTACAGTTTGAGGTTTTCTATATCCAGTTGCTCTGTTTTCCAACTAGACAGCTGTTTAACAATGCTGAAGGGGATACAAGCAAAGCATTATCTATCTAGACAAACAGATTGTGGGTTCTGTGTTGCCCAGAGGCTTGTGACACATCTGTAACATCTACAGATACATACAAAGAATATACCTAACAACTCTCTGAGACAAAAATCTCCTTTTCTTCAAAATGCCTTACACAATGTGATTGCATTTTGATTGACTGATTATACAGTGATATTCTGATATCAGTATGAAAGTGCTACAAATACATTTAAGCAAGTTAGCATGTGCACGTGGGAAAAGGCTACTGCACTTGGGCTTCTATTTTTGTATACCCATTCGCACCCTCTAAAAATTTCCATATTCCAAAATTTCCGGGTGAGGCTGTTTACCCTGGGCGGCAGTGTTTTTGGGGCATCCCAGCCTGTAGTCATGCCCCAGCACACCCTGGCCATGCCCGCCCACACGTTGGCCACGCCTCCATGCACCACAGCCATGCCTCCAGGCACAGTGGCCCTGCCTGCCTCCGCTCCCCCACACTCCAAGCTCCATCACTGAAGTTACATGTTGCCTAAATAAATTAATGAGTACTACACATCTTGAGGTTGCACAAATGTATCTCCTGCAGATAATGCAAATCAGCAATGATGTTCTCATCAATCAAGAGGAATTAGTGGAGGACTGTGGAGCAAGATCTGGGCTAATGGCTATGATTCTGATTAGCTCCCTGTAGGTGTATGCAGGATGACAGGCAAAGTGTTTCAGTTAGTGCTTTCTTGAAAATTTCTTCCACATTTTAAGATTCTGCTGCTTATCCAAGCTATTAGGTTGCCCAGGAGCATGTACAAGGCACTCTTTCATTCTGCAATCACCTCTGTGACAGCTGCCAGCCACCCCAGCTTCCTAAACTTCAACTTCCAAGAGAAGATCCTACAAGACTTTTCAGGTAAGGAGATGTACACAGCCAAGAGATGCGTAACAAAAAGAAAAATAAATGGATGTAGCATCTTTGGCTAATTTACAATGAAATGATAAGTTAACACCCCCATCCCCGCTATCGTAAAGGTTCCTGAGAAGGAGGCAGAAGAACAGAATTCTCTTACACAGAGATATAAACTTTTTGGATGAGGGCAAATTTTGGTACAGCACTATGTCTGCTTCTTTCTTGTACAACACTGTACTTCATACTTATTCAATGCCTTAGAGGGAAGGATCTGTATTGTAAGGCTGTACATTAGTGACTAAATGTATTTCTGAGAAAAAAAAACATTTTGAGAATATTTTTTCTTACTTCTCTAAAGTAGAAGGCAGGGTTGTACATTATTTCCAAAGTTTCTTCAGTATTTTCAGGCTGCTTCCTTATCACTATGACAATGCTCAATAGTAACAGTTGGCAGATGGCACTGTGGAGACTGGCAAAGGGTAATCAAGCTACCAGCATATTTGCCCCTGCTGCCACTTGTACAGGCAGTACAAAAAACTAAAACCTTAAGGAAAAAGAAAAGATACTGTCCTATAGTCACTCCTAGCCATAAGCCCCACTTTTGAGAAACTGTTGAAGAATAATTTGGCAAAATTGTGCCCTTCATTTCCTAATTGGACTTAACCGTCCGTAAAGAGGGTGAAGAATTTCAAGAAGCCATTTATGCATAACTATTCTTCCAACAGCAGGAATATAGCTGTGACAGGAAAACACATGACTGTTTTCCTTTCTGTTTAATTAAATATGCCATATGCAGAACTATAGTATCCATTTTTTCCATGTCTATGAACCAGTTTGAGCCATTAATACAACAGAAGCAGTTGAAGCAATGGGAGCAACAAACTAGTAATAAAACAATGCTAGCTATTACATATTCTTTTGGACACAGAAAAGGGCCTGGGGTTTTGTCCAATCGCTCTGTGTGTGTGTGTGTGTGTGTGTGTGTGTGTGTGTGTGTGTACACTGTCATATATACAATAAGCAATCCTTCTGCACAAATTCTATCAAAACTATTGGGAATTCTGCAACTTCTATTCACTTAATGGTACTTATGAATGTCACAGTGGATTGTATCTCATGTTTGACAGATAAAAGTATTTATACTTTAAATGGATACAAGATAGACAGGTAGATAGACAGACAGACAGACAGAGGGGACAGAAGGAAGGGGGGAGATGCAAATTTATATCAGTTTGGATTTATAGCTTCGTAGTTAACTTAATCAACCGTGCTAAAATAACCAGCTTTCTTTAAATGTAAAAATGTTGGATGCAGAATATGACAAACCTTCCCAAATATTTCAGGTAGCCCCAAAACCTGTCCAGTGAAGACACCAACACAGATGAGGATTGCTGTAATTTGCCCTAAAGAACCACGGATCTGTTTAGGAGATATTTCATTCAGATACATTGGGAGGGCACTCAGAGACACACCTGTGGGGGAAAAAAACAGAAAGGGAAAAACAACTTATTAGTAAAAGAAAAAGTCAAAACCAATGAACATTCTTAATGCATATTTAAGTTTGAATATGAGTTTTTAGACTATGGTCCAAATGAGAATATAAAAAGCTTTTAAGGATAAAATCTTTGAACTATCCAGGGAATAATAAGATAATAAAATAATAAGATAATAAGATAAGATAAGGAGTAATAAGAATAATAAGAATCTGTAAGCTGATTTGACATTTTTGTTTGGTTAAAAATGTCTGCTATGAGCCATAAAACCACTGATTCCAAAACAGCCAACCCTTCAAGCACAACTTCACCTGATAAGTGTTTGCAAACCATTATCCTCCTCCGTGCCCCTGCCACATCCTAAATGTGGGAATATAAGAAAATGATGGTTCTGAATGTATGGTTGAGATCAGTGATGGGCTTGATCGGGTAGGTGCAATTAAATTTAATCCAAATGAGATAAAAGTTTATGGTAAAAGGGTTTTATAATCTCTGGGAACAAGTTAGTTAGGAAAATACCAGTCCTAGAGAGAATTGCAATATTCTGAAAGGATCAGGTTTTGAGCCCACTCAGCATTACTCCTAGAATTCCAAGTATCAACCATGACTTCCAGTGTCTATTTATTAGTTACTTATTATTTCTGCAGCATCATCTATGTATGTGGCACTTTAGTAGGAAAAGATGTTTTGCATATTTACACTCTAAAACAGGGAAAGAAAAGCTGCACCCATTAGTGGCCAGAGAAGTTGGCTGCTGTCATTCATGCTTTCCAGACTTAATTCATGTGCTAAAGACAGTGTGGAAACTTCAACCACTCCAAAGTGCTGCTGCTTGATTGTTCATGCGGCAGAATCAATTTCCTTATTACCCATTTTAAAACATCTGAACTTGCTAAATTCATTTTGGGCCTAATTCAAGTTGCTGATTATGACATTTAAAGCCCTAAATTACACAGCTCCTGATGATGCCAGGGAACATCTCATTCTTTACTGGCTTTTCTCAGAGTCTTACAGTTGAACTGTTCATGGTGCTTCTGCTCTGATAATTCCTGAGTTTTTGTTTTTGAAATTGTTCAGTTTTGTTTGTAGCTTTGACAATTTTATTGAAAAGTTATATAACTACACAGTATTGTCATACACCACAGTACCTACTGAGACAATAAACATGAAGGAAATATGTTATAGAAATGCTTGTAGTTTTCTTCTCCTATTTAAACACCAAGTTTTCCAGAAAATCTACAAATGAAATGGCCGGTGGTCCCACGAGACTACTTCCTAGTATCCTTCCTGCTAAGTTTGACGAGAAAACCTACCAACTGGCTGCAAAACAGTCATGGTAGAAAAATATCTGAGGATGCATTAAAGAAATTAAAAGTATTTAGGTTTCAAATCCTACCTATTCACAATGATATCATTCCCTAAGTATGAACATTTATGTAGCCAAAACAGCACCACCCTCAAATAAGAAAGAAGTATCAGCATTCTCAGGAAAACAGAACACTTGAGGGACTTACAGAAGAGGCAAAAAAAGAAAAAAAATTAAATGCCAGAATGGTAGGTGCTGAAAGAAAAAAAAAACCCCACAAGGTTGAGAATGGAACAAAATATTCTAGAAGATCTTGCTGGCTGACAGGAAACCTGAACAGGACTGTACAGTATGGTTTTGTTAAAGGCCTCACTTGTACAATAATTTGTAATATTTTGTCTTCCACAATTTCCATTGCAGTAAGTAAGGTGCAGGTGAGGACACTTTCAGCTACTAGGACTGAATCTAGATTCCCTCTACCTTCCTAGTGAGCCTAGGCTAGAAGAATCACTGTAGTGATGGTGCTAGAAACCTCACCCAGACATCCTCTGTAGTCAGTGTCTGCCCCAAACACTCTCTGCCATTTTTTTTTTTTTTTTTTGGTGACTGGAGTTGGCCACCACAAAAGAAAAATGAAGGCTAAAAGCATTGGTCTACCCCCTACCTGCAGCACCCAAATCAAGATAGAAGTAATATATGATGGGCTTTCCATATTCATGGATTCTTATTCACAGAGTCATCAAACCATGGCATGAAAATATTTTTAAAAATCCACAAAGTAAACTTTGATTTTGCCATTTTATATGTCATTGTACATAATGGGGCTTGAATCCATAATGAGTCTTGAATCCATGGATTTGGGTATCCATGGGGGGTCTTGGAACCAAACCCTAGCAGATACCAAGGGCTCACTGTCTGCAGGCGAATGAGATGGGAATGAACTGATAGAGTAGATTCCACTGATTCATACCTCCATCAATGCCCATTACGAATCGGCCCACAATCATCATTTCCAAGACACCTGCCAGATGAGAGAATGCCATCAACAGTGCAGCCACAATGGCGAATATATTATTTAGCAGCAGTGTACGCTTTCTGGAAAGAAATAAACTATATTTCACACACATATTACATGTTTACAGTGCCATCTAACAGAAGGCAAAATAAATTAAATACGACACATGAGAGAATAGGCGAAACCTTAACATCCATAATGGCAAACGGTGCATTGTATGGTGCGGCTCAGTGTCCTAGGATGGTGTTAAGGGTGGAATTACACGTTGCAAGGGATGCCAGTGGGCACTCGCGTTCCCCACTCACTCTCTGTCACCTCTACTTCAACAAGCCCATATCTTAAAGCAGGGGTAGGCAACTGGTACAGATTGGAGATTTCACAGGACCTGGGGAAGGGATACTTCTGGTGTTGACATCCCATTTATAAACTTTCTGAAATTTATTATAGTTATTTATTTTCCCTAAAAGTGCCCCCAATGCCTCCTCAGGCGTGCAGGAGGGTATTTTAACCATTTTTTTAAAAAATAATTTTTTAATTAGTTAAAAAAATCAAAACATGGAAGCTTTTCCCTCCCCAGTAACAACCCTCTCTTCCCGCACAATGATTGTGAAAGAATCTCCCCTGACATCAATGGATTTTTTAAATGCCTCAATGTAGCTTGGAAGGGAGGAAAGGAAATCGTTCATTTCTGATGTCTAAATAGACACAAGGTAAAAGGAAGCTGGCAGGCCAAATGAGAGCGATCCTGCATTAGGTCAAAAGCCTAGAACAGTGGTTCTCAACCTGTGGGTCCCCAGATGTTCATGGACTTCAGCTCCCAGAAGCCTCAGCCACTATGGTCAATGCTCAGGGCTTCTGGGAGCTGAAGTCCATGAACATCTGGGGACCCACAGGTTGAGAACCACTGGCCTAGAAGTTGGCCATACCTGTTGTTAAAGAGAAAGCCTGTGAATTCAGCACATGACTATTATTTTGAATGGCAGCTCTCTCTCTCCCACTTTTAAAGACACCAGAGTGATTCTTAAAGATAGGACACTTATACTGAGGAACTACTTCACATTTGGTATTCTAACATAGATCACAAAGAGCAGGCTTTCTGTTTGCAATAAATGAATGGTTAGGAAATCTTAAGAAAGAAAGCTAAATGTTGTGGTCAAATCTTATTATCATAATGAACCATTTCATTAAAGAGAATAACTTTGCAACAGCAAGTCTGGCATGGTTCAGATAGCACAATGTATTGACAGCTCACCACTGAGGGCTCTTAGACTCATGAAATTTCTTCCCACTTCTTTCTTGCTTCACATATTGCAGTTTTAAACACACTGCAGCTTCTTTTTTACATTCATTTATCAGAAACTGCGATTTGTTTTAAAACAGTTAGTTAACCAACCATGATCTCATGTGCATATTGTAACATTTATTTATTTATTGAGTTTGAATGCCAGTGGAGACATAACACTTATATAAACCATAATTATATTGAGGCTGGAATCTGTAATCATTGCCACTTACAAGTTACAAAAGTTTTATTGGGGGAAATGGTTAATTATTTCTATATTAGATAATTTCTTAGGAACCCCCCCCCCAAAAAAACCTCTTCCTTATCTTCATTATTGTGGTATGTACACATTTTATGTAGATATTGCCTGAGGGGTTCACCACCATGAGTATGTTTGCAGTCACACTGAAAATGATGCTTTGCAAACTCATAAATATAAAATCTCTCAATATGTCAAATTAATTGTACAAAGCCAATTCTAGTAACATGGTACTTCATCCACATATTTCATAAGAGGTGCTTGATAAGCCAGCATGGTATAGTGGTTTGAAAATTAGACTATGACCTGAGAGACCAAGGTTCAAGTTCCTGCTCGGCCATGAAAACCCACTGGGTGACCTTGCACACATCATAACCTTTCAGCCTCAGAAAACTCCATGATAGGTTCATATCAGGGTTGCTGTACATTGGAAATGACTTGAGCACACAACAAGAACAATCCGATAAGCAGTTAGCTTCACAAAGAATGGAGACACCTGGACCTCAAGAGATTACTTTTCTATTGTTAATGGAGTTAAAATGTTGCTACCTGTCTTTTATTGCTTTTCGTCCATAGTCCTCATGTGGCCAATAAAGGGACTACCTGTACCGAAATCCCCCAATATCATCTTAACTGACATCCCAGAGAGAGTGTAGGCCTGTGACCATCACCATTTTCTTTCTGTGTGATTTGTATCATCTTTGCCTGATAAAAAAGCCAGAGAAGCTTCAAAAGCTTGCATAAAGTATTTTATACTTTTTGAAGTATTTGGCACAAAAAACAGTATTGCTGCTTGCGGATTTTTGACTTTGTTCTATTTTGCTGCATAGCCAACATTTCTAATGTATCCAAAAACATTAGAAATTAGAAAGCAAGAATTTGCTATTGTTTCCTGTGAAAAACCCAGGATTGTTGCACTCTATACTGTGTAAAATGCTCTCTGAAGAGAGGACACACGCACAGGCACTTCCTAATTCAATGTATGCGACCTAAGTGTCACCCTGACATCTCCAGCTGAAAAGATCCCACATGCCATGGTTGTGAAAGACTTCTAGCTGAGATCTTCAGAGCTACCAAGAATTCTGATTGAGATCTTGGAGTAGGCTACGTTTCTCTTGGGATACCATGACAGTCTAAGGCCATTTCTGAACTATACTGTTATAGTGATATTATTCTACTTTCAACATCCTGTGGAATTTGGGGGTTTGTGGTTTACTGTGGTCAAAGAGCTCTCTGGCTCAGAATGCTAAATGCCCTGCCCTAAACTGCAAACTCCAGGATTCCACGGAATGTTGAAAGTGGAATAATAGCACTGGAACACTGACCATTTCCGCACTATAGTGTTAAAGTGCTGCTATTCCACTATCAACCTCCTATGGAATTCTGGGGTTTGTAGTTTAGGGAAGAGCACTTCGAATTCTCAGCCAAAGAGCTCTTTGTTCTCAGTAAACTACAAACCCCTGAATTCCACAGGGCATTGAAAGTGGAATAGCAGCAGTGTAACACTGTAGTGCGGAAATGGCCAACGTAGTGTGGAAATGGCCTAAGTTTCATTTATTCAGAAGACATTTTTTGGACAATATTGTAAAGTGCTAATGGGAAAATGCACATTTTTAGCATTTTGTCACAGCCGTGCTACAATTCAGTGCAACAGGACAGATTTGGCCTAAAGATTGGTTCCTACTAGGTTTTTGGCCCATTGTTATTAGAAACTTTATGATAAGAAATTATTCTTAAAACCAAGCCCTAAACCAGTGGTTCTCAACCTGTGGGTCCCCAGATGTTTTTGGACTTCAGCTCCCAGAAGCCCCAGCCACTATGGTCAATGCTCAGGGCTTCTGGGAGCTGAAGTCCAAAACATCTGGGGACCCACAGGTTGAGAACCACTGCCCTAAACATTATCAAAGAAGCAGTATCACAACATTTCATATGGAAAAAACACCTACCTCTTATTTGGGAGTGATAGTGTAGGCTACTAAAAACAAAAGTTTTAATTTAAGTTTTAGAAGTGCCAACTAGATGAGAATACAGTAGGTCCTCCGTATCCATATGTTCTTGCTGTGGATGGAGAAAAATGCAAATAATAGCACTTATTTGCTATTTTGACCTCACAGATGGAGAAGGTGTTGAGAGACGGAGATAGCACCATTGTCCAGTTCCTTTTTCCTGCCTGCCTGCCCTCCTTCTTTCCAAGTGGGAAGTGAGCAGCCCACCCCTTGAGACCCAAATCCATAGAGCCATGCGCCTCTCTTAGCTGAGAAAGGTGTACCGTCTCCTTGGCCGAGAAGCATGTGGTTCTACAAGCTGTCTCTCTCTTTCAGCTAAGGATGGAAGAAAACTCCTTCCTCAGCTGAGAGGAGTGTGGTGGGCCCAGCTGCACAGAACTGTGCACTTCTCTTGGCCAGGAAAGGAGACAGATGTTCCTTCCTTGCCTAAGAGAGGCACAGTAATCCTGGCTCTGTGGACCCACACCCCTCTCTCCACTGGGAAAGAGATGGACACTCCGTCTTCAGCCAAGAGAGGCACGGGAAGGCTGGCTGAGTGAAGCCACATGCCTCTCTTGGCTGACTAAGGAGACAGGTATTCCTTTCTCAACTGAGAGATGTACATGGCTCTGCGCAGCCAATCCAATCCTCCTGCTGGATTTGGCACACAGGGATTGAGCTGCTTTTAGGAGCTCAGCACAAGCAGTTTGGTCCTCCCGCTGCCCTTGCCTTCATCTGCAGAGCATCCACTGCAGTGATTCTGTGGGAGCCAGGAACCTAGCAAAAGGAATAAAGCAAAAAAAGGCAAAGAATGGTCATAGCTGGCAGTAGCAGCCATGGCTCTAGAGCCTAGGAGTTCAGGATGTGGATCTTTGCCCTCCAGCCGGCTCTGGTACTTGAGAAGAACAAGCTGTGCCCCATCATGTGAGCCTTCTCTTCAATCACTCTCCCCTCTGCAGGGAGCAGGTGAGCAGCAGGGAGGAATTTTTTTTTTTTTTGTATCATGGATAAGTGAAACCAGGGATACCAATCCAGCCAATACAGGGGACATAATGTATGCTATTTTTTTAGTAATATGATGAACAAAAACTGAAGAAAACAGACATGTATAAGACACAGCATATGTACATGCTTACCGGCCAAAATATTTGACAGCTGGAGTAGCAATTAAAGCTCCAACAAGTCCACCGATGGCAAAAATGGAAACAGATATAGTCCAGAACAAGGTAACTGACTGTTCTGTCATTGACTGGTTATATCTTCTTTCCCAAGTTTCATTGTAAAACTTCTTGATGAACTAAAAAAAGAAAAAAAAAGAAAAGAAAACTGAATGTCAAAAACATGCTGATCAGTTAAAAAATGATTAACATTGAAAAAGAATTTTAAACATTAACATTGGTTAAAAAAATGTATGCATGTGTTACATATGTGAATCAAACATAATGCTGTCAACATCTATCCCAGCGATGGGTGAAGTGTGGCTTATGGGCTGCATGAAGCTCCCAGAGCTGCTTTTTGTAGTCATTCTGGCCACCAGAGGTAATTTTTTTTTGCAAATCTTTCGCTCCAAAATTCTTCCAAATGCCCTCCAGAGGTTGTGGAGGGCATATCCACTGCCATAAGTCAGAAATAACTGGAAGGCACACAGCAGCAGCAGCAGCAGCAGCAGCAGCAGCAGCAGCAATAACAACTTCATTCCTATGGGGCAGAGTGAATGAGCTGCTGCACTGAGGAACTTGTTTTTGGTATGGGCCAAACCTGTATATCCTGGTCACCAGCGGTCAATACACCACTGAAATACACGAAGAGATAATTCAAGGTAACAGAAAACAGGTGATTGTGGTGAGAGGCATTGGAGTAACAGGGTCTGCCCTTAATCTTACATGCTATTATACCATCTCTAGTGAGCCACTCCAGCTCTTCAGTCAGCCAGAAATCCTGCCAAATGAGCCCTGTAAAACAGGTGAAGATATAATTTCACCATGTCTTGAGCCCCCTGCCACCTGTTTTAAAGCTAGTGGATTATGTCTTTTAGACTTTGGGTTTATCCCATGGCTGAAAAAAGGCCTCTGTTGGGCCTAGAACAGCCCCCCAAAAAGTACCCAAAATATGGCAATATTGTTTGGTCCTTGGGGGCATGGGTGGATTTTAGTGCAAGAGTACAGTGTGAGTGGATGCAATTTTCCATGGGCCTATGGAGAAATCAATGCAAGCTCCCAACCATCAACTTGATCAACCTGTTCAAAATTAGGAAACAACAAAATGACGATGTTATGAGGAAGGGTGTATGATCATTTGGCATCACAAAGAGGGCGGGAGTAGTACCTCAAGTGTACCTGATTCATCTCGAACACAGACCACAAAAGGGCCCCATGATATTGTTATCATGAACACAGTATGAGTGATCTTGGAATCAGTTACCAAATAAGAGAAGAAGTTCAAGACATACAGTGCAAAGGTGATCCCATTACTCTACAGAAAGACAACATGGTGAACAACAGTTTAGCTGGTATGAAAGAACTAAAGGAGACTGATGTGGAGACAAAGAAAGAGAATGAAGATGAAGTGCAATTTGCCACAACTGATCCTGAATCACCTCTGGAAGAATTATGTAATCATATCTATTACAGTTGGCCCTCTACATTTGAGGGTTTAACTTTCATAGATCTTATTATTTGCGAGTTTCTCCAACCCCTGAACCCTTATCTCAGGTGCTTTTTTTCTGGTGGAACCTTCCATCTCGGAGGCTCCGATCAGGCTGCGCAGCCCTTTAAAAAAATGCCTCCAGTACTCTTCTTCTTTCTCCTCCAGCTGCTGCCAGCTAAGGGACAGCTTGCAGAACAATTTCTCAGCACCACAAACCCTCTCTCAAGGCCTCCCCACACTCAAGGAAAGAGATGGGCAAGAGAGGGGAAGTAGGGAGCCACCAGGCTGACCCAGCCCCTTTCCCTCTCCTTTCCCTGACTGGGTTTGAAACTTAGGTGTCTGTTCTTCCCACCACTCCTCAGCTCTCTTCTCACTGACTCACACATGTTTTGATAGTTGCTATTTTACTCTTTTGCAGAGGTCCTGCACCCCTAACTTCAGCAAATGCAGAGAGCTGATAGTATAATGAGCCACCATTTGAGATGTGTTGCCCAAATCAATGGATTAGGTACAAATCTGTTTGCTAAGTGTCTTTATACTCCAGTCACCAGTCAAACTGATGGATTTTAAATGGAAATTTCCGATCCTATTCCAAGGAATAAAAGCCAGATCATTGCTCATGTAGATGGGGAAAATCGATTTGACCACAAAATAGGCACTGCATTATTGGATGGAAATTCAAAGGAAATTTTTATAAGCATGGGTCTCTAAAGGGTACTAATTGTGCTAGACCTTTCTGTGTGCAGATGACATTTTGCTAGTTTCTAATAATCACAGTGAGGCTGTAGTTTTTCCTTCATCCTTTAATGAAAGAGGCACAAACTGATTTTTGTTTTTAACCATGAATGAATCAGTGATAAAGACAGGTGAAGCGAGAGGACATCTTCATATTCCTTCCCACCCTGATATATGAAGAACATACCAGGCTGCCTTTACCGTAAGCAGAGTTTTCAAGTAACACTCTCAAAATGACATTGTTAATTATAAGATGGTACCTTTGTTTTAAGTAATGAGGGGAAACACCATTACTTTTTAACAATTTAACAAAAAGAAAGCAAATGTTAAGTTTTTTTATACAAGTAATCTGCAGAACTCATCAATAAACTATACTGTTTATTTTTAAAAATCTTCCTTTGGGGGGATTCTGATGTGGGTGGTTTTTTGTTTTTTGTATGTTTTTTTTTGTCATTTTCACCCAAGGTTGCAAAAATAATGTTGACAATAATGTTCTAATATACACTGCAATACTAACTACACACAGCTGATGATCTACTCATAAAATAAACGCCTAATGAGTAATATGATGCTTTTTAAGGTACCAGATCCAAGCTCTGATACTGAGGAAGGCTGCTATGGCCCGCTATGGTCTATTCAGGCTACCAGGATCTCTTCAGAATCCCAGGGTGAGGTCTTTCCCTGTCTGATGATAGGGGTGCTTGGAACTTATTCTGGGAATGTTTGCACAAAAGCATTGTCAAGGAGCTATGGCTCCTCTGTCACATGTCACTCTTCTGTCTTCAATTCTCCTGTAGAATTGCTCACTTGTCCTCCTTGGAAGCGGGAGGCTGCTGCCTTCCTCTTACTCAACTCAGTGAACTGCATTGATGGCATGTGGAATTGCTGATGAACGGGAGAATAATGAGCAATTTGTGGGACTCTGCTCATTGAACAATGAGGAAGGAAAACTCTGTATTTATTCCTTCCCCTCTGAAGTTATTAGAAGAGCTACTCACTTATGACAATGGAACTAGAATTCTGTTTCTCCCCCTATATAGCAAAGGTGTTAACTCTGAGGTCCAACATTCTGAAAAGCTGATCCCTGATTCAGGGGCTCTTTGCAAAGGTGACGGCTTTCTCATATTTATTAACAGAACATCAAACCTTCAGTAAATTGCTTACCCTGATTAACTATCTGGCAAAGTATGAGAGTTATAAACCAAGGAACTATTTACTACTACAATATTAATTATTACACTAGGGAATTTTATGAAATGTACGAGTTCATAACGGCAAATTAATAAATTACAAAGTTTTATGATAATGTTTAAATTCCTCCAATCCGTCAGCAGCTGTATCATTCCAGATACTTGTTCTTAACATTGCTTCAAAAATAACAGCAAGAAACTGTAGCACAATGAAAGTGGGAAACTCCAAATGACCTGGCATTTGTTACATTCAGATTCTAGAGTATAATGCATCTGCCACTTTTAAAAAATGAATGTTTAAGAAAATTGCACATCTAGAAGAAATATGGTCAGGACTGGATTTAGATTTGTCAAAGAGACTCTAGCAATTTTGTAAGCAGAGGCCCTTTCCGCACGAGGCGAGAGAATCACTCCGTGCCGTTATTTACCAGCTCTTCTTGGGTCCGAAGTAACGCACACTGTCTCCTGAGCCCTTCCACAGGGCTCGTCCATTGGTGCAGGGCGAACCGGAGCAGTGCGAGGTTTGTAGATCTGCACTGCTCCGGCTCAAAATGTCGGCTTCCTGTGGCTTCCGGCTCAAAATGACGGCTTCTGGTGTCTTCATGGGAGTGGACCAACCACTGACGCTGGCCACACCCACAGCCCACCCTCCACTGATCGCAGGCTCGCATTGGTGCGAGCCTGTGCATTTGCACAGGTAAGTAGGAACGCAATGGCGCGTTCCAGAAAATGTAAAGACTTGATTTTTCCAGTCTTTATTTAGCGCGGGGGAGGACCACTTGGGGGCGGGTTGGATCAGACTGAGGTGCAGAACTAAGTTAAATAGTCCGCACCTAGTCCGATCCAAGGTGCGGATGATGTCCGTGCCAGGATGCCTTGGCCCGTTTTAACTGCCTCGTGCGGAAAGGGCCTGAGAGTTATATCATGCTTAACCTAGGAAGTACTTTGATAATAATCAAACATTCTTTACTTTTGAGGTGTAACAAAGCGATATGCAAACTCAGGATTGTGAATTCCTATTTAACCTTTCTACAATACTTTCAAGCTCTAGAACAACTAGAAGCTTCTTCAGGTAAATTTCCACATGATACTCTTGCTTATTTCAATTAACCTGAATGTCTAAGAAACAAACTACCTGATATTGTTCTGGCTTAGAAACAGCTTTGGAGCTATAAACCACTATATATGTTTTCTTTGGTTTTCAGAGCTTACATCTACATTGGAGAAATTGTGGGATTTCTAGCAAGACACTTCAAACAAATAAACCCTTAATATGTAATATGACAGCTTGTATGCAACTCTTAACATTTGCTATGAGAATGTCTGTGATGTGTCTCTCAGGCTCCTGCAACAACATCATAATATGTCAATATTCTATAGGTTCCCAGTACAAAAACTAAGGAAGAAAAAAGACCCCACCACTTCAAAAATAACAGAATGGAGCAACACTGCTAGCCACACTCCCAATATCCAAGACAATATGACTGATTCCCATTAATCAAAAGCCAAAATGCCCCCCACCCCCCAGAAATATCCCATGAAAGACAGCCATAGAAGGTGCAAATCCACAGCACTAAGGCGGGCTAATTACTGGGAGGGCAGACCTGGCTACAGTGGTTCACACTTTAACTACCAGAACCTGTCTGTGAAAATACGTTGGCAGCTAGAGCTAGAACTAAATGAAAGAATCCGACTGTTGTTAGGTGGGTGTTTTAAAAACCCCACATCACGATCTTGCATGAACTGCATTGGCTTCCTATTTGCATTCCAGCTTGATTCAAAGTGTTGGCTTTGACTTAACAAAGCCCTATGTGGTTTTGCAGATTAAAGAAGCCTACCTTCCCCTTTAGGAGCCTGCTGTAAGCTGACATCCTCAGTGGAGACCTTATTTCATTTTCTGCCAACCCCAAGTGACTAGGATAGGTACACTTGACAGGACTATCTCTGTAGCAGAATCTCAACTGTGGAACTCCTTCCCAAGGAATGCCAGGCTTGCTCCATCACTTTTGAGTTGGTAATAAATAAAACTATATACCTAAATACCCTAAAGGCACCAGATACTTTCTGATCTTGGAAGCTAAGCAGGGTCAGCCCTAGTTAATACTTGGATGGAAGACCACCAACAAATACCAGGTGCTGGAGACTACATTTTCAGAGGAAGAAACTATATCTGAGCCTTCCTTGCCTAATAAACTCTATGAAATTCATGTAATCACCATAAGTTGACAGGTTACTTGAAGGCACATGTGCATGCATGCACAGAGAGAGAGAGAGAGAGAACTAAGACTGTATTCTTTCACATAGCCTTTAGTCTTAAAATCAGGAGTGCCTAGTTTGTCTGTTTTAACTCTCTCTGGTTTTTAAACCATTTGAAAAAAGGTTGTCTTATTCTGTTTTTAAATGTTTCTATTTGTGTATTTAACTTTTAAATATGTCTATCTGTTGTACATTACCTCAGGGACCTTGGTGTAGTGAGAGGTGACAGATACGTTTGTCAAATATATGCATGCACAGAGACAGGAGGCATACAGCTTAGAAAACTATTTTGGGGAAGTACAGTACAACTTACAACATACACCTTACAAAATTCCCCAAGCTCCTTTTCCAGGTACTTCACCTATACACTGAAATATGACCTTTGCGTAACTGGTGGCAGCTCCTTGCTGCAACCTGTACTTCATTCACCCAGTTCAGCTGTGTAAGCAAATAAGAGCTGCTAAGAGCTGCTACCGGTGACATGGGAGGGGCATGTGGTAGGGACTGCTGCTCCTTGACACCACTGATTGCTTGTCTGTCCAAGCACTCCTAGTAGCCATGGCCGCTTTCATCAAGTCAACCCAAGGGCATCTTGTTCTCAGGGCTTCACAACCCTGAAATGAGCAATGTCCACTTGACTACAGTATTCATTCTCTTTCTGTTTCTCTCTCTCTCTCTCTCTCACACACACACACACACCCCGAGAGAGAAAAGAGAGAGGGAGGGTCATGTGGAACAGCATTAGGGATAAATAACTCCCGTGTAGTTCCATGTGCCTGTGAAGGGAGAATTAAAGCAACACATGGAATATCAAAACTATCATTTCTCCTTTGTTTCTATTAAATAGTTACAACTACAACTGCTCTCTAAAATAGGAATAGTTATGCTTACATTGCCCTCTACTGGACTTGATTTTTAAATTGCACAAATTTAAAATGCAAGAATTTCTAAAACTTCAAGAACATGCCATATACCTATTGTTGCTGTTGCATGCCTTCAAGTTGTTTCTGACTTATGGCGACCTTAAGACAAACTTATGTGTTTTTCTGTGGCTGAGTGTGTGAGACACACCAAAGGTCACCCAGTGGGGTTCCACTGCTGAGAGGGGAATTGAACTCTAGTTTCCAAGGTTGTAGTCCAACACTCAAACCACTACAATATTCTGGATCTCATGAGCCTTTAGATGCAGCTATTTGATCTTGTGGGAAGCAAGCAAGGAAAAGTTAATCACAAATATAATAATAATAAAAATTCAACTGTATAGACCCAAGTGGATATAGTTTTTAAAACTTATTGACTCACCACTGCTGGAGCATTCACTACAGAAAGATTGTAACCGTACAGGAAGGATGATCCAAAGGCTCCAGCCACAGAAGCAACAATAAGACTACCAGACCAGTCCTGAAATGAAAAGAAAAATTACTCAAGTCTTTAAATGGCTTTATAAGTACTGCTTGCAGAAATACAGACTGGAAATGTATCCTGCCAAATCCAATGTTAAAACTATTATTGTAGACCAGTGGCTCTTAACTTTTTCTTTACTAGGAACCCCCTGTAAATATAATTTGTTGCCAGGGACCCCTAAGACTTAACTCAAGATTTAAATACTTAGATTTAGATTTAAATACTCATTTATTTATTTATTATTTATTTATTAAAGGCTTCTGAAGACTAAGGTTCAAATCTGCTCAGATACTGAGTGACCTTGGGCAAGTCCCTGTTGCTGCTGCAGCTGTTGGTATCCATCCATAATGAAATTATTGAGGTTGGTATCCTGCAGCAGGGCTTTGCAGACCCCCTGTGAGGGCTCCCTGGACCCCAGATTAAGGACTTGGAATCATCTCAGTGAATTGTGGCATAAAAATAGAAATAAAGATATAGTTTTCTCTTAATTTGTGACCAGAAAATACAGAAACCTGCCCACAGCAGTGTTATATTTACATTTACATTACATTTAGAGCAGGAGTGGCAAAGTGCAGCCTGCAGCCAACTTGTGAACTTAGGGTTGTTTTTGTACCCCCCAGTGTCTCCCTAGTAATCAAAAGTTTTGCTACAAAATGCACCATTATGACCTCTAGGAGGTACAGAGGACATTTCCCCCATGTTTGGAGGCTGTGGATCCCTCAGGGGTCAAAAATGTTTTGCCTCAAAATGACCCAAAATCCCCTCTAGTGGCCCAGAAAGGTCCCAAAAAATGATAGGACTGTCCCCCAGAAGGCATCTGGAGACACACATTTTGGGAGATGGGCTGTGGGAGCCAGTGTGGTGCAGCCCTCCAAGTTTTCTTGGGGGGAGGGATGTTGCCCCCTAGCCTTCCACAGTTACTCACTCCTGTTCTGGAGCCTAAAAACAAGCCCAGGATTCCTGGCTTTAAGTTTTGAGATTAGTTACAAACTGCAATTCTGAATTTCTTCATCCATGATGTTTTGCACCATGAAAATTATCTCAATCATCTCAAATACAGATGTTCTCAAAAGTTCTTTTTAAGGAAGCAAGGGGCGGAGGGAAGCACATTCATTTCCAAGAAGTGGATTAAAATGCAAGAATTCCTTCTCTAATCTCCACTTAGGCATACAACAACTCTGCTTTAAGCACCTCGTCACTGTTTCTTGGTAGCTGACTGTTATAGGCAGACCTATTACAATAGCAACAGGAGGGCAAAGAGTTCAAAAAAGCTTGCATATATGATTGCTGTAATTCAAAGTATGATATTTCCTAAGGCTAAAGTCCATACGTCAGACAGTGAAGTCTGCCTACTGTGTGAATAGCAAAGTACATGTGTGCCTCAGTTAATGAAGTAGATGTGCTCTTGGGCATTACTTCTTTAACAGAAAACTTGGTATGAAAGACAGAAATAATATGGAAAGAACAGAGATAGGTTCCTGCATCACAAAAGTGGGGGGGGGCGAGTTGAACATGTTTTAGCAATTCTTTTAAATCCAGAACTAACAGTATTCATGTGTGAAAGGAAACAAGCAGGTTGAAACATTTTGAATCTTCTAGTGACAACTTGAAGACTTCTTCCAAAATGTACTCAGGAATTACTTTTCCTTTTACCAACCATCACAGTTCTTATGATTTATATTTTGGTGGCCAAGCTATAGATCTCCAGTTTTGTTTGTTTGTTTTTTAATATGCTGTGGGCTGTTGGTAAGGCAGCCTTATTGGCTTTCCCCCTTCCTCTTTGTTTTGTTGTTTGCACATGCTGAGTAAAGAATTTTGGACACAGGTACTGTTTACCTTGTCTGCTGAGGCAGGCATACATAGCTACACTAAGCTCATTTAGAGCAGAATCTCATTCTTTCCCAGTTCAAGCTTTATTCAATAGTTTACTGCAAGACACATTTCTCAGACCTGACACTGAAAATCTGCATTTCTCCAGCCCTCCTCCACCATCCATTCAGTGCCAATGCTGCTAAAAAAAGTCTAGCTAGGCAGAGGATAAGGAGAACAAAGCAGTCTGCACCCATAAAAAGGCTTTGTAAAAAAGAGCTTCTTTACCAGAGGCTTTGGCCATTTCCGCACTAGACTGTTACAGTGTCTTCTTCCACTTTCAACATTCTATGGAACCCTGGCCCCTCCCTAAAATGCAGACCCCAGGATTCCATAGGAGTTTGAAAGTGGAGCAATAGCACTATAACAGCCTAGTGCGGAAATGGCGTTTGTTAATCAAGATATTCCTGTACTTCACAAAAAGCTCACATGGACACGCACATTAATAGAAAGTTGATTAGTATTATTATTTCCATAAATGTCTATATTGCAGATGAGGCATGAGGATGTAAGTGAATGATTATGCTGTGTTTTCATGGAACAGAAGAAAGCTGAAAAACTTCTTGGTTCCATTGTCAGTCTCTGAAACACTAGTTAGCCTAAAATTGTGTAATTTTGGTTAAAACTATGAAACATGGCAGTTCACATACACTGACCCATATTAAATACTGCAGGTACTATACTTGGCAGCGGGCCAGACTAGCTGATCTGCAGTTTTCCTTCTACTTTGAGAAGGAACTTTAGAAGCTACCTTCATTCCACATGTAATCCTGAAGCCAGATCAAACTGAGCCCAGAAATAATAGGTAGGCAAAATGTAACCCTTTCAAACATCACCTCTTGTGTGCTAGACTACAACTCCCATCACACTGGCATTTGGGGCTTAATCTGATTACTTTTATAAAATGTCCATGTATTGGGTTTCAACCGTTAGCCTTTCTTCTGCTGTTTTAACCTGATACTTAATTAACATGTTTTTAACCTATTTATGCAGTTATTATCTGAAATTGTTTTAAATAGTTGATACTTTTAATTGTACATGATGCTGAGACCTCATGATTAGAAAGTGGCAATGAAATATTTTAATAAATAAAATAAATGGACCAACAAACACAGCAGTAGCTTGCTGGGAATGATGGCAGTCATGGTCTAGCACATCTGGAAAGAATGTGATTGAGTGATCCAAAATAGTTCACACTCACTGGCCAAGTGCCTATTAACTTTTAGCATAAATATATACCAACACAGTTATGCCAGATACCATAGTTGCACAACCAACTGTGCAAATTACACCATGACTTTGACCTCACTTGTGGCAAAACAGAGGATTAGTTTGCCATCCACCAAGTCAAAAACGAGAGGGGCCTTTGTGTGTGCTTGTGAAATGAGGGACCAAGCTTAGGTAAGTTCTGTGAATGCACCAGCAGCTATTAAGCTAGTTCAGTGTCCTAACAGCATTCTGGCTATTATCTTAATCTTTATAATAACCTTATGAACTAGGCCAATATTGTTATGCTAATATGTAAACCAGGCCCAAAGCCAGAAATGCTATAACAAAGGGACCTTTACATTACCCCTAGGCAAGTGAGCTAAATCAGCAAAGAGCAACAAAACTTAAGGTAACTCCATTGTACTGTATGAAGTACACATCAGATAAAATGCAGTATTCTGAAATGGGTTGAGTGCTGCTAATCAGTTACCCGCATTTCTTTGCATTCATAGCCCAGAGCGCTGCAGGAAGGAAACAGGGCTACTTCATATCAACAGAATAGGTAACAGAATAGGCGTACAGGCTGCATAGCCTTCCTGCTGACCACTGGGCTTGAGGCTCATGCAGGAAGAGACCTAGAAGGTCTCCAAGCCCCCAGTGCAGCTGTGGCATTGTACAGAGAACAGGCACTGAATTCCAAAAGACAGTGGCTCGCATGAAGCTCCCTGGCAAGTTCACTGCTTGTACAAGAATTAGGACAAGGGCTTGCTAGCTCTCATGCCTAGCCATTGCCTAAGCTGCACCACATCTTTATGTGATTTCGGATATTATTCTAGTTTGTGTTGATTGCATGGTTATCAATGAATAGTGTGTCATCAGCAGATATGGCACTTCAGCTAAACATAAGCAACCCTCCATCCAGAAGCCCTTGATGTGCTTCCAACTGAAGTGGTGCGGGGACAGGTAGCAGGAGTGGTTAAGGCTGACTGCCATGCAGGAGGGGGAGAACAATCTGCTGGCGGCAAGACTGGGGCCAAGACAGATCAAAATCGGGACAGGGATCTGAAAGATTTTTTCAAAGTTTTGGCAGGCGTGAGAATGAACTTGGCCTCAGCACCAAGCGCAGAAATGCCTTAGGCTGGTACTGAGACTGTAAACAACAGATTAATTTGATTAACTGCAGTTCACAGGTACCTCGGCTTACCACCGCTGGCACAAAAACCAAACGGTTAAGCCAACGACTCCAAGGAGAGTAAGTGAGGGGAGGAGCAGAGCAAGGAGGGGAAGAGGCAGAAAACTCTGCCAAGCTGCTGTACTTCTACTTTGTCTCTCCTTAGGTCCTTTCCGATAGGGCTAATAATAGCCTGGCTCGTTTCTGTTTCCTTCTTCCGCTCCTTGGGCAATAGTCTCTGTGTCAGGCAGTATTTTTAGTCCCGCAGTGCAACAGCTGTTATGCCAAAACCCTCTCGGAGGGAACGGAGGCCGGGAGGACCGTCAAACTACCCCACTCTTCTGCTTGGAAGGAAAACAAGGGCGGCCGGCTCCTCTGCCCTTGGAGCACACCCTGCCTCGAGCCTCCTCAATCTGTTACCGGTGCGCGTGCCCTGGCTGTGAGGGCGAGAACCGAACAGACGAACCGAGCGGGCAGGTTCCGCCTGTGTCAGATACTGGAAAATGAACGCGAGCTGCTTAAGTCCTTATCTCATCTGAAGAAAATTTCCCATTGAATTATGACTTCAGGTAGAGGTCATGTGGTGCCAGCCAAAGGGGCGAAAAAAGTTAAGGGCAGAAGTTAAGGTCCTTCAGCACCTGCAAAGCGCACGAGCCAGGCATAAGAGCGTAAATCGAAGCAAAGACAGAAGAGAGTCCCAATTTTATAATTCTTCCGTCCTGAGGCATTTCTCTCAGGGAAACGAGCCACGCCAGTAACGTTACGTTTTCCTTATAAGCTAGTATTCAGTCTCAGACTGCTTCTCCAGAAAGGAAACTGGAAACCCGCCGAACTTTCAGCACTTTCTGAAGGGTCCCTCTTGCTTACTCGGGAAGGATCCCCCCTCGGGAAGGGTCGGCGGGCAGGACTTCCTTCTGAGGAAACCCCAGCCGAAAAGCCACGTGGAGAGGAGACCCCGCGCGCCGCTATCTCCGCTCCCCTCCCCTCCCCTCCCCTCCCGGCCTGAGGGCAAGGCCGCACCGCTACTTACGTTTCTTCCTCTTTTGCGGTCCGGCTGAATCAAAGGCACGAGGTTGGCCATGTTCGGAGGCGCCCGGGGCCTCCTGCCTCACGAGAAGCGGGCGCTGCGGGCGCGCCTGGGCTCGGGCTGCGGAAGACCTCCGCGGTACCTGTTTGGCGCTCGCAGGCGGGCAGGCGGGCGGGGCATCGCAAAGGTGGAGCCCCGACGAAGCCGGTCGCCGCTGGGTGAGCGCAGCCGGGAGAGCTGCAGCCGCCGTCGCCGCGGGCCACGAAAGGCAAAGGGACGTTGCTAGCAACTAATTAGGATCAAGAGGAGCCCAGGCTTCGGGGTGTGTGTGTGTGTGTGTGTGTGTGTTGAGGAGTCTCCATTCTTGGTCCTTTCGGGCCCTCCCGAAACTGTAACCGCCAGGATTCCATAGGATGTTGCAAGTGGAATCATAGCGCTAGAACAGTCTAGTGCGGAAATGGCCTTTGTCTCTTTCTCGGCATGTTTCCAAACGGCGCACCTTCGCCGGCTTCCCGGGTCTCTGTTTGCCCCGCTGAGCCTGGGAGCGAGAGCTGGGCGCTCCTCCTCAAACTCGGTTCTACGTTTGGGACAACGGACGGGGAGGGGACCGTTCAAGGAAATTCCCGCTCCAGATGCGATGGATCAGATCGGCGTTCAGAATGACCCGGCGACTTTCCGCCGTGAAAGAAACCGTTTGTTCTCCAGCGCATGTCTGAGGGCGGCTCGTTATGTAATGCCGTTGCATGCTTTCCCCCCCCAAGACCCGGGAATAAAAAGAAGGGTTAGTGAGTGTTGTTCTGTGCCTTCCCACTTAGGGTGACCCTAAGGTGAATCTGTTATGGCACGGCTTTCCAAACGGCGTGTCGTGGCACATTAGCGTGTCGCCTGTAATGTGTAGGTGTGTCGCCTCCCCAACCGAGAAGACCCACCCAAGACTGGCCCACTGCATTGCTCTCGCTGGGGCCTTTCCCTGGCAAGAGGGAGGGCCGCGGGGTGGGAGGGGGCCTTTCCCTGGCAAGGACCGGGTTGGAGGGGGCTGTCTTTCTCCCTGCCGCCACTTTCCTTGGGGCTTTTTCCTGGCAAGAAGGATGGCAGCAACAAGGACCAGGTGGGAAGGGGCTGCCTTCCTCACCTCCCCCCCAGCCCTCGCTCTCGCTGGGGCCTTTCCTGAGGAGGGTGACAGCAGCAGACCAGGATGGGGGGGGCTGCCTTTCCTGCGGGTTGCTAGTAAAACTGAATGACTGTGTCATGAAATGATGCATGTTGAAAAAGTGTGTCACCAACATGAAAAGTTTGGAAATTTCTGTATTACGGTGAGGGGGAGAGAGCGTGTCATGCCCAGTGTCGCCCAGTGGGTCTCTGTGGGCCAATGGGGAATCAAACTCTGGTCTCCAGAGTCGTAGTCCAGTGCTCAAACCAGGACACCACCCTGGCTCCCTCAGCTTTAGTGACACGATGGCCGGGAGGGTGGGGAGTGGAATAGTGCTAGGAGAAAGTTGACAGATCAGAGAGGGGGCTGGACATGGGGTGTCCCTGTTGACATTCACAGCCCAAGACGGCTCTGTTTCTGTGTTAATGGTCTTGTTTACTCCACTGCCATAGCTCCACAACCTATGCAGTTCCCAGCCTGTGTCCCAGCTGCTTCAGAAAGTAGATAAGAGAACCTGTGAGGCACTCTCTCTTCTGCTTTCCATAACAAGCGTATTGTTATTGTTATGTCTATTATGTCTGTTCTCACAGTGCAAATATTGTTGACAAGTCACTAGTTAAGAGCTTCCTGAAAACAGGCAGTGTGTGTTCTTTTTATGTATTCTCTTTGCTACTGCTGTCTTCGTCCAGACATGGATTTTACTTAAACTTGCTGAACATGTAATCAACTTTGCTCTTCAATAAACTGAGGAGTTTTTAGACAAACCAGCTGGCCTCATTCACTGGCAGCTTTATGGCACAAGTTTTTGTCTTGCTTTTAAAGACAGTTACACTGTGGGTCATGCTAGCATTCCAAGCATGCCCCCTTGTATTTTCTGACAGTCCCTGGATTATCATCACTATTTTTACTGTTGGATTCCTTCTAATCCACTGCCCCACCAGGGAGGGGACTGGGGACATTTTCCCATGATGTAGGCCTTAAATCAATGTGAACCAAAATCAAGCTATAACACCACTGTAGAATCTATATACAAAAGACTTCTTGCCTTCAGAGGTGCCCTAATAACTGTATTGATAGGTAGTACCAGTATGTCCACATCCGGCAATAGGACTGAGAATGTATCTCAGTGATTCTTGGTTTGATCATTAGGTTAGATTGTTACCACTGTCCCCAACCTGGTGCCCTCCAGAGGTTTTGGACTGCAACAGGGATGTTGTGCAGGAAACAGCTTGTCCTCTTCCCAGGTCATGGTTCCTCAAACCCAAAGTTAGTCAACTTACTCTGCTGCCTCAAGAATTGAAATCCTACAAACACCTTCTTCTCTCCTTGCAGTAAAAATACAATCCTATTAAGTTAATTTCAAATTGCTGTTCTTTTATGACTTTCCAAATCAACCATCTGAAGTGGCTGTCCTCACTCCACCTAATGGTTGGACCTGACTACAACTCCCATCATGCTCCCCTGGCTGTGGGGAGTGGTTATGAGGATTGTAGTCCAGAACATTTGAAGGGCACCAGATTATTGTAATGTATTGACTTAGAAGTCTTTTTGGAAGTTATGCTTAGCTAAGAAACCCCAGGTTCTGCTTTGGAACTGGCCACATAGACTGTATTATCAAAATACATTGTTGAGACCCATCCAGAGAACGTCACCATCTCAATATCCATATGCTATACTGCCATATCACATCAGAGTGCCAGCAAAGGGATCTAAAAAAATTGCAAGAAAACAACAGCCTACATAGTTGTTACTCCCAGGATGAGAAGATCCAGTGAATCAATGGGAATGTGCACAAGGGTTGGTATACTAAATTCTCATGAATTCAGTGTGTCCAACCTAGCTAGCATTAACAATAGGCCTCAGTCCCAATCCTCCAGTTTTTCAAAACAGAGGGATCTCATGCAGGGGTGGCTGGTGCCTTGCATGTTGGTGGGATGAGGAATCCATTGAATTTTAGTCTGTGCTTTTAAAGAAGCTATCTGAAGCAACCAACCTATTTTGCAGGTAGGGTTCAGTACCTTGGGTAGCTTCTTTAAAATCTGAACTGAAACCTAGAGTGGACATAGAGCTGACACTGGAATCACCAACTGCAACTAGTCCTATGTTACAACTGTAGTGAGGCACAGAAAAAATGCATTAGGGTCCAGAGAGGGTAGGCTTTCTTATCCATCCTTGGAGCAGACCATAGCTGCAGAATCTGTTCCAGATTCCTCAGTAACTACGTTCCGACGTTTCTCTGCATATGTGAGGGCTAAAAGTGGAGATAGGACACAGGGGTATATAGACTGGACCATTTCGTAGTGTCCCCATCCAGTTCATCTGGCCTGTTTAGGTGCTAAATTTTATCAGTAACATCTGAAGGGGGCTCCTGTGTTGAAGGAGCTGAATATGTATAGAAGCTGCCTTGCAATCTACAACCCTCCCACTTAGATTTCCTAACAGGACAACAGTTTATAAATGCATTGACCATTAAGACTTTTCTACAGAATACATGAAAGCAAGGTAGACTGGGTTAGGGAAAAAACTAGCATACATGCCCATAAACTCTCTCCCCATATAGGAGGCATGTCTGCATTAAGGGTGATGCCTGAATCCTTATCTGTAGGTTAGATGAAGCAGAATATGTGCATTTCTGATTCTTCCAAAACTGTCTGCAGCAGAACTATGAGATTCTACACTACTTCTCACTACTCACATCCATTAAAGTGCTGCAATTAAGAGTCCTGAAACCGTCCTCTTTTAATCTCCTGCTAGAACTAATTTGCAATTTTTTTTAGTGGAGACTAGGCACTTTTTTCACAAAAACATATTGTTGCTTAACTTTCTAGCTGGCTTTCCTAGATAAAATCTTCACAAACCTGATAGGCATAGTAAAATTTCTATTTGCCATGTCACAATGTGTGTTATGCATTAAAATGCAGGGAACTGTGAAAGAAATAGTACTTAAACACTTTTATAACCTTAGGGGCAAACCGGTTTGACACTTTAAGAGTTACATAACTGGTGGTGTTAAGACATGTGATATGTGAAGAAATTCCCTGTCGTTTTAGCTTCCCATTCTAAATTAGTGGCATATAAATGGCAATGAGTTTTCATAAGCACACCAAGGTCCCTTCTAACTCTATAACACTAATATTGATTTTAAATCAGCAACATTCAAACAATACTGTTATTAATCTCTTTAGTGTATGTTGCTTTTGGAAGATGGTCTGAGAGCTTTGTTTATGAGCTGACAATATAAGAAAGCAACCCACCTATTTTCATTCTCTCCTCTTTATCTCTTATTTCAGGGTGTGACTCATATGGCCCTCCATATATTCTTGGATTGCAACTCCCAGAGTTCCTCACCCTTGGCTATACCAAGTAGGGCTGCAGTGACCTGCAGTGCAATAATGTCTGGAGGGCAGCATGTTTTCCTCCCTGTCATACACATTAAGTGTAGTTAAGCATTTGCCTCTGGGTTACATTCTTTCTAGTAGAGAAAAAAATAAATAGTCTTCCTGTTTCATCTTGCACTGTTGGAGGGTTGTTTTGTTTTGTTTTTGGGGAGACTCCCACTGAGCAGAGAAAGAGAATAGCAGTTACAAGGTTAATAGACCATATATAGGGAAGGATTCACTCCTAGAGTTAATTTTCTGCATATATTTATTTTTATTTACTTAAATACTTCTATATTTTATATATTTCTTTACTGACTTTTGAGGCAAAATTTCCCGTGTTTACTTTACAGTGTTAAAACGAAATAAAATCATTTGAGGCGGCCACAATAATAAAAACAATAGTATGAACAATAAACTACATTTACCACCTGGAACAACTAGGTCATAAGACTTGTAAAAATAGAGAGGAAGCTATGTGCACAACTGCGAGTACGGCAGTCCTAAGGGAGGGGGCCACTACAGGAAAGTGCTTGATTGTTTGTGCCGACAATCAATCAATCAATCTGTTACCATGGCATTCTGGTCTGGTCTTTGGCGAACTAAAAGATATGATTTTGATATCACAATTTGGTCTTTTCTCGCTATGAGCCGCGTGTTTGGTAGGTCCCACCGGACAAGCGCGAAGCTAGGCATGGGAGACTAGTATCTTTCACCAGACATAGCCAGTTCCGCTTTAGGGGGGTTGCCACCTGAAACAAACACCTTCATTGCTAAACAAAAGAGTTCTGTGCCTGTGAAAGCACCTTGGCAAGCCAGCACTTAACAGCCAAGCTAGCCGCATCTGCATACCAGCTATACCATTGTCAATTCGGTTCATAACCCAATCATGTAAATCCTGACCTTTCAGAGCCTTTGTCTCTATCCCAAAACTCATTGTTCTCATGCAAAAACCAGACTAGCCTGCGGTCGTTCTGTCCCTATAAAGTTCGTCTCACCTTGAGAGCTCTTCGGAACTCTCGTCGGACCAAGCTGAGCTGAAATCACTAAGCTGAAATCACGCGAAGCTCCTCTTGAATCTTTGCCCTCGCCTCGCTATCTTTCGGCTCCACAGATTCCCCTCGGTCTCCACACCGGGTTTCCTCCCTTCCGTCCAGTTGGTGTCTCCAGGACTTCGGACAGGTGGCATATTGCTTATTTCTCTAAAACTTTCTTTCTCCTCTCTCTAGTTAGGTGTGTTTGAGTTTTATTATTTTCTTTGCTTAATAAAAACTGTTAGTATTTTGAAACTGCTTGGCTCCTCACTGACCTGAACCGGTATACATAGGATAAAAGATCCCGCTGTGTTGCCCTGCCTCTCGTTAGCCAAGAGAGTGCTCCAGCTAATTTCCCCCATCTTGCTTATTTTGGTTTGTTATTTGGGCGCCCCTCCCGGGACCCCCAGTTTACAGGGTAACAAATCAATCAATCAATCAAATAAATAAATAAATCATCAATCACTATTCTGCTGGTATCTGTAGCCAAAGGTGAATGTTTAGGAACAAAATACTATATTTTAACTTAGATATTTTAAGACAAACAAGTAAGGTTTGTCTGTACATTGAAGGGATCTGAGTTGGCAGTCGGTGACGAAGAAAGGGCTCCTGAGATTGTGGTAGATAGCACAGTGAAACTATCAACCTAGTGTGTGGCTGCAATTTTTTTTAAAAAAGGTATATCCTATACAGGGGCTCATTTAAAGGGGAATTGAAAGTAAAACTGGCCCTATCATATTGCCCTTGTAGAAATCCTTAATATTGTTATCTCACTGGGAAACCCTATCCTGGGGTCTACAATTTTGAAATTAAAATATGATTCAATGTGCCTGAGAGGTCACCCGGATGGGCACTAAAGCAGCAATGGTCAAAGGATCGAAAACCAGGCCAGGCCAGTAAAATCCCCAGTCATGTAGCCCCAGGAGACCTCAAGCTGTGCAAACCCACAATAAATGAAGAGTCCTCAGCCCCTGAGAAGCCGACTTGAGGGGATTAGAGTGTCTGCCCCGAGTTGAGCAAATATCCTATCAGGCGAGGACCATTTACATGAAGTCACACCACAGCCAAATGCAGCCGAAGATCCTGAGACTTTGGTAACACCTTGTAATCTCACCACACAAAGGAAGTTACCATTATGGGGCTTCTTTCTCATTGCAACACCCCATTGTTCTCCCCTGGAAAGGATTGGCCCTCCAGGTACCTTTCCCCTACAAACAGTCCCAGTTTTGGAGTGTTTCTTTGGATCGCTCCCAGTCATCCCAGCTTACCATTTCTCTGTCCATTGAATAATCCCCTCAGCCCTCTCCATTCTGAGCCCCACTTCTCTGCTGCCTTCCCAGACCCCAGGACTTCAGGAAAAGGTGACGTATTACCCCAACTTTACCCCTTCAATACTCCCCTATCCAATTTCCTCTCTTTTGCTTCTTAATAGCTCTTGGGTGCGTGTGTGCATGATTGCATTGGTGTGTGAGACTTGCATTCAATAAAATCATTTATTGGACATTGTTGTTTGGTTTTTGGCTTGGCCTGACCCCGTAAAAACTGGGTAAAAGACCTCACTAGGTTATCCTGCCTCTCGCATTGCTATTGCTTGTGCTCTGGCTAGTTTCCATTCCTCATCACGTGGAGCACATTGAGGTGTCCCCCAAGGGACCCCAGAAATCAGGGTAACAATATGATTACATCTGGAATACTGTGTGCGGTTCTGATCGCTGCATCTAAATAACATATTCTAATACTAGAAGAAGTACAGAACTATCCTATAAGGAAAGCAAATTTGAGGATTAGAAAAAGATGAGTAGGGGGGATGTGATAGAGGTGTATAAAGTTCTGAATACTGTAGAGAAATTAGACACTAGCCATTTGAGAGTTGGACTAAGATTCTGGTCAACCAAAGTTCAGATCTCCATGTACCTATGGAACCCCTTTGGGTAATCTTGGGCAAGTCACACCCTTTAAGCCTTACACAAAGGCAGTGGCAAACCTCCTCTGAATAAATCTTGCCAAGAAAGAGTGGAGACTTTGAGGCAGTAAGTCAAGAGTGCCAGGCAAAAGCAGACCCCCTTCTGAAACAACTGATCAGGCTGAGAGTGGAGGATAGATAGTCAGAAAATGAGATAGATGCATGCGATAGAGGTTGTGCTTGTGATGTGGCTGCGAGGAGGACTGAATTGCCACTTGCCCAGAACAGGCAAAGGTGGCCAGTAAGAAGGGAACAAAGAAGACTGAGGTTAAAAGCAAGACCAGGGAAGCAACCCAATTCTAACAGTGGAAGATAGCCATGTCTCAGAAGGGGAAGAGAGTGCCAAGACTACTGGAGAGAGCGATGAGAGAAATGGGTTGGGCCTGCTCTGAGTGCCAAAGGTAAGGCAACTTCCTCAAAATGATATGAGACTGAGGTGAGTAGGAGCACTACACCAAATTTTGTTCCTATTAAATTAATTGCCATCCATGCACCTGGAAGTGCAGGGACAGGAGGCCAGGAATGGACAAAATCACAGAAAACTGAGAAGGATTATTGACAAGCTGATGTGAAAAATTCCTGTGGAATATTCAGACTTGAGGGAGAAGGGGTGGGAGTAAGAATGTGACATCCTGCCACCCCACAGACATACTGATTGTGCTATTGATTTGGAAGTGGGAGCTAAATTGCCCCAAAGCAAATTGCATTTCATGTTTCCCAAAGAAATGGAGATGCTAAGAGAATTAATAGACGAAAACCTATGTGGGTTCATCAGGCCAGCTTGATCAGCTGTGGCAGCCCTGATGTTCTTCAGGGGAAAGAAGGATGGGTTTTTGAGCCTGGTGATGGACTTTCTGGGGTTAAACATGGTATGCACTTCAAATAGGTACCCCCTATCTCTGATGAAAGACCTGTTGGTGCAATTGGTGATGGCAAATTTTCTAAAAGATAGATTTGAGAGATGCATACTATCGAGTGTGCATGCAGGATAAGTGGAAGACTGTGTTCAAAAGCCTTTGGGGGCTTTTGAATATTTAGTAATGCCCTTTGGTTTAATTGGAGTCCCTGGAGTTTTCATGAAATTCATTAATGAGATGTCAAATGTATCTAGATGATGTACTGATTCATATGAGGAGCATACTACACTGGCTAAGAAGGTGTTGCAGAAGTTGTTAGATAACAATCTGTATGTGAAACTGCCAAAATGTGAATTTCATACTGAAAACTGAATTACTTGGGATACTGCATCTCTAACTGGGGAATGTTGATAGACGCAGCAAAAGTACAGGGAATACTGGGATGGGAGCCCCCTAAAACCCATAGGCAGTTGCAGAATTTCCTGGATTTCACCAGTTTCTATAGGCAGTTCATACCCAATTTTGCCCAAGTTGTGTTACCCCTGACAGATTTGTTAAAACCAAGAAAAAGGGAACTGTACAAGAGGCAAACCAGACTAAGCACAAATCGAATTCAAAATTTAATTTTAAAACACCCTTACCCCATGTACTCGTTAATGATCCAAGTAGATGTCAGTGATGCAACTTTATGAGCTGGAATAGGAGGACAAGAGGGTGTGTGTGCGTTGAGGCCATGTGCCTACCTTTTGAATAAATTTTACAAATCAGAGTGAAACTGGCCAGTTTGGGGGAAAGCAGCAGCAGCAATAAAATGAACCCCAGAAATTTGGAGGCACTTCTTGAAAGGGGATAGCTTCCCATTTGAAATTTGGATAGATTACAGTAATTTAGTGGTTTTACAGACTTGACACAAGCTAAGCCAAAAGCAAGAGTGGTGGGCTAAATTCTTCTATAATTTTAAGTTCACCATCAAGTATTTGACAGAGAAAAAAGATTTTTTTAGTGGATGCACTGTCCTGCCTTCCTCAACATAACAGCCAAAAACTCAAAACTAGTGACACAACGTTTATTCCATAGTAGTGGGGGCTAATGGTCACAACTTGCAGTCAAGCTCAGGGAGAACCCTGACCCAAAGTCATCCAAGAAACTCTGTTAGAGAGTTTTTTAAAAAGTCCACAAAACTCTATAGCTGGACCAAAGACCATGAAACAGAACCACAGACTGAAAGGGAATGAGGTGTAAAGAAGAGAAAACATATGTGCCAGAATCTATACAAATGAAAATATTACAGCTCTGGCATGACATCAAGTGGGGCATTTTGTTTTGTTAAGAGGTTGCATTTGGTCAGAAGGGACTAATGGTGGTTGGGACTGAGATATATGTGGAGAGCTATGTGAAGAGGTGTCTGGTTTGTGTGCAAAGTAAATGGATGGGAGGCAGACCATAAGGGCTGTTGCAACCCACTCTCAACCCCATTCCACCCATGGGTACACATTAGTATGGATCTTATCACCAATCTACCAGAGAGTAATAAAAAACTGCCATTTGGATAGTATGGACCTATTCTTCAAATAAGCACATTTTGTGCCATGCAGTTCCATCGTTACAGCTATGCAATTAGCCAGATTGTTCCTTCATAATGTGTACAGTTTGCATGGAGTGCCAAGTAAGATAATCTCGGGTAGGAGAAGTCAGTACACTCACAATTCTTGAAAGTAATTTTGAGATTGTTGCGGGTGGAACAAGCCATGAAAATGGCTCATCAGCCAGAAACTGATGATTGAACAAAAGGGCTAGTCAAGTGCTGAAGCAGTACTCGCACTGCTATGTAAATTACCGGCAAACTAACTGGGAGACTCCAATCGTTTTTGCAGAAACAGCTTGTAACAATGCTGTCCATCAAAACACAGTACACCTCTCCTTTTGAAATTGTGTATGGACAATCTTTGTATATGGACAAACACTTGCCACCCCTTGAGATCATGCAAACTGACCATAGCCCAGAGTTGATTGGGCAAAAAAGTTTAAAGGTGCTTGGCTTTTTAGAACATCAACTTTGGATTATGCTGAGAACACATTAAAAAATATACTGATCAAAAGAAGGCAAAGAGTTGGGATTTCAGGGTAGGAGATAAGGTCTAAAACGCCCTCATCCCTCTAACAAGTTGCGACCAAAATATGTAGGGCCCTTCAGGATAAAATGATAGATCAGTGCAGTGAGAGTGGAATTGGAATTACCCATGTCTTACAGGCAAATCCATCCTGCGTTTCATTTCAGTTTGCTCAAACTAGCAGCCAAGCCAGATGTACGGTGTCCAGCTCCACCTGTGCCACCTCCAGAAACCATGGTGGGACAGGGGCAGTACTTTGAGATTTCTGAAATCCTGGATTCACAGAAACACAAGGGCAACTACAGTATTAAGTAAATTGGAAACACGTGCCTGCCAGTGAACGATGGTGAATGTTGAGCACATGAGCGCTCCCTGCTAAATAAAGAGATTTCATAGTGCTCAGCCCTGTAAACCTGGTTGAGGGGTAATGTTGTTTTTAGGGTGTCAGAATGTCAAGTTGCAAAGCCTTCCTGTCATAACACGGAACATACAGAGCCTTATGTTACATATTGCTTATCCTATCTCCTGCTAAGGCTCTGCTTGCTGTCATGTAGAACAGCATATCTGCAAATACCTCTATGTGTTGAATTGCTACAATGTAACTAGGAGGCGGTGGGTGAAGAGTAAATTGGAAAATAAGTGTGAAGTGTGTTATGAGAATGAAGTTAGTTGACATAATGGTAAGGGCTAAGGAAGAGAGTCAACAAGTGCTGGAAGTTGAGAAAGTCTGAGAAGGCATTAATCTGGTGAAAAATATTGGTTAGCTTTACTAACCAGTGAAAACTTAGTGCATGTGAATTTGTAATGGGTTGCTTATAAGAAAATGTATGTATGCTGTACAATTCAGTTCTGGCAACTTCTCTGGAAGTGTGCAGTTTTTACCCAACACTATACTTTGGATAAATTACTGTTAACTTCAGAGTTTGTTCTTTGGAGCGAGGGGTTATCCTGTACATAACAGTTTGTCAGAACTGCTATAATTGACTGGGACTTTGAGATACCTTCTACAGCTGCCCAATGCAGTCTCAAAGGGAATCGCAGGATCAGGAAGACAAACAATCATTAGATGAGAGGAAGTGGACCTCAGAGATGATCCAGAGAGTGATGAGGGAGCAGCTAGGCCATCTGTTGGAACTTGCTCCAGTATCAGGGAAGCAAAGTTGCTGTTCAATATGACAGTATCCACGACACTGCCTGCAGCTGTGGGATGCACTAAACTGCAGGTGGGGACACGTATGTATGTATGTATGTATGTATGTATGTATGTATGCATGTTGTTCAATTCAGTTCTGGCAACTTCTGTGGAAGTGTGCAGTTGTTACCCTTGACTATCCTTTGAATAAACCACTGTTAACTTCAGAGTGTGTCCTTTGGAGCAAGGGGTTATCTTGTACATGACAAAGCTCCAGGTTTCTTCCCACTCCTAGAGCTGAAAGGAACATACATGATTTTCATTAGCGCTTGAAAAAGTTCCTTTTTTGGAATTCTAATTCCAAGAATCTCCAGCCAGCATGCTCAATGCTGCTTGGCATGCAGTTCAAAAAAGCTAAATTTTCCAAATTTTGGCCTTCGCCCCCTCACCAACCTCAGTTTGAAGGAGCATGGGATCACTCTCAGCACTGTGATTGCTTGGGAGTCTGAGAGGGAGCCCAGTGGGCATGCTTTTACATTTTACTCCATCCTAATTCTCTCTTTGCTACTCTAAACCTGGAAAAGAAAATAGGTAACACTCTCTGACTTTGTCGTGCAATTGCATTTTGGAAGTGTAGCAAGAATTAGGAAATTGACCCAACTCCCTGGGGAAAGGTGACTATTAATTTTAGGCTGGCTTGCCAAGGTCAGGAAATATTCTGTAGGTGCCATGCTACGACGCTGTGGAAAAATAAATTATAATACCTGAGGAGTTTAATCTTGACAGTAATAGTTAATCTGGATTTCTAAGTTGCTTTTTAGTTTTGTGTTTAGTATCAGTTTTTAAAATTGTTTTAGTTTTGTGTTCTGAGTAATCTGGGAGTCATACGTTTCTCATTAATACATGCTGTGCCAATTTTACTTGATTTTCCACTCTGATGTGTAGTTATTTTATGAGAATAATAAAGTGCTAATATAAACTAATTAGAATCTGTGTTGTATTACTTTCACTCATAAACACTGCCTACCTGTCTAGTATTATCTGTACCCATAAGTGAAAAATCAAAATGGCAGGCATAATAAGTCACAAGACACTAAAGCAAATGTGGCATTTGTGATATTTGGCCACTTTGGTAAAGGCTAAAGCTGTAGAAAATCACATAACAAGGCACCCGCCCAAAGTCTTCCTTAGCGAAGTCTGGGTTATGTAGCATGTGGAAAATAGATTCTGTGCTTTCTGAAAATCCTTGTTATGGATATAATGTAATTCTAAGAACTTTGCATTTGCATGGTGGTTTGAAAATATTATGCTATACTTGAGTACATTAAAATGTGAGAAAGCAAGCTTTTTTTTCTTAACAGAAAATGTTTTAAAAATGCTTATTGCCCCTGGTGATTGTAACTGGTCCAACAGCCCAGAAAATATGCTGAAGTTATTTTTATAGCATTATGAAAACATGTGGTTTTGTACATATTTTGATGACTGATATGATATTAGGAAATTTCATCTCTGAGATAACCATGAAGGTTTTCTGTAAAATAAGATTAGAATGAAATGCATATAAATAAAACTGGGATTAGAGGTTGTTAGTGCTGGAGGTAAGCAGGTAAACAAGTATAATAGGCAGCTGCCTGGCAACTGTATTTTCATCTAAGGCACTCATTGTGGGTCAGGGGAGGAAGACTTACTTAGTTGGAGTACAGACCAGCAAAGTGATACATACATTGTGCTGCCTGACTTATGCAGGAAAGCATAAGGTCATTTCTCTTAACATGCTGGTGTGCTTTCACCTTCTACAAAGTCCTTCCATGTGCTTTGCACATGTATTGCATGTCTCTCACATGCAGTCACATGCGGTGGCAATGTTTTAGTGCAGCAGAGGACCAACCAGCAGTTTTGGGCAACTGCCATGGTATAGGAAGAGTGTAAGATGCCTGGGTCCTGGGGGAGGCATCAGGGACCAGGATCAGGTGGAGATATTGTTTTCCATTTATGGCCTTGCTGTGTTTTGTCCTTGCTTTTTTCAGCTTTTTCCTCCTTCCACAAGAAAAGAAAGACAGAATAGCTGCCTATTTTTTGGTGGTGCTCAGAGTCCTCTCTGTGGAGATACTCCACAGCCCAGTCATAGAGCTTCTGTCTAGAGTGATAGTAGAAGGTTGGGAACATAATACCTGACTGCTCTAACACCAGTAGTGTATTAAGGAAAATGATTTATTAGAGGTTTATGAGGACAGCAGAATTTAAGAGTTAAAATGACCGTATAATAAAACCTGAAAAGGGGCTGACAGATAAATCCTCCACAAACTAGGAAAAGTTTGATGGAACAGAAAGCCACCAGTAGATGGTATTGTCACTATTTTTCATGAAAATGAGATTTAATAAAATTAAGCAACATTCCCCCCCCCCGCTTTTTTTCTGGTGGGATATATATGACCCATATATGTTGGACTGCTCCAATCAAACACAGTACCCTGGACAGTGTTCTGGTGTTCCCTGGGCTATATGACACCCTAATGCATGTTTTTCAGCTCTTGGATGCCTTTCTTGGCAGCAAAAATGAGGTTAGATCAACGGAGCACAGTTGGAAGCACATGAATTCCAC
The DNA here is from genome assembly GCA_948472985.1 of Iguana delicatissima. Lineage (NCBI taxonomy): Eukaryota > Metazoa > Chordata > Lepidosauria > Squamata > Iguanidae > Iguana > Iguana delicatissima. The sequence goes on along the minus strand of CAOKZL010001454.1, from coordinate 407,187 downwards.
ATTGCCCAAGGAAAACTGGGAGCATGATCAAACTGGTAAAATTACACACACATGACATATTCTAATTGACTCATTGACAATTTGCGTCCATGCCAAATGTCTGTTCACATGTTTACTGCTTTCAAAATAAAAACATATCACTTACCACTTTCTTCTTTACTGCAAGACTATCTTTAATTTCACCAGTGCTTTTCTCCTTGGCATTTGTTATGTTATTCTCCATGTTGTTACCTGTTGATGATATAAAAAGGGATTTGCAATCAATTCTCTTAAAATTAACTAGCAGAAAGAACTTTAACCTCCAAACATTCTTAGAAATTTTGTTTCTAAGGGGGTGATATTATCCGGCAAAAACTTATCAGAGAATGAAACCCTTCTATAGACTGTGGCTTTCACTTGTGGAAAAGAAGAAGATTTCATTTCATTTGTAGTGAAAAATCTTCCAACGCTGTATTTGTTACCAGCAGGATACCTATAACTTGTCATGGTAGCTTCAGTTGTTTGATAGCATCAGTTGCATAGACTCTAGGCATTTCCAGACACAGGGATCCTTACACTTAGAAGCTACAGTACATCTATTCCGTTTGTTTGTTTTGTTTTTTCTCAACAGATTTTCTCTGGTTAGGAAAAAGTCAGACAGAACAATGGAAAGGTAAGGGAGGATTACAAGTGGAGAGTGACAGTGAATGAGGCAGGGTGACAGCATGCTAAAAGTTGTGACTGAAATTGGTGAACAGACACATATGGATTGAACAGACACATATGGACTGTTACATGCACTACAGAGTTATATCTGTTTCCTTCCACTTTAGCCATCATGGGTCCATCTTACAGAATCCTAGGATTGTAGTTTGGTGTACTACTTACAATTTTTGTGGAAATGCACCAGAACTCTGTAATAGGAAATCCTAAGTACTTCACTTAACTACATGTCGCAGGATTCAATATGGTGGAGCCATAACAGCTATAGAGACACAAAATTGAGGTAACCGGGAAGAGAATATATATGATGGGACTTCACCATTCTGACACTGACAGCCATCCAAGCTCGAGGGACTAACGATGCAGGAACTAACTAGAACTTAGTATATCATTCCTATATTACTTAAGAAATGTCTTTGTTAAACAAATGAAATGTATTTAGCCTTGGGAGTAGTACATTGTCTTTACAGCAAAAGCAATAATCAAAGACTGAGTATAAAAATAATGCAATATGATAATGCTATTCATGTCCTTAATCAAACACTGGCACATTACTTCACATCTTGTAAATGGAGAATGCTTTTCCTACAGTTGAAGTCTTGAGAGGCAATTAGGTTTGTGGCTATAATTACAGTGCCACAATTGTGTTAAAATTAGGACAATGGCACTGTTAACCTACAGAGAAAATCAAACCTGTTATCTCATTGCTTTCAAACTGCTATAATACAAGACAGAGACTCCTTAAAATTTGTTACTTGATGTATATGTGAAGGCTGGGAGGCAACAATTCTAATTCAGTTTAAATACCAAAGATTAGTATTTCAAATTTCTCATTTAGGATTAAATAGAAATATTTATGGTTTCTATCTTTTCATGTAAGTTTGTCCATATCACTACAACACTTTTAAAAACATTATAAAGCATTATTTACTATAATTATATATTATCGTGCATTGATATATGCAATCTACCACACTTAATCTGTTCTTGTGACCTTTCCAATCTAATTTGCCATTTACAGTAAGAGTTGTTTGAATGAATATATAAGTCGTCTTATGACAAGTTTATCTGGGCAGAAAATGTCCTAGCATATATTAGAGGGGACTTGTAAAATTAGCTCTTCACAACCCCTCCTTTGAATTGATAAATTTAGTATCTCATAAAATATGTATGATTATCAAATGTAACACCCCAAAATATTAACTTTTTTTTTTTGGTTTTGAAAAGACCAAGAAATACTAGGCGCTGTAGGTTGTATTTCAAAGGAAGGAATTGGCAAAAACAGTTTGGAGGATTCTTTGCCTAAGAAAACCCTATGGAATTCTTGAGGTCGCTGTAAGGCAGCAGGTGACTTAAAGACACATACACATGCAGACTGCTATGTTAGTCTGTTTTCTATACTGTGTTTCCATCAATGCATATGCCCAAGCTAGTATACCACAAAAACAACAACAACAACAAAAAACAACCTACAAAAAAAATGAAAATAATTATATATGAAAATCAACATATTAAAAATGAAAACAGCTGGAAAGAAGGACTGTAGTTAGAATTCTTTGATTAGAATCGTTATAGCAGTTTGATGAAACTGCTGTAACAGGAGCCTTATAATTGAGTAAAGAATGGATGTCAGGAGAGATGGCATGATCAACAAAAAGCTTCTACCACGTCCATAATGGTTCAAGCCTTTCAAATAGGAGACCCCCAAAACATAGACCATTTCTGCACTACACTGTTATAGTGCTATTATTCCACTTTCAATGTCCTATGGAATCCTGGGGTTTACAGTTTAGGGAGGGGCATTTAGAATTCTCAGCCAGAGAGCTCTTTGGCCTCAGTAAACTACAAGCCCCAGAATTACACAAGCGGTTGAAAGTGGAATAATAGCACTGTAACAGTGTAGTGCAGAAATGGCCTTAGTCATTGATTTTAACAAGAAAGATTGGAGGAGGTTGAGATGTTTAACAATATGCTTCATGTCAGATATCATTTCATCCTCCTTAGTTACTGTGTGCCTTCAAGTAATTTTTGACTTACAGTGCCCTAAGGTGAACCTATCATGGGGTTTTCTTGGCAAGGTTTGTTCATAAGGGGTTTGCTTTTGCCATCCCCTGAGGCTGAGAGTGTGTGACTTGCCCAAGATAATGCAGTGGGTTTCCATGTCTGAGTGGAGATTTGGACTCTGCTCTCCAGAGTCCTAATCCAACACCCAAAGTATTACACCATGCTGGCTGGCTACTTCATACTCCTACTTTGCCTTACAATCTTTATAAAATCATTATCTAATTCTGCGCATGTAGAAGTGTTCACAAGTAGGTGCTTGGAAAATGGTCTAGTAAAAGAACACTTTTATTACTTAAGCTTTTTTGTTGAAACTAGTGAGACTTACTTTGGCCAGCTGGCACTGTCGTCCCTGAGTACCCCTACCTTGTCAAAGCCAGACCAATTTTGCAATTTCAGACAACTAGGTTGTAGCGTACCTTCCTCACTAGGTGGAGCTGCCACATTTCTAAGTAGGCCTTCAAATAAATAATGGAAAATCAAGGAAGTGCAGCACATGTTAGTGTCTATGAATTCTTTTTGTCCAAAATGATTGTTTAATGGAAATTATATTTTAGTTTTCTAATTATTTATTTTATGCTTTCAACCTAGGTATAACAACTAGGTACATCCACTTTAAAAAAATCAGGATATAATCATTACCAGCATTTTACTAATATTTGTGAGTGATAATAAAAGAAAGCATAGTTAAACCATTATTTTTTTAAAAAAAAAATCTCTGCCTGTAAGTTTTTCAAAGTAATTTCAAAATAAATTTTAGCAGTTCCTTCAGACAGTCAGCAAAATGAAACAAGTTTAAATTCCTTCTTGGTGGAGTTGATAACATCATATCCTCTTCCCCTCAATGACTCTCCTTGAAGAAGGAAAGATGCGTGGCTTTTCAATTGTTTGATTAATGTTTAATTGTTAAAACAGTAAAAATGTTTTGTTTGCCAATATTTAATGAAGCATGGGGTTGTTATTTTATAAGTAACACACCTATAGAAATCATGAATTACAAAGTTAGAGTTTAGAGGGGACCATATAGGAAGATTACAGCCAAGCTCAACAGCAAAATTTCATCCATTCAGATTTGTTTGTAGTGAATGAAATCTTCAAAATATCACCACTACACAACTGCTCATTTGCTTATTTTCATAAAGGAAATGCATAGTTAGTAACTCCTGATCATCAGTTGTAACAAATACTTCCTTTTTGTTGTACATTAGTGGAAATTGGAACAGCATGATCGAGAACTGGAAGCACAAGTTTAAAACTGCAGACAACTTAGAGAGCTCATTTCTAGTCTTACTTTCTTGTACTATGATCCAGGACAAAGTTACAAGTTGGTTTTAATGCAACATTTGAACATATGTTTCTATCTTTCCAGTAAAAATGCTGAAATTTTAAAAGCAGTGGCCAGATACATTACACCTACAAATTTTGAATAAAGCCCACTCAAATTCAAAAGCTATGAAAGTCAAAAGCAATTATTTCAATGGAGGAAAGAGAGAGAGTTGAAGAGAGATATTTGTTCATCCAATATCCACAGGCAAGTGATACCTGCATAAGGACCAAATTACATATGTAGGCTTTAACATTCTCAAGAAATGCTCATCAGGCCATGTAGTTTTGTAAAAAAGAAAAAAAAATGGGAAAGGGAAATGTTTTATCTAGAATTTATTTTGTTATGATCTGTAGAAAAAAAGGCAATTTTTATGAAAACTTTTGTTTAAAACTAGATGATGGGTCCCAGCTAGGAAAATACGAGAGAATTTTAAGAGGCTGTTGGGAAGCAGCCTCTTAGTATTTGAGATATATATGAAACCACTGGTGGAAACTTCCCAGAAACGTGAGATGTTTTAGCAGTATGCACATGACACACAGTTTCACTTTGTCTCTCCATTCCTTCTGTCTGTTTCCACCAGTGGTTTCACTGGTGGAAGTTCACAGGGAAGTTCCTCATGTTTTCCATTGGTATCTATGTGAACTGTGCAGGAATGGCTGGATGAGAACTAAGGCCATTTCTGCATGAGACTGTAGCACTATTATTCCTCTTTCAACATCCTGTGGAATCCTGGGGTTTGTTGTTGCAAACCCCAGGATTCCATAGGGTGTTGAAAGTGGAATAATAGTGCTAGAACAGTCTGGTGCGGAAATGGTCTAAGAAACAGAAGCTTCATTCAGACTTTTTGTTTAAAAAATCCTCCCGGGAAGCAGCCAGTGTCTCCTGGTGTGGAGATTCTTGATATATCCCATTTGCTGTACAAAAACTAATGTCTTGGAAAGCAAAAAAATGTGTTTTCAGGTCATTTCCACTGAACTCAGTGTTTTCACAGATAAGCATGTACTGAATCCTATCTTTCCCTCAACTGAATTCTGTCTTTGTTTGTATAATTGTCTTTATTTGGGTAATTGTGTATGTATCTGCATTCAGGACAACCCCATGAATTTCATAGGGTTTTCTGAGGCAAGGAATATTCAAAGATAGTTTTGCCAGTTCCTTCCTCTGAAATATAGCATCCAGTTTACTGAATGATTATAGATATTTTCTTCAGGAAAAAGAACTTGCTGTCAGAAAATTGTTCTGGAAGAAAAATAAAATATAAAACATTGTACATTCCAGAAACAAAGTTGACTTTGTTTGTGGTATAGCAAAGATCTCAATAGTCTTATAGTGCTATCATTAAACATAATAAATAAATATGCAATGGCATAAAAAATAACTTTAGAAAGTAAGTTTCTTTAAGAACAACTGACCAAAGGAGTGCAATTCTTTCCAATTGTAGTGCACATGATTTATTATGGATAGAGGGTTAAACATATAAAAAGGGGAAAATTTGCCACTGATGGTTGTAGCTACATTGAACGAAATGAGTATGCAACCTTGTTTGTGGCACAGAAAGAGTAAAATGCACTATATATTTCTAACCCAGAGACTGCAAAATTTGCTTCCAAAGTATAGAACAATTCCCTGTATCAAACTTTTAAATGCTGTGAAATGTATATTATATAACTTCAAGCGGGACTGCTCATAGGAGATAAATATAAGAAGAAAGATAATGTGTTACACTAATGCAGTTTAAAACACAGATAAATCTTGAAATACACAGACTAAAAAGTTTGCAAACTAATGAGGAGTAACCTGTACACATTAACAAAAGACAGTTTTCTCATAATAGATGTATGATTTTCTCTAAATTAAGCAAGACTGCAAGCCAGAAAAACAAAATTGGTACTTACGCTCCTCGAAGGGGTCTCTGCTTTCAGTGACTACTTGAAATTAAGTCACCGTCTAGAGAGCACTCATATATGCCACAGAGACTGAAGGAAAAGTTGATGTGATTTAAAAATGACTAATCAATCATTAAACTCACCTATTCCTATTAGTAACTTTGTCTTTTATAAGGTTTCATGAATGGTGAATCATTAACTTTAGCTTTATGTTGAGTAAGATCAATCAATATTTTGTAAATCAGCATCACCAATATATGAGGAAACAGCAAACAAGAAAAATAGCTACTATTGTCTAGTCCATAAATCCTATAAAGATGTCATTTTGAATTATAGTTGTTTACTTTGGCCTTGATTCACACCTTAACTTACCTTCTTCTAAAAGTCTCCACTTTCTCCATGCAGTCCAACAGGATTCTCATATTTCATCATTAAACTAGACATTGATCATAGTTACCAGAAAGGAATAAACATTGCCAAGGCAATTTAAGTCGGTTTTCAAATACAATAAGATGCAGGCTAGCTGGCATTATAAAATTACAGCTGCCATGAACCACAGCAAAGTCGATTGTGAAGGACTTAATCCAAAATATAATTGAGAATACAGACAAAATTTGAAACATTAGGCAGACATATACATGATAGCTGCATGGATCAAGTAAACAGCACTGTCCTCAGAATCTGAATCCTGGAAAGATATCATAACTTTTAAACATGTATAACAAAATGACTGAAGATGGTTATTTGTATGAATAAAGACCTGGTTTTCCACCTTTATATTATCAGTAGCTTCTTTAGCATACCCTGCTGATAGAAAACAACCACAGAAGGAGTATCAGTAACTTTATAAATGTAGTTGAATCAGCTAACAAGAGGTAACTTTCTTTGATTGCTTTGATTTGATTCCCGACTGACCCCTCTCTAAACTGCAAACCCTAGGATTCCACAGGATGTTGAAAGTGGAATAATGGCACTGTAAGAGTGTAGTGCGGAAATGGCCTTGAAGGCACACAACAACAACAACAACAACAACCACCACCACCACCACCTTGGGAGATGATGGGGAAAAATCAACCACAAAAGGAACACACCTATTCCTCTTTCATTCCCCCATTTTTTGTAGAAGAGAAATTCTCTAGTGAGGATAGAAGCCTAATGGGTGACAAAGTCAATGATAAGAGATGGATACCCTCTTCATATGGAGTTTTAGTTCCTCTGCACTTTCATAGAGACTGCAAGAACTATCTAGTTCAACCCCCTTGCCTGCTAAAGCGCCCCTAAGAGGTAGCAATCTGATCTCTGTTTAAAAAGGACAGCCCAATACCTTCGGTTGATTCCACTGTTGCACAGCTGTTACTATTGATAAATCCTTCCTCCTTTTAGATCTCTTTTCTTGCAGTTTGAATCCATTGCTTTTGGTTCTGTCTTCTCAAGAAACAGAAACCAACCTTGCTTTCTCTTCTACATAACAGCTCTTCAGATATTTAAAGATAGCTTTCATGTTGTCTCTCCCTCAATCATTCCTCATACGGCTTGGGTACCAGATCTTTCGCTATTTTAGATACCTTCCTCTAGATACATTCCAGCTAACCAATGTGGTGGTCAGAAATGGATACAGTACTTTGGGAGACATCTGACCACAGAAGAATAAGATGGTAGAACAGAGTGCTATTACTTTCCCTGACCTGGACATGATAGCTCTGTTGACACAGCCTAGAAATGAATTATGGAATTGTATTAGATTTATTTATTTTATATCCTGTCTTTCTCTCAAAATGAGACCCAAAGTGACTGCCTTATCACATTGGTTTCTGCTGCTGTACCACATGATTGAGTCATACTAAGCTTGTGGTCTAGCAAGACTGCTCAGTCTCTTTTACATGTATTGCCGGCAAAATGTTGCCTGTCTTATGTTTGTACATTTGAGTCTTCATCCCCAAATGGCCTCACATTTTCCCCTATTGAAATTCATTTTGCTACTTTCCACTCAGTTCTCCAGTCTGTTAGGGTCACCTTGAACCTTAAGTATTAGCTTTGATGATATCATAATTGCATATATGTTTAATCTGAGAGCCAAATTACATATGATTTCTTCTACATATTTGTAGGCAGAAATTCCAGTTCAAATACATGTGACCATCTGATCAAAAATGATCAGAAACAATCTTGTTGTTTCTAAAATTAGAAGAACCTCCAAGGAAAGAGATCTATGGATTTTCAACAGGGCTGTTGTAGGTGAATAAAATAGGAGGATGAACAAAGTTAATATAATTCATGTTGTAAAGTATATATACATTTAAAAAAGAACGTTGGTGTTGTCGTTAACTGCCATCAAGTCAGCCTTGACTTACAGTGACCCAATGGTGAGAAATCTCCAAGCCACTTTTTCCTCAACCACCCTGCTTCAGGTCTTGCAGACTCAGGGATATGTCTTTCTTGATTGCATCTATAAAAATGCAGTCTTCCTCTTTTCCTCCTGCCTTCTACTTTTCCAAGCATTATTGTCTTTTCTAGTGAGTCACATCTTCTCATGCTATGGCCAAAGAACAACAGCCTTAGTTTAGTCACCTTGGCTTCTAGGGAGAGTTCAGGCTTGATTTGTTCTAGGACCCATTTGTTTGTCTTTTTAGCAGTCCAGGGCATCAACCCTGCTCCAGCCCCATATTTTGAATGAATTGATTTTCTTCGTATCAGCTTTCTTTACTATCCAGCTTTCACAACCATACATAGAAAATGGAAATAAGATGACACGGACAATCCTAACTTTAGTATTTAATGATATATTTTGACACTTCAGGATCTTGTCTAGTTCTTTCCCAGCTGCCCTTCTGATCCTAGCCTTCTTCTGATTTCTTGACTGCAGTCTCTGTTCTGATGAATGACTGAACAAAGGTGTAGAGAATCTTGAATTATTTCACTGTCTTCATTATCCAGCTTTAAGGTTATGTGAATCATCTCTGGTCATTATTTTTGTTTTTTTAATGTTCAGTTGTAAATCTGCCTTTGCACTTTCTGCCTTGACTTTCTTCAGGAATCATTCCAAGTCTTTACTGTTCTTACCGCAGTTTTTAGTCAGACTTGGGGGGCACCAGATATCATTTTGATATCAATAATTTGGCCTTCCTCACCTATTCCTTCCCACGTGCTTGCGAGGCCCCCAGACAAGCACGCAAACAGGCTCGGTCGCTAATTGCTGGAATATTCCAAAACAATACAGGCTGGCCAGAAATAGCCAAACTGCTGCTTCAGGAGACCTCATGGCAAGTACCCTCATTATGTATGCACGCTATTTACAGAGAACTCCCTGCCCCGAGCAGGCAGCTTGAGGAGCTGAATACTCAAGCATCAAGCACTCCGCGTTTGCATACTGGCTACCCTATTGACAATTTGGACCTAACTCAATCATGCTAAATTCTGACCTTTTGGAGGCTTTGACTCCAGCCCAAAACTCATTGTTCTCCCCAAGTACAGACTAGCCTACGGCCACAATTTCCCCTATAAGAACCCCTGACTTTGAACACTTCTTTGGATTGCTCGAATTGCTGGATCACCTTGCTGCCGCTTTGCTTGGCGAGCCTTCCCCTCAGTCTCACGTACTGAGAACCTTCATATCCACGAACTCTATCTTCAGACTATCCGGGCTTCAGGGCAGGTGCAGTATTTCCCATACCAAACCTCCTCTTAAAATCCCTCTATCCCACTCCAACCTTTATTTCTATAGTTATCTGTGTGAGTGTGTTGCATACACGTGTTTGACTGTATTTTAATAAAACACCAATTATTATTTCACTTCTGTTTGCTCCTTGACTCGGCCTGACCTCATAGACATTGGGTTCAAGATCTCGCTACGTTACCCTGCCTCTCACATTGCTAACTTGTGCTCTTAGACTAATTTCCCCAACTTGTATAATTTGGAGAGCATTTAGGTGTCCCTCACGGGACTCCCAGAAATCAGGTTAACATTGTTTTCTGCTAGTAGTATGGTGTCATCTACATATCTTAAATTGTTGATGTTCTTTCCTCCAGTAATCATACCTTCATACCTTCTTCCTGAGAGTCTAATCCTGCTTTACATATGATATGTTCAGTATATAAGTTAAAAAGATCGGGTGATAAAATGCAGCCTTGCCTGATTCCCTTGCCCATTGGAAACTGGTCTGTTTCTCCAAATTCTGTCCCAGCTGTAGCTTTTTTTCATGCATGCAGGTTGCACATCAAGGCAATCAAATGCTGTGACACACCCATTTCCTGGTGGCTATTCCTTCCCTGAACCCAGCTCGAACATCTGGCATCTCTTGCTTCATATATGGTAGAAATCTTTGTTGTTGAATTTTGAGTATGACTTTGGTTGTGTGGGAAATTAATGCAATGGCCCTGTGGTTAATGTAGTCCCTGGTGTCCTCTTTCTTGGAAATTGGAACATATATTGAGCACTTCCAATCTGTGGGCCATTCTTTTGTTTTCCATATTTGCTGAAAGGTTTTAGTTAGAACTAGAGTAGATTCTGGCCATTTCCGCACTACACTGTTATAGTGCTATTATTCCACTTTCAACCTCCTATGGCATCCTGGGGTTTGCAGTTTAGGGAGGGGCGTTTAGAAGGCCTCAGTAAACTACTAATCCCAGAATTCCACAGGATGTTGAAAGTGTTGGGAGTGGCAACCTTTGCATGCCTAATTGAATAGCTAGTTTGTTTGCATGTCTATTGTAAGCATAGAGAGATAGCCTAGAGAGAAAACTTCCTGTTTGTTGGTTAACACCTCTTCCTCCAGCATTCCTTGTTCTTTTGAAAAAGGTTCTCCGACCATTTTGTCTCTCCCCTTTTTTGTCTTTGCCTTTTGTCCTGAAAACATGCTCTGAGATCTCCTAACAGGGATCATTTTGCAGCAAGCATATGAGTGCTTTATTTTCTTCCTACCTTCCTCAAGAATTGAACCTGTGTAGACTATGCACAAGCTTTTGTGAGTAAACTCTTTTATATTTTAAACCAAACTGTTTTTGTGCTTATTTTGAGCTAGATTAAGTGTGTTTGGGGTAGAGTTAAAGAAGTGGGACTGGTGATCTGTTCAACTTCCGTTTTCTGCAATTACTAAAATACTCTGCTGATTGAGAATCTCATTACCAAGGTCTCTCAATATTCAAATATATATTTTTTTTAATTTCCCCAACAGGTTATGGGGTCCCAGAACAGAACAGTTACCAGATTTTTTGGGTTTTAGTTATTTTTTTGCTTTGTGTCTTTCTTGTGAAAGTGGCTGGTTTTTTCCCCTTCCCCGGTTTTTGGAAACACACATCTAGCTAGAATTTTTACCTTTTACCTTTCTGGGAGCTGATTCTCTTTTTGTTGAAATTGCTAAGTAAAGCAAAAATGCTGCAAGCAGATTTAGCAGATTTAGACCTAGCTTCCAAATCCAGACTTGTGCGACTCAGCAATGAGAGCTATACAGAATGGAGACAAAAATTAAATTTAGCCTTTAATTACCATAATGTTCTGGATGCAATTGAAAAAGAAAAACCAAGTGGTGAATCTGCAGAACAATGGTTGAAAAAAGATGCTACAGCTCAGTATCTGATTGGTAACGCACTGGAGGCTAATCAGCTACTCTATGTAAGAGATTGCAAATCTGCAAATGAAATGCTAACTAAACTTAAAGAGGTGTATGGTCTTTCATCTGAAAAATCTCAGTCAATTTGGATGAGGGAACTTGTACAGCTTCGCCTTCATACTAAAGCAGGCTGTGAAGCTTATATCAGCAAACTGATTATAATTTTTGATAAGTTGAATTCCTGTGGATTCCAGTTTTCTGATAGACAAAAGGTTTGCTTCCTGACTGGAACTCTGGATAGAGTTCAATCCCTTCATCTCTCTTTTACAAAACTTAAAAGGGCTAACCTTTAATGAAGAAGCTTTGTCTAAACTACGAGAAGAATGCATTGACCAAGGGGCCTCCCCTTTTGATCATACACAGAGACCAAGTGGATCAAATTACCTGACCACTAAGAAGGGCAAACCCAAAGTTCCGCCTAGGGACCAATCAGAGCTCAATTGCTTTAACTGCAACAAAAAGGGTCACACTGCAAGAAACTGTACTTTTTCAAAAAAGCCCTCAGCCAATGGTAGCTCTCCAACTAAGAAATTTACAAGACAAAGGCAGCATGAAGTGGGTGAACCAAGCAAGCAGTCTTACAGAAGAAATAATCTTCTTTAATGGGCAGACTCTGGCAGTTAATGACTACAAGCAGAAAAATAATGGTTGGATTATAGATTCTGGCTGTACCAATCACAGCACATTTTCTGATGCATATTTTGATAAAATGATCAAATGCAACAGGAAAGATTCAAGCTGCAAATGGTGAATCCATGCAGATCCTGGGATCAGGAAGCTGCACTTTAAACTGTCTATTGCCTAATGGCAAAGTTGCATAGAATGTAGCAAGTGATGTCTTGTTTGTTCCTGAATTACACTGCAACATGCTCAGTGTGTCTGCTTTAGATAAGAAAGGATTTGAAATACTTTTCAAACAAGGAAAATGCACAGTTACCAAAAATAATGTCCTTTTTGCAGAAGCATTTGAGAATAATGGTGTCTATGAGTTACATCTTTCAGCTCAACAAGCTAATGTTGCTAGAGCACAGATGAATGAGGACAGCCTTGACCTATGGCATAGACGTCTTGGATATCGCATCCAAAGGCAGTTCTTGAACTACAGAACCAGAACTTGGCTACAGGGATCAAGGTGAATCAACAACACAATGAGAGTGCTACCAGGTGCGTAACTTGTGTTGAACAAAAGTCAGTCAGACCCTCATTTCATCCAAGGACTGAAAAGAGAACCGCTAAGGTACTGGATCTCATTCACAGTGATTTGTGTGGTCCATTTAATGTTCCTTCACTTGGTGGAAACAGGTATGCTTTAATTTTTGTGGATGATTTTTCAAGGTGTTGTGTTACTCATCTCCTGAAAGAGAAGAGTCAAGCCCAAGACATGCTACAGAAGTATGTTGTCATGGTGAGAAACAAGTTTGAGATGACACCTAAAGCTATCCAGACAGATGGCACCGGTGAGTACATTTCACATCGCACATTAGCTTTCCTGGAAAAGCATGGCATTTTGCACAGGAGGAGCGTTCCTTACACTCCTGAGCAGAATGGGATTGCTGAAAGGAAACTGAGATCTCTCCTGGAGATGACAAAGTGCATGCTGGCAGATGCTCATCTTCCCAGTAAATTTTGGGGTGATGCCTTTATGACCGCAACGTATCTACAGAAAAGATTGCCAACAAAAGGCACCACACGAACACCGTTTCAACTATGGCATGGCAGAGTACCAGACATGAAATACATTAGAACCTTTGGAAGTATTGTATATTCATACATACCACAACAGAAGCGACACAAACTAGATGCAAGAGCAGAGCAGGCTATTCTAATTGGATATGCTCCTGGAAGCAAAGGCTATAGAGTAATGAACTTAAAGACTGGTGAAGTTGCTACTAGGCATGTAGTTTACTTTGATGAACAAAGCAGAGTTGATAAGAAAGGAACTGTCATAGACTTTCCAGATGAACAAGAGACTATTTTAGAATCACTGGAAGAAGAAGAGCAAAATGTTGAACCTCTCTTAGAAGTGCAAATGTTGCCTACATCTGAAATACTGCAAGCAGCTACACAACCTGATTCTGAACAAAGGACTGAGATATTTGCTGCAGAAAGCAAGCTAAAGGCAGAGAGTAGTACACTAAGAGAAGGGGATGCAGATGGGTCTGACCTGAGCACTGGACCGGAGGATGCTGCAGAGACAGACCAGGTTCCAGACCAGGTTCCCAGACGCTCAACACGACCCAACAAAGGTGTACCAGCTCCACGCTTGTCCTACCTTGCAACATCAGTGTTACCAAATGAACCATCAAGCTTTAAAGAAATTGAACAGATGCCTGCAACTGAGGCAGCTAAGTGGAGAAAGGGAGCACAAGAAGAAATAGATGCACTGCATAAGAATAGAACATGGACACTTACTGAGCTTCCACCAGGAAAGAAAGCCATAGGATCCAGATGGGTCTTCAAGCTGAAACTGGATGCACAAGGAAAGGTGGAATGCTACAAAGGAAGGTTAGTTGCACAAGGCTTCTCGCAGAAATTTGGAATAGACTTTGATGAGACATTTGTACCTGTTGTCAAACACAGTACCATAAGACTGCTTCTCAGTCTAGCTGCTTCCAAACAAATGGATGTCAGACACCTTGATGTGAAACCTGCTTTCTTACATGGAGAAATAACAGAGGAAGTGTACATGCAACAACCTACAGGCTTTGTAGACCAGAAGCAACCACATCTGGTTTGCAAGCTGAACAAAGGTTTGTATGGACTTAAACAGGCTGCTAGAGCTTGGAATGAGAAACTAGATACAATGTTGAAACAATTAGGCTTTAAGCAAGGAGAAGCGGATCAGTGTCTATACACCAGAACCAAAGAAGGTTATTCAACCTTTATCCTGACCTATGTTGATGATTTGATTATAGCCACCAACAGAAATAAAGACTGCTTAGAAGTTGTACATCACTTGAACAAAGAAGTGGAATTGAAAGAGTTAGGAGATGCAAGATTCTATTTGGGCATGGAGATTCAAATAGAACAAGATGGATCTTTTCTACTGAATCAAAAACAAAAGATTGCTGAACTTTTAGAAAGCTTAGGACTCCAGGATGCCTATACTGTAGCAACACCCATGACCACAGATTTTCTTAAAAATACTGAAGAAAGCGATGCTTTACCAGTTAATAGTCTCTACAGAACAGCAATAGGAAAACTTTTGTACCTATCTACCAACACAAGACCTGATATTGCATCTGCTATAAGGATTCTGAGCAGGAAGGTTAGCTCATCCACAAAGAAAGATTGGACTGGAGTAAAAAGGGTGGCTAGATACTTAAAAGGGACTATCAACTTTAAATTGAAGCTACCAGCTAGTAGCAATCCAAAATTAGTATGCTACACTGATGCAGATTGGGCTGGTGATACTGCAGATTATCACTCAGTCAGTGGTTTCCTATTTTTGTATGGAGATGGACCTATTTCATGGGGCAGCCACAAGCAGAGTGTGGTGGCTCTATCCTCTACAGAAGCAGAGTATATTTCAGCATCAGAAGCATGTAGAGAATTACTGTGGCCTGATCAATTGTTGTCTGATTTTGGAATAAATGAAGAAAAACCAATTCAAGTTATGGAAGACAACCAGAGCTGTATTAAACTTTCTCAAACAGAGAGGATGACACCACGCAGCAAGCACATAGGAACAAGATACCACAAAGTACGAGAGCTCACAGAGAATGGAATGATCAAGATGATCTACTGTCCAACCACTGAGATGGTAGCTGATATCCTAACCAAACCTCTACCAAGAGACGGCTTTGAGAACCTGCGAGTCAAGATGGGACTTCAAGGGTGCATGCATAGTTGAGAAGGGGTGTTGGGAGTGGCAACCTTTGCATGCCTAATTGAATAGCTAGTTTGTTTGCATGTCTATTGTAAGCATAGAGAGATAGCCTAGAGAGAAAACTTCCTGTTTGTTGGTTAACACCTCTTCCTCCAGCATTCCTTGTTCTTTTGAAAAAGGTTCTCCGACCATTTTGTCTCTCCCCTTTTTTGTCTTTGCCTTTTGTCCTGAAAACATACTCTGAGATCTCCTAACAGGGATCATTTTGCAGCAAGCATATGAGTGCTTTATTTTCTTCCTACCTTCCTCAAGAATTGAACCTGTGTAGACTATGCACAAGCTTTTGTGAGTAAACTCTTTTATATTTTTAACTAAACTGTTTTTGTGCTTATTTTGAGCTAGATTAAGTGTGTTTGGGGTAGAGTTAAAGAAGTGGGACTGGTGATCTGTTCAACTTCCGTTTTGTGCAATTACTAAAATACTCTGCTGATTGAGAGTCTCATTACCAAGGTCTCTCAATATTCAATTTTTTTTTTTAATTTCCCCGACAGAAAGCGGAATAATAGCACTATAACAGTGTAGTGAGGAAATGGCCTCTGTCTCTATAGACTGAAGCAGCTCTATTGGTATGCTATCTGTTCCTGGTGATTTATTTCTCCTAAATGCTCTGAGTGTAGCTTTCACCTCACTTTCTAAAACTGGCAGTTCCTTTTCATATGATTCTTCCTTGAGTGAATCTGTTAGCCTTTCATCTCTTATATTGTTCTTCCATGTATTCTTTCCATCATCTTTTTATTTCTATGTGGTCATATAATATGTTCCCCTGTTGGTCATAGAGCATACCCACTCTCAGCTGTATAATGATAAATCTGAGAGTAATTTTCAGAGTTCTTTAGAAAAAATATGTCATATATGAGAAATAAATATAAAAGATATAGTTGGGGGAAGAGAAAGGATTGTGCTTTGATATCAATATGGAAAAATATAAGCTATTTTTGTCTTACAAAAACTGACAGTCCATTGAGCAATCATACTACAAGATAGAGTGATGAATAAAAGAACAGATCCTACAGTTATATGACTGAGAGAAATCTCTGAAAGTATTTACAGCCAAGAGATAGATGAAATAATGCAGGATGAGGAGAAATTACTCAACTCCACCGTTTTTACTAGCTTCCACTTTAAGAAAAGATCAATACACAACCTGGTGTTTATACAAGGTGAAATTAAAAAAAATTAAAATCAAATACATTGATATGATGAAAATTTTCAGTGATCATGCAGATTTCTTTTGTAAATGATTAGAGGTATGACTTATTTATAGACACCACACAAAACTTTTGTTAAACAAGTTCACTTGTTCCCTTTTTTTTTCTGGCCACAGTTCAAAGTGCTGGTTATGATCTAGAAAGCCCTATATGGTGCAGGTCCAAGATATTTCACAGGCTGTATCTCCCTGTATGAGCTAGGCTGGGCTCTGAGATCATTGAGAAAGATCCTTCTCTCAGTCCCACCATCACTGAAAGGATGGTTGGTAGGGATGGAAGAAAAGGCCTTCTAAGTGGCTGCCTTTAGACGCTGGAGACTCCCTTCCCACAGAGGCTGGAATTGTCCTCTCCTTGTTGTCCTTACAGTGGCAGGCTAAAATCTTTTTATTCAGATGGTTTTTGAAACAGAAAGTTTTAAAAGAATGGGTTAGGAGTACTATACTGTTTTAATTGTTGTTTTAAAGATTTTTTTAGCTTTTTAAATTGGAGTGTTTTTTTTTTTACTGATGTGTTAGTGTTTTAAAACTGTAAATAGTTTAATTCTATTTTAATTATTCACTTTTTCTATGTTTTTAATTGTATATTATTTTAAAAATTTGAGATACTTTGACTCCCAATTTTGGGATAAAAGCAGGACGAAAGCAACACCAACACTCAGATAATGAGTATGAAATTGGTTTTTTTGTAATTTGGAGCATGATTTTTAAAAGGCTATGAAAACCTTTTAGAGATGGCATTTTTTTTTTATGTTGCTTTCCAGTAATGGAACAAATTTAATCAATTACAGAATGACTGCTTTAGGGTAGAAACCATGAAAACTGGGTTGTGACTGAGCTCATTAGAGGAATCGTACATTTATTTTAGCAGAATTAGAGTGCAGGAAGGTTGAATTCTTTCCATTTACTCAAAAATTTTCATTATAATTTTAACAAAAACAATGTATTTCTCTAAGATACAAATAATTATGAATAATTTAATTTTGAAGGACTGAGTTGTGAACAGGGGTATCTCTGTAGGCCACTTCACATGCTCAGTTTTTAAAATTAAGATTTTTGCAGTAAACACCAAAATACCAAAGATATGAGTGAAACAAGCAAGAGACTGGAAGTATCTTTCATAGGAATGCACTCTGTGACGGCTGGACTGCAACTCCTTGCCACAACTGAGTGGCATATTTATGTTTCCAGCAATGTAATATGAATAGATCTGGGAAAAGTAGAGAAAAAGCTGGAAATAATATAAGAACCATTGTTTCTTTTAAAATCATTCATCTGCTATTAATTCTGGATTTAAAAGGGTGTAACATAACTGCCCCTTACTCCTGCAGGAGGCATCAGCCTGTTTGTCAGAGTCTTCTTCCATCACAGCAAAAGAACCTTTGTCCCATTCACTATGCTTAATACATTTTTTTAAATTTTATTTGAGGATGTTCTATTGAATTGTAGTATTTTTAATTACAGAAAGAAATTCAATGGTTTGTATTTTTAAATTCTGTATCACAAAGCATTTCATGTAATCTAAGAAGCAATTGATAAGAAAATTTGGATGAAATTAGGCATGAAATTCTTGAAAAATATTCTTCCTTGATTTTAAAGACTGAGATATTTATTCTGCTTGTTTCCTTTCTTATCTTGCTGTTGTTTTCTAGTTAGATTGATGAGTATTTCTTTTAAAAAAGCAATTCACAAGTATCTTTATCTTTTTACTTTTTTTAAAAAAGAGAGAAAAACATTATTATCTGATACAAAATAAACCTAGCAGGTAATAGATTCTTAAATTTATTAGTTTGTCATTATGGTGGAACATCCCTGTGTGTAGGGTTGCTCCCATGCCAACCTTTTTCTCTGTTGGAATGAATAGCTGATATTCATTCACTCAGAAGTTTCAAAGGTCACTCAAACAATGAGGGTCTATCTGTCCTCTGCCCCAGCCATTTCAGCATCCTCAGTGGAATTCAGGTATTGCTCTTTTGCAGTTGTGCAGTTTTATGTATGTGTGGGGCAAAGGACTGCATTGAACATGCAAATCTACACTGTCTTGTTGAGTAGTCTTTTGATAAAGATACACACATTAAGAGATTTTTTTTAAAAAAAAATGTCTGCACTTGCTCTTAGAACACTTTTATATATACCCACATTGTTGTTGAACTCTTAAAAGTTACAAGCAGAATTTCCCCCATGGGAACTGGCAAATCTAGGTTTGAATTAACAGAGAAGCCAAACCCAGATAATCCAGTTATTGTGGTAGTTTACTGTGGTTGTCACTCAGCTATAAGCCAAATGATCAAAGTCAGTATTTTTATTTTTACTTCCTGTGTTAGCCTAATACTGGGCCAGATTGAGGTTGCATATGCTTATTAAAACAAAGAAGCCTAGCTATTTGACTGTTAAAATATCCATGCCAAATCTTACAGCTTTACATTGCAACTTAGCAACTCTAACCTTAGGGCTAAGCATCATGCTACATATTTAACATGGCAGGAAGACTTTACATACTTTCTCTTCAAACTTTACTAACTCTTATGTGATAGTTTTTAGAAGGAGGGACTGCAAAAAAAAAGTTCTTATCTGAAGTTCTGTTGATACCAGTTAAATTAGTGGTAAATTTCTTCAGAAATGCCCAATTGCTTCCTTCTTGGCTTCCCCAAATGACCATGTTTTGAAACATATTTGAAACGTATGTAGCAAAAGTGACAAAAAAAAATCTTAAAACATTTCAGGTAAGTGAAGTTTTAACGGCGTAAACTTTATCCTCATTTGGCAGTCTGTGGACATTTGGCATCAGCAGTCTGTGATCTGACTGACATTTATTGTCACAATCTGTACTTCATTTTGCATTTCATGGCATTTGATATAGGCTTTCCCCACATATCTGACAGGTGAGCAACTGGAGCATTGTCAGAAAACAGAATTGGGTGAAAAGTGGAACCCATGTGCTGTACTGTAGGGATCCTGAAGGACTTATGGAATCTTCCTTGAGATCAACCACATGCGTGATGCTTGCTAAATCTCTCAGCTGGCTTGGTGCCCTTTCCCCCCCTCTCAGCTTGCTTTGCAAACATGCATGCACATGAGCAGTCCCAGAAGAACTGATGAAAGAGCATTAATGGAACTTATCTTTAATCTGGAAGGATCAAAAGAGCTAGCCATCAGATAATGGGGCACTGAAAGGCGGATGATTCCTCTCCACTGTGTGCCTCCATGTTTCTTTTTCTTAGTGTTCTCTAAACACTTCATCTTCTGATAAAATGGACTCTAGTCATTAAAGCTTATGCAACAATAACATTGTAAGTGTCTAAGGTGCTGTAGGACTCTGCTGTTTTAATGGAACTATGTGTGGACTGCCGGCTGGCACTCATAAATGCACAGATGCTTAGCTTTTAATCAAACTTAACATATCTGAATCTGTCCTCCTCACCTCCCAGCTACTGTAGCATTAACTGTACTCTATGTACATCCAAGAAAGAACAATGAACCCCTTCTTTCACCAGGCTATAGGGATCACACAAAAAATGGCTTTTCCAGACATAGCTGTTGTTTTTAATTCCAATTTGCAAAATGGAAACCACTTTTAATTTGTTTAGTTTCTGCTTCCCTCACTTTCTTTTAAACCAGTTTAGCAAACAGTGGGCACTGCTGGGAGTCACAGTCCAACTGCATTACCCAGAGAACTGCATTATTCCTGCTGGGTATTATGAAGAAAAATATTAGGAAGGGGAAGGGTTAACTAGGTTCTCCCCTCACCATTCTGCCATTGAGCATGGAAGTCTCCCATAACTCCTTTTCAGATTAAGACTATTCTTCATGTCTCTTCCAATACCATACTGTTTGATTCTTGCTCTATTCTTAAGCAGAGCCTTTCAATGAGTTTTCTTTCAAAGCCAGTGGCTATGAACAGATGAAGTAGCAGATATAAGTTAAGCATGGTTCATAGTCAATTGCTTTAATGCTGGCATCACTGAAAAAGAAAAAGAAAATAGACTGATTGTATCAAATATAAATATACTTCATCTGAATGAAAATTCAAATTACAAAGGATAGAAAAATATGCTAAGAGCACATTCACAACTCCCTGAAGATATATTTCTACAGTTGATCCTCCAGTTTTGCAGGTTAAGTATTCATAGATTTGATTATTCACAGATTGCTGGGGAGAAGTGGATGGGGTGGGAGAAGGGCACTAACTTGCATGGGTTGAAGTGGGGAAAGGGACAGGACAGGGGGCAGGACAGAAGAAAGGAGGGAATGCACATTTATTCATGATGTGGGTGGGAAGGTGTCATACTGCTGTTTAAACAACAAAGGCAAACAGAGCTCCCTCGCTCACACGCCCCCTCTCTTGAGCTTATTTCCTTCGCCGGAGAGAGAAACTCAAGCAAAGCCCCTACTTTCTGCACTTAACCCCCAACTCTCGAATTCGAAAACCGCTGCCACCATGTCATACTGGAGTTCATGCCAGCCTCCCAAGGTTGACTCTCATCCTTGAAAAAGGCTGGTAATTCCTCCAGTGTTATTAATTCTTGCTGCCACCATCCACTGAATTCTGAATAGCTGAGCAGTACAGTGGGAGCCTGCTCAGTGGATTACCAATCTCTATGCTAAGGACCTTTCCTTTCCTCTCCCTTCTGAGTGAGAGAAGTCCTATCTAGCATGTGCCGAAGGATGGCGTGGGAATGGAGAGGAAACAGAGGTTTTACAGAAAAGCATTTATTCAAGGCATGCAAATAAACAAGACAATATCACACTTGAGAGGCTCCTCCCCCCAGGCATGCTTAAGTTACAAGTAGTTACCAAAACAGATATAAAAGCACAGATACATTCTTAAGATCAGTCAACTCCAAAATAATAAACAGCCTAACGCAACTAACTATCTTATTCTAGTTACTCACAATTAGGTTCACAGCTTAGATGTTCTAAGAGAGACGAGAGGGCCAGGAGACGAGGCATGAGGCCTCCAGCCTACGACTGGCCCAGATCCCATCTCCCTGTTGTCTCTTTGTTCTCCCTTTGTTCTTCTCTCTCCACATGGCCTCCAAAGACGTTTTATAACTTCTCCCTGGAAGCATCTCGAAGCATCCCAAAGATGCTCACCTCTTTCCTTTTTGATTGGTCAGTTCTCACCCTGTGACCTGTGATGTTGACCCACACTAAAAATGTAATCTAATCCCAACACCTCATTAACCCTTGGTTTACCTGAAGAGGGAAGTATCTCCCTTTAGCTAAGTCTAGATAATGGGAAGCCCCATTATCACAGAAGGGGATGGGATGGGTGTCCCCTTTTTCCCTACTACGACTCCCCCATCCCATCCCCTTCCCCCCTTCTGCTCACATGAGTGAGTGAGTGAGCAACGAAAAACATGCATCCCTGGGACCACCCACCCCACCAGTAGAGGTACTTTATTTGTGTGTTAAATACAGTTTGGGGGGCTTATGATAGCTGCAACTTTTCTACTTTCTTGGTGGTCCTGTACCCCAACCCCCATGAAAGTGGAGGTCTGACTGTATTTTTAAAAAAATTGTTGCACAGAAATATTGGAGGATAATACAGACAACAACAGCTAGAATTAGGTATGCAACATTTTGGAAAACAAAAAGGGTACCAGAAATGGATGATTGGTTGGTAAAACTGTTAGAAACAAAAGAATAAGATAAATTAACTCTCTGGATTGATAGAAAAACACAAGAGAAAAATCATGAACAATGGGAACCAGTAATGAATTTTTTTAAAGAAAAAAATGTAATTATTTCTTAAATGACAGAAATTTATAGTTATAATTAGCTTCACAAGAAATAAGGTATTCAGATACAAAACAGAAGTGTGAACAGCTATAAAACTAAACAAGTTATGGCTGTAAAAAAGAAATCAGTCCATCTTATTAACCCCTTTTTGTTCTCTTTAGTTATTTTAATATGAGAATAAGAAAGACAGACTTAGAATAAACAGAAAGTTGATGTAATAAGAACAACATAAGTTGTTTTTTGTTTTACACAGGGGTTCCTGGAACAGAACCCCCACATGTATGGTGGATGCACTGTAATATGAATATCACTTTCTAGTAGTGGCACATTAGACATCCTTTTTTACAAGAACAACTTTTAAACAACCATTTTTCAAATAAGAAAATGGTTTACATTGCACATAAGGAGATACTGCTTCACTCTTATTACCCTCAAAACCAACATTATTACGTGTAATGCTGCTACTTGTAATATGTTCTTTCCAAGCTCTGGGTAATCCTAAATGATTCCACCTAGAAGCTCAAAATAAAAAAAAAATATTTCAAAGCTCCATTCATGAATTACACAAGTGTTTTCATAGTCTCCCTCACAGCTGGTGGCTTTGTTAGCAGGATGGAAAATTTGCTTCATGCTTTAGTCCAAACATTAAAAACTTTTAAAGTCCAGGACAAAAACCTGGAGCCAATGCACTTCCTTCTTGGTATGGATGCCACCAGCTGCCACTTCTTATCACCATTTCCTTTTACTAGCAGCATTGTTGCTAATTGTAATTCAGTCTATTTTGTATGAGTTATCTGTTGTGAGCTTGGAACTGACAGCAGACCAAAGGTTTTGATATCTAGGGGACATGGCTTAGATCCTAAGATAAACTAAGCTAAGGAAATTCACAGAACAATGAAGGTCACATGTGCCTGCCACATCTCCTCCTGGCAACCACAGGTGATTTCCCCTCTCCCCACCCCAATTCTGTAATGAGTGGGAATACTCCCAAATAATGTGGTAGGGGAAAGAAAAAGTCATGAAATCTATCTACTTTGGAAATCGCGAATCCAAGCCAGAGACTGTTTTTGCCAGCTATTCTGTTCCTTTTAATTGTTTTATTACAGCAAATGTCCTTGTGAATCCTGAGATGGGCCTGGATTGCTGATTTTATAGAAGGAGAATGAAATCTGTCTTTTTATATGAGAGTGATATGCCATAGAGTCAAGCAGAAGAAGAATGACAAACAGTCTTAAAGCACTTGTTTAACACATGTGGTGCCAAGAAGAATTACAGCAGCAAACAATGATAATCTGTTTATGAGCAATCATAAAACAAAGGTACATGACTAAGGAAATCTCTTCACTTATTTTAATGGAAAATATCTATGGGAATCTATTAAGATTTTGCTTTTTTAATGTTATCCACAGACTGACTACCAAACATGAGCCTGTCAGAAGGGGAATGCATTATATTTTCACCCTACCTCAACTCCAAGAAGCCATATAAGGCAGATAGATGCATGTTCCTTCTGGACTGCAACTCCCGTCAGTTCTGCCTAGTGTAGCCAATGTTGAACAGTGATGGGAGTTGCAGTTCAACAGCCTCAGAAGGACACAGAGTACCATGGCCTACACAGACAAATTCTATGCATAAATCCTGAGCTGTCTCTGAAGGGCAGGGGCTGGACCTGTATACAATTAATGTATAAATACAAGATGGGAGACACCTGGCTTGGCAGCAACATATGTGAAAAAGATCTAGGGCTCTTGGGAAATAGGCTCCAAATCACTTCGGGCCCATTAAACGCAGTCTTACCTTGTTGCTGTTGTAGTTGTTGTGGTGGTTGTGTGCCTTCAAATTATTTTTGACTTATGATAACCCTAAGGTGAACATATCACAAGATTTTCTTGGCACAATTTGTTCAGAGGGGATTTGTCATAGCCTTCCTCTGAGGCTATGAGAGTGTACCTGACCACAGGCGCCCAATCTGTTTCCATTGGCGAGCAGGGACATGAACCCTGGTCTCCTAGAGTCCTAGGCCAGCACTCAAACCATTAACCATGCTGGTTCTCCAGTGTTAGTTTATTGTCTTGGTAAAAGGCACACAAGGATAGACAGTTAAATCTAAGGCCATTTCGGCACTAGATTATTATAGTGGTATTATTCCACTTGAAACATCCTATGGAATCCTGGGGTTTGCAGTTTAGGGAGGGGTCAGCCAGCCCTTCCTGAAACTGCAGATCCCAGGATTCCATAGGATGTTGCAAGTGGAATAATAGCGCTATAACTGTGTAGTGCCGAAATGGCCTAAAATAGCTTCACTCCATGAAGATCACAGCTGGGCGGTGGGACAGGAGACATTATACCTCTCTAGGATTGATTTTTGCCAGCCATTCTTTAAAGTCGAAACAGGTTTTTCTCTCTGGCCAAACTTAAAAGTGCCTTCTCCTTCTTTTATCTCCCTTCTAAGCTAGTGAATGTAAGATCCCAGCTGGCTTTTTCTGTCCATATTTTGGCATTAATTTCATATGTTAATACCAAAGCTAAGGAGACAAAAGTAAACCAGTATTTCTGGGGGTCTGGCTTACGGTGAACAAGCTGCATGTTGGTACAGCCTGTTCAGTACCTCTTAGGTCCTCCCACTAGTATGAGCAGCTAAACAGTCCAGAAATTATTTGTTTAGCATGTTGTACAAGTCTAGAATCCTGTCTCATTACTTCAAAGCAAGCCACAATTTGTAAGATAAAAAAAGGTAGAGGGATGATCATAGTTTGTAAAGGGTATAACAAGCCAGGATCACCAACATACCAAACCATCCCAGGTTTACTTAGTCATTTCTGCTACCAAAGAAGGCAAACACCCATCAGGCTGTAATTACTAAAACAGAGCTTGTTCATAGTGAGGCAGAATTTTCAAGAATCCTGGCTTCTCTTCATGTGACTGCCTTTCAAGGAGCTGGACAATGTAGCCTGCAACAGTATCCCTTCTTATGTAACTGTCTAAGCAGCTTCCCATTCTCTGAGATTCTAGGATGTAAATCTGAATTGAGGGCATGGCCCCCATGAAGATATGGTGGGAGGCTTGTGAAGTCACTGGGAACAGGCCCTTGTATAACAATTGCAAGTTTGGCCCAAGGGCCGCATGGCCCAGGGATTTCCAGTACACCCACAGAAACTGTAAAGTATCTTTGCCTTCAAATGCTTCCCTTAGTGGGTTGGGGGCAGTTTCATCATATTTTGAGTTGGCCTAGTTCAGCCTTTTTATTCAACAAGAAATTACCCTTCTGGGGCATTTTCAGAATGATTCCAATTGGAGGGGATCTCTTCACAGGCCTAACAAAACCATCAGGGAGTGGCAAAATTGTCCCTCTCCCCAAGGAATGTTGGGTGGCATTTGAGGGCATTTTAAAATTATTTTTTCCACAATGGTGGATGATGGGACACAGCTCTTCAAGGTTTCCTGTGAGGCTGTGTCTCCTCCCGGCATTTGCCCACTTCTGTTCCTCACCAATCCCCATGCAACCTGACAGAGCAAGAGCTGTGTTTCCAAGAAGAATGGGCAAAAATGACTGGATGTGACAAACTGACAAAACCCAAGAAGACCTGTGGCCATAATAGCTGAAAGAAATGGGGAGCATTTCCACATCTGACATTGCTTCTGGAGCTTGTAGAACTGTGAAGGCTTTTTCTTCCCAAGCCCTATGCTATTGCTACCACCCAGGAAGGCTCATGAACCATGATGCTATGCTCTGTTCACTGCCTTGCTCCAAATGGCATGATGGGCCAATGCGCAAGTACCACTGGCTTTCTCCTTTCCCCTGTTTCTGGATTTTTGATGTTCTGGTGTTGTCCTCATGCAACATTAATGGAAACGGTTTCATATTATGCCAAAGAACCTGGTACCAATAGGGAGGAAATGAGTGCCTAGGCTTGTAAAGCCACTTCATAAAATCAAATCAACATTTTTGTTCCTCCAGGTCTACTTTTCCTAAAATGTGTCTTTCTAGCTGGAGCAACTCAGTAATTCCTTAAGACGTGAAATCTGGCTACCCTAACAACCAGGGCTGAAAGGAGAATTTATGTATAAGTTCTACTGTTGCATAACTTCATTCTAATTAACAGTTTTCTTACAATCAAATACTTAGAGTTAAGTCAGCTTACTTCAACATAGTATTGAGTGCTGTGGTCCCAATGTTTTTTTTCTTTCTTATTTTTTTTTAAATAAAAATTCAAAGAATCTCATGCTTGTTTACCTTCCCAAGTAGATAATTATAACTTCGGTTGCTACAGTACAGAGATTTTGGAACCTAGTTGGGTATATGACCCAGCAGTTCAATTTTTTTCTTATTGTTGAATCAGTGGGGTAGCTTGGCATGAGCGGGGGAGGGACAGGGGCAGGCAGGGTGGAGGGCAGAGAAGGGGTGATGGCATGCGGGAGGGCAGGCAAGGAGCAGTGGCACCCCCCAAAAAGTGCCACCCAGAGTGCACTGCCCCCCTTGCCCCCCATCCCTACACCACTGTGTTGAATCTTTCCTTTAAAGCCCACTACAAGTTGCATCATGCTTTCCAAACCAAAACAATTTCCTTAGAAATGCATGACTCAAATGCTTTCATCAGCTTAATAAGTCTAATTTTATGCATAAATCCAAGAGAATGAAGTAAGGAACCTCAATCCCTTCTACAAAAATAACTTCCTCTCTCATTTACTACAGACTTAATATTTTACTGTTTCATACCTTACTTAACTAATGTCATGACCTTGAATTCTACTGCAGTACAAAATGCAAACATTCTTTATCAAAAATATCAGTCTTTGTTTCATTCTAATAAAATGCATGTGTGTATTTATTAACAAGTGTTCCCTTAGGCCTCTTTTTGTGGGGGGGGGCAAGAGAAAAGAAGGAAATAGCTCTTCAAAGTCTGTCCTAAAATTCAGAGTAGATTCACCACCTCACCTGTATGGAAGCTATCAGTCATCACTGAAGCAAACAGTGGTTCTTCTCAAATATAATAGCAGCAATTCTTCTCAAGATAGTAGGTGACATGAGTAACAATGACTAGAAGATGCTGGTCTCAGGTCCTAACTAGCAGAGGGCAACTAATCACCATAACTACTGGTTATGCAGGATGCAGTATCATGCACATCACAAACATGTCCAACCACTTCCATGAGACCCAGACCAGCATCATATGTGACTTTTCCTCTTGGTTTACTAACAATGGAATCCTATACATGTCTGCTTAGATATGAGCCTCACTGAGTGTAGCCAAAATTCTCAGAGCAGATTAATATGGTAAACATAATGAGACAGAGTAAAAGATAAAAATGATAATTAAGAGGTTAAAAAATTCCAGCATAAAACGTCCACAGATTTCCAAAAGAGGTGAGCTAATAGAAGATTTCATTTGGCATCAGAAAGAGAACATGGATGATGCCTGTTGCAATGAAGGAATGTCATAGAAAGGTATTACAAGAAATAAAAAAAAAAAGCCCTGTGTCTGGTCACCATCTGTCTTAGATGCCAGTCAGACCCAGACAAGAGCTTCAGAGACCAGGGTCAACATGCAAGTGAGCAACCCTCATCCCAAAATGTATGGCTTTCAATTATGCTTGCATATACAGTATACTGTTTCAGAATTTGCTACCTGTACCCACGACATTTGATACCAGTTAGCAAATTTCCAGCTCCATTTAGTATTCTTTGTAGCTGAGTAGTCCTCGAAGGCAGCACCACATACAACACCCTACGGTAATCTGAGCACAGAGTTATCAGTCCATGTATAACTGTGGCAAGGCTATCCTTGGCAAGGAAGGGCTCCAACTACTGTGCCAGCCTCAGCTCACAAAAGGTGCTTCATACCACATAAGGCACTCAGGCCTCTAAATAAAGAATTAGACATGACAGCATCCACAAATATAAAACCAGATCTTCTAGAAGGAGGGCAGCCCTGTCCAGAACAGGTTGAACAGCACTTCCCAACCCATAGTATCTCTCTCTTGCATAGATTTTTCCCCATCACTGAAAACAATGACCCAGCACTTCTTCAGCATCACTTCTAGTTGAATTTTAAAAAGAGAACAGTAGAAAGAAAGAAAGAAAGAAAGAAAGAAAGAAAGAAAGAAAGAAAGAAAGAAAGTGGGCACCAACAGCATGCTGATGGTACCTCACACCAGAGTCCTGCTCAGACATTCATAAAAAGAATTACAATCAGAATGTGATGGGGTGAATAAAGTCTTGGGTGCCTACTTCCCATCTCTCAACACAATCAGGAACCTTGGAAAATCAGAGTTCCATTTGCCTGGAGAGGATGCTGTCCTTTTCAGGTTTTTGCTCTCCACCCAAGGGCAGGAAATGACAGAGGAGAAGAGCTAGCATATTCCAATTGTGGTAATCATTTTTTTTAAGAAATTTTTATTATTTTCAAAATACATAAAAACATATATAAACACAAATATGTATATCATTTTTATAGTTCTTCCATTCCCCCCCACTTCTATATATCAAAAATTTTCCAGTTGAATCCTTCTTCTCCCTTATACAAATCTTGTCAAATATCAACATACTCGATCCACAGACATTTACAAGTTTAGCCAGAGCATTACCCTTTTCCATTCTCTTTCAAAATTTTGAACCGTTTTATTCTTAAGGGAGTTAGCTAATTTTTCAGTCTCTATCATGTCTACCATTTTTAATTTCCATTCATCTAATTGAACATCTGTTTTATCTTTCCAGTGTTGTGCATAGGTCAGCTGTGCTGCTGTAATCAAATACAATAATATCTTCTGTTGTTTTCTAATCTCCCTGTTCCGACCTAATATATTCAACTCTTAACCCCTTATGTGATCATCTTAAAAGGATTCATTTTTCCTAAATGATCTCATTCTGCCATTTTTGCAGATGCTTAATATGGGAGTCAAGACAGGGTCCCACAGAATACCATAGGATAACTACCATGAAACTGAGTAGTCATCTTTCAACGTCATCTTCTGGAACCCAATCAGCCAGCAAGGCTGAATTCCCATCCAGATAGTTGATCCAAAAAGACACCATGACTGGCAATACTGAACATTATTAACAAATCCTCATGAAAAGAGGCATACACATTCAGCTGAGCTTTCACAGCAGCTACAAGGTGTACTTATTTATAACATTTATATGCCATTTGCAACTCAAAGTTCTCAGTGTGAGTCACATCCTGTAAACTGAATGTTGTTTTTAGCAGAGGTCCATGTATAGTTCTTTCCGCTCTAGGTTTTTTATGCTTCCTGGGATTCTGTCTGTCTTGGTCTCAGTAGGGAGTAACAAAAATAAGCACTGGGTCTCTGGACACATCCTCCTCCCTAGAAGCACAGAACAATTGTGGTAGCAGAAAGATAGTGAGGTCCCAGATCGGGGCAACTTGTGTTAACTGTTCTTCCAATAGGCAAGAAGCCTCACAGGAGGGAGCTGGAGGGATTCCTTCTCATCCTCCTGCACATGCCAATACCTTTATAGCTATTTTTACCCCACTAGTACAACTTCCCTGTGTAGATCTCCTTTTTTAGACTCAGGCGGTGGGGAGCAGTGACTTCTACCAGGGGCCCATTCACATGAGAGAACTGAAGTTGTATGATTCTATTTTAACTGCTATGGCTTCATCCTATAGAATCCTGGGATTTGCAGTTTAGGGAGGGTAATTTAGAATTCTCAGCCAGAGTACTCCAGTGTCTCACCAAACCACAAACCACAGAATTCCAAAAGATGGAACTATGGCAGTTCTGCAGTGTGAATGGGAATCACCTCAGGGGTTAGTGCAGTGGTTCTCAACCTGTGGGTCCCCAGATGTTTGTGGACTTCAGCTCCCAGAAGCCCCAGCCACTATGGTCAATGCTCAGGGCTTCTGGGAGCTGAAGTCCAAAAACATCTGGGGACCCACA
Organism: Iguana delicatissima; assembly: GCA_948472985.1. Taxonomy (NCBI): domain Eukaryota; kingdom Metazoa; phylum Chordata; class Lepidosauria; order Squamata; family Iguanidae; genus Iguana; species Iguana delicatissima. Next base: position 376,871 of record CAOKZL010001454.1, on the reverse strand, counting down.
GGTTGAGAACCACTGGGTTAGTGAATCAACACTGTTTTTTTTAGTGCAGATGTTAAAAGAGTTATCCAAGGTGCTGAGTTCCACCCCAAAGCAGATTTACCATATCCTTCATATAGAAGCAACTGGCCACCACTGGATGGCAGAAGTTTATTCATACAACTAGACAATTCTGTTTTACAAATCTTCTGCAAAAATTGGCAAGAAGTAGTCTAAGTTTTCTGCTCAGCTCCCCAACTCTGACTTACATAGACTGGAGTTATTCTCAAAACAATGAAAGGACTCTTCAAGTATACAGACCAATTCTATGAAGGCTGACTCAGCAGAGGAGCCCAATGGGTTTTATAGGACTGATTCCTAGTTTTGAATGTGTAGCACTGCAATTTTAAATAATTTACCACCATTCATAAAAAGTGAATAATTGCTTCCAACAACTTTTCTAGCAAAAAGAATGAGGAAAAGGAAGCACTTGTTTATATTTCAATGGGGACATATTAACAGTAAAATTTAGCAATGTATTTTGCATTTCACAGATGTGTGGCCAAAATCAGTTACTTATTACACTTCTTTAATACTTGTGGTTGCTGATTTAATTAGTCCTGTCCTCTGAGTAATACGCATGCTTTGTAGTATTGCACACTTGGGTAACTTCTCACAATGTCTAAATAGTGCATTACTTCACTCATTTCCTATACACAAATGTGACTGACTGCCAATTTTCTCCTGTAGCAGTGACAGAATCATGAGGAAGAGTTTTTTATTATCTGGTTTCCTCATTTTATCACAACCTCAATTGCCAGAGAACAATGCTATTCTTAGCATATATCATGTCAGTTATGGCCTGTGCAGCCCACACAGTTTGGACAACATGTCCAAGCAGGGTTAAGAAAACCTTTTAATGTGGTTTGGATACTGTCACGCCGTGTGCTGTACCTGCTCATTTGTTCTATTTGAATTGGCTTCAAGGACTCCTCTCATATCCTGTAATAGGAGCTCATTGAGAAGAGCCACAGCATATTGAACCTGAAGTGGAGAGACCTGATTTCAGATGTCAGCCAGGAAGCTCACAAGGTGACCTTAGACCAGTAACTATCTCTTTCTTAGTCTAACCTACATCACAAGGTAGGGATAAAAACTGGATGAAGAATGATGTCCACTTTCTTGAACTCCTTGGTTGCATGTAACAAACAAATTAACAGTGAAAGGGAGTTACATAGCCTGTTGCTAGAGACCAAGGGGCAGGTGGACGTAGCAAGAGTTGGGAAAGATCACAGATGGACTGTGGAACCTGGAGATGCAAAGATACAACTGGTCCCTTTAAATATGGGTCAGACAGGTGGACGTAGCAAGAGTTGGGAAAGATCACAGATGGACTGTGGAACCTGGAGATGCAAAGATACAACTGGTCCCTTTAAATATGGGTCAGCCAACACCCCATTTGTTATTTCTAGGCAATAGCAGGGTTCATCTATTGTTCTGCATTTAAAGACACTGAGAATCTGACACATGTTAAGAATTAAGATAATGCAATGTAAATCCAGAGATGAGAAAGTGCCTAGCTTAATATTTACACTAAAAATCTAAACATATTCTTTGAGAAAGGAATGCCTATTATACTTTTGTTAATCCTAAATAGTTGTTTAAATTTCCATTATGGTATTACAGCTAAAAACCGGGGACTCAAGTGAAAAATCCCATCATTATTGTACTCAATTCCATTCCTGTTTCAGGCCTGGGAGAGATGGAAATAACTGCATGGATCCTGTAGAACCTCATGTCTCAGTCATCCACAGAAATGGAACAAGTAATATGAAAAAGAAATATGCACACTGGAAGAATGAGGGAAACAAAAACTTTTATCTATAAATAAAAGAGTAACTAACTATAAGCCAGACCCATCTCACTCCATCAACAATACCCAGATAGAACCCACTTTCATCAACTATACTCCACAACAATATTTTTCAAACATATTTTTAAAGAAACAGATACACAGACAATCCAGCAGTTAGAATCCTCTTCAGAAAGCTAAAGCTTTGATTCCATCAGAGTTCAACTAAAATCTGAGGAAACTGATGCAGAGAGGAAAACACTTATGAATTGTATGTATTCAGATATCTAGAGTCTTTTTTTCTTTGACAAAATCCTTTTGATTCCAGGACACCACGCCACTGATGTAGCTTTAGGAAAAGTCGTCTCTCTCTAGTAGTTGTTTTCTTTCTGGACAACCATGGTTGTGGCTGTGGCTGTTTTTTTGTTTTATTGGGTGAGCCAGGCCTCTTGCAACTGCTTGCTCTGTCTGTCTGTCTCTCATCTCAGCATCAGAGAGACACATATGTAAGGCCCTGCTTTGAGGGTCCCTGATATTAATATGGTTTGGATGGGCACCATACCTAACTGGCATGATATTGGATTGGCAACTGTATTAATTGGCTCTGATATCAAAATCAGAACTGAAAGTTGACAGAGAGGTCAAACTGAGCAAGGGTAGGAATTTGACTGTAAACTGACTGAAAAAGGATAGGTCAACTCGAAACTTCCTGTAGGTAAGACTGTGGATATTTGCTTGACCTGTGGATTTGCCATTCCTGTGGCTAATAGGCTTAAATAGAAGCTGGAATTTTCCAGGGAACCCAACTGTGAGAAGCCCACCAGCACACTGACTGACAGATATCCGTCCCTTGTACACCTGGATTCCTTCCTCTTTCCTCACAGCACCCACAATAGACAGCTATTACAACATCCATCATGTCTTTGTCCATCAAGCACTAAGCCCGTTAACAGGCAGAAGACTCATTGTCCACAACAGGTTCCCTCTGTCTTGCATCTGGAACCTTCACTGCCATAGGCTATTTTCAGGGTACAAATACCCCTGATTTCAGGATGTCCAGCGCAGTCTCTTGAAGGTCTACCCGCCACTCTGTCCGTCTGGCTCCTGAATGAGAACTGTCCTTAGGTCCTACCTAAGCCAAAACACATTTCTGCTCTTCACTGCTCTTCTGGACTGGTAATTTTAAATCCTCCCAAAGCCCTCAGCCTCTCTATACATATTTTTTTCCTCCCTTTCTCCTTCAGTCAGCCCTTGTGTGAACGTGTGATTGTATGTATTTTGTGTGCATGCATGAGTGAATTCCCCTCAATAAAGCACTGTAATTGAACATTTTCCCTGGATCTTTGTGTGGTCTGACTCCATAAAAACTGGGTTAAAGATCTTGCTGTGTTGCCCTGCCCTCAATTCTGCCAAAGCTGGTGCTCCGCTAATTTCCCCAACCTTTGCATTTGGAGCGAACCAGGGTGTCCACCATGGACCCCCAGAAGTCAGGGTAACAGATATGTGTAGGCATGCACACACATACACTTTATGCTCATCCTTGTATGTTAAGGCTCTAATTAATGTTAAATTAAGAATAAGATGAAGTAGTAATGGCTTTGTAATAGCTTTTATCTTTTTTTGGAATGGGTGGCCTGAATGAAGTATGTCCATAGCAGACATATGTTTCCAGATCATTATTGTCCATTTCATAGTGGATGTGAGTTATATAAACAGTGTTGCATTAAATACATGAATTTTGTCAACATTTAAGATAGACCAGATAAATTGCTCTTCTGAATGAAAGACACAGATAAATATGTTATTGAATCAGGGCCTTATGAAGTTTACACTTGAAACTTAATTAAATAATAACCACCTCTTTCCTTGCATCTAATTAGCCATGCTGTATTATCTTAAAACACATGTTCTTTCTGGCTTTAGACAGAGGTATAATCAACAGGAAATGTGAAGCAATGCCACAAATTTTTCAAAAATGCTGATCTTTGTTTCAACAGCATGTGTATAAAAATTGTTCTTCTTTTTACATGCCCTGATTAGTTAACAGTCCAAATATATTTCTTTGTCCCATATCTACTTTCAGTGAATTTTTAAAGCTGAGCACAGCTAGATATAAGTAAAAAGCAAGTGAAGAAAGTCAAACAAAATGCTCCCTTGAACACACATGTCTATTTCTCTGGTGCTACAAGCTAATTAAATGTCTACTTCATACAGGGTAGGCAAAGTGTGACATTACAGATGCTACAGGATTGCAATCATGAGCATTCCTCAGCAATGACTATGCTGGCTGGGAGTTGCAATCCAACAACATTTCCCTCCCCATGTACAAAGCAGCCATTTCTCCCTCCCTCCCTCCCTCCCTCCTTCCTTCCTTCCTTCCTTTCTTTCTTTTGTATCTCACCTTTCTCCTAGAAAAAGCCTGATGTTAAAAGCTAAAAACCTTACAATAAAGAAGTTAAAACACAGCTAAATAAGGTATCATAGTGAGATGCCACTAATTTTTAAAAAGTGTAAAATCATTTAAAAACATGACAATAAAACTAAAAATACAACACCCACACACCATTAAAAAAAACTCCCTACAACTAATCATTCATTTAAATAAAAAGATCTTTGCCTGCCAGTGAAAGGTGAACAAAGAGGGTGCCAGCCTAGCCTTTCACTGAAAGGAACTCCACAACCTTGGAGAAGCCACTGAAAGGCTCTTTCCTATGTCTTTACCAGACAAACCTGTGACAGTAGTAGAACCAAGAGAAAGTCTCTCACTTAGGAGCTTAAAATTGTAGCAGGTTTATATAGGCTACAGAAATAGTGTAAGGTGTGTAAGAACCTGGGTCATGTCTTTGAGAGCCTAGCTAAACGCTGCGTAAGTCACATCATAAATATTCACATGCAAATAATTCACCTAGGGCCCTTTTACACAACATAGTTACAGTACTATGATTCCATTTTAATTGCTATGTATGCACCTTTTGGAATCCTGGAGTTTGTAGTTTGATCAGAGGCACCAGAGTTGCTTTCTGGCTGACAGTTCTAAAGATCCCCCACCATAAACTGCAATTCCAGCATTCCTTAGGATAGAATCCTTCCTGTTAAATTGGAATCATAGTACAATAGACCCTCAGTATCTGCAGGGCTTCTCTTCCAGGATCCCATGCAAATAGCAAAAAAACATGAACGCTTGTGTCCCATATTATTAAATGGTGGTGACACACACATGGATGCTTCAGTACATCTGCATTTATGTTGCTGCCATTTTGGTATAAGACGCAATACTCTATGTTTGCTGGAAGTCACAGGTACGGAGTTTGTTTATATAGAGGGTCCACTGTATTATAATTGTATAGTGTGAAAAGACCACAGGACTATTCAAGTATTATTTGGATTGTAGATTGAGAGCAGAGCAAGTGCTGCCCCTTTCATTGCTACTATGCTTATTCAGCAGGATGTTTGAAAGATCCTACCTGTCGGTCTGGGTCCATGCAGTAGACAACCCTACCTGTTTAAGGGCTCCATGTCCTGTATGTGCGTACAGTTTGCCCACAGGTAGGGTCTTTCAGATATCCTGCTGAACAGACTGAGTTTCTTTCAGGGATTATGAGATATGCCTCTAAGAGCAGGGCCAGCAGGTGCCATCTTGCACCACCACAATGCATATTCAGAATAAAGACTGAACACTCTTTGGATATTGAGAATTCTGGAAGCTCTTCAGCAGAGCTACTTATCTTATCTCTTTTGTAGCAGTACCTTGTCTGAAGAGGCCAATTAAATGAGAAGGACAATAAGCTACTGAAGGAGAGATAAGCAAAGACTGGGCAACCATCCCCTCACAGATCCAGGTGGATGAAATGTGCCACTACACAATGGTTCATATAGGATTTTTTTAATGAATATGTTAATGTTTGTATAACAGACTTGTACTTTTTTGAGCTTGGATTTCATTTTCTTTTGGAATAAAAAGATTAAAACACAAACATGCTCAGATTGCAACCTCATCAGCTGAATTTACAACATCAAAGAATAAAGGAAGGACTTGCACACCTGAGAAAAAACAACAAAGAATGAAATGTGCCACTACAGATTGCAGGTAGGAATGCTTCGCTCTGCAGAGTCAATACTTATGCCCACACCTTGCACAAAGAGGAAAAGTTGATTTTACCCGATTGTTGTTGAGCTACTTTTCTACTTGCAGAGCTATTTTCTCTTTTTATATAGGATTGGGTATTGAACACTATGACTCACACCAGTGGTTTGAAGTGGTCCAGTCCATTCTAGCACTGGATTCAAGACACAGGTGGAAATCATATTGTTCCTGCAGCTTTCTTGCTTCATGGGTAGAGCTTGGCTTACACATGCCCATCTTTGACATAAAGAATGAAACATACAGCCATCTGCTCCAGAATTCACAAGTGATTAACATAATCAGCATCATTACATTTATACCCCAATTTCTCACAGGAATTCAGGGTAGTTAACACAGAAATGCACAGTTAAAAATATCTAAAATCATAAATTTGAAATATCCACAATAATTACAAATGTCTGCAAAAAAGAGTGATTAAAATAGTACACACAAGCAGCAGTGGAAGATATTGTGATATAGTCACAATAAGCTTACTTTTCCCTTACAGGACTCATATGGATACCTTTCCCAGTCCAACTGTTTGAAGAGACTGTTTTGATTAGAAAGACAGAAGGCTAGCCTGGGAATTCTATACTGCAAACTCCAGTGACCTTCCTCCTCAATCTCAATTAAACTCATGGAGAAGATGTAGGACTGAAAAGTTTGTATAGACCATCACTCATTGTCCAAACAAAATTGCAGTTAGTTTGGTTTTTATTTTATGGGGTATCACTACCTTAATACAAAAACAAAACTTTCATTGGAGCAGGACGTGGACTCTCATGTAAACTGCAATGCACTGTTTACTGGAACAGTTTATGCAAAACAAAACAGTCTGGTTACGGGTGTAACCTCGGAAACTCAGGTTGTGGCAAAACAAATTCAGCTCACCAATCATCAGTATTAAATACTGAAATGTCATTTAAACCATCCTGCTTGTTGTATAATGGAATAAATCATATGTTTCATATGTTTACCGGGGAGCGGGAAATTCCTTTGTTTTGTTTAGAAAATGAAGAATATGAAAACCTGGATCAGGAAAGCTATAATTAATTTTCAACCTGATCCCTTTGTTCAGTCATGACCTTTGTTGTTTATTTTTTCAACCTTTCAGTAAGTTGGCTGTGCTTGTATGTAATCTGTTGTAAATCATATGTGTACATGCAGTTGGGTACATTTGTCTAGGAGAGCATTCATGCATGAATGTTTGTTACAACAGTTGGCACTTCAAGTGATTAATGTGATAAACAAAAGAATGGTCACAGATCAAATACAGGCAGGTAACCTAAGAGACAATGCAATGATTATCAGTAAGGACAGTTCCAATATTCAACAGATAATTAAATATCTAGTGACAAACAGGTATGTGTGTATCAGCTCTAACTGTTGTTGAAGAAATTGTTCATTCAATTATATAGTTGCACTAGATATTAAAGACCTTTATAAATCCATTTAGTGTTCAGGCACGTTCAAGCATTTAGTGTTCAGGCATGTTCAAGCAAGTTGTTTGCAGAATTGTGCCATAATATGCCTCTTTTTTCATGGATTTTGAAACAAAGGCATATATTAGCATTATTACCCCAAATGAAGAGCCATTTCAGAGATAACAACAAAAAGTCTATGAGAAGAACCAAGATGACCTGGTTCTAAATAAAAGTGTCTAAATGATATTCTATTTGTCATACACCAGATCTAAGGCTCATCTGATTATCCTAAATGCTTTCTTTGTATTTATTATTGTGTGCTTTCAAGTCATTTGATGTATGGTATCCCTAAGTTGAACCTATCATGGGATTTCTGGGGCTGAGAGTATGTGATGCACCCAAGGTTACCCAGTGGGTTTCCATGGCCAAGCAGGGAACTGAACTCTGGTCTCCAGTGTCCTAGTCCAATGCTCAAACCACTGCACATGCTGGCTCTTTTCTCTGTCTTACTTCCCTAAAAATGGTATTCCTATTTTAGGAAGTGTTTCTGAACTTAATTCTGCTTCTAGATGTTGGCCATCACTAGAAGGAATTCTGATGCTTTTGTTATTACTATTAGATTTTTTAATCCATCCTTCTACTGCAGGTATCAAAAGAGAAATTTGATAGTAACCACAAAGAGATAGATTTTAAAATGGTAGAATGAAAAAGAATCCATTGAAACAGCCAGCTCCACAAAATGACACAGCAATTTAAATGATAACAAGAATGATAACGATAATGATAACAAGCTATAGTTTGCCTGAAAAATGAAGTATGGATTTTTTTTTCCATACTAAGTCAGACTGAGCTCAGTTCAGAAATATGTTGCGAAAATGGAACACAAAAAGATGATGGATATGCTCCACCAATTACATAGATTTGGAATATATTTCTGAGCCCAATTCAGGGTTTTAGTTAACGTCTCTAAGATCCTTTCTATAACAGACCTAGTTCTTACTGAAATATGTGTGTAGCTTCTGTTGTGTTGGCCCCCACCATCAGTCTTAGTGAAAGCATGAAGACATGGGCAGGCACATAACTTTACCACTTCAGTGAATGCTAGGCCTGCATATGCCCAACTATATGGCCCTCATATAATTAAAAGACTGAAAATCCATATTTTAAGATCACCAGGTGAGGCCCAGCTTCTGATTCCATTTAACTAGGAAGTAAAATCCATTTGGGCTAATCTGCTATGGCTCCTCAGTTGTGGAATTCTTTCACAAGGGAGAGAACCTGACACTATAGATATTTAAAAAGAAGGTTAACACCTTCTTGTTCTAAATGGTTCTTTTTTAAAAAATATAAAGGAATAACTCAGCCATGGAAACCTAGTGGGTGATCTTGGGTGTGTCACACACTCTCAGCTCCAGAAAACGTCACGATAGGTTCACCTTAGGATAGCCATAAGTCAGACAGGACTTGAAGGCACACAACAACAATTTGAGTTTTAATTACAGTTTAATTTTTTTTTAGAGATGTTTCTTTTTAAATGAAATTGTGCATTATTGGTAGGTAAAAGAGAAAATATAGTACTGCCACTCCCACTTTCAATATTAGAACCAAGAAAAAAATGCATCAGTTCTGTCCCATCTGCATTAAAAATTGGAATCTGTGCTAGAAAATGGCCTTCCTTTCTTCCCAGCATTTGAAAACCAAGGCAACAGATATCAGCACAACTTTCCTTAAGATCCATGATAAGAAAATAAATTAAAACACCATCATCCCCCTGACCTTTATCAAGAAACTTTTTATAATGTAATTCATTATATTATGCAGTTGCTACTGGCTATTCTGTGCAGTGCTCCAAAATGAAACAAGTCTTCCCAAAGCCATCAATATATTGTTTTTTTTTTCATCAAGAGATGAACTGATACAGATGTTACCCCTTATCCCCCTACGTAGTTCCCCTTGTATCAAATACTTAGTTTCATTACCAGACTGGTTCACACAGGGGAACTTCCATGCAGTTTGTCCCTATTTGAGAATATATGTGTTTCAAAAGATCTCTCTTTGAAAGGGTTGGCATCAAAAATTAATAAACGGTTAATCAATGAGACCTATGGTTGAAGTCTTTTGAGTAAATCAGCATGGGAAGCTGAACTTGATATTCAGATATTAGATGCAAACTGGTTGAAAATTTGGACATTGCCCCCATATAAATCTTCCACAACCAAATTTAAAGAGTGTACTCTTAAATTGGTCCATAAGTGGTATCTTACACCTATACAACTGAGTTACATCATGAAAACAGCATCATCTAACTGTTGGAGGCGTTGTGGTTCTAAGGGTATTTACCTCCATATGTGGATATCCTGCCCTGTTGTAGCCCATTTTTGGCTGGAGGTTTTGAAAATTGTTAGTATGGTTACAAAGCAAACAGTAACTGCTTGTCCTACCCTCCTGCTGTTTTCAATATATGACTCCTAATGTAAACAATTGAACCACAAGGACCTGATTAATTTCTTTCTTATAAATGCTAGATTGGAAATTGCCTCCAATTGGAAAGTAGGCAATTTCTCTATTAACAGATGGTGGGGAAGAATCTGGGATACATGGCTGTTGGAAAAGCTGTTGCATAATGGAAGGGCAACAAAAGGTTGTACTATATAGGATAACTTTGAAAAAATATGGCACCCTTTCGTTGATTTTATGAATGACACTCCATATGTGCACTGGGGCTCTTATGCGGTTCAAAACTCTGGTTGAACACCTCATGGGAGTGATTTTTGTTGTACCCTTTTTTCACTTCGTATTGTCTTTGTACCTTTTTTTTACTTTGTATTGTCCTTTGGAGTTTAATAAAATAATAATAATAAAAATATATATTGACAAAACAAAAATAAATACAGTATATGCAGTGACCATGGTCAGGAGGAATTTCACAAACACTTGCTCCTCTCCTATGCCATAAAGACACTTGGTTGCCAATATTGATATCAGTTGAGAGTGGGTGGGGTATTTTTTTCCAGGCCTGGAATGATAGCATAATATCAAATATCAGCAGGTCAATATGGGAGTGGCTAGTTCATAACGAAACTGGGAGAGACTATTAGTTCAACTACACCAGCTTCCACAACATTGCTATAGGTCAGAGGCTTAAGGAGGACAGGTATGCATTTCTCTATCCAAATCTGGGTGATAAAGTAACTGCCTACTTTCTAGAGTATTTGAAACTCCTGGCTCTCCTGTTACCCCAAACCGTGGTTGACTCAGTGGTCCACCCGCAATGCCAGTGCCTCTGTAAAACAGTGGGGAACATTAGCTCAAAAGGAGGCCTGCAAGAGCGGGGCAACCTAGCAGGATCTTTTACACCTGTGTATACCAGTACAAATGCAAGGACATTAGCTGGAGATTCAAAGAATATTTGCTTTATTGGGGGAATTAATTTTCACACACACAGAAGATCCAAGCAGTCTCACAATCACGCAAGGTTAACTGAAGGGAAGGGAGGAGAAATTGGACAGCAATAAGTTAGGGTGAAGTGGGTGATGTTTACCTATCCAGAGACAAGGGATGAAGTATGTGGCTTAGATTAGGGTCCGAGAGTAGTACCAGAATGAGAATCAGAGCAGCACACTGAAGGCTTCATCCAGAGTACTACAAGCTATGTGGCTCAGAGCCAGGGTTTAAATACTCTTTTTTCCACCCTGAGGGAGAAGATGTTAATAGCTCTCTGGCAGAGTAGACAATGGGGACAAGAAAGAGCTGATGGCTTTATCATTTAGATGACAAAGGACTAACGGGAATTGTGATAGCTCCTTAATGGCAGAACAGGTGAGGGGACAAAAGGAGAGTTTCAATGGACAGAGGAAGATTTGAAAACAATCAGTTGTTCTAGGGAAGCAGTTTCAGGAGCTATTTCAAGTCCACTGCCACCAGAGCTTCTCTGACTATGACCTAGCCATTCCCTGAGGTCCCGATCTGACCTAGTTTTGCAACACACACGTACAGCCAGTTGCCTCTTTGTAAGCAGGCTTCCCAGCCATAGCAGGATATAAATTATATTTTATGCCAATTAAATATTTGCCAATTAAACCATATCATGGAGCGCGGGTGTATGGCCTGGTAACATTCCTATTGAATCACTGATACTCCACAGGGCTGCCTTATCAGTGGTACAATCAGAGCCAGTGATTCAGGGCCCTCAGTGGCTGGTGGCAGAGCTGTGTGAACACACCCGCACAAGCTTCTCATACGTGATGCCTCCAAGAGAGAAATGCTCCTGAGGAGTGGAATGCTGCAGATCTTTTCTCCCTGCTCTCTCCAAGGGTTGGTAGCATTTACTACTCATTCTGGTGATGCAATGATCTATAATTGGAAAAAAGACCCAAGAACAATGTCTGGACTTGATGCAAACAGATTTAGTGGAAGATGTGTAAGACTGTGACAATTAATTGTGTTAACTCATCCAATTGTTCTTGCGGGAGGAGGGAGTTTGTATAAAACTAAAAAATAAAGAATTAACAACTACTTCCACGAGCCAAACCATACTAATTGGGATCACAGCCATGTGTTGTACATTAGGCTGCCTTTGAAAATTTTCTGGGAACATCAGTGTACCCAGTAAACCTGCAAGGCTGTTAAATGGAACTAAACAATTCTATCTTGTTAAAATAGTACTTTATCACATGTGCTAGTTTCCAGTTCATTTCCGGTTCCAATTCAAAACTCTGATGGCAAAGCCTTTAATGTCTTGGTACCCCTTTACGTGAAGGATTGCCTCTCCCAAATGTATCAGTTTCAACCCTGAGATTCTCTTTTGAGTGCCTTTTCTGAATCCTCTGGCAAGTACAGTATAGCAAATAGCTACCGCAGAAAGGGTCTTTTTGGTAGTGATGCTTGATTGTAGAATGTCTGGTACCTTCTCTGTAGCTTTTTTCCAAGTTAAAACTCTTATCATCTCTTAATTTTCTCCCAGAAACTAACTGTTGGTGGACAGTTTAGACACATATGTTGCTAATCTTTGCAGCCGAGTTTTGATACATTCTTCTTAGTTTTATGCAGTTTAACTGGACAGCAAGACCATTTAGGGATAATTCATTTCATTTAGGGACAACAATTGTCAATATTGCATCCCATTGTTTCACTGATATTTCTGTTCTTAAATCTGATTCCAATACAAGCCTCAGTACTTTGGAGTTTCCCAACTTCTCCTGTAATATTCCATACGTTCTTGAAGTTTGCCCAGCTGTTCTTATTTATAATTCAGATGAAGGTAGAATTATTCTATTCTATTTAATTTAGCAAGGAAATAATTTATTTGCAATAATTGTATTAATTTTTTAATATGAGTTTCCTTTGCAGTGAATCTGACTATATAGATATACCATTTACAAAATAGATCTTTTATCCTATATATTCTTTTATCTTTTCATTACATTATATATTATATGTATTATATAGTATATATTATATATAATACATATACATATTATATGTGTATTATATATTATATTATTATCTTTATCTTTGTATTTACTATATTTATCTTTTTTTTAAATAGAGAATTATCTAAGAATTGGCAGAGCAGGCTGGTGCTGGTGGTAAAAATTTTTAAAATTTAGATCTCTTCACTAAACTGAATTAACAATAGCAATAACAATAGCATGTGTATTTCTATACCGCTTATCAGCTAAGTGCTCTCTAAGTAGTTTCCAATGCGCTAGCTCATTGCCCCCAACAAGCTGGGTACTCATTTTACCGCCCTGTGGAAGGATGGAAGGCTGAGTCAACCTGGAGCCCAGCAGGATCAAACTCACAACCTTGTGGCTGCAGTACTGGCATCTAAGCACTGTACCACCAATAAAAGCCTGCTGTGGCTTTACTGTATAAATAAACTAAACTGCCAAAAGGAAGGAAGGAAGATGGCAGGAAAGAAAATGGAAACAGAGAGACATCTCATTAATATTTCAGTACATTAGAGAAGACCTGAGAAAGCAGATGTGTCACCATAAGGCTGATATTAAGTCAAGGCTGCAAAGCAAAATATGAACTCAAAATATTTCTGTTCTTAAATCAAGGCTGCAAAATGCTGTTGGACTGCAGCATTCATCAACATTCACTATGCCAGCTAAAGCTGATGGGATTTGCAGTCCAACAATATCTCGAAGGCTTCATGATTTCCACCCCGTCTTAGTAAACAAGTGACATGGAGAGCAAAACCTATCTCATGTTTTACATGACAAAAGGATCCTTACTTTTGTTGTGGAAGATGAGCAGCTCTAAATATCTATTACTTTTATCTTATAGATTTATTGCAGGCTTCACTACCACTACACAGAGTAATTATAATTGCTTAGCTCATTGCACTTTTTTTCTAGTAAGCATATGGATAGATAATTCTTTTCCTCCTTGGTTCAAAAAAAGGAGGGGAGGGACAGATAATTATTTTTCAGGAACATTCATGTTAAGTGTCAGAAAAAAAGGCAAAACAAACCACTAAATTCTGAGTTCTGCATAGATTATTATGTCAATACTGAGCAACATGTATGTGCCTTCAAGTTGCCTGCAGCCTTATGGTGAGCCCATGAATTTCATAAGGTTTTCTTAGGCAAGGAATACTCAGAGGTGGTTTTGCCAATTCCTTTCTCTGAAATATTGCTTACAGCACCTGGTCTTCATTGGTGGTCTCCCATCCAAATACTAACCAGGGTTGGCCCTGCTTAGCTTCCAAGAGGAGACAGGATCTGGTGCCTTGAAGAGTATTTAAGCCAAGCAATACATTCATTTTGTGCCTTCAAGTCATTTCAAATTAAAGCAACCCTAAGGAGAACTTGAGGGTATGTGATATTCCCAAGGACTGAGAATGTGTGACACACCCAAACTCATCCAGTAAGTTTCAATGGCTGAATGGGGAACTGAACCCTGGTCTCCAGGGTCATAGTCCAATGCTCAGACCACTACACCATGCTGGCACCATAAGCAATACATACAGAATACAAAACTCAGTATTCAGTGGGGTCAGAAAAAATTTCTTGAGAATTTTCCAATATAAAATGATCTGATCTGTACCAATGTACAGATTGTACAGATCTGAACTTCCTCATTCACTAGCTCAGTGAGCTACTAGCCTCTGCACTTCCCAGATATTCTGATGAAGTTCTCTGCTCAACAAATGTTTACAAATGCATACTCTGTTTTAGAAATCTGTGTTTAATATTGGTTATAACTGTGTGCTGACATTTTTTAAACTGACAGATTAATGTGGGAACTGATAGATTAATGTGGAATAGGCTGGAACAGATTTATAGGTAAACATATGCAAAATGACAAGCCAGAAAAAGGCCACTTTCCAATTCTCTAGGTCATCCAAAATTGCATTGTTCAGTTCAAGAAGACACAAAATGATTTCATACAGCAAGTATTAGGACAGGGATAGAATCAGGATTTGCAAAATGTTCTGTATGAACCAATTTTATATATTCTGTGCTGAACTGAAAATGGGGTACCTGCAAATTAAACTATTGAAAATTTTCCTCAAAAATTTTCAGATGATTCCCCTAAGTCAGTGGTTCTCAACCTGTGGGTCCCCAGATGTTCGTGGACTTCAGCTCCCAGAAGCCCCAGCCACTATGGTCAATGCTCAGGGCTTCTGGGAGCTGAAGTCCAAAAACATCTGGGGACCCACAGGTTGAGAACCAGTGCCCTAAGTCCAGACCACCAGAGCTATCTAAAAATCACTTTAGACAGAATTAAGTGAAATCAGAAAGATCCGAGAAACTCCTTGATATCTTTTGCTAGGTTATGAGATATTTTGTTTTGTTTTTTTGGCTGACATTTCCTCAGTTATTGTGGCACAGCAGGATATTGCAAACTCACTTCAGTTCTATTTTTACTGAATGTGGTGGTTTTGAGCTCTGAGGGACTCTAATTCCTGAAATACTGTTACAGCATCCCAATGAGTCTTTAGTATTTCATGACAACTGGGATTTAATTTGTGTTGCAACAGTTGTGATTTTTAAATTAGGAAAATAATATATCTTCACACAATACTCTATGAGGTAAAGTGCCAAGAATCTGCGAAATACTATATGGAGTGAAATCTGCAAATGGGCCAGGAAAACTCAACATATTTAGAACCAACAACTAAGCAGAAAATATATGGGTGAGGTTTGCAGTATAATCAGAAGACTACCCAATTATATAATATCATATAATTATTGTATAATATGTACATGTCTTTCCAGAGGTCTATTTCAATAATTCAGGCATATATACATATACATACACATATACATACACAGATACCATTCATCTAAATGTGACATCTGTAAAGCCTATTGACTGATAATCACATAAAGTGAGACTTTTGCTTTGTGGTGTTTACTGTATAAAGGTACATACAATCCAGAAACTGGAAAGCATTCTGGCAACCAGCAAGATTGAGTGAATTTAAATGTACCTGGAACATCACAGTCATGCCAGATCACAAAAGAAATCCATTTGCAGTCCAGCCTTGTGGCAGAGCCAGATGTGAACTCTGTCCTCTTATATACTTTGGAAAGATTGTTACAGAACCTAATAATGCCAACTGGCAGTGTTTCATACACACACTCATTCACAGTGATATGTGCTAGAACCTGTCATCTGAACATGCCATTGAAATGAACAGGTGCCACACTTAAGGATTTCAACGTCAGTCTGCAACATCCATTCCTTTAATAAGGCTATGAAGAAAAGAATGTTTTAATGGACTGGGCCTTGTATCAACTAGTATTTTCCATCTCAGGCATGGAAACTCCTTTGAAGTTCAACTCAGACACTTCACAATTTGAAAATCTAGTGGGTACATGTTAAAGCTTAACAGTTTAAACTATGTACGTCTACCTAGAAGTGAGGTCCCATGGACTGGATATATTTCCGTTTGTGCATCCTAAAGATGTGGATAGGATCCTTGAGGAGATGAAAACCATCAAATATATGTTAGACCTTTGTCCTTCCTGGCTCATTAAAGCAGCCAGAAGGGGACAGGCTGTGTGGGTTATGGGAGTAGTGAATGCCTTACTGTAGCAAATAGTCTGGTCCTGCCAAAAAGAGCTTGTGGTGAGGACTTTACTGGGTAGATGGGAATTTCTCTGAAACCCACAGGTATCTTTTGAGGGAGCAAAGTTCCGGAGCATGTTCTAGGCTCTAGAACTGGATGAAGTGGATTATCTAGATCCATTTGAAGCTGGTTTCAGTCATGTGATAGATCTATCACACTCTACTCCACAGTGCTATTATTCTACTTTAATTGCAAAGGCCACATCCTATGAAATCCTAGGATTTGCAGTTTAGAGAGGGGCATTTAGGATGTTCAGCCAGAGAGCTGTTGGGCTTCACTAAGCTACAAACCCCAGAATTCCACAGGATGTTGCTGTGGCAGTTAAAGTAGAATAAAAGCATTATAACAGTGCAGTGTGATAAAATGAGAAACTGCTTCGGTTACCTTAGTGAATGACTTATGCCAGGAACTGGACAGGGCACTGTGTCCCTGTTGGTTCTGCTGAACCTCTCGGTGGTTTTTAATACTATCAACCATTCTTCTGGACTATGCCTCATGGATCAGAAAGAGGCACTGTTTTATACCATTTCTGGTCCTCCCTGAAGTTGTACACTCAGAAAGTGGTACTGGGAGATTCTTGTTCACTCCCGGTGCATTGGATTATGATGTTCCTCAGGATTCTGTTTTGCCACCCATGCTGTTTAACATATACATGAAACCTCTGTGAAAAGTTGTCTAGAGTATTGGTGAAGACACTGAACTCCATCTCTCCTTTCCATCTAACTCCAAGAAAATATGGTGACACATATTTTGATTACATCCCATTTGGATTACAGTAATGCACTCTGAAAAAGGATGCCTTTGGAAATAGTTTGGAAAGCTGAGCACGCCCAAAGTGCTGTAGCTAGACTACTGACCAGTGCTGGTTACAGGAAGCATATAATTCCCTCTTTGAAAAAGCTTCACTGGCTACTGGTGCATTTCCAGGCACAGTGCAAAATGCCAGTTATGACCTATAAAGTCCTAATTTACGTACCTAAAATTATTTCAGCTATTTTGTTTTCTTTCCTATTGTAAACTGCCTTGGGTCCCATTTTTGAAGAAAGACATGAGAGTCAAAATCGTTGAGAAGTGCATACAGGACTACAGGCGAAGTGTGTTAAGATTAATTTTCTTTGTCATAATTAGATACATCCTTTTCTTATTTAGGTACCAACCAGCTATTTCTGTTCAATATGCAGATTATTTTAAAAATTTTCCTTTAAAAAAAAAGATGTAGAAAGACAAGTTATCCTCAAGAGGCTGTTAGGTAATGGAATTTATGCAAAAAATCATGAGAAAAATTTTGCAATGGAAAATTCGTGTAATAATCTTTGTTACATTTCTCATTCAAGAATAATATTAGATCAACTCTCTGAAAATTGTTTTACTGTGGCAGTACAGCCCTAACTTTGACATGCCCCCTCACTCTCCTCCCTGCTAATGACTGGCGGTGGTGAGGTGAAATATCATCTGATATTATGTTCATTGTTTCCCCAATCTAAAGAATCTGGAGCCAACGTGGTGTAGTGGTTTGATATTGGACTAAGAACTCTGGGAGACCAGGGTCTAAACCTCCGCTCAGCCATGGAAATCTACTGTGTGACCTTGACCAAATCACACTCTCCCACCCTTAGTGGAAGGCAATGGCAAACGTCTTCTGAACAAAATCTTGCCAAGAAAACTCCATGATAGATTCACTTTAATGTTGCCATCAGTTGGAAATGACTTGAAGGCACACAACAACAACAACAACTAATTTGGACCAACTTCCACTGAAGTATGGGTTCTATTCTCCACTTTCCCACCTCCCTTTTTTTGGCATTTACAGTCACTGCCTCATGGAAAGTGGTAGGGTGGCAAGTTGCCATTGGCCATAGGTTTTTCTCACTCTCTATTTTTCTTTTGTCTCCCTCGGCCTTGTAGTACGAGCAAGCAACTAAGTTTATGGCATGAAATTTGTGTTTCTCTGGAATTTCTGTGGGGAAATTTGTGCAGCTGAAACATTGCTTTAAAAAACTGAATGGGTCCATGTGGAACAGTGAGGCATGCCTTTCAGAGCAAGTATCCAAATAAGTCAAAGCATGTGTTTCTGGTAATATTCATACATGGATGCTTTGATGTGAGTAATCAACAGATTTTAAGGACAAAAAGGAAATGGAAAGCTACAGGGATTTGTCTTGTCTTTCTGGAAGGAGACCCTACTCTTGATTTGACATGGCACTTTTTATAGCATATTGCTTTGGGCACAGGTGTTAACTTTCTGCACAAGTATATTGGATTTTTATCATACCAGAAAAACAACATAGTCAGAAGGAAATTCTTTTTTTTAAGAAAAAGAGTGATTCTGATATGTATACCCTTCCCTTTTCCATATGGTCAATGAAATGGAAAAAGTTGGCATTTCTTTTTCTAAATATTGCCAGGGAGGAATAAAAGTAGAAATAAATAAATTTCAGAGTTCAGATAACTGCTAATCACTAAAAGTTAATCATTCATCCTTTAGGCAGCACAGCAGGAAACAACTGGTTTTCTGTTTGTTTGTTTTTTTAATCCATCCTTCATTATTTCATTTCCCTCTTCACTGAAAATAATGTAAGGATTACAGTGTCAAATTATGGTAGAAGATGTCTGTTACTGGAAATTATGACCTGAGTTTGTTTTGTACTGGAAAGGAAGGCAGCTAGCAATGCTAAGAGCTTATTTTATGTACAGGGCAGGACCGATCAGTGAGGTCCTCTTCCCCATCATATATTGACATAAGAACATGGGAGACATTCTTCTGAATAAGGTTTCAATGTTTCAGTGCACCAAGACCCATATGGCATTTTTATTCTGTGTGCAGGTTCGCTAGCCACATAACGCTTCCAGTTTTGACTTTATGTAAGATTAAGTATCTAGGCTAGTGAGAAGACAAAAACACCCAATTCTTAGGAGTGAATCTGACTCCATTCATACAATCCTGTTTGGCGGGTTGGGGGGAGTATCATAGTCTGATGTCTTCTTTCAACATTCCTGTGCTAAGTTGGCCTTGGGAAAACACTCCTGCAGGGTAAGATGCCAGTCTACTAGGAAAAGATGTACTTGCTGGAGGATTTGTCTACTCAGGATCTTACTAATAGCACAGAAATCGTTTTTTCCAAGTAGCCCTAGAACTGAGGAAGTGGACCTACCAAGACAAATGAATGGGAAGGTTAGGATAAAATTTAATACATAGCAATTTATTATTTTGTAGAAATGGGAATGCACTAATAATTATTTTTGCACGTTTACTGATATTCATGCCTGGTTCATTCAGGAGGATGTTGTAATTTATTCAATACACTTGCTTGTATAACATTCTGACTTACGTTTCATACTTTATGAAGGTTGCCTAACAGATGTAGCATGGAAGAATTCTTAAGGCCTCAGGGGACAAAACACTGACCTGGAAGGAATGGAACTACTACAAATAGCTTGTGTTAATGAAGTTAAAAAACAATATAGTAAAGAATGCAGTATGAAAACCCACTTTTCCCCTTTTTTTTAAAACAAGTAAAAAACTTCGCAGCAGTTTTTTCACGTTATACTATTGCTTTCTCTTTTTTGTTTCTGATTTTTACCCTTGACAGAAAGCTTAAATACCTCCAGAAAGGGAGAGTGCACCAGCTCCTGTGGCAATCTGTTTTGTTGCCAAGCAGCATATGTCATTAGGAAAATTCCCCTAATGACTTGCCAAAACCTGGATCCCTGCTATTTCTACTCACTGGCTCTAATCCTGCCCTCTGGGAATAACAGAAAACCAGACAGTTCCAATTTCTAGGAAACAGCCATAAGTTGAAGATAACTTGAAAACCATTACCATGCCTGCCATTACTTTTCTTTTCTCAGGCAAATCAGAGATGAGCGGAGTGTGGCAGGCAAGTCACATACAGCACCTAAGTGCAGCTCCACAAAGTCCTAAAGCTCCCAGACCCTCCATACATAATTTAAAATAAAAAAGGGCTGTTTTTCAGGCAATTTTTCACCTGGAAATTGACCAACCCCCCCCCCACTACCATCTAAAGTAGTGGTTTGCTTCCCTCAACCTGCTAGAGCCATCCACCCCTAAAATACATCCTGAAAAAGATAAAATCAGGTGAAACCCGGGCAAAATGGCAGGCAAAAGTGATGTTACATTACTTCCACTGTGCCAAAATGCACTGGTACAGTGTTCCATATGGAGGCAGAGGCAACTGACCGCTGTTTCCTCCACAATTTCCCACCTTTGGGCTAAATATACACAGTTTTGTTTGGAGGTGCATGGCTCCTCCTAACACAACTCAGTTTCCAAAGCTCTGTTGCTTCCAGAGCTCTTGGCCCTTACAGTGGGGCCTCCAGAATCCTGTTGCAGACATAGTCTGACCAGAAGAAAGCTGTATTTACTTTAAATTTACATTTACTGTATTTACTTTAAATTTTGTCATATTTATTTAACATATTTATTTACATGACCATATTTTTACCAAATAAACAATATTTAGTCATTTAGATAAAAGTTCATCATTAACTGCCCAAAATCTGAGTTTAGAAAGTAACTTTTAAAAAGCAATTATTTAAGTGGCTAAATCCAGTTTTTGTCCTACATAGAGAATCATATTTATTTCAATGGAATTTAAATTAGTTGTGACCAACTGTTTCATTCATTTCAGCTTAAAAGTGTTAACACTGGTTTTTGCTCAACAATCCAAGATCACAAACATAGTTATTCACATTTTTACAATGTTTAAGTATACTTTTTAATTACTTTTTAAAAAATGTGTTATTTTCGAAGCTGCTGCCTCTGCTATGAAATATTTCATGGTCTCATGGATATTCTTGTCATTACCTCAACATCCACAACAGAGCACAAGGTGCAGCAAAAGCCAGCACTTGAACCACATGGTATTTTCGCTCTACCATATAGCCAGACTAACTATAAAAACAACTAAAAATAGGGTTTGGAATGTAAATATTACAAAGTGTTTTCCCCATTGCTCATTGTGGTGTTTTTAAATCTAACTTGTAATTTTATTATTATATGCCCTCAGGTCTCTTCTGACTTATGGTGACCCTAAGGTGAACCTATCACATGGTTTTCTTGGCAAGATTTGTTCGGAGAGGATTTGCCTTAGCCTTCCTTTGAGACTGAGAGACTATGACTTGCCCAAGGTTGAACAGCAAGTTTCCATGGCCAAGCATGGATTCGAACCCTGTTTTCCAGAGTCCTAGTTCAACACTCAAACCACTACACCATGCTAGCTCCTTAGCTTGTAATTACTCACTGCATTGTTTTTACTTTTTAAAGAAACAACAGATTAACCTTGACAATTACATGAAACTTGAAATATTCCTGTCAAAATCTCTCTTAAAATCCCCAGAGTTCCTTGGAGAGGTAACTTTTAAAAATTAACTAGCAAGGATTATTTGTTGCATGAATAAAGAACACTGTTTCCATTTTTATAATATGTAAATTTTGAAATGCAATTTTGTTATGACTGTGTTGCACACAGCAAAAGGCATGTTTGTGGTCTCCGTAGTGTGCGGCTGTTACTGTATCCCTTGATGTTTTCATTGACACTGCTGTTATTTTAATCAGCATTCTTCACTATTTCACTTTTAAGAGTATTTTATTTTAAGGCTGACAGGATCTCAACAGTAATTTTACCTCTCCTTTATTGTTCTCTGCTATTTAGGTTTGGCTGCTTTAATCTGAATGGGTCATATGATCAGAGTAAACTTTAACTTGGCTTGACAAAACTGTTAATGTGCTTCAGGTGACCACATTACTACTGCAGCCTTACTTCCAAGTTGTAACTAGAAGTTACAGTTGCATCACAAAAAGAATGTTATGCCTCTTTAAGTTGCAATTGCTATCTTTGGTAGCTTGATCCTATGAAACTTTACCTAGAAAGATCCTAATGAGTTTTGTAGGATATAACTTGTTCATCTGAAAGCTCCTTTTTTTTTTTTACTTTTTTTATAGTAAAAACTGCCCATGTCATTTTTGCATAACTTAAAAATATACTGTTCTTACCTTATAAGGTCTGGTTGGATTCAGCCTGAGAATCTGAGACTCTTATAATTCTGATCACATGGGTGCTGATGCTGCTAAAAGAATTTGATGCAAGGAAATAGATCTCATTTTTTTTCTTTCTAGCTTTCAGAATCTCAGTAATCATTCTTGCCCTCCCTCAGCTAACAGAAAGAATTCACTCATATCATAACGCTTTTCCTTCTTATTAGATACTTTGCAGAACAAATTGCTCAAATTACTCTCAGAAAACTCTTTCCATATTAATAAAGAAAACTTCAGAAGCCAGTACAGAACAATTCCCACTACACTTTGGCCCTTTCCACATGAGGCGAGGGAATCGCTCCGTGCCGTTACCTACCGCTTCTTCTGGGGACCGAAGCAACGCGGACTGTCCCTGAAGCCCTTCCGCAGGGCTCCTCCTTGGTCCAGGACGAATTGGAGCAGTGCGAGGTCTGTAGATCCACACTGCTCCGGCTTCCAAAATGGCAGCTTCCGGCTTCCGAAATGGCGGCTTCCAGTTGGCCGTGGGTCCCAACCAACCACTGAAGATCGCCACACCTAAAGTCCGCCTTCTGCAGATCGCAGGCTTGCATTGGTGTGAGCCTGCGAATCTGCACAAGGGAGCAGGAACACAATGGCGCGTTCCAGGAAAATAAAGACCTGTTTTTTGCAGTCTTTAGAAAACACGCTGGAGGACCACTTGGGGTCATTTTGGAGCAGACTGAGGTGCAGATCTCTGGGAAGTAGTCTGCTCCTAGTCTGCTCCAAGGTGCAGATGACCTCTGTGAGAGGACGCACTACCCCGTTCTAATTGCCTGGTGCAGAAAGGGCCTTTGATTGCAGCCCCAGAAAAAAATCCTGAGAAATATCTTTAAACATAATAATAACATTGAAATGTTATAGGACAAACCTTAGTAGTACAAATCCAGAATCATGAAGTTTGCACCCAAGACTACTACTTATTTTGTGGAAAATCACAACTTTGTGGGTCACCTCAACCAACTTCACAGTTGATAGTTTAACTAAACACTGAGGTCTATCTTTTAAAAGAGTTTATGAACAGTTCTGTGTAGGATTTGCAGTTAAACCCACAGTAGCATCCATATGTGTTGCAACATATACCAACAATAACAATATTTTGACTGCCAGACACTATCTACAACAGTCATACAAATGCAACACCAAAGTTTCTTTTTTTAAAATCTATCTCATGCATTTAAATTCTGAAAATAGGAAGGTAACATTCCAACTGTTTTAATGTAATGGTGTACTGGAAAATGTATGTTTAAAAAAGCTTTTATAAATGTTATTCTTATTCGGAGCAAGTTATATGTATATTAGTAGGAGAAATGTGGGCCCTTCAACAAGGCCAGCAATGCAAACTATCTCAAATTGCATGCAGAAAGGCCTTTTTGGGTAAAAATCTATTTTTGGCCAGTACATAGTATAAGAACAAATAAAAATGAATAACCTAAGGGAAGTAACACTTACATGGTTTCCTCTAATAAACAAACAGATTCCATGTTTAGAGTACACTCAAACTAAATGACATATTAATTCATTTGATGGAAGCAGAATAAGAGATCTGATGCCTTTCTCATTAGTGAAACCAACCAAACTAGTCTGGGGAAAAGTTTTAATCTGAAGCCCCTTCCCTGGGGTCTGTGCAGTACAGTGGTCAGAGTCATGGACTCAGATATGCAGTGGCAGAGCTTGGAACGTTGGGGGGCAGGAGGGGGCTACGGCATGAGGGGCGTGGCCACTGTGTATGGGGGTGTGGCTGCAGTGCGTGGGGGCATGGCCAGGGCATGCGGGGATGTGGCTATGGGCCGGGATGCCCCCAAAACATTGCCACCCAGGGCGAATCGCCCTCTGCCTCCATGTCCCTATGCGACTGCAGACATGAGAAAGCCAGGTGCTACTGCCCACTCAGCCACAAAGCTCACTGGGTGATTTTGGACCAGTCACTGATTCTCAGCCTAACTTCCCAAAGTTGTTGGGAGAGATAAAATGGTGTGTAAAAACCACCTCAGTTTCCTTGGAAGGAAAAAAGAGGGATATACACACAATAATGAAAGATTGTCTCAGAATGGTTGGGCTGGATTGTTCACGCTGTTGTGACAAAAGGACTTTACCACCAGGACAGTTTGTTTTGTGATTTAATGCCAGTGTTGATATCCCTGCCCCATCCCTAAGTCCCTTCATATGTGAGGCAGGAGCATGGTCTGTGGCTCTTCCCCCACCCAAAAGGCCCTGCTTTCAGTAAAGCCAACATGAAAATGCCATCACCTTTCTTTGAGAAGTCAGTTCTTTTCACTTTGACTTCTGGAATTAGCTGCCGCTTGGGAACTGATTTTGCCTCTTCCTGTTTAATGAAGGATAGAGGATACACAGATATAACAGCCACAGCATTGATAAATTATAGGTACAATTCTACCCTCACTGCAATCCTACCCTCATTGTAACTATACTTATACTCACTCCTTGAAAACCACCCATTAGTTTCTGCAAGATTTCATCTATTTAAGTATCAAGTTAATCCACTGAAGCCTGTAGTGAAGCTCCAGCTCCAGGAGATGGTGATTATTCTATCAGCTTGCCCTGAATAGTTCATATTTCAGAACTGATTTCATATTGAAACAAGTCACATTTTCAAAGAAACCTAAATTATAGCACCTCTTCTGCTTCTGCTTCTCTTCTTCAAACAGAAAGAAAAGCACTTTTCAAACTATTCATCTGTATCAAGGTGACTTCTTAATGCAGATATTCTAGGTCGTTTATTGTTAGTAAGAAATATAAATCTGGAAAGTACCCTTCTTTGTAGTCAGTCCCAGGAATTCTGTACAACTGAAAAGCTTGCAAGGATGTTTGAAATACAAATTCTGTGTCTCTACTGAGATTTTTCTCATTTAACAACTGCGTTCTTTCTGTTTTCTTCCCTGCCCTCCTTTTTTTTTGGCTTAGATGTTACTTATCTTTAAGCAATATATTAGCATGACTTCAGGAGACTGCTGCTGATAGATGAAAACATGACCATCCATTATCCCATGTGAATAAAGGTACTGCATTATCAGTTGGGTGGCTACATGAAAAACAGAACAGGTTCTGTTTTCCTGGAGTTTTCACAGTTGTGTAGAGGAAGAAATGTCAGCAGGTGAAGTTTGCATGATAAGGCGCACCTGCTGAAATCTCCTTTTCACTAAAGGTACAAGAGTCCTGTCATATTTCTTATGTGGTTACTCTAATTACTTGTTGTGTCTTTCCTTCACATTGATATCTAAATTTTTGCCATATCTGCCAAGAGTACCGTGAAAAAATTAGGAGCTTCTATTAGATTTAAACCACAAAGGTCTTAGGTAAAAAGAAAGACTCCATCTAGCATCCTTAGGTAAAGAGCCATACAAAGTCAGCAAGAAATATTAAGAATGGGAGATAGAGAAGTGAGGAGGGCAAGTATCTGTCCTTTGTTGAGATCTAAAGGTTAACACATTTCATATTCAGAAATATGTGTGGCCTGCTATAACAGAAATATGTGAAATAATAAATTGTTCTGGAGCAGTGAATTGCTAATGTTTGTCTACTTATGTTTCTTGAACTTCTGGTATATAATCCAAGTTACACAGAGTAAGTTTAAAACAACACAATGAAATATTTTTTCAACTGCACCACTGCTAGGAAGTGGAAAATGCTAAACCCAAGGTGTTAACAGCCAGCAGTGACAAGCATCTAGTGTCAGGGCATAGGTATTCCTGGTACAAGTGTCTCCTGTTGTCTCTTTTCTGAAACAAGTGAATAGCTTATGGGTGGAAGACAAATGGCCTTCTAAATGTTGTTGGACTATATTTGTCATTATTATTAGCCAGCATAGCCAGTAGCAAAGGATGATGGAAGTTGCAGCTAACATCAACTAGAAGGTCACAGTAACCCACACTTGGTCTGTGGGGGGCACTAGCTTGCTGTCTGTCTGTCTGTCTCTCTCTCAACCCTCCTGCACAGATCCTTGGAGGAAAGGTGGAATATAAACATAAGTGCTGATGATAAGATGGAAAAGTAGTTATATAAAAGGAAAATATCTTCTTCCTGAAGCTAATCCTAGGTAAAAGCCATAGAGAGTAATGGCGAATACCATTACACTAGAGTCTGAAAAGTTACTTTTTAAAAGTAATTAGTTCAAGTTCAAAGACCTAAGAAAGAAGTTGGTTATCTGAACTGTTGTAGTTACAGTTTTTAAGAGTTGCTTCCCCATTCCTCAAAATTAAGATAATTGCTGTGTTAGCTACTTTTAAAAACCTATCTGACTACTACAAGCTACTGGCATGTGGTACAAAATGCATGCTCCTCCCACCCATCATGCTGTTCCCTGTGGTGTTGCTTTGTGTTCTGTTGTGGAAACAGGGCACACCACAAGCCTTGTGATATTCCTCCTCTTTTGTTTAGTCAGGATACATCCCTGTAATTATAAAGGCAAAATTAAAAGGTACAGTTGCACCAGAAAGGAGTGAAGTTATCCCTTGTTAAGGTTGTTGCTGTTTAGTGCTGTCAAGTCAGCTTTGACTTACAGCGTCCCTGTGAATGAGAGATATTCAGGTGACCCTGAACAGTCCTGCTCCAGTTGTCCAGCTGTAAGGCTGTCTCTCTCTTTACCTGTTGTCTTCTGCCTGTCTAAGCATTATGGTCTTTTCTGGTGAGTCATGTCTTTTCATCATCTGTCCCAAGTACAACAGTCTCAGTTTAGTCATCCTGGCTTCTGGGGAGAGGTCAGGCTTGATTTACTCTAATGCTCATTTATTTGTCTTTTTGGCAGTCCACAGTATCCATAGAACTCTTCTCCAGTACCACATTTGAAATGAGTTGATTTTCTCCTTTCAGCTTTCTTCATTGTCCAGTTCTCACAACTATACCTAGAAATTGGAAATACGATGCCATGTACAGCCTTAACTTTGGTATTCAATGATATACCTTTACATTTGAAGGTCTTGTTTAGTTCCTTCATAGCTGTCCCTCCATATCATAGTCTTCTGATTTCTTGACTGCAGTCTCCATTTTGACTGATGACTGAGCCAAGGTATAGGAAATCTTTGGCTGTCTCAATGTCTTCACCATCTACTTTAGAGTTATGTAAATCATCTCTGGTCATTATCTTTGTTTTCTTCATGTTCAGCTGAAATGCTGCCTTTGCACTTTCTTCCTTGATTTTCTTCAGTAGTCATTCCAAGTCTTTGCAATTTTCTGCCAGCAGTAGTATCTGTGAATCTTAAACTGTTGATGTTTCATCTTCTTATTTTCATGCCTACATCCTCCAAATTTAATCTTGTTCTATCAATAACATGTTCAGTGTACCTGTTAAACAGATAGGCTGATAAATGCAGTCTTGGCTGACCCCCTAAACAATTGGAAACCATTCTATTTCTCAATGTGCAGTTCTGATGGTGGGCTCTTTTCCTGAGTACAGAACAATCAAATGTTGTCAAACACCCATTTCTTTAAGAGCTAGCCGTAGCTTTTCATAATCTACATAATCAAAGATTTTGCTGTAATCTATAAAGCACCAGATTTCTTTCTGAAATTATTTGATGCAGTCTGTTATTCAACTTATGTTTGCAATATGAACCCCAATGCCTTCTCCTTTTCTGAATTCATTTGGACGGCTGCATTTCTTGTTCCATATAGAATGAAAATCTTTGGTAATTTTGAGTATCACTTTGCCTGTATGGGAGATTAATGCAATGCTCCAGTGGTTACTGCAATCCCTTATGTTTCCTTTTAGGAGGAATGGAATATATTTTATTTATTTCCAATCTATAGGCCATTGTTTTATTTTCCATATGGCAGATTTTCTTGGCAGAATTTTGAGTATTAATAGAGTTCTGATCCTATTTCTATCAGCTTTTACTTTTGCTTTTCATCTGTCCTTAACCACTTCAAGAGTGTCATCTGTCATCCATTGGGGCTTCTCTTTCTTTTTGGCTGCAAATAGTGTCTTTTTTGCACTCCTCTTTGACAATGACCCTGGCTCAAATCCAGAGGTCTTTTGGCTTCCTGTCAATTAGGTTTAAGAATGCAGATCTATTTTTCACATTATATTTAAATTCTACAGGGATGTTCTCTAGGTTGTATGTTGGCACAATGGTTGGTTTAGTGTTCGTCTTAAGGTTTACTCTAATTTTTTCTATTAGCAGTTCATGGTGTGTGCCACAGTTTGCTTCTTGCCTTATTTTTGCAGAGAAAGAGAAGTTTCTTTATCTTTCACTTCTGATTATATAGTCTATTTGATTTCTACAAGTGATGTCCACATATACAGTTGTCTTTTTGGTTGCTTGAAGAATCTATTTTGTAATAAACAAACTGCTGGCTTCACAAAATTCAATTGCTCTCTTGCTTCATTTTTTTTTATCCTGTCCAACAATCTTTAGTTCTGCTGTTTCTTGCTTTTGTGTTCCAGTCACCTATGATTATCAACATGTCATGTTTGGATGTATGATCCATTCCTCCAGGACTCAAGTGTAGAATCTTTCATGATTATATTGATAGGTTTTCTCTGAAGTCTTATTGATATTATATGGTCAGACTTTGCATTACATCCTTTGACTACCTTTGCTACATCTCTGCTCACATCTCTGCTACATTCGTGCTACACTCTGCTACATCTGCTACATCTCTGTTTTGCAGGGGAAGGGAAAGGAGGGAGCTCCCAACGGGCAAAAAGAAAGTTGTGTGAACTTTCTTCCCGCCTCCCCACCCCCAGAGCTACCTCCTTTCCCTTCCCAAGCAAAATGGAAGGGACAATAGGGTGGAGGAAGTCTCGTGCAAGAGTCCCCCCACTGGAGTTCCCCTCTCTTTCCAATGCATTTTGCCCCAGCATGGAGAACTCATGCCAAGGCAAAAGGGAAGGGAAGGGGGGATCCTCATGGGAATGCTCTTTTAGCTCCCTAGAGCTCTCCTTCCCTTTCCTATGCATTTTGCCTTGGCGTTGAGAACTTGTGCGGTGGCAAAATGCATAGGAAAGGGGTTGGTGTTTGCTGGCATATAAGATGCACCAGTGTATAAGACGCACTCCATTTTAAAATGTTATTTTTCAGGGACAAAAGTGCATCTTATATACTGGCAAATGTATGGTAAATGCTGTAATACTAATCCCTGATCAACTGACAAACACCCTGACCTGAAATCTGTTTGCTCTTCCTCCAGGAAATTTTCTTCCTCCATACAACTTCATAGCTTCTCTAAAAGATGAGTAGTGTACTGATGATACTTAAAGGACTAGTTGGTCTGTAATTGGTAGGATCTGGTATTTTGACTTTTTTGTAGAGTGGGATGGTTATTGTAAATGGAACTGCTAAAACTGTTTCCCAGCACTCCAAATGTGACTTAAGCAGTTCAGAGGATATATAATCACTTCCTGGGGCTTTTTCCAATTCAAGTCCAGAAATGATCCTGCCAATTTCAGACAATGAAACAGGGGGCCAATCAGGAAGACCTTTAAGATCTTGTGGTGTTAATGAATCTCTAGGTTGCCTGCCTACAGGAATCTGAAAATCTAATCTATGTAAATTACTTTGCCATGCCAGCTCCTAGACATCATTTTCCAGAAACTAGCTGAATTATGAGTCTGTGATGCAACAATTAATTTCTGCCAATTCATTCTCAGTACCTCTTTTTTTCCCTTACTTAGATTTTTATATTTCTTCTTCAGTGGCAGCCGTTCTACAGTAAATACAACATATTCATCTTCCTGTATAAATTATATTTTTCAATAAGAGATTTCTTCATATCTAAACACTCTTGGTCAAACCAAGTTTTAGACATGTAAAGATGGGTGTGTTGTCTCAGAGGGTTATTATATAACAAACAATTTTGCAGGTATACAATTAGATTCTGATACAAGTGTAAAACATCTCCTAGTGATCTTGCACATAGCAGGAAATCTCTTAGAGTAAGTAGCTTTATGAGCATAGCAGGTTGGTTGAGGCCTGCGCTGATTAGCAATCCATTTAACCAGAGACAAGTTAAATCAGCCTCCAGTCTTAATCCAGGTTCAGACTCAGCATGGAGACCTTGTACCTGAAGATCTAAGATTGCAATTAAAGGAAGATGATCACTTTCAGTAGGTACAGATATTCTGAAATGTGACACCAGATTTAACAAACTATGAGAAAGTATGAAGTAATCAATTGTTGATGTCCCAGTGCCAGATATGAATGTAAATTCACCATATTTATTTCCCCAATGCCCCCATTCAGTATCCCTAAATCTAAGTTATTTATCATTTGTAGAAGCCACAAACCAGAAGAATTACACATCTTATCTAAGGACTGCATAACAGGTATCAGATGTCCTACTTTTGCTTTAGTGGGGATATTCACCAAAATGGTTATAAATCACTTCATTCTTTGGGTCCAATCTGACCTTAAAATCACCTGCCAAAACACAGATGTTTCTGGATGCATGGCAGTCATTTTATTAATGAATTCTTGTAGCCTAAGCCACCTATCTTTATTTGGCTGTCTTTGGTGTAGTGGAAGAAAATAACATGTATTAACAGGAAAGAAAATGAACACAATTTAATCATGAGAGCAATCACAGTATTAAGCAGGAAATCAGTGTTAGAGAGGGTGACTCAAAGCATAATAGAGATCGATATCCCAAGACCTCCCTTAGAGTGACCTCCTCTTGCACTGGGCTCTGGTTTCAAGAAATGCATTTCAAAACCATTTTATCTCTAAATTATCACACTCCCAGATCTCTTCAGAAAAAAAATCATGTCTTGCAATAACATGGCAGAAGGAATGGTTGGCAGTCTTACTGCTCCAACCTGCAATATTCCAGGTCAGAAATGGTAGCTGACTAATCTGATGTGCTACTTTAGGTAAGTTGGTAATATTTTATTGATTGATTGATTGATTGATTGATTGTATTTGTATGCTGCCTTTCTCCCAGAATGGGACCCAAGGTGGCTTCCAACAGTAAATAAGATATTAGAAACATTTAAAACAATTAAAACATTAAAAACATATAGAATTATAAAAAGCTAAAACAATATTCAGTTCTTAGAACAAGTTAATAAATAAATATAGCTTCCCAGCTCATATAAAAGTCTGCTTAAAAAGGAATTTTTTCGTCTGCCAGCAGAAGGAAAGCAGGGAAGGGGCCAGCCTAGCCTCCCGTGGAAGAGCGTTCCACAGGGTGGGAGCAACCATTGAGAAGGCTCTCTCCCATGTCCCTACCAGGTGAGCCTGGGACGGTGGTGGGACTGAGAGAAAGCCTTCTCCAGCAGATCTTAGGGCTCTGGCAGGTTTGTACAGGGAGATACGGTCCTTCAAATAGCCTGGACCTAGACTGTATAGGGCTTTATAGGTCATAACCAGCACTTTGAGTTGTGCCCAGAAACAAGTAGCCAGTGGAGCTGTTTTAGCAAGGGAGTTCTGTGCTCCCTGTAACTAGCCCCAGTCAGCATTCTGGCTGCCATGTTTTTGAACCTGCTGAAGTTTTCAAACAGTTTCCAAAGGCAGCTCCACATAGAGTGCATTACAGTAGTCCAAACGAGAGAAACTAAGGCATGTGTCATTGAAGCCAGATCTGACATCTCAAGGAACAGGCACAGCTGGCGCACAAGTTTAAACTGTGCAAATGCACTCCCGGCCATTGCTGAGATCTGGGCATCCAGGCTCAGAGCTGAATCCAGGAGAACACCAAGGCTATGAGCCTAAGATTTCAGGGAGAGTGTAACCCCATCCAGCACAGGCAAAGTTCCTATCCCCTGATCTGCCTTTTGAACGACCAGGAGCACCTCTGTCTTGTCTGGATTAAGCTTCAATTTGTTTGCCCTCATCCAGTCAATTACTGACAACAGACACTGATTTAGCACCGAGACAGCTTCATTGGAATCAGATGTAAAGGAGAGGTAGAGTTGGGCATCATCAGCATATTGGGGACACTGAACCCCAAAACTCTGGGTGACCTCTCCCAGTGGTTACAAATAAATATTAAACATCATGGGGGATGAAACAGAATCCTGAGGGACTCCAGAGGCCAACGTCCAGGGAGTCAAACAGGAGTCCCCTAGCACCACCTTCAGAAAACATCCCTCCAGGAATGACCAGAATCACTGCATAACAAAGTACCCAAGTCCAATCCCAGAGAGTTGGCCCAGAAGGATATAACATGGTCAATGGTACAGAAAGCTGCTGATAGGTCCAGCAGAACCAACAGGGACACCCTCCCCCGTCTAGTTCCTTGCGTAGGACATCCACCAAGGTGATCAAAGCTGTCTCCATCCCATAACTAGGCCTGAAGCCAGATTGAAATGGATCTAGATAATCCATTTCATCCAGAAAGCCTTGGAACTGAGAGGCTGCCATGCACTCCAGAACCTTGCCCAAAAATGGCCAATAATTACTCATAATGTTGGGATCCAGGGAGGGCTTTTTTAGTAATGGCCTCACCACAGCTTCTTTTAGGCATGTTGGGAACTTTCCTTGCTGCAGCGAGGCATTCACCAGTCCCCTTACCCATTCAGTCAATCCTCCTCTAACTGCTTTCAGAAGCCAGGAGGGGCAAGGGTCCAGTACACATGTGGTGGCTCTTACCTCTCCAAGGATTCTGTCCACATCCTCAGACTGCACAGATTGAAACATATGTGGAGATCTTCTAACAAGAGGGTTTAGAGGCCTTCTCCTCAAAACAGGACACAGGATCAAATTAATGGAAGTGAAATTTTGGGCAGTATTATCAGGACCTTGATTGTCTACTGTATACTTTAAAGTAATACTTTGGCAGTATTTATTTCCTTTGAGCCACTCTGTATTTTGTGTTCAGTCTACTCACATTGGAAATTTATGGATTAATAATATTATATAAAGTGCTCCCATATCAACTACTTTGTGTGGAGAACTCTGTTCCCACCTTGTGAGCTCTCTCATTGCAAGCTAGGCAAATGTCGTGGCCATGTTTTAGAGAGGGCAGCATGGAGGCAGAATCTTCAGAGATGCTTTTTATTTCATGCTTGTAAGAAAGCAGATTCATTTCTACAGTAACCTCATGATAGTGGATGGGTAGTTCCTTAACCCATAATTGCAACACATGGTGGTATGCCCAGTGAGCTGCAGCAGAAGCCCAATGAACTAAGTTTTTCCTGCAAGTTGGAGCACAGTCAGAGAAGAGCAACAAGGAAGATAAGAGGTATAGAGGACAAAACATATGAGGAAAGGTTGAAGGAGGTGAGCATGTTCAGCTTGGTGAAGAGAAGAATGAGGAGTGATATGACTGCACTTGTTAAATACCAGAAGGATTGACACAGGGAGGAGGAGTCAGGCCTGTTCTTTGCTGCCCCAGAGGGTAGGACCAAGTCTAATGGCCTGAAGTTACAGGAGAGTAAATTTCAACTGAATGTTATTAGGAACTTCTTGACAGTAATAGCAGTTTAGCAATGAGAGGTAGCGGAGTCTCCTTCTCTGGATGTCTTTAAAGAAAGGGTGGACAGCCTCCTAATCATGATGTTTTAGCTGGAAATCCTGCATTGAGCAGGGTTTGGATTTGATGGCCCATGAGGCCCTTTCCAACTCTATGATTCTATTATTACAGTCTATAATTCTGATTTATAAGTATACCCCAGTTAATAAAGTAAGGCCATTTCTGCACTAGACTGTTATAGTGCCTTTGAGGCCCCTCCCTAAACTGCAAATCCCAGGATTCCACAGGATGTTGAAAGTGGCATAATAGCACTATAACAGTCTAGTGCAGAAATGGCCTAAATGTCTTCCTATGTATTACTACTTTAACAAAAACTTTGGTATCAGAGGTGGAAATAACATGTAAAAAATAGGGAAAGGTTCCTGCATCACCAAAAACAAAAAAACAAAAAACAAAAAACCACAGCAGGTTGAACATGTTTTAGCAAACTTTTTATTCAGAACTAAAGATATGCAAATATGAAAGGAAACAACCAGGTTAAGTAAACCTTGCATGAATAAATAAAAACATTTGGAATCTTCTAGAGACCATGTCAAGATATCTTCCAAAATGCACCCAGAGATGACTTTCTTTCATCAGCCTCCGCTTTTCTAATAATGTCTCTTTGGGTGGCCAGACTTATAAATCTATGCTTTTCTTAACATGCTGGGAATGAGGCTCTCTCTCCTTTTATCTGCTCTCTCTCCTTTTCTCTCTATTTTTCTGTTTATCTGCAATGCAACCTTCAAGGTTTGTTTTTCTCCAACCCTTTTTTTCTTCACTTCCTCCCTATGCTGATGCTGCTAAAACAAATCCAGCTAGACAGAGAACAAGGAGGAAGGGATCTGAACAGGCATAAAAAGACCTTGCAAAAAGAAGCTTTTTCTCAGAGAATTTGTTAACTGAGATATGCCTGTACCACAATTTCAGCATCTGTCTTCTCTGTCTCAGTGCAATTATAGCAATACTGTAAACTTCACTGTCTCCCAGTCTATTTACCTGCAGTGGCAGAGCTTGGTGTGTGTGGAGAAGTGTGGGAGGGGGTGGGGCTTTGGTGTGTGGGGGCGTGCGGGCCGCAGTGTGTGGGGGAATGTGGCCAGGGCATGCAGGAGTGTGGCTACAATCCAGGATGCCCCCAAAACATTGCTGCCCGGAGTGAAGCACCTGCCCCGCCCACCCCCATTCCTACGCAACTGTTTACCTGACTATTAGAAAGTACTGTTCTGGTCCTTTGAAGCCCTTTCCAGCTTTGTTGCTCTGTGCCTTCAAATTGTTTCTGACTTATGGCAACCCTAAGGTGAAACTATTATAGCATTTTCTTGGCAATATTTATTCAGAGTGGGGTTTGCCTTAGCCTCCCTCTGAGGCTGAGAGTATGTCTTGCCCAAGATCATCCAGAGGGTTTCCATGGCCAAGCAAGGATTCAAACTCTGGTCTCCCTAGTCATAGTCCAACATTCAAACCATTACACCATGAGGTAAATTAGGACATAAGTATCTAAAGATTCCCCTTTCCCATACGTAGTCTTGAGATCATCATCTACAGCCATTCTCCAAGTGCTCTACTGGCTAAAATAAATTGGAGGATTAGGACAAAAGCAGTGTTTTCATCAGTGGCTGAAACAGTTGTGGAATATCCTTGCACAGAAAGGTATACTTGGCATCTTCCCTAATATGTTTTGTGTGCATCTAAATGGAGCACTATCAGAAAGAGACCATACATACACACATACATTGACTTCTAAATAAACATCTTGATCTTCCCAAAGAATCTCACTGAATAATACTGATTTGTGCTGCAACTAGACTAGCCACAAAAAGCCAGGATACGTTTTCATGTGATGTTAGGTCTCCTGAGTGAGTTGCTTCATTATATCATTGCAGTTTAATGCAGACAAATAGGCCATAGTTAAAAACTCTGAGATGCTTTTGATGAAATAATTATCTTTATTCAGCTCATATGACCTGCCCAGTTTGAAATACATGACACATAAATTAGAGTCCCATGCAATTCATACAGACTGACTTATTAAACCAACTCTCAGCAGCTCTAGCTGCATACTCAATAAAACTTGCAGTCAAACACCTTCTGGGGGCCCCTGGGCTTCCCATTTTCATACAAGCGTTCAGTCCACTGATTGCATGATTCAGTCTACATTAACTGAATGGAACCATGATTAATTTAAAAAGGGAATTTGCCACCAGCTACCTTTTTATGGGATCTTATCTGATCAACAGTCAGCCTGACATCAGGATGTCCTGTTAAACACATTAAAGAAGGTGAGTTTTAATGATCTCGCAGATCAGGTTGAAAAATTAATAGTATTCAATATACTATAAAGCCTTCAATATATTCAGACCTTAATATATTAAGAGTCTAATTGTTTCAGAAACTCTAGAATTACATGATTATAATCTGTCTTGATACAGAATGCTCAATAGAATGAGGAAGTTAGGACAGAATTCAGTTCCATTAAGTCCCAGTAATCTCACTCTACAAAATAAGTAGGTATCAGATTGCTCTATATGTTTTACAAGCATAATTGCAGAATAGGTTTTAGTTCATTTAAGGGAAATCAGGTAAGATGGAGACATACCAGTAAAATCAGGAAAAATTACATGAGTCATGTGGGAACAAATTCTATTAGCCAAGGAGTTTAAAGTGTGTCTTTCAACATCATATTGTCTTTAGGTCAATATTTTAAATGCTTTGTGTTTTTGTGGTGTATCATTATGTTTCTTCAGTGATTTCTCCATGGCATAGTTCAACTCATATAACACAACCAAATGATACATCTTTCTCAGGATTCTGCTACTCAAAGGCTACAGATGAAGCCTGCCAGATTCTTGTGTGGAACATCATGGGGAAAAAATGGCTGGATTATCCAGAAGAAGAGTTTACCCTAGTTTTTAAGCTCTGCCATGCAGTTTTTGTTTCTGTGTTCATGCATCATAGAAACAAACAGAGCTTGTTCATGAAGAACTTGTAAAATATACACATACCTATATTTGAGGTCTGTAGTGGTACAGCTGAAAGGAAGATTTAACACTGGATTCTACTTCAAGTATCACTCCCATCAGAAATTACCTGCCAGGTGTTCCAAGAATGTGTAAAGCCAGGAAAGGGCCAATGGGCCCACTTCCAGCGTCTCCACTCTGCAGACATCACATTCAATGGAAAATCTTAAGTTGTAACCTCATTTTCAGTTGAAGCTGGGTAGATATAATGTCCTTCATCCAATTGGGAACTCTGACTGACTGAGACTTGCAC
Organism: Iguana delicatissima; assembly: GCA_948472985.1. Lineage (NCBI taxonomy): Eukaryota > Metazoa > Chordata > Lepidosauria > Squamata > Iguanidae > Iguana > Iguana delicatissima. The sequence continues at coordinate 339,677 of CAOKZL010001454.1, read as the reverse complement.
CCACACACCAGTTCCTCCTTCAGTCCTTCTACAAAATGCACAAAGGTCCAGGGTAGAGTTGAAAAGAGAAGGAGTGAGGCCACTGTAGGTTCACTGCAAGTGGGCAATTTCTGAAGGCAGGATAATTTCTGATAGGGGCTGGTAAAATGGCCTATAACTTCAAGGGAAGAGTCACACTCAGCATAAGTGCTTTTGCTTCCCCATCCGCAGGGACTGATGGTGGTTTCTTTATTAGGGGAGCTATGAATCCATTCTTAATTTCTACACTAGACTTTAAAGGAGCCATCAGTTGCCATGGTGACTCTCTGGCCATTTCCACACTAGACTGTTATAGTGCTATGATTCCACTTTCAACATCCTATGGAATCCTGGGGTTTGCAGCTTAGGGAGGGACCTGAAAGGATCTTGAAAGTGGAACTGCAAATCCCAGGATTCCATAGGATGTTGAAAATGGAAGAATAGCACTGTAATAGCACTATAACAGCCTGCCTGAGCTCTAAAATATGCAGGGAGGGGCACTTATTTGTATCCCACCACCTTCACAGGCACAGTAGGTAAGAATGCAGAAGGCCTTCTCTGTGGTTGCTTCCACAGTTTGAGAAATTAGGGTCACTCCTTCGTTGTTTCCCTTTCAGTGACAAGTTAAGATTTTTGTTTTTCAGCAAGCTTGTGGAAACTGGTTTTAACTAAATGGTTTTTTTGGTGCTATGCTGTTTTTAATTTGTTTTAAAGTGAAATTTTAACTGGTTTTAATTCTGTTATTATTTCATACTGTTTTAATCTTAAATCTTTAAATTAAATCTTTTAATCTTAAATGTGCATGTTTTTAAAACTGTCAAGTGTTTTATTGTATTTTCTGTCTTTTTGTAAGCCACTTTGAGTCCCAGCCTGGGGGAAAGGCAGCATACAAATAAAGCAACCGATGGATAGCCTACTTCAATTCACAATGGGCTAGCTTAACAGATGGGAAGCTCATGCCTATACCCAATAACTAGTTCCAGCTAGAAAAGACCCAGTACAGTTTACATAAGTGTCAACTTACTATTCATTAATTGATCCATTGGGTCTAATTTAGTTGACACTAGCAATTGGATTTAGGCTATTGCTCGCTAGAACAATTATTCTAGATACAGTAGTTTATATCTAAACTATATCTAAACTACTGTATACTGTATCTATATTCTGGATACAGTTCAGCTGTTTTTGATCCCATTTAGGAGAAAGGCAGGATATAAATTCAGTAAACAAATAAAATCTATTTTTACATCTATCTATCTGGGCTGCCTTGATCATTTTTTGGGCAGGGGGATTCAGTGAATTTTCCCACCTCTGCATTCTGAAGACCTAAAGTCCCAGCATTACTGCACTATGCCTGTGCCCTTGACTTATAGGCAGAAACTTACATACTATTGGAAGGAGTAGCACTGGTGACACCCCTTACAGAACATCATAGGCTTGATAGTAGTGTTATGCAGAGTAAATCCACTGAAACAATTAAGAACACCTTTTTTAAAAAATATTTAAGCTTATCTCAGCAATGTATGCCACTTCCAGCTAAATGCAGCTATATATGAGGGTCTGAGAAATGTTTGATGATCTTCCAGTTTCCTGTTAATAGTTTTCCAGCAAGAACAGCTTTAGGTTGCAATTCTATATTCCAGTTACCTGAGAGTAAACCCCAAATAAACTCAATGGGGCTTGTTTCAGAGTAGACATGTATGAAATTGCAGTGCTATCAAGTCCTTATGGCTACCTGCTGCACATGGACTGCATCTCATTTATATACACTTTTCTTAGCATATTTCAATCACTGTTTAAAATACACTATCAAATCTTTAGGACTGAGCTATCTAATTAGTACAATATTACTATATAATAAAATTAAACTAGATTCTAGTCATCAAGAGTTTGGTAATTACCTTAAAAGGCACATATTAAAAGCTAAATATCCGCAAACCTCTCTTTTCCAGATTGGAACAATTAATGTAAAACTAAATTCCAGGAATAAAAATACATAAAAACACATCATAGCATTTATTGGTCATGAAAGACTGAGCATCTACAAATTATATTACCTATTACCCCAAACCTATAGAGTGTAAGGCAGTTATGTGGTAGTGATTGTTATAAATGCATACTGATAGAAAATTAACACAGCTGATTTCAGACAGACTTAACTGGAAATATGAAATTTGGAACTCTTAGGCTATACATTCACAGTTTTCTTCTTCTTCTTGTCACCATTTTGTCTCGCACAGTTCACTGTTGTACTAAATAATGGCAAATAACTCTGCCAATTTAATTTTCACATTTTTGCTTAATCCAAACAAGAATAAAATATATTGTATATAACTGTGTAATGAACACTCATTACCTAATAAGATGGAAAATTCTTAAATCTTAATAATTTTTTCTATGGATTTCAGCATCAACAGTAATAGGACTGCAGATTATAAGAAAAACATTTCAATCTGGCATTTAGCTTATAGGTACAGCATTCGTAAGAAAATGAAAGTAAATTCTTACCAGACAGCAGTAGCCTTCTCAGCTGTGTTGCCTAGGGATCCCTGAAATTCTTTAGGAGAAGAATAGAAAATATTATGAAGGGAGAAGGTTTCTTTAGAGTTTCATAAGGAAAGAAGCAAAGAATATTACTGCTTCTTGAATCTGAAATCCAACTTGAGTGAAGCAACTGCTGAGGCAGTTGGGTACTTCACTGAACATGGATCATTTGTACATAAAGTCAGACTAGGAAACAGATAAATTAATGAATTATAAATTAATTTTTTTTTGTAGATACAAATCACAGGGTAGATAACACCATAGCCCTTTTGACTCCTACCATCAGTGCACCTCGGAGGGATGAAATAGCACCCTTATTCTCCTTCTTCCAGCAGAATAAATGTATCTCTTTCTAAGGCAGCTGGGGGAATATACGGCTCTCTGGATTTTGGTAGATGGTAAATCCCAGCAGCCCCTAGACAATGGTGGGGAATGCTGGGAGCTGTGGTCTAGCAACTTGTGGAGGGATGCACATACCCACTCTCTCTCTAAGCCAAGTGCTACTGGTTTTTAAAAAGCTTCATCTGTCAGCAACATTAGTTGAACTATCTTGGGTGAGCAGTTAATGTATTTTTGCCATACTTGCCAAGGAGGAGTCCTCTTTGGCTGGCCTGGAGATGGGCGATGCTGACTCAGATGAGTTAATTTCTCCTTAGGCATATAGCTGCCTTAAAGATTATCCACAGCAGGCTACCAGCCACAGCCTGTCGAAGTACAGAGTGCTCTTAAGATCCCACAGATATCTTTCATACAAGTTTAGCAGATCAACCTTGACAATTAAAAATATCCTTAAATTTTTTGAGGATTGTTTATGGCTATGAACACATTTACAAGGGAAAGCAAGGAACAGATATTATAACTTTATTTTTTTTTAAAAAAAAATCAAGAAATGATATCCTCCATTTTTTTCTGGAGGCATTTAAAGATCAAAGAGGAAAATTTTACATGCAAGACCAAAACATCTTTACTGACCTAAGACTATGGCCATTTCCACACTACATTGTTATAGTGCTATTATTCCACTTTCAACATCCTGTGCAATCCTGGGGTTTGCAGTTTAGGGAGGGGCATTTAGAATTCTCAGCCAGAGAGCTCTTTGGCCTCGGTAAACTGCAGACCCCAGAATTCCACAGGATGTTAAAAGTGGAATAATAGCACTATAACAGTGTAGTGTGGAAATGGCCTAAGATTTCAACTTAGAATTATTTTATGTTTAGGTTATTGAAAACCATCCATAGGTTTAGAAAATATTAAATAACACTGAAAGAAACTGAAAACGTTCACTCCTTATTTTGTCTGGCTAAGGTCACCATGATGTTATTAGGCATGACAGAATTTTAATTTAGTCATAATTTTAAAATTGAACCTGTGTTGTAGAAACAAAAGGCAAGGGACTATATTCAGTGTTAGTCCAACTTAAAGTAAACCCATAGAAGTCAGTGAGACTAAAGGTAGTTGTGAGATGTCCCATCAGTTGGATGGATCTACTTTAGGTAGGTCTCATATTGGACTTAACTGAAACAAATACAAAAATGGAAATTTTAGCAAATATATAATGAAACGTTGCTAAAACTAATCAGCTAGCCTAAATCATGAAATAAAAAGCAGTAATAAAGTAGTATGTAACATTTTCTCTATCTAGCCTAAAACTGCTTCAGATAATTTGTTATATCTCATTTGTCTAGCACAAAGTAGAGGAAGACATTCAAATTCACTCAGCATAATTTGATTGACCCAAGAAATTAATTTTGATACCTGCCCCAATTATACTAGAATGCCCCTTGCCAAATATGAATTGAAATTCAGTGGATCATTGCATCTGATGCCTAGAAAAACAGCATATTTTTTCTCATTGTATATGCATGTATGAGTCCATTAACTCCTATGCAAAAATAATTAGGAGGCAAATTGGGGATCCTGATACAGAAAAATACACCTTGCCTTTTGTCTATGATACAGAATAACTCTTGGTGATAGAAGTGAAATAAAATAAAAATGGATAGCTTGCAAATGCAAGGTGTATTTCACTGCTCAGGGGCTCCTCCCATAGATAAATCTTACCATTACATGCACAACCCATTCATCATGATTATAAAAATGGCAAATGAGCACAATAATATCACACAATAAAACTTGCCACAATGTATAGTGGCCAATCTTTACCTTTTTCCTTTCCAGTCCCTTTTCTTCTGTATCCTTTACTCTCCAGCCTCAGATCCCTCTGCTATGTTTCCCAAGGTCTTTATTCAGTATGCCAAAAAGAGTGGAGTTATTCTTTAGGTGTGCAGCTACAGTATGGCAAGTAACACCAAGCAAGGTGAGCATCTCCATTTACCTTGAAAAGTAGTTCAAGTCAAACAGATAGTGCCAACCAGGATGTGTCATGCTCTTTTATACATATTTCCTAAGGATGATAGATTAACAATAATTTCAAGTGACCTGAGTGGTTGAGCAATGCAACACAACTGCATTCTCTTTTTCCAAGGTCACACGGAGTCAGAACGGAGGATGATTTGGCTGTGGACTACCAATTCATAAGAGTCAGTTCCTAAAACTGGAATGACCTCTACTTCTCCCTTCATTTCTCTTAGAAGCAGAGCAGAACAAATATTGTAGAAGAAAAGAAATCTTTGTCTATTGTGTCTCTTGGCGTGTATCTATGAGGAGCTGGGAGTTGGCTCAGGCAGAACAAGACAAATTAATTATTTTGAACAGGTTTTTTTAAAAAATTTGCCTATCTGAACAGGACTTTTACATTGTTTTATATTTTTTAATACAACAAAGTAATAAATTCTGTTTGTTCTGGGTTTTTTGTCCACTTCACATAATTTTTACTGATTATAGGTTCGATTGTCAAAGTATGGACTCACCCCTGTTGAGAATTATGTTTTCCCAATACAAAATTGTGTGTTATATAAGTAGGGTGTAGGAAGTTTCATAACTTCCCAGAGACAAGATATATTTTAAATTCTTACATTTCCTGCTCTAGTTAGAAGTGTGCAGAATGTCATGTCCCTAAAATCTTTGCAGTTTCATTAAAAGTTCCAATCATTTGGGGTTTCCAAAAAAATTCTGTTAATGTTTTGCCTGAGGAAGAACTTCTGAATATTCCTCAAATTTTCTTGAGATGAAGGCCATTTCCTCACTAGACTGTTATAGTGCTATTATTCCACTTTCAACATCCTTTGAGGCCCCTCCCTAAACTGCAGACTCCAGCACTTGTTGAAAGTGGATTAATAGCACTATAACAGTCTAGTGTGGAAATGGCCGAAATTGCAGTGACAATTCTGCTTAAAGTCAATGGCAGAAATTTAGCTTATGGAATCAGATAAAAACTATATACGCATAAATGACAGAAACAACAGAAACAATTTTTAGGTCTTACAGAAGTGTTTTGCTCAATCTTTCATTAACTTTTGTTACAACTAACTGTAGAATTGGAGGCACGGTTCTTCACATCTGGACACAATTACACATCCTATGAAGAGTATATTCATAGGCTGGGAATACTCATAGTTTTGATCCAGAAGCTCAAGTTGTTGTGGTTGCTTGCACTATTTTTTATCATATTTGATGGTACATCTGCTACAGTTGCTCCTGGACTGGAAAACTTTGGCAAAGTGGTACAGGCACTGGTAACCTCCAAACTGTGTTATTGCAGTGCAGTCTGGGTCCGCTGTCCTTCTGGCTGGTCAAGAAGCTGAAGCTAATGTAGAATCAAGTGCCTCAGCTCTTGTTGAGACCTGCTTTTTATCAGCATTGGGCATGAAGGTTGTCTCTTGGCTGCCAGGCCAGGTTTAAAGTTGTGGTTTTCTAATTCTTGCAACAGGGCTTTCCAAATGTCATGACACATCAGTGTGTTACCAGTAATGTGTAGGTGTGTCACCTCCCCAGCTGAGAAGACCCCTCACTCCACCCAAGCCACCCAAGCCTGGCCCACTGCCATTGCTCTTGCTGGGGCCTTTCCCTGGCAAGACCAATGGCAGCGGGCAAGGACAGGGTGGGAGAGGGCTGTCTTTCTCCCTGCTGCCACTCTCGTTGGGGCTTTTTCCTGGCAAGAAGAATGGCAGCAACAAGGACTAGGTGGGGGGGCTGCCTTCCCCCCACTGCCGTTGCTCTTGCTAGGGCCTTTCCTGGCAAGGCTGACAGCAGCAGGCCAGGATCGGGGGCTGTCTTTCTTCACCCTAGATACGCCGCTGGACACCTCCGGGTTGCTAGTAAAACTGAATGACTGTGTCATGAAATGATGCATGTCAAAAAAGTGTGTCACCAACATGAAAAGTTTGGAAAAGTTTGTCTTACAAATTTGGAACCAGGATATGTGAGATAATGCCTTCTACTTTATCAGCCTCCACTCGGAGACTCCTGCAAGAGAGTTTCTACTGGACGAACTCCTTCTCTCTAGAAGCCTTTACCATACCAGCTGATGTTGGGTGTGCACCAACATTTTTTGTTTTCTACTAAGGACGTTATTGTTGAAACAAAACTTTTGTGTCGAAAATAATAGCCACACTTTTATTGGCTTAACTGTGAAGTTTTAATTGTTTCCCACTGGTTTTCTGCTTGTGGCATTTTTTAAAATTGTAAATCTGAATCCTTTTTAAAAATCTCTTGTTATTAGCTTGTATTCCTTTTATGCAATATTGTGTGTGTTTTGTTCTGCTTGGACATTAATTCATTTTCTGAAGGAAGCCTTCAGAGTATGAAACCAAAGTATGAGTAGAGGGTATAGTATAGGCTCGATCAGTTAAAAGTAACAATGGATAAAACTGAAAGCTCTCCTCCACATCTTTGTCACATTCAGGGTTCCCTGAGACAGTGCTAATATGTTGGGAATTGCAAAATGTTGCAGTAGTTGTTGCTGTAGTCCTGGAGATGGGGATTGTTGTTTTAAAGATCCAAATACTATTTCTGCTTTCCCAGACTATTTTCTGGCAATGCCTGGCACAAACTACAATATTTTATTCCCACCTCTCATTCTGAGACATCGAAACAAAAAGTTCTTCTCTGCTCCTCTTTTTCACTCCTTAATATTTGTTTTTAGTATTATAGTGCATCTATGGAATGGCACTTTTGTGCTACAACACTATGACTCCAAGAGAAAAAAATTGTATTATAACACTATAACTGTTTTAGATGGAACTGTTTTAGACAGACCTGGCTATAGGCATATTTTTGAGGTTTACATTTATGCATTATTCTTGCATTTAATTATTTTATTTTGGTTTTAGAAAACCAACTTCCTTGTTGGACATGCCAGCATTACCCTAATGGAATGGAAATACAGAGGAATATGGAAACCAAGCCCTACAGGAAGCAGCTGAGGCAATTGGATTTGTTAAGCCTCGAAGAGATAAGCCTGTGAGATGGTATGGCAGCTATCCTTAAATATCTAAAGGTCTGTCAGGTGGACAGTGGAATGAGCTTGTTTTCTGTGGTTCCAGAGGATGGGACTCAGACCAGTGGGTTCATTTTTTTTAAAAGGAGATTATCAATAACTAGTAGGGAGAATTTTCTGACAGTAAGAGCTCTTTCAATAACAGTTCCGCAAACTGCCTCAGAAAATGATGGACTCTCTTTTGTTGGAGCTTTTTTATTTATTTATTATATTTATTACATCACCAAACTCCACCAAAACTAAAATAGCATCAATTTAACACATATTAATTTACAATAGTATGTAATTTACAGTTGCATCCATTTACAATAAAATGCAATCATAATAATGTATATGTACCATAATATTAATCAATGATTATTTCTGTAATGTAAATTCCATCTCGTGTTATCATTATCCATGTAATTTCCTAAATATGGAATCTAAGTATTTAATACCTCATTAATCATCATATATTACTTCCATACTTCCCCTGGAGTTATTCCTTCTTGATTACCCTAATGTCCCTCTTCAAAACTCACTCCATCTATACCTTGCCTGCCGTCTATACTTTCATCTCAACCATAACATTTGTTATATCTTAACTGTCTGTACCTTAGATTGATCTTTTTTATTTTCCTTTACTTTTTCTTTGTCATGTTGGGAGCAGAAACGTTTCCACTTGCCTCCATTCTTCTTTGTTGGCTACTTGGCTTCTTTCTTGTGTCATCATTGTTAGTCTATCCATTTCTCGATACTCCATCACCTTAACTTTCCATTCATCAATTTGAGGGGTTTGATTGTTTTTCCACTTTCTGGAAAGTACCATTCTAGCTGCAGTAATCATGTACAGAATTATTCTCCAGAACTTCCTTCTTTTTTCTATGTCTACTTTCTGTAATATGTTCAGGAAATTTCTGACATCAATGGGATAATGGTCTGTAATACTTCTGAGATTAACCCTTATATTTTTTTCCAATATATTTTCGCTTTTTCGCAGGTCCACCAGACATGGTAGTAAGTCCCATTTTCCCGGCCGCATTTCCAGCATTTGTTCTCTCTTGTTTTATATATTTTGTTTATTTTTACAGGACCAAAGTGCCACCTATATAGCATCTTTAGGTAATTTTCCTTTAGATTCTGGGCTGCAGTTAACTTTTGTGTTTCTATCCAGCTTCTCTCCCAGTCCTTGAATTGAATTTCATGCCTTATATTCTGCGCCCATGTAATCATCGAGAATCTTATCTGCTCTGATTCTAATTCTCTCTCCATGAGTAATTTGTATAGTTTGGAGGTCAATTGTTTTTGTGATTCAAATATTATTCTTTCAAATGGTTTTTCATTTTTCTCTAAATCAGAGTCCTCTAATTTTCTATCCATGTTGAATCTTTCTTTAACTTGTCTATATAGGAACCTTTGGCACTTGAATCCTTTGTTTTCCAAGTCTTCTCTGGTTTTCATTCTGATTTCCCGATTCTTCTCCTCAATTATTATATCTTTGTATCTTATAATTTCCTCTTGCGGTTCTCACCATCTACTATAAAATTTTGTTGGAGCTTTTTGAACAAAGGTAGGATGGCCACCTCTCAGAAATGTTTTATCCATAGATTGGTGCCTTGCCAGGGTTTGGACTCCTAGGGGCCATCTGGGGTTCCTTCCAGTTCTGTGACCCACCACACGTCAAAAGAACACAGCCTTTCAATACTGGAATACACACAAAGAATATATGTTTCCCTTTATCTTGATCACATACTAACAAAGAAAACCTTAGCAAATATCTGCATGAAAAAAGAATGTAACAAAACAACAAAGCCTTGTGGTATCCTAAGGATTATGCCTTGCTAGTGTCAACCAAACCATATCCACTAAATATATATTGGATGGTAAGTGCTGATTTACCATTCAGTTTTTGGTTCAACGGGTTTATTGAATCAGACTTTTTAGGGTATCAGACTTTGTGGATCAGGGCCAATTTCATCAGATGGCTCCATTACATGAGAGTTTTGCTGCAGTAAATTTGTTAGTCTTTAGGGTGTCACAAATACTGTCGTTCTTACTGCATCTGGTTCTGACTAACCTTCTGAGAACCTTTAAAAAATATTTTAAAGAATTTATTGCCTGCTTTTTGCTTAAAAAAACCTTGAGGTGCAAAGTATATTTCAAAACAAAACATAAAACATGCAAATATAATAAAAAGAATAATAAAAACACAGCCAAAACAGCAATGAGAATAAAACAGATGATATGGAAGAAAGCACACCTTGACACATCCTGGTCTCAGGATATTTTCAGTTTTAAAGGTTACTATCAACAGTTTGAAAAGCCGTTGTTACAACATTTTGTCCCAGTTATGGGTTCTGAATGCTTTTCATAGGAGAAGTTATAGGAAAAAATTCTAATCTGGATTATTATTACAAAAGGCATGACTATGGCGATGTCACAGTTCATAACAGAGGCTCTTTCCGCACGGGGGATGGGGAAACGGGGCGGCGCATGCAAGGGCGGTGCTTGCCTGGAAGCGGGTTGCTCTGTCCCCGCGGGGAGCGCGCATTTGCTGCTCCACACGCTGGTGAATTTCGGCGGTGTTCAGTGGCGCCCGAAATGGCGGCCGGCGACTTCTGGCAGTGCTCCGCCAATCAGGGCAGCGCACCAGCCGGAAGCCCGCCCCCGGGCAGCTCTGCAGGGACGCGCTAGCACGTCCCTGCAGTTTCAAATGGGGCGCTGCAACGGGTTAGCACGCTCGCGTTTTTTAAAAAACACGCCAGTCACACAATTTCCATTGTTTTAGTTATAATCACCTCTGTTACTCAGGATTTTCAATGAGAGAGAAGAAAATTTATTCAGGTGAGTGATGGCTGTGTTTAAAAGAAAAATTCAAATAGTAAGTTTCCCCATTCTGTTCCTGTTCTTTTTGCTTGGGAGCCTTTTCCACTATGCAATTACAGCATTGTATTTCCCACTTTAACTGTCATGGCTGCACCTATGGAATTCTGGGCTCTGAAATTTCGGTGGTGCATTTAGGATTCTCAGTCAGCCTAACCAAATTACCAATCCAAGGGGCATTTCTGCACTAAACTGTTATAGCGCTATTATTCCACTTGCAACATCCTATGGAATCCTGGTGTCAGGGGATATATGTGTTTATTGTTTAGATTAGCATAGCAAGGGATCATCAGAAGGGTGTTAGCTATATCCTAGAATTTACACATGAAGAACATTCCTTCCGGCTAGAGTTTCCCAGGAATGAGTAGATCAGATAAGACTCATGGTGATTTATGGCCGCCAAGGCTTTGATGGTTGAGTCTGTGAAGTTAAACGTTTAAATGTAAAGTGCGGGAAACAAATCCCATTCGCGATCTTTAAAGTTTGAAGACAGCATCGCTGCTCTGCTTTCAATAAAATTACTTCTAGTTTATTGTACAAGCTTGTGAGTGAATCTGTTCCTGACAGAAAGATCGCGAATCACTACAAATTTTTCTTCCAAATATGCATCAAGAAATGGACCAGGGGAGCACCGAGGAAGAATTTGTAACCACAGGGTCTGACAGGGCTGCGGGGATTGAAGTGCCTAGGAGCACCGAGGTTGAAGCGTGTACGACCGTGGCTTTTGAGACTCCTGCAAACGGCCAAACTTGGGTCTGGAGAGAGAAGCCACGTATGTCCCAGAGGCAACGCAGGCGCGCCGAAAGGTGGGATACTTCAGCGACTGAGCTAGCTCTTCCGGAAGAGATAACTCACTTGGAAACAAGACTTGTGCAGCAAAGTGAGGAGATGCTGGAACTCAAAGCGCTGCTACGCAAGATGAACATCTGTCCACCACGAGGACGGGAACCACGAGCTGCTGCTCCAGCGGCGGGCGCCGCTGGACCACCTCAGCAACCGGGCGAGCCAGGACTGGCACCCCCGCCACGCAGGAATATTGGAGAACTTAAAGTGTCCTTCAACGGGAAGGGAGAGAAGCTCTCCTATTTTATGACTATGACCAATAATTTCTTGATGGATTACGGCCACCTGTTTCAGGATGATGCGGCCCAAATCCGATTCATCAGCCAGAGATTGAAAGGTGTGGCTGCGGACTGGGTAGCGAACTTGTATGACACCCGCGCCCCAGAAACTGAAAACTTACAGCTGTTCATGAATCACCTGCGCGAACGCTTTGAAGACCCTCATCTGCTGGAGAAAACTAGATTTCAACTGAAACGCATGAGGCAAGGCGGTAACGATGTGGGAATGTATTCCCATGAATTCAGGAACTTGGCCACCAGAGCCCAGTGGAACAATGAAATTCTCATTGAATTGTACAAAGATGGTCTGAATCCGGAGATTCTATGTGGATGCTTAATGCAGGCCAACCTGCAAACTTTGTTGGGCTGGATCCGGCTGGCTACTGAGGTGGAAGGGATTACTCATGCGATACAGCTGGCCCGACAGTGGCAGGACACTCCAAAACGATGTCCCAGCCGCCCCCCTTTCAGCAACACCGAAGAATTGGACCAACGACTTCGCCGAGGTGCATGTTTCAACTGTGACAAGATGGGTCACCTCGCCAACAGCTGTCCTGAGAAAGAAGCTCCGACCGGCACCATGGGGGAACGAAGGGACCCTAAAGCCAGAGGCAAAACACGTCAGACCGCGATTGGCAGATCGTCTCCTAAACGCAATGACAGAAACCCAGCAGCAGCGACTGGGGGCCCTGACCTCATAGGAGAATCTTCAGCGTCGTCTGTATCCGATGACACGGACGGGGATCTTGACTCTGGCTGCGAAGCTTGGAGCGCAGTGGAAACCGCTGTAAGTACTAGTAAAGTTCCCCATTTATTCGCAACTGTTAAGTTTACGGGTGGAGATGGGATGTTGCATGAATATAGGGCTTTAATTGACTCTGGGTGGTCCAGGAGTTTGTTGCACCCCAAATTGGCCAGGAAGCTAAATCTTCTTTATTAGCCTCTGAAGCGCCCCGTAAAACTAACACAAATGGATGGGACGCCAATGGTTGGAGGGGTCATCGACAAGATATCCGAGCCTGTAGCATTCTGAATGGGTAACAACAAGTACAGGCTGTGTTTCCTGGATCCTAAAGAAGTACAGTTTCAGTTGGTTTTGGGGATTGACTGGCTTCGCAAATATAACCCCCAAATAGACTGGAGTGATGACACTATAACTGCTGCGGAGTCATCCCTTTCTCTGTCCCAGGAGGAATTGCAATGGATTCCTTCTCACTCCTGGGATTTACAAAAGGTTTTCCGCGAAAAGGAGGCCGATAAATTGCCTCCGCACACGGAATACAACTGCAAACTTACCTTGATAGAGGGGGCAAAATCGCCTAAGCCCAAGATTTACCCTATGAGTCGTCAGGAGCTCCTTGCTCTCAAAAAGTTTTTGAGCAAAAATTTGGAGCGTGGGAGCCTTCTACGGCTCCCACGGCAAGTCCTGTCTTTTTCAGGAAGAGAAAGGATCCCAACGCCGATCCGAGACTGGTGGTAAACTATGCTGCAATTAATCAAGCCATCTCTTCTAATTGTTACCCAATTCCACTGATACGGACTGTGTTGGACCATCTGGTCCAAGGGAAATATTTTACCAAACTTGATCTAAAAGAGGCTTTTCACAGAATACGGATGGACCCGGACTCTGAGTGGTTGACCACTTTTGTGACTCCTTTTGGCAATTTTAAATAGCCTGTCCTTCCTTTCGGATTACAATCAGGTTCATCTGTTTTCCAGATGTTTTTGAACTCTCTCTTTCATGATTTATTGTACCGGGGGGTTCTGACCGGGGGTTTTATCTGGACGATATATTGATTTATGCAGACTCTATGGAGGCTCATGTAGCTTTGGTGCGTGTGGTACTTAAACGTTTGATTGAGAACCACCTCGTGGTTAATCTATCGAAATGTCAATTTGACACTCAGGCTTTCGATTACTTCTGGCTAGAGTTTCCCAGGAATAAGTAGATCAGATAAGACTCATGGTGATTTATGGCTGCCAAGGCTTTGGTGGTTGAGTCTGTGAAGTTAAACGTTTAAATGTAAAGTGCGGGAAACAAATCCCATTCGCGATCTTTAAAATTTGAAGACAGCATCACCGTTCTCCTTTCAATAAAACTACTTCTAGTTTATTGTACAAGCTTGTGAGTGAATCTGTTCCTGACACCTGGGGTTTGTCGGAAATGGCCAAGGATTCCATAGAACACAGCAGTGACAGTTAAAGCAGAATCTTAATTGTGCAATGTGAAAGTGGCCCTGGAAGAATGGAGGGAGGGAAGGGGTGGGTGGGTGAAAATTACATGATAGCTGCCTGTAATCTCAGAGGTGGGCAAGGTGCAGCCCCATGCCCTCCAGCATCTCACAGATGAAAACCAGGACATCTGTGGCCAAGTGGCATCAGAGTGTAATCAAGATGGCAAAAGATATTAATGTGAAAGAACACATGAGCTAGGAAAGGCTGCAGGAGCTCCCTTTTGCCTGATCCTACTGGGAAGGGCAATATTTCATCCTCTCCCCCTCCCACTGCTGAGCTAACTGAGTGCAAACTACTTTTGAACTCAGCTTGTAGTAACTGAGGTAAACAAAACAAAGGGGGAAAATGGGAGGAGGAGGAGGAGAGAGAAATTGGGACGTATTAAAAGCAGCTGAAAAAAAATAGGAGGACAGAGGATTAATCAGGACTGTCCCTGCTAGGGTTGCTAGATCCCAGGACCTGGCCCTGACTCTCCAGTTTTTATGGATCATTGCCAGGCAGTAGACGAAGGTACAAATTATCCAGTTTTAGGAGTCTCTGCTCCAGCCAAGGGGAAAGGGCTGTGTGCAGATCTCCAGTTAGCCAGGAGGTTAACAACTTGCTACAATTTCTAAGCCTTCACTGATGTGTTACTGTAACTTGCAGGTTCTCCAAAGGGGTCTATGAGAAAAGAAGATTTCCTTCTTCCCTCCCAGTTTTTGTGGCACCAGGGCTCACCCTCCATTCTGCTCTGTACCCATCTTATGGCTAATGTTCCTTCTCTTAACTCCTTAAGTAAGAAGGAATAATCCCCTCATTTAAACCTTGATTAGGGAACAGGTGCTTTTGCTAAGATTTTGCTCTTAATTTCCAAACAGGCAATATATTTTCCGTGTGTGTGTGTGTGTGTGTGTGTGTGTGTGTGTGTGTTTAATAATAAGCCACGAGCAGCAGTGGTGGGTACTTACTGCATGCTTAATAACATCACCAGCTGCTGTTCATAGGTCTCTGGTTTTGGTCTGGAAACCTCAGGGCCTGGGATGATCCTGACCTGCCAACCCTAATCCCTGCTAAACTAGGACAGTTGCAGCACTCTCAGTCATGGCTCACTGCGTGTAGTGGAGACACTGTAAAGCGCTTACTTTATGTAGAATGTCTGTCTATGCTCCAGGTGGACATTTAGATTCTGACTGAAGAGAAAAAGAAAGCCAGGTAATATATAGTCAATGGAACTTTATGACTGACAGCATTAGGAATGAGATCTACAGCAACATGTTCTGTGTCTCTGAGAAAGTGAATGCAAAACAGATTATCTCTCAACTTCAGAGACATCAGCTAAAAACTCTGCGGTCTGGATCATGGCATAGGGAAGTGTTGCTGACATGGGACTGTTTGATAGCTTTCCATTTTAAATTAAAAACTTTGAAAGGGCACCTGTTGTTTGGAAAATTTGACCACTTAATGTTTCTTTATCCATAGACCAACTTATTGAGTTCGCAGATAAAGTGCTACATAAAGTTCACAGTGCTACATTTCCTGAACATTTCTGATGTTGAAAAGCAAAGAACACTAATGAGAGTGCATGCCAAGTATGGAGGACTATAGGCCATGATGGGAGACATAAAACTAGAGCATATACATTCTTGTTAGCAGACTAAGGTGCAACATGCTACATTTTTCTGTCTTGTCTGTAGAAAAAAGATTAACCTCACTTCCCAGGTGGACTATCAGTCCTATTATTCCTCAGGTGGCTAAAATCAACACATGGTTGTATTTACATGCCCTCCAGTTGGCATGCCCTCCTGGCATGGCAGGAAGAGACCCTGTTAATCCTCTGTTTTTTCACTTTTTCAGACGTGTGTGTAAATGCCCAGTTTTTCTCTCATCCTCCCATAGGTTATTTCCCTTGGTACAAACTGAGTGCAAAGTGCAAAAGTAGTCTGCATACAATTAACTCAGCAGAAGGGAAAAGAGGAGGCAGAATCTTGCCTTTCCTAAACCCAGTCCATAAACTCCAGGGTTTCTCTACTTAAAATAATCGTTTTGAATGTTCTTCCCTATTAATAAGTTTTGCCTCTTGTTGTCTGACCACACCCACTCTGATAAGCCATGGCCACATGTGTCCTGATTTTCATCTGAGAAACCTTGGGAGATATGCATTTGTAACATAAAATCAGTGTGTGCCTTTATGGTGAAAGGCAGGTCATGTAGGCCATGGAAAATTGTAGAAGCCGCCCAAAGCCTTCATGTGTGTGGGAAATACTTAATGGAGGGGAGCCTGGAAAAAGAATTGCAAAGAAAGAGGCTTGGTTTTGTGTGAGCAGGCACTCTCAAATAAGGCACCTATTGTCTTCTTAAATTATATCAGTGTCTTTCTTGGAACTTTGTAGGCTGAGCTGCTGAAATAAGCTGCAAACTACATAACGCATGACTAAGAGTGTGCCAGAAGAGACATTTACAATTTTCAGTTCTAAAACAGAGCAAGTGGAGATGTCCAAAATGTCTCCGAAGTGCTCATCTTCATGATGCCAACCACTCAGAAAAAAACAAACAAACAGCCTTTGTGATTTGAGGCTCAGAGAGAGGAAGCAAGACTTCAACAATGGTGAGAAGAGAAAAGCAGGATGTAAATCAATCAAATAAATATCCCCCCCTCCACATGTGATAATAATATATCTTTAAATTTTGGAGCCCCTAAATGTACCAAATATGAAAGAGAGAGGGCTGCCCAGGTTAGGCAGGTGACCAAAAAGATGGGTTGAACTGATGTATGCTTTGTTATGTTTGCTCTGTAAATAAAGCCTTGGATTACTGAACACCTGCCCCAAAATATTTATACTTGAAAGATGACACAGCAACTTTCTTCTGAAACCTTCCCTTACCGTAGTCGTGCTGTAATAAATGGTTCACATTGTGAGCTGGCTGCCAGCTCCCACTCTGAGCTTTATAATCCTATCTGTCAGGGCCAGGACCAGCCCTGATATTAGGCAGAATTATGAGACTCCTCAAGAGTCTCTTGAAAGAGCAGCAAATACTTAATTATTCAATTTGTCGTTCTTGTATTTTTACTTCCAGAGACTGGGAGGTGTACCTGTGGGGTTTTCTACCTCATGTACAGAAATAACTCAGCAGGCTTCAGGTAGTGTGCATCTTGCCTTGGGTGAGTTTGGGTGGGGTGCGACTTGCTGCTTTGTACCATAAATATCTTGGGTTGCCCCTGGCAGGAGATTTCCAGGGGAGTGGCAATATCTTCCCCAGCCCAATTCTTCTTCCTAAAAGTTCTCTGTTTAATGGAAATAGGGGAGCTCTAGAACTCTATGCATCCTTCTAATATTAGGCCTACATCCAGATGCTATAATGTGTATGCTTTAACGTTTTTCTTTCAGTGGATCCTGGTAGCTACTGAATATGCTCAATCCTTGCTAGGCTGTCTCCCCCGTCCCACACTTTCTCTTTAATCTAAAGACTAAGGTATTTTTGCAGACCTGAGAAGTCTCCCAAGTATATTAAAACAGTTGTCTTTTCTATGGGAGGACCCATTTAGCTGTTAAACTGATAGGTACCCAACCATTTAGCTGTTAAACTGATAGGTACCCATTTAGCTGTTAAACTGATAGGTACCCAACCATACTAAAAAGAATGAAACTGCAGGCAGAAGGACCCATCATTCCCAGTGCTGTCAGAGGTACTTTCCCAGTTATACTTTTCCCCCCACGTGAATCCAATATTGGAATAGCAAGAGGTGCTTTCTAGGACTGCAGTACTGTCTGTGCAATCATATTTATGGCTTCCCCAGAAGGAGGTCATTAACTCACCTAACCTGTAGGCCCCCAGATTGCTCTCCAAGGTTTGTTTGTTCGCTTGTTTTTGGCCTGATATGGTTCATATCTGAACATGACCTTAGGCAAGAAATAGAGCCCTGAGCCTGGCGAAGGAGAAGGAACCATTCCCAAATCATCTGCTGGCTGACTTCTTACTTATGTTTTGTACTGTTGAGTGGACACAACAAAGCCTCAGAAAGTATAACATAAGGCTTCTTGTTGATCCTTTATGAATTTGGGTGAAGACTTGTTTTTGTTATTTGATCTTGCAAGAACATGCTGCTGGTTAATGAAAATTAACACTATGTTTTTTGATCCTGAAAGTTCTAAGTAAGATTGGCATCTCTCAGGTTGCTGCTGGTATTTATCAGCTTATGTCTTCTTATATCAGAAGTGAAAGATATGTGGATCTATAGAAGTTGCTGGTCAGCAGCTCCCATCATTCCTCACTGTTGGGTAGGCTGTGGTTGATGGGACCAGCAGGCCTAGAATATGTGGACAGCCACAAGTTGCCTACCTCATTTTAAGATTTACCAGAATTTACCCGTGTCTCAGAATCCAGGCATTCAGATTCTATCATGAGAAGTACATGAAGAGTAATGCTGAGACATGAGCTCACCAGGTTGCAGAGGCTTGAATTCACTGATGCAATTGGTTAGAATGATGAAAGGATTGGTATTCAGGAAATAGTATCCACCAGCAGGTCAGCCAAGTCCTTCCTGGAAGGCTGTCCATCATCATCTTTTAATAGCTCTAACACACTAATAATGTGCCAGCCTAGCCTGCCTTTTTCCAAACTCCTCACAAGTTTTCTATAGTTTTTTCTCAACTGCAGTTAGAAGCACAATTCATTCTGATACTCAGAGTGATCTATATCAGCTCCCTGGAACCTGGTCCCCATGCAGATCAGGTTCCAGAACTCCAGCCAGCTTCTTGCATGGGGGATTCTATTAGTAGCACCAGGATGAAAAGGCTTATTGAGAAGAAAGAGAAAAGGGAGCTGAATGCCATGTGCAGAACTATGATATACAAACCGAAAAGGATTTTTTTTTTTTTTTGCCAAGAGCCACAGAGCAGCTACAAAGCTTATGGACAGAGCACAAATATTGCATGAATCAATTCCTAGGTCCAGTCTCTGTCACCTTCAGTTAACCCTGGAGACCTACCATCATTCACACCAGATGTTCCACTCTTCCAAAGGGCTCCTCATGATTCCATGGTTTCACCCTCTTTAATATCTGGCTGCTGTTGCTCTGTCATCCATTGTTTCTCCTGCAATTCCAGACCAGTCTTCAAGCCCCAGAGCCAGTTCCTGAAATGAAGGCAAGCAAGTTCAGACTGCAAGCCTTGTGCCTGTTCAAAACCAAGGACTTAAAAATATTACACCTCCTCCCTGCAGTATTGTTAACTGAAAACAGTTGATAGGAAGGTGGGCTGATCTGAATGAAAGATATCTAAATCTTTAGTTAAATCATTAGTGTTTTAAATCAGTTTAGAATACATTGTTTCCGTCAGATTTCCTCTCTTTGGAATGCATATATTTCCTAAAGGAAGAGTGAATACTAACTAGTAGCAATTAAAACATATTGGTTTGTAATTTAATAGGACTGAAAATTAAAAACCTTTCACTGGGCAGTTCACCTGCATTTCCTATTGAATTGTGGCCCCTTAAATAATTATTTCTATTTATTTCCATCCGGGTAAAAGCATGACTACTAAGCAAAATCACTTACTGGAAAACTTCATTCATGTGGACTGAAGTTGCTCAGTGTTCACATATTTCAGTTGCAGACTTTGACAGTCATAAATATCCTGTGATCCTGTGACTTGGGTCACAAAACATACAGAGAGGTCTCCTTCTAACCAATTTACTTTCTAAACCTAGGAAACAGAATATGCTTTTAATCTTTCTCCAATTGTATTTGATTACATTTTAAACAACAGGTACCTTAATAGCCTATAGCTTATGAGCCATAACTATAATGTGGTTATGAGCTAGAATACATTTCTTTCTCTCATGGTTAAAATTAGAAACTCCTCCTTCCTGACTTCGTTGTAAAACTGGTGCCAAAGTAAATAGGTATGCTAAATATACATTCTGCAATGTATTTGCATAGAGATGAAAACAAACTGTTATTATTATGGAATGTAATTAAAGTGTCAACAGAACCTATGGAAAGAGTGGTGTGTGTCTATGTGCAGAGTCATGCTATGGCAGGAAATTAGGGAAAATGTAAATGGTAGCGGTTGGATTTCAGACTTTGACACTAGTGCTATTGTTGTGGACTGTCAAGTCATTTTTATTTTAGTTATGGCAACCCTAAGGCAATCATG
Organism: Iguana delicatissima; assembly: GCA_948472985.1. NCBI lineage: Eukaryota > Metazoa > Chordata > Lepidosauria > Squamata > Iguanidae > Iguana > Iguana delicatissima. The sequence goes on along the minus strand of CAOKZL010001454.1, from coordinate 319,365 downwards.
GGGTTTTCTTGGTAAGATTTTTCATGGTTATTAGAAATCATGGCCATTTTTGCTCAACATCACTATAATGTGATAGCAGCAGGTTGTTACCAGTCCTAGAGCTGTGTTACCACACAACATTGTCAATAACTAGCTGTTATCCTGTCCCCAAGCATTACCAAAGCGCCTTATACTAGTTCCAGAAAAAAACTGTTATGTGCCTCCTTTAGCACTTCAATCCCATCATCCGGCTCTGTGCAATACTGTAATAGCGCTTGATATCACTTCCTGTTGTCCAGGATCCAGCAGTGGGCAGCGTGTTGATGTGCCCGACTTGTCCCTCCCTCCCCAACTTCCATGGCATGGTAACTTTGAAATCTATCACCTTCCATGTTTATTTTAAAGTTCTCCTTTGTGTTAAAACTTTTATTGTTTTTTAAATATGTTTTTAATTATTATAGCATGAAAATGCAATAGTGTACTGCCTTGTAGTGTGGTTATAACAGTGTTGCACCAGCATGGCTTCCAAAGCGGGGTGGGGGAGAGATCAATCAGTGGTGGCAGAACAGGGTGAAGGCAGGGAAAGGGAGTGGCCAAGGACACTGTAGTGTGGCAGGAACACCAGTTGCAATTCTGCTACTCATTGACTTAAGGTGGAAGGGTGCAGCAAGCCTTGTTCCTAATCTGCTACCGTCACTCGAGTGGCAATGCCGGGCTTGTAACAGTACAATGCGCTAATGGTGTCTAGTGCAGAAACAGACCATGTTTCAAATATGTTTTAACTGTTTTAATCATTTTTTAAAAAAATAATATTGTTACTCAGTTCTTTTAAAAACTTTTGTAAATTAATGTTATATCTTGATCATTCTAAATTATTGTAAGCTGCCTTGAATCCTATCTTGGGAGAAAGACAGGATATTAAATAGATAGATAGATAGATAGATAGATAGATAGATAGATAGATAGATAGATAGATAAGAAAGATTTGTTCGGGGGGGTTATCTTTCTTCGCTCTGAAGCTGAAAGAGTGTGACTTGTCCCAGGTCACTTAGTGGCTTTCTAAGGCTGAGCAGGGATCTGAACCCTTGTCTCTAAAGTCACAGTCCAACACTCAAACACCACATTAGCTCTCTTGCCATTGAGATTACTGGTTTTCTACTACAGAAACTAGACCATGAAACTTCTAAACCTCAAAACAAAGCCTCTACTGACACCAGAACTTCCTTCTTTTTTCCTATTGCCTTCTTCTTCCTATTCCTTTCTCCTTCCTGCCATGCTATCACCATAGAGACCCACTGTAGTTGCTATCAGAATTCTATGGGAACATCAGCAGTGGCCACCTAAATCACCTAATTCACTGAAGTCAGGAAAATTTATGGCAGTACAATCTCCTATCTGATCTTGGAAACTAAGCAGGGACGGCCCTGGTTAGTACTTGAATAGGAAACCACCAACAAATACCAGGAGCTGTAGGTTATATTTCAGAGGAAGGAACTGATAAAACCACCTCTGAGTATTCCTTGCTTAAGAAAAACCCTATGAAATTCGTGGAGTCACTTTAAGTCGACAGGCCACTTGAAGGTATGTACCCACACAATCCTCCTCCCCCAATATGCTGCCCTTTACTGCATATGTTTCTTTCACCTCTGTATTCACTTTGGCCATTACCACCCTGCACTATTACGGTGTTATGATTCCACTTTCAACATCCTTTGGAATCCTGAGTTTGCAGTTTAGGGAGAGGCCTTTAGAATTCTCAGCCAGTGAGCTCTTTGACCTCAATAAACTACAACCCTGGAGTTCCACAGGATGTTGAAAGTGGAATAATAGCACTATAACAGTGTAGGGCAGAAATGGCCTTTGTCTTCAGTGGTTTTGAAATGTTCAATACTAGGTTTTAATAACGATAATACCATCAAGAAAAGAAATAGCTTGATATATATCCATGTTATTTAAGAGCAATTACCATTTACTTTAAAACAAACTCTTAAAATATGGCATGCAGCTTTTGCACATTCATTTTAGGTTCTTTCACTGTTTCTTAAGGTAACTTGAAAGGACCTGAGTCATCTGACATGGGAGCTCTCTTTGTTCTGCTCAGGTTGATGTGACAGCCTTTGTTCTTTCACTTTAACTCAGTTTTTACATTAAGGGCAAGATAAAATCCATTATCAGATAAAAGACCTTTAAAATGGGTGGGATCTTCATTTCTTTTTTACTACTAAACAAAGAGTTTGTGTGGAATTTGGCAAGGGTTTGGTATTTTAATAGGACGCACATATAATTTTATTATTAAGTGTTAAAAAGGTCAATATCCTCCAACTAAGTGCCAAGTTACAACACCACATTTTATAGAAAAGCCATTTAGGGCTGGTCATGGGAAAAGATCGTAAGACAGGAATTCCTTATATAAAGACAGGAAGGGGACAAAATATTGTTCGGTAGTTTAACTTTCCTACTCGATACTGTCAAATATTGCACTAACTTCACAGTCCCATTCTCAAGGGAAATGTTAATTATTTGGGAAAACACAGAAAACTGATAGTTCCACCATTGTCTCCTCTCTGGCCATTTAAAGGATGTCCAAACTTTAAGAACAATCATACATATAAGCAATTTGTTGATGCAAGCAAACAAGTGTGGATATAATTAGAGATTTCTTTACAAAAGATAAGCCTCTGGAGGCTCATCACAAAAGAAACCAGAGAGTTATGACCGGTTTGGTCTCAAACTGCTGCAGTTGTATCACTGGTCTGACATATACACAGATCCTCAGGACCAATGTACAAAACATTCTGTGTAAATTATTCCCATATATCCAAAGGGCTAATTTGGAACACCTGCAAAGCCATCACAGAAGACTCATTTCAAATGCACAAAGGGGCAAAATTAATATGGGACTTAAGTTCCCCCCCTTTAAAATCTATTTCAAACTGGAACATGGGAAATTTGAACCACCCACCATCAATTTCCACTCTCTCAAAATAATTATTGATCAAAACAGTTCATTTCATGCCTTTCAACAGCTGTTCAGCCACACAACATTAATAGTGTGGTTTCACACAAATATTGGAGATAGCATGTAGACAGCAAATTATGGATATGGAAAGGCAGCACAACTTAGAGGCAACTTCAAATAATATATTAACTGACACTGCACTGATACCCTACAAGCCAGCTAGTTATTTTTATTTACTTTTAATATCAAATCAACGTAGAGCTTTTACTCTTGCCCTATTAAATGCTTTCCCATCAGCAATACAAGAAGGGAAGTTTAAAAAGATTCCATACGACCAACGTAAATGCCCCTGCAATTCTGGTGAAATTGAAACAATAACTCATGTTCTTCTGCACTGCCCTTATTCTCTTGAAATCCGGGAAACACTTATTGAACCATATATAAAGGCATTCCCTGGACGTTCAGAGGCCTTTTATACTCTCCGACTGATGTCAGGGCAAAATACAGGGATGTTGACCAAGATAGCAAAATTTTGTGCCGCTGCAATTAAAATTCGTGAAAATAAGGTTTTAGTAAATGCTTAAGTTTTATTATAGGAATATGTACCTATATTTTATGGTTGATATCACATATTTTATACGATTTATGTTTACATTTATATTTATACTTGGCTAATGCTACCAGATGTATGTATATCATGTATGTAGATGGATTTTCGAATTTGGTCTTTGACCACAATAAAAATTGATTGGATTGGAGATAGCATGGGGGCACAGGCAGTTTGGAAAATATGTGAGTCTTTTCCCCCAGAGCATTGGAATTTTGTGATAAACTGGTTAAAATCAAATGATGAGAGAAAATATTGCTTTCTCTGCATTTTTGAAAATACTCTTAGTCTTTGATGGAGAAAATTCAGGATTGCCACATGAAAGACTGATTTCAGTTTTGAACAGAGTTTCTAGACCTGAAACAGTAAGATCTTGGAAAACTGCAGAAGGAATCTCTTCCAATGCTGGTTGGATAGACTTTTGTGGACTGCTTTTGCTGAAAGATTGGCAACAAAATCTCAATTAATGAGACCAGAAAAATCAAGAGACAACCCTGAGAAATATAGTGCTTATTGGCATATTACATTTTTAGATCAAGGTCTACCATTGATACAATATCTTCTAAAATCAGTAGAGTATTGAATATAGGGAGAAACATGTTTCATTGATACAGTGGAGGGAGTGGGAATAGATGTAATGCTGACTTGACTTCCATTATGGACAAGAATCAAAATAAGCTGGAGTGGGGTGAAATGATATTTTCTTGCTCCATCTGGATATTACTATGAGTGAAGATGAAGGCAATATGATTATTGTTATTGAGAGGTAAGCATCCATGTGATTTTAAAAAAGTTTCCTTCAATAGTTGATCAAGTCATAACAGGAAGACCAGCATAAACTCCAAACAGATACTCCCTAGTTAGGAACAAGGTTACCATTACTTGTGATCTCAGTCACCTACCTTGGAGGGTGGCAGATAGGAGTTCCTCCCTCTTACGTGCACCTGTACTTTGTTGACTGATGAGTCATATAGTCAAACAGCATCTGCTGGCAAAACACATGGCCACAAGGTGAGGAAGAAGCAAGACAGCTAATGCTCAAGAAGATTGGATGGTAGGAGGTAGCAAAGAAGTGGCAGTTTCTAATTCCTGCCCAAAGGCGTAAGCCAGGGTTGCAGAACTTGTGGCCCTCCAGATGTTGTTGGACTCCAATGCTTACCAGCCTCAGACAGCCTGACCAATGGGGAGGGATCATGGAAAGAGTAGCTCATCAGCATCTGGAGGTTCACTGCTTCCACGCCCACGCTCTGAAATGAAGTGTAGGCCACAATGAAAATTCAGATGGGTGGGATCAGTGCTTAGAGAACAGCATTTCAGAGAGGAAAAGGACACGACATTATAGAACTATGTTTGCCTAATAACACACACCTTAAAATTTATGCACCCTGTCATGATTAAACCAAATTGCGTGAGTATAGGTTTGTCTGTGATTGAAGCAGGTACCTGTTGACAGTGCCCATGACAAATGTCATAACTCCATATATTAGGGTTATAGACTTCAGTGCAAGTTACACCCGTCAGCTTCATACAAGTTAAAGCCGTTTCTCAAGTCACAAATTCCTGCCTCCTTTTGAAAGGAAAATGGTATAGGGTTAATTTCAACAATATTCCACCCAGTACATTTTCTTCATTTTCCTACCTTCCAGCATTCAAATGGCATTCCCAGCACTCTTTGGTGGCCAGCCCATCTATTTACCTAAAAAACCCAAAGGACAGGTGAAAGGGTGAAGCTTGTAAATTTTATTAAAGTCTCCCAATTACTTCCTCTATATATTGAGGGCTGCTTTCTTGTCTGCATGTTGTTTTAAAACTTTTCTTTAGATGTGGTTAGGGCAGTTGCAGTCTGAAGTGATTAATTCTATCAGTTCATTGATTTATATAGGGAAAGAAACTTAATTTATGAATTAGGATGGCAGTTAACAAGCATTCATCTCCTTCTCCATCATCTTAGAAGAGTGCTGGATCAGGTTTATTGCCCTGGTGAAGGGTGGGGTGGAAATCTGTCCTCAGTGCTCTCCAGAAACCACTCTGTACATAGTCCACAAGTAGACTCCACTGCCATATTGCCTCAAGATGCTGATGCTGCTTTTGACTCTTTGACTTCTGTGGATCACCTAGTTTGCCATCTACTCAAATGACATTCCTGACTTCTGGAAAACAGAGCCTGCACTCTGGTGTTAAATGGCATGATGGATCTTCTAGGCTTCTTTAGGTCAGAGACACATTTTAGATCAGTGGTTCTCAACCTGTGGGTCCCCAGATGTTTGTAGACTTCAGCTCCCAGAAGCCCCAGCCACTATAGTCAATGCTCAGGGCTTCTGGGAGCTGAAGTCCAAAAACATCTGGGGACCCACAGGTTGAGAACCACTGTTTTAGATTGTCCTCTGAATGACACTCACCTATACCAAGACTGTAACAGCTATGGCCCTTGGGAAGTCTTTCTGTGGTTCTCAAAGGCCATTTTCCCCATAGTACATCTGTTCCTTTGTTTTTGACACTGCTGTGACTATTGTAATAGTCTAGATAGCTATCTCAACGGAGATTTCTGGGAAAGAAATACACTGGGTTGGGTGGGTGTGCACACGCATGCACAGGTTCATGCGTGCATGTGACCACTGTCCCTCCATCATTGATCCTGGATATGATCCTTGGGGCTAAAAATTTTCTGCATCCCTAAGATAGGCAGATGGGTGAAGACAGATGTATATATAGACACACACACAGTATACCTCACTTTTGTTCTACCCCATTCACATTATTAAAATTTTCTTCCAGTCCTCATGTTGTTCTGTACTCCACAGTAGTCAATTATACAGTTCATGGGCAGCATGCCAGGTATTCCCCAGATTCTTCAAAAGCCACCCGCCCAGCCCATTTTTTTTAAAGGGGGGGCATTCTTTGTTTCCAAATGGTCCATTACTGTTCCTAGAGGCCTCCAGGACTGACAGACTGTACTTAAAGCCTCATCCCATCTCACATCTCACATCTCTCTCTCTCTCTCTCTACACACACACACACACACATAAAAAAATAAATAAAAAACACACAAAAAATCAGGAGTTTGCTACTGGAACTTACTTCTGATTGATTTTGTCGCTGAAAAGGCAGGAAAAACACCATGTTTTTCGGCACTATTCAAAGTGGTGGTCAATGGACTGATAACAGTCCACAAGCTGTTGGCTGCCCGTCCCTGCTGAGTTTCCAGGATAGAAAGAAGCAGTGGTATCCAATGGACACAAATATGGTACCAGTCTCTGGCATATTGGCAAAAAAATTGCTGTCTCCCACATCAGATAGTTTGTGCTGCACTGGGATAACCTACTGCAGGACTGTGAGTGAAAATTGGCTCCTCAGTCCCTCATAGCTGCCCATGCATGCTCTACGTTCATCTCAAGCTAATGAATTTTCCCCTCCTGGTTTACAGTGAAGGAACTGGCTGACAAATTCTAAACATCAGCTCTCCCTCCCCCAAAAATGTATAAACAGCAAATGGAGACTAGAAGGAAAGCATATGAGTTAGGATGATGGTGTCAAGAACTTCAAAACTGCCTTATTAGAATTAACTATTTCCCACCACTTGCACATCAGAGAGCAAAAGCAGTAATTAGGAATGGCTGTGTACCAAATGCAGGAGACCTCTGTATACCTCAGCATGCTCGGAAGTTACTAAAGGAACAAATGGAATCTTGTCATCTCAGACATGTGATCCTGCTTATGAACTGGAATAGCAAACCGCTTATTGCCATAAACTGTCAAAACAAAATCTCATGTTTTATAGGGCTCATTTAGCCAGGATGTAGCCAATTATACCATATTTACAGAGCATGTAATAAAATGGTTTTGATATGGCTGAAATTAGTTAGTTAAGCAACAAAATACACACTTAAGAATAGCATAACAAGGATTGCTAAAATGAACAACATTCATTTAAAGATTTACTGTATTTTCTTTCAGAGAAATAAGGTGTAACTAGATGTTTCTGGCAGAAAAGATGTTCATTCTTATCAGTTAGAGGCTATGATTTAGACTGTGATGAGATAGAAAAGTCTCTTTTAAAAAAGGACAAAACAAAAACATTCATTTAGACTTACCGCATCTCCTCAAATCACTACCTTATGAGGAAATTCTAAGAAATGGAACCAATGCACCATCTAGTGCTAGGATGATAGATTTGCAAGCCAGTATCTCTTGAACATCTGACTATGGGAGTTACCATTAAGCCCCATGATTTGTTCTGACATTTTGAAAAGCAAATCCAGAAACCAGGAACTGGCAGGGCTGAATCTGGAGAAGATGACTGATTCATAGGGACAATGAGTGTTTATTTGGGGAGAACAAAATGTGGACATTGCTCCTGAATAAAACTTCTATACCCAAAATAAAATATTCCTTCAGTCCCAAAATTTCTAGCATTGCAATAACTAAAATCTTCAGCTAAGCATTTAGAAATACAGTTCAGGCATCCAAAGAAAAGGGGTAGGCAACGTTACCAAAGAGATGCAAACAAAGCAAATATAAGAATTCTAAGTATGAATGCTTTTCAGTGTCTCATTCTTTGCAGTGCCAGAAAGTTGTAGGTTGAAATAAAATATCATTGGGGGCAGAATTATTTTGGGGGCAATATGCTCACTTTGTCCCCCTTCCTTCTCTGGCTACACTCTTGTCTAGCATTATGCATTTTCTGCTGTCTGCGTGGGGGGCGGAATATAAGGAGACAAAGTGTTTTTTTTTCTTTCTTGAAGGAAGAAAAGCAAAGGTGGAATTATTTTTAGTAGACAAGCAGCAGGAAAGGAAAGGGTTAAACTGAAAATGAAGGAAGACTACCATTTCTGGATGTCCTGATCATCCACAAACCTAACCAACAATTGGGCCACACAGTTTACAGAAAACCTACACACACTGACAGATATCTACACAAAAACTCCAACCATCACCCAGAACAAAAAAGGAGCACAATAAAAACTCTGGTAGACCGTGCAAAAAGAACCTGTGAACCCCACCTCCTGCAAAACAAACTGAACCATCTGAACTGGGCTTTACAGGTCAATGGTTACTCTGGTTCAGACATCAGAAGAGCCTCAGGACCCGGAAAAAACCACAGCAGTGAAGATAAGCAGCCAACCAAAGGGAATGTGTTTTTACCATACATCAAAGGGGTCACTGACCGTATAGGGAAACTGATGAAGAAACATAACCTCCAAACAATCTACAGACCAACCATGAAAATTCAACAGATGCTACATTCAGCAAAGGACAAGAGGGATCCTTTAATTTCTGTGGGAGTTTACCGCATACCTTGTAGCTGTGGGCAGGTCTACATAAGGACTACAAAACGCAACAGCCAAACATGAATCAAAGAACACAAAAGACACTGTAGACTGATCCAGACAGAAAAATCAGCAGTAGCAGAACGTGTCATAAACTGACCTGGACACAGAATGCTTTTTGAAAGCACAGAAATTCTGGACCATTTTGACAACTACTACGTCAGGCTACACAGAGAGGCCACTGAAATTCATAAACACATAGACAATTTCAACAGGAAAGAAGTTACTTGGAAAGTAAACAAAATGTGTCTACCGGTACTGAAGAACACTGAAATCAAGACTCAAAAATCTGCCAATGAACACCACCCAGACTCTGAAGGTCCCTCTACAAGAAACAATACAGTGGATGGCTAATGTAATTAATGCACTGTTATGCATATCCCCTGACTAACAATACAACCCTGGGGGACATCCCATTTAACAATAGGCCATCACACAGGCCAACTATAACACATGCAAATTGCTCCCTCCCACCTGAGGACTACACAAGTATATATACTCTGTCTCAGTTTAATGCCACCAGATCCTCTGAAGATGCCAGCCACAGATGCAGGTGAAACATCAGGAGAAAATACTAATAGAACACAGCCTCAAAGCCTGGAAAATCCACAACAACCTATTAAACAGTCTGTTTCTCATCTGTTCCCAATTTCATCTTGCCTGGGTGTAGAGATATGAGCAGAAGGTAAAACAAAACAGCACTTTCCATTGTGTGTGCTTTGGCCCATCAGCAAATCTACACTCAAACTATATTTTTCGACAAATGGTTAATACACACTATTTGCTTCTGACCAAACCAGTGTAAACACACAGAGATGCCCAAATTGAAGCTACATAAAATGTGTATGCATATAGTAATGTTATTCTGAATCTGAAATAATATTGTCACTGCTCTGGCATTCACAACAAATTGTGACAAGAGTACTGATAAACTGAGCACATAGAATAAACATCCATTTATGTGCCAGTTCTAGAATGTTTCAGATTTTGGATAATGGTCTATGTATGGTAATGAATACTACCCAGCTCATACATATCTGCCATTAAATGTAGAAAATGTTATTTGACCTCTTCTGAGAATGAATTACAACATTTTGAAAGTGTTATATCAAAATCCTTTGTTTCCAGTTTTTTGACCCCCCCCCCGCTCTTTTTTTTTTTGTCTTTCAGGAAAATCTCCTGAAAATTTAAAAGAAATCCTGGACAGCTTTAAAGGAAGAAAGGTAAAAGACATGAAAATATCTGCAGAATGATTATGCTAACCCCCTCCCCAAACCAATAGATAACGTTGGGGAGGTCAGCAGTCAGGCCAGTGTTGAGGTAAAAAAGGGTTAAGCTGGTTGTGGCAAAGGCCTTGCTCTTCAATTTGTGGAAAAAGATGACTTTGTTAATTTCATTCAGTCTTCTGGGGGGGGAGCTCTATCCCTCCTGTGTTTCAAGACTATGAGAAATACAACTGAGATAATGTAGCGTGAATGAACAATTATGCATGGTATGTCGTATGTAGCAGCAACTGTAGACAGCTGCATCAAGGGCACAAAGTTTCCTGAGGGGAATAGCTCATTGGATAAAGCATCTTAATGGCCCCCAAACATATGACATCCTTTGCATGTTGCATGTATCACACACACTATCACTGGCTCAAATTTTGTAAAAACGTTTCAAGAATCAGAAGAGGGTATTGAAAACTACAGTGATGATGAGAACAGAGAGTAAGGCCATTTCTGCACAAAAGCCCCTCCCTAAACTACAAACCCCAGGATTTCATAGATACTGAAAGTGGAATAATAGCACTATAACAGTCTAGTGCAGAAATGGCCTAAGATGAATTTTGTACCTGTCTCTAAGATCCTGGACAAAGGCAACAAGGAAGGGGCAACAGTGGCAGAAACTCCATACTCAATTGCTTCTACAACAAAAGTATCTTTGCTACTTCTTCAACCTTGTGGCAAAGCAAAACTTGAAAACCAAGATTTCTAATCCCAGAAAAAAAGAAAGAAAAAGAAACAGTCTCATAATCTCAGCCTTTCAAGTAATACTTTTGGCACTTGATGGAAAAGTGCAAGAAGCTGTGGTGTCGTACATTTGAAGATTCAAAGTAAAACTGGATGGAATTCAGTGTCCAATGTGCTGTAGCCGTTACCGGGTCTCCTGTTTACTGTGCTGTAAAAGTAGATGACATGCTGAAATAAAATTTAAATGCCTAGTCCACCAGGCTACTCCAAGCAAATATGGTTTAACAGTGTGGCGGTGCTGTGAGGCTAAAATACCCAAAGAAGACATTTACTTGAATAACCAGGCTGGCATCTTGCAAAGTCGAGCTGGGTCACACAGTGATGGTAACCTTAGCTGTATCAAATTTCCATATTGAATGACATGTTGTGAGATACAATTTTGCTCACTGGAATAGATCAGGTGGAAGGTTTGCTATCCAAGGCCTAAAGTATAGTGGCATCATTCAACAGAATACACCATTCCCAATGCACATTACTTCTAGGACAGCAAATGAAACCAACAGATGGTGTGCCATGTGTGCGAAGTAAGTTTGCAAGGATCACTGTAGCATCATCTAAGTTACATGTTCTGATTTTCCACAATGGTTAGCACAAAGAATAACCTTTCATTGGGTGACATTTTCCTCAGCAGGATTTTTTTGTTGTTATTGTTGTTAGAGGCGAAAATTACCTCAATGGTACTTACTATTCATGCTAGTTCTTCTAAATAAAAAGCTCTATTTGCTATTTTTGGGGTTCACAACAAAGCTTTCCTGTATTGATATACCTTTTTTTGGCACAAAGAGACATCTATTAGCTTGTTGATGTTGTGCCTTTGAGTTATTTACAACTTTATGACCCTTAATTGAACTATCACAAGGTTTTCTGGGGCTGAAAGTATGTGACACGACCAAAGTCACCCAGAGGGTTTCCACAACTCAGTGGAGAATTGAACCCTGGTTTCCAGAGAATTGAACCATAGTTTCCAGTAGTCTAATACTCAAGACTACTACACCATGCTGGCTCTAAGTACTTGACAACAAATGTTCAACCTCATGTCTTTTCTAGCTCCTAGTGCTTGGGTATTGCAGAATATCCTTAATCGTACACCCAGAAGTACTCTCATGGATATGGATCACTTTTGTAAACTGAAATGCATTGGAATTCCCCTAGAATCAAAAAGTAACTCCAAAGTCATTCAGTGCATTAAAAAAAAAAATCCATGCAGTTTATTACAAAAACAGCAAACTTTCCTTCTGACGTCAATTGATGGCAGTAAAATCTTTATTAGCAGGGTTTGATCTGAGATACAATTCCACCACATTATGCCACATCAGTGATGGGAGAAAATCAGTCATATGTACATATTTCCTAAAAGTAATAGGCTAATTATTGAATTATAATTTAATTCTATAGATGACTGTAAATCCCACTTGAGTTTAACTGGGCTGCCTTTGAATGCTTCAGAATCTTCTATCCTTTACTATGAAAATTGTAAGAAAAAATTGTCTAGAATGTATAAAGATGTTTCAAATGTATGTTGGAGATGTGAACACCACAAAGGGACATTCTATCATATGTAGTGGATGTGTACAAAAGCTAAAAAGTTTTAGGCTCAAACACATACCTTAATGCAGAAGATTTTGAAGGTTAATACTCAATTTAGACCTGAACTATTTTTACTGGGATTGATGGAGAAAAAATGGAAAGGAATTATGGAGGACTATTACAATATATGACCACAGCAGCAAGACTGACACGTGTATAGAAATGGAAGAATGCATTAATACCAATGAAACAGAACTGGTGGTTAAAACTGAATGAGTTGAAAGCAACAAATTAGCTGCTTTGATCAGAGAAAAATCATCTGTGACATTTTCGAAAGAGCAGGAAATCCTGACTGCCTTTTTGCAGAAAAAAAGAGGAGAATAATATGATAACTAGGTTTTGATAATTACTAGGTCTGAATTACAGGAAGAAGTGTATGAAATATCTATTAGTAGGAGAATATTTTATATACTAAGACCTGTAACTGCTGAAAAAAAGTTGGAAGTCATTGTATTTTTCCTTTTTCATTAAAAATCTCCCCCCCCCACATATCTTTTAAATGTTGGTGGATACTTTTAATAAAAATATATTTTTTTAAAAAAAGACTCTTCTGTCATTCACTCTAAGAAACTCAGTAATTTTGTTGGATAAGAATGTGTTTCCAAGAATTACCTACGTGTGATATCCAACTGCTATAGGGGAAAATGTAGGTTACTCAAATACTATACTGGAATCCACTTTGACCAGCCAGTGGTAGTGGGAATCAAACACCATTCTCAGTCTCTCTCACACACTTTCCCATATGCCACATTCAGGCTGGTATTTTGTGGTCTCAACTAGAGTAGACCTATTTAATCAATTGTTGAATAGTAGGTCAACACACAGGTAAATCCCACAGACTGAATGGTTCTACTCTAGTCAGGACTCTCAGGATTTAGGATACTGTCTGTTTCCTTCCTAAGTTTAATGCTGATCTCTATGACCTTCTTGAACCTACATTTTCTATCTGGAGTGAGGGCAGGGGCGGAATATGGTGGAGAATCTTTGATTTTTCAAAGGTCCAGATTTTATGAAAGAAATACATTAATGTACATCAGCATTCTTCAAGTATGAAGTCTAGCCGTCACTGTGCCAACTTCTCAGGAAGGTCCTCCACACAGGGAAATTTACATAAGCCATGCAACAATGAGAAAGTAATGCTAAAGGTATTTCCCCACAGCCTTTCCCTAGTTATGTGCTCTTCTCCGCTATCACACTCAAATATAGCTATTCTGAAAAACAGTGCAGTGTGTTTCAGCACAGATGCAGTTCTGGACAACACCTTTCTGGGTAACACCTTTCCAGACACAGAAATGAATGTGACCTCACAGCCTGTGCTTAGTGGGAGATAAAGTTTTACACATACACATATAAATAAAATGAGGATAAGGATCTAAAGCAGAAAGTTCTTTTTACTGGTTTGGAACAGTTCCTCATAATGATGAGCTCAAGGCACAATAATGCTTTACTTCACTTTAATTCCTGTACTGAAAAAAGTATTTTCATAATTACTGCCATTTTTCTTACATCAACATAGTTCTCCTTATTAAACAGGCAAATTTAAAGCAAATCTAGAAGCATCCCCTTCCTGACAAACAAATCATGATCAAATATTCTCATTTGTTCAAAAAGGTAACAAAGGTATATCTGGAAAAATGCCTTGACATTTATTTGTAAACTTTAAATTCTAAAAGAATGGCAAAGTACAACAGACCGCCACATTTTTATCTTAAAAATAACTACAAATCTGCACATGAAATACAGAAAAGTTTATTATGGATGTACCCCACTTTTTATCTGGTGAAAGAAATCTGAGGCAACAATTTGGTGCATTACAGAGAAGCCAATATACAGTAGCTGCACACCACGATTCATTTTTGGATCACAACTAGCATTCTCACTATGACTGTTAGTACAGAAATGTTCTGCAATTAGAAAAAAATGAGAATTCTCTCATGCTGTACAATACCATGTGCAAGTGTGTGTGTCCTAGACGTTCAAAAATAAGGAACCCAATCAGTTTAATTTCTTCTACACCCAAACTGCTAGGCTGTAGATCCTGGAATGTTCAGCACACATTTTTTATAAGCTCCAGACATAATTTAAGTGCTTCTCATGTGCAAACCATTACTGACTAAAGCTTTTCAAAGGTCATTTAATTACAGATATGAACACCCTCTGCAAAGATATGAGAATATGCTATAGGACCCCAGAGGTCATTACAGATTTGCTAACTTTAAGAAAGAGAAATGCTATATTTCACTCCAGTAGTTCTAGTCCCTGATGAGGTTCTCCTGATTGAAGGCATTTTATTTGTAGGAAATAGACCATTCTTTGACAGATGCATCATGAGATGTCGTTACCAAGGTGTGTTCATCCAGCCATGCCAAGCTGCTTACATGATGTAATCTGTGGGCATCTGGCAAAAGGAAAGCAAAAGGCAAAATGAATGTCTGCAACTAGTCTCACCTCAACAATTTACTCTTAAGAAACTGTATTATGATGACCAACATTTATATATGTACATCCCTTTCCAAATAATGTTTTCTCACCTGGTACACCTGCACCACTGTTGTACCCCATGTGCTACCACACTGGCAGATCTTTCTTCCACTCAAGAGCTTAGAGATCTTATCTTCCAGCACCTAAAAGTCTGCCTTTCCCTCATGCCCCCATGCATGCTGATGCTTCTGCTAAGAGATGTCCGAGCACCAGTACTGCAGCGAAGAGCTGCAACGAGACCACTGTTGAGTGGCAATGCATGAGAAGAAAAGGTGGCGTAGCAGAGGTAACATCAACAGACTATAGTAGCCACTCTTCACTTCCCTCTCTATATACAGGCAGAATAGTGGCCTTGATTGCAAACCATGCTTGAAGATCCTATTTAGTGATCTCAAGTCACCTTCACACAGACTTTATTTTTTGAGGAAAATTATAGGTCTGAAGAAATGCTTTCACCTCTGTAACAAATATATCTATAAACAAGAGACTTTAGACTGGCAAGTACTCTGTTATCAAGCCAAACCTGCCTCATCCTTCAGAATTACAGATATCTGTAACCAAAATATATATGTACAGTTACCTTGTATTTTGACTCTAGTCTCTGGGTCACTCAGTGTCCAAACATACACCATCATATCCATGCCCCCTGAAGCAAAGTGTTCATTATCTGGCGACCACGCAATGCAGACAATTTTTGCATGATGCCCATAAAATAAATTATGTTCCTATTTGGATAAAGAAAACAAACAATACAAAAGAGACAATCCATAATTTTGCAAACAATTTTTAATCCTAAAAGGGAATAACTTGTCAACAAAACTATAAGATAAATAAAACATGATACAAGAAGATATGAATACCCCTATTTAATGTCCCTTTAAAAACTAGATTTAAATAGGTATGCAAATGTTTAGTGAGACGGACGACAGGTTTAAAAAACCTTGCCATTCTTAAGGCAATATGCAGTTCTTCTACTGCTTGTCTAGTAATCCAAACACTACCAGCTTTGTATTTGCAACCCCACCAAAAAACTATCAATATTAGTCATGCCCAACTGTTTTTAAATACTCAAATAAATCTCTTTGTGATGGATATGTGGAATAAAATATCAGACGCTCTCAAGTACAAGGTTACAAGATTTGCTTCATTTTCAGTTGAATTCAATGTCAGTCAAAGATAGTTTGTTTCTTGTTTCTGAGAAATAAAAGTAAACAGAGTGAGGAGGTCACACAATAGTACTTACCGCATAGCCATCAGCCACACTAAATACAGAGACAACTTTGCTTGCATCTGTGACAGCAAGAAAGGCACCGTCATGGGAGTAGGCCAGATCTGTCACAGGGCCTTTTGCTTCCAATATCTTTTCATCTCTTTTTAGAGAAGTTCCCTGAATTGCATACAAGTAAACGTTTCCATCCTAAAAAATCAATATATTATGAAGTTAAACTCCATTTACTGTGTACAAATGCCTCAAAGTTTTTGCCAGTTTTCAAATTTTCTATTGTCTATACTGGGAAATGTTAGGAACGTGTTATCTGTTTGCACCTTATGCCTTTCAGAAAATCAAATGGGTAGAGGAGTACCCCCTTCCTTAAGGACTTGGGGAAAATGTTATTTTGTGACATTATAAAACTCAAAATACAACTATTTATAAAATTGATACCTTGCAACCAAATAACTTGAAATGCAGTTTCTATTATTTGTTTAACGAGGTTAACAATTGCATTCAACTTCAAACAAGTATGATAAAAAAAATTCACACGTACAGCAAGTCAAAATACACAATATTGAGATGTATCCTTATCCACATTTGTTCAAATTTTTTGAACAGCCACATCACATATTTCAAATTTTCATGAAAATTAATGGTATACTTTATTCAGGCTTATCAACGAAGGTATCCTTCACTGAAATTCTGAACAGCAATAAAAGGTTATTAAGGTTTAAAGCCTTTGACAACAACTGCTGGCAGAGATACCTTGTGCAAGTTTTGTTTCATTTTGAAGGTGTGCAAAGCTATCAGTATGCCAATTTTTTTTTCATCTATTATGTATAAATTGGTCTACATGGTTTTAAATCTGCAGCTTGTACAGATACAACATTGCTCACATATTGATTTATATATAAATAACTGTGTACACATAGCCTTAATTCTGGTGTTCAATCTTTTCTTGGAGGGAGGTCAACAAATTGTTCTCTGATCAGTAATGATGTTGTACAATGTTGCAAACTGGGATTCTTTGAAACATACCTTTCAAGCACCCACACTCTTCCTTGAACTTTTGGGCAGAAATCCTCAGAGGATCAAATGGCCAGGATTACCAAGTATGTTCCACAGTATTCCCATCTTGTACTACCCTATGAAGCATTACAGGCTTAAGCATATTGTGTACTGTAATTTTTGTGAAGCTTGAACCAATGGGAGATCATAACTCTGGTCTTAAACTGGCTTTTCCACTGATAAACAAGTAATCGAACATGTGCTTTTGAGTATCTATTAAACATTTACTGGGACAAAAAGCCTACGGGCAAAAGCTGGCCGTGTGACAAGGAAGATTCTACCTTAGAAAGCATCCAACCATCATGCTACCACATTCACTGCCATCCTGCTACAGTGCCTGCCAAACGCTCTTACTTACTGTTCCTCCAACTGCTGCCATGCCACCTCCAGGGTGAACTGCTACTGCTTCTGGTTCAAAACCAGGGTTATCAACCACAAAGCATTTCTTCTTATCTTTCATCAAGACAATCTGCAACGGCAGAGAAGAACTCAATTCATTCCTATTTCCCTCAAAATAATGTTCTGATTAAGGGCTATGATGTTTTTACTATTATGAAATGATCACATTCTTACAATGTTACACTAGTAAAGCTTTGTGTTTCTTTACAATAAAATTACATTGTAAAAAGAAGAAAGAAAAGGGGGGCTTCCTACTATGTAGGTTCAAAAGATTTGCAACTTGGGCTCCTTCCATTCACCCACCGCAATTCTATACAAGTGGAACTTGTCACTTCTACCTTGCACACTCAATTCCCCTTGGTAGGGCAACAATGAAAATGGGGTGTAGACATTTGTCTACATGGCCATAGTGTTATGTGTGAATGTGCCTTACAAGAAATTGGAGAAACCGCAATGCATGATAAAATGGAAGATTTGGCATATGAAGTGAGAAAAGTTGAAAATGCTGAGTTTTGACAATACAATAGAAAAGGGAGTTTTGACAGTATAACAGAAACGGAATGTGCATAACCAACTTAAAGATAAGGACTGCCTGGCTCGAACAGGAGAAGAAGTCCCGGGAACCAGAATGTGCAGGGGGTGAACAAAGATGGAATGTGACAAACAAGTCAATCATTAAGAAAGATGCACCTGCTAAGGTTTAAAAAGGGACCTTCCGAACAAAACGAATGTGCCAGAAACAGCGCTGCAACTGACATCCATGCTCTTGCGGAGAACTGATCAACTTCTGTGAAGGGTCAAGTGTGTGAGCACTGTGTGGATGTGTGTGTGTGTGAGGCCATTTGATTTGTGATATATAATATGCTAAATAAACGTTACATGCAAAGTGTTTAAACCCAGATCTGGTCTCTTATGTGTCTTATTGAAAGTCCTATAGTATAATTCTGTATTTACTTATTTCTCTGGATCCAAAAGAACAATGTTCAGATTGGTGACAATAGCATTCAAACATGCTGCAGGTCTGTACGATTACAGAATGTGCCAATACATGCAAGGATCGTTTTTTTTAAATAACTCAATTATTTGAGGCGTGCATATTCCAAATTATGCTAGTCAACAAAGGGGTCAATTTGTTCACTACGTATGATGTTGGAGCCACTCAAGAGAAACACAGCATCACCGCACAGTGCACGGCCAAGCAGAAATTCAAACCATCATCTCCAGAGCGTTGCACTGTGACAATGGAGACCAGGGTACAAATTTGCACTCAGCTATGCAAACTCACTGGGCGACCTTGGGCAAGTCACTCTCGCATAGCCTCACAGGAAGGCAGAGGCAAAGGCAAACCCCTTCTGAACAAATCTTGCCAAGAAAACCCCATGACAGGTTCACCTTAGGGTCATCATAAGTCAGTATTTTTTGTACCTATGAAGAGAGGAGATAGTCTTCCTAATCATGAATGGTTGATTTCAACAAAATTTGAGAGATAATAATGCACACATTTGTTATGACAGGCACCAGGAGATGCAACCTGAACATGATACAAGGTCAAGTGGTTGGGGGCTGTCATTAGAGTTGGAACATAGGGAGGAGAAGTTATTTTGTGTGAGTTTCATCATAATAATTAGTAGTTGTGTTGAAAATTAACAGGCACTTATGCAGGTCCTGCTAAATTCAGCTAACACTGTTCAGAAGAAATTCCCACAGGATCATGTACTTTATTAAAATGGGAATTAGAGAGAGAAATATGCACCTCTAGTACTATACCATTTTATAATGCTTTATACAGATATACCTCACCTCCATTTGTTCTGCTTTAGGCTTTAGCATGTCTTGGCTGACTTTAAATGATGGTTCTTTGAAAAATATTCATATATGTTGATGCTGTTGTGTGCCTTCAAGTCATGTTGTGTGCCACCAAGTTATGGTGACCCTTAGGCAGCCCTATCATGGGATTTTCTGGGGCTGAAAGTGTGTGACACTTCTAGGGCCCCCAGTGGGTTTCCATGGCCACGCAGGGAATCAAACCCTGGTCTCTAAGGTTGTAGTCCAGCGCTTATGCCACTATATCATGCTGGTTCTCATAAATTCTTCATTTGATCATCCTGGCCTACATTCTATGTCATACAGCAGTGCTGGGATTTTTGTTTCTTCACCCCTAGGCTTACAAGGAGGAAAATGATCTCGAGCAACATAAAGCACAGTCTTCCCCAGCACAACAAACTTAGAATTCAATGTCTTGCTAGAGCAGATTTTTAGGACACCCTGAAGCCTACATCAGGGAGGGTGAATTTCCCTACTCCTAGTCAGAAGCTGCTTCTGTGAATACACGAGCAGCATTGGATACAACCCATTATTTCCAGTTCTTGCATATTTTTACCATTTATGTTTGGACTCCAAGCATTAAATCTCTTTTTATGTTTTGCATCAAGAAAGGTTGCTTCCTCAGAATTTAATGAGAGTTATATTTCAATTACTGAATCTTACGTTAAATGGTAGTGCAATTAAAATGAAATTCTAGTGGAAAGCAATTGTTACATTTTCACAGTAAACTTATTCAAAATGCAAAGTGTAAATTATCTGCATGTGGTTCAATAGTCTAACTAGCATCTGGCCTTTATGAAAATCCCCTCTCTGCAATGAAACTTACTGGATGATTGTAGACCAGTCTGGATGTCCCTCTGCCAAGCCTATTTCATGGGCTGTTGCAAAGGGAGAAGTTCAATGGTAGGGCCTAAGTACCCTCAAGGCACTAGATTCTGTCTGATCTTAGAAGCTAAGCAGGGTTGAACGTGATCGGATGGAAAACCAACAACAAGAACAACAGGAGAAAGGAACTGGAAAAAATACCTGTGAGTGTTCTGTGCTTAAGAAAGCCCTATGAAATTCATGGGATCATTTTAAGTTGACAGGCGACTTAAAGGCGCGCGCGCACACACACACACACACACGTTCAATGCTACTCCTTGAACTTGTTAGAGGGCAAGTGAAAATTAAAATAGCAACTAAAATAAAATAAAATGTCATCTATTTTTAAATACACACCTCTCCAATGCATACAACCACTGCATATCCACCAGGTCCAACAGCTATACATTTTGGTTGAACATCCATTTTTATAATGTCTTGGCCACTAAAAGGAAAAGAAAAAGTGACCAAAGTTTACTAGTGAGGATTTACTGCAATAAAAGATTAAAAGGAGTGGGTGAGTATAAGGCAATGGAGGATTTTGAAGATAAGGATAAGACATTTTTAATGGATCTAAAAACTTGGTGTCACGATCAGAGTGATAACTGATTTTAGCATCCAATCACAGAAAAACCATGAGATGATTAACAAGAGATGACTGCAACAGATGAGCCAAGGCATAAGTTTCTTCACCACTTCAAACAACATGAAAACTGGCTCCAAATTAGCATTTCATACTATGACAGGAGTGGGGAAAAAGTGGGTCTTAAGGGCCTGTTATATAGCTCCCAAGTCCCTAGATAACCCAATGGGAAAAAAAAATCAGCTTAAAAACATTTTGAAAACATCCCCAAACAACTTACTTACCTCTGCAAGAATCAGGCATATTTCAAATTCCTAGAACCAGAAGTGACGATGCCCCATCACCTGCAATTGTGCCAAAAGGGCCTGCACAGCCTCCAGGGAGGGGAAAAGGCAGAGAGGAAATGCCTCCTGTCTTCTCACTAGTTACACCCTTATTAAAAGGAAGGTGCAACTGACATAGCAAGTGAGGGGCCTAAGACCATTTGGCACGTTCCACATTCTGCTTCTTAACAATGTGACGAGTTTATTCTTTCATACATTACTCTGTTTCAGTGTTCTGCTAATATTTTGACCAAAACAATTTTTACTGTGCAACTAACCCAAAGGCCACTGCAGCATTTACCATGCTACAAGGTCATACTGAAAATAATGCCTGTGTGCCATTTTATCTGAAACTATCAATCCAAATGTGATGCTATTACACCAACAGAAAGAGTAATTCTTATAACATAACTGACATAATTTCTGTTGCATATCCATGGCTATGAAGCAGAAACAAAGAGCAGTCATCAAATTCTTGACCAAAACAGATGTACTGCTGCTGACATCCACAGAACACGTAAAGGTGATGAGAGTAATGTAAGAGTTAGTTTGAAGAAGGTGAAACCAGTGGTGAAGACAAACCATATAGGAGAAAGCCACCGACAGCAGTCACCAACAAAAACCAAAGCAGGATGGACAAAATGATTCATGCAGGCCAATGTATGATTGTCCAAGAGATTGTTGAAGAACTCAGCTGTAGTCACAGCGTTGACAAGCAGATTGTCCACAATCTTGGATATGAGGACAGTGTGGGCCAAATGGGTTTCCTCATCAATTAACAGCTGGTTTGAAAGAGAAGAGACTGCATGTGTGTTCAGATCTGTTGGCAACATCTGAAGCCTATGAGGACATGGGTTATCAAACCGGGACAAACAAGTATGACCCACAGACCGAGAATCAGTCCATGAAACGATGGCAGTCCACCTCCTCTAGGCCAAAGAAATTCAAAAGCCAGTGCTCAGCACAGTAGGTTCTGGTGAATGTCTTCTGGGATGACAATTTTACTTGATTTTCTTGAGCATGGGACAATAATGAACAGTGACCACTACACTCCATCACTCTAGAGAATTTCAGAAGCCATCCATAAGACAAGACCACAGAAACAGCTAAATGCAATTCAATTACACTAAGACAGTGGTTCTCAACCTGTGGGTCCCCAGATGTTTTTGGATTTCAGCTCCCAGAAGCCCTGAGCATTGACCATAGTGGCTGGGGCTTCTGGGAGCTGAAGTCCACAAACATCTGGGGACCCACAGGTTGAGAACCACCGCACTAAGATGATGCACTACCCCACACTTCTGTGTCAGTATCACAGGTTCTTGCACAAATGGGATGGTCAGTGGTACCACATCCATCTTACAGCCCTGAATTGACATACTCAGACTTTCACTTGTTTGGTTGGATGAATTGGGACGGGGCTTTGATGGTGCAGGCAAAGTTAGAAACTATCAGATGCTGGACAAGGAAGTGCCTGAAAGGGGATTTTTTCCAAAGTGGATTTGATGAGTACAGTAGGTTCAAAGATGGCACCAATGCATCACCACTGATGGAGATTATTTTGAATAGTACCATGTTGCAGACAAACAATTCCTTCATACATGTATGTAGCTGCACATGTCTCATGTTGTTAATACAGAAGCTATGACCTGACAGGCATTACTTTCAATACAACCCTCATATCTGCTTAAGAGGATAAAGCCGATACCCTCTGAACTAATGGTATTGATAGTTACAGAATTACTTGATCAATTGACTGTGATGTTTGATTATCAGGTATAGTTATCACAGTAAACCAGAATGCCAAAAAGTTATATAGAGTCATTTTAATTTTTATCATCATCGTCACTACTACCATCATCTTTATTTATTCCCCACTTTTCCCCAAAACTGGGACTCAAGGCAGCTTACAAATTAAAATGTTTCAATAGAATTAAACTGTTAACAATATTAAATCAATTCAAAACATACACTTAAGCAGGATAAAAGTTAAAATCATGCAGGACTTTCTTATAAGCCCTTTCTGCAAAAGCCTTCAGTTCTAAATGCCTGTCCTTTGTATAGTCAATCAATCAATCAGTATTTTTAAAAAGTAAGTCTTTGCCTGCCAGTGGAAGGACAGCAAGAGTGGGGGATTCTAATCAGGGAGTTTCAAAGTCAACAGGGCAGCTACAAGAAGGCCCTCTCTCACACACTTTCTAATATATTTGCCTTCTGCTAATGGGGTATTTTTATATCTGATTTGCCTGGGCTGGTGGGAGGGGGGATGGGTGGGAAAGGTGAGGGGCTAGATAACTTTTTAGGAGCATTCTGACTTCTTTTTTATTAATATTTTTATTAAAGTTATATCATACCAAATCAAAAATACACAAAGAAAACAATATTACTTACTATATGATCTGTGTGTTACATAAAAAAATAAAAGAGAAAAACTATAAATATAATGAAGGATAAAAGGAAAAAGAAAAAAAAAGAATAAAGAAAAGAATAAGAATGACTTCTTACCCTTTCCCTAGCTGCTGTAACTAAAATTTAATTAAGCCTCCTCCAGTTACTTTTTTCATGTTAGCCAAAATACACAATTCTTTCTATAATCTATCACTTTCATTAACTCCAAAAATAATTTGCTATACTAAGCAATTCATCTACAAAAAGTTAATAAAAAGTTAGCTCCAAAATCTATCCATTAATAATAATTAATAATTACTTCTAATTAAACTTATTCTTATCAAACTCGTATACTCCTAAAATTATGTGTTTAACAATAAAAACTAACAATTTAACATCTCTATTTTCTGTTCTATTAACCCAACCTCAATCTCACACCAAGTTCATTTCATCACAGGTTCAGCATTTTCTTATAAATTCTGATACTTATTATTTAAACTAAACAATCCAAGACCTCTAGTATCAACTAATCCAATGCCATTCTACCCATTATATAATTCCAATTTTCTCACAATATTCATATACATCATCTGACCAACTGTTCTTTTCTTCTTTTGATTCTGCCAGCAAGGCATATTTAATAATCACCTCAAAGCAAAAAAAAAAAAAAAAAGCAAAAAAACAACAACAGTCCAAACAATGATGCCATTTAATTAAACCCTTTAAGTTCCTTTACCTAAATCATAACATGAAGTTTTTTCCTGAAAGGCTGACAAAATATAAACTGAGGTGTACATATCACATCTAGCAACACATACTTTTGAGTGTATTTTTCCACACCTTCCCCCCGCCATGATCTTTTCTTCTTCATCTCTGAGTAATTACCAGGTTGTTCCCCCAGTCACCACAGCTTCAATGTTCTCAAACATACATTTCTGCCTTCCAGCATTCTCAGTCATAATCCTCCGCTTTCCATCCACCTGCTTGTTAACCTTTTCATCCACAGTATCAAGGCTTCAACAAGTGCCAAGTCTCCCACACTGCACAATTCTCCGAGTTCTCTTCCTCCGATAATAAATTTTGATGTGTATCCAAATCTTGCTATATTTGATTCATTTCTTAATCTTTCTCAGCTTTTTCAAGAGATATGTTGCCTTTCAGACTAGGTGACACCTCTCTAAAAATTTTTAACCAAGACTCTGACAAAAACTTTGGCATATTTAATTTCTCTCATATCTTATTTCTCTCAATTCAGCCAAAATTACTTAGTCAAACGCTGCCTCTATTGAGCTGGGGAGCGAGGCCCCCTTCCTCTCTTCAAACACAGACAACACAAATACAAACTACAGCTCCAACACTGAAGCACCTGACAAAGAGCAACTAATCTTATCAAGGTTTAAAACCTTATCTAGTCTAATCTAATCCAGTGCCAAGTGCCCACTAAACAAATATAATTTCTCATATTTTTCTCAACTTGAAATCCAGAATTAATAAACCCAGCATCCTTAAAAGTCTTAAATCCAATATCAGAAAAGTCACCAAGTCTTTACTGTTGTTCTTTTTCATTACACACTTTATTATTTCCAGATCTAGTTGTACTTTCTGTCTCTATTCTCAAAAAGGAGGTTTATTCTAGATTCCTTTTGTTTCAGATGTTAATAAACAAAGTTTAAAAAGCTTGAAATTCAGTAAAGGAAAGAAGATTCATGAACCCAGTTTCCTAAAAAAAAAAGCTTTCCAGCTCTTGATAACAGCAGGGCAAGATGGATCCCCAACTCCCTCAGACAGCTTCCTTGGCTATTCTTTGCAGTTTCCATAGTGACTGCTGAGTTAAGGAGCCCTTTTGGGCTTATCTCTTGGATCTCACATTGATCCAGGAAGATAATTTATTACTGGAGACGGCCTCCAGTTAATAAAAATAACTGTTGTTGCTTCCTCCTCCTGCTAGGATGGAGAGTTCAGCTGTCTGTCCTCCCCAGAAGTAAAGATCACTTTAGTTTTGTTGTTAGTAAACAGTTTTGGAGAATTTTAGCACTTACCTGTAATCTTTTTTGCTAAGACTGGTGTAACGCACAGTATCATCCATACTGCAACTGACCAGCTGCTCCATATCATCCACAGCCATTCGTGAAACCTGGTTTGTATGTCCTTTCCCCAAAAAGGAATCGTTTTCCCCTGTCTCAGAATCCCAATAATGTGAGAAAAATATTAAGGAAATTAATTTCAAGATGAGTAGTAACAGTAAGCTCCATTACACTCAGCCTTTCACATTTGTGGGTTTAACTATCACAGATCTGATTATCTGCAAGTTTCTCCAATCCCTGCTCCCTCCAACACTCCTTTTCTGGGGGAACTTTTCCCTCTTAGCAGCTCCAATCAGCCTGCACAGCCCTTTAAAAACCATCCTTTGGTCCCCCTCCTCCTCCACCAGCACTTCCCTGGCCAGCTAAAGACAGCTCACACACCAATTTCTCAGCACCGTGATGAACTCTCTCTTAAAACAACCCCTCTACCCCAAGGAAAGAGAAGGGTGAGGGAGAGAAAATATAGGATCGGCATGCCAATGCATTCCCTTTCCCATTCCTTTCTCTGACCTAGTTGGACCCACCATGCCTCAGCCCCCTTCCCAAAGGCACATATACACATTCTAATATTTGTGGTTATTCCACTTTTATGGGGGTCTTGTGCCCCTAACCCTAGGAAACATGGAGGGCCAACTGTATTTATCCCACAAACTGACTCAGTTCCAAAGGTGTACTAGGTACGTTTAGAACAGCAAACATGTTGATGGCCAAACTGGACGAGATGCCAGTACACATGTGATCAATTTCCTAACAATTTTAAAGAAGAAAATAGCAACAATAACACGCATCACACACACAAATGCCACTGCTTAGGAGCCTGCAAATCTTACTGGAGCTGCAATGCCAAAGGTGATACCACAAGAATTTCCTACAGTTTTTTTTTTAAAATACTACTAGTCAACAACCTTTAAGTTTCAGAGGAACTTGCAAAGTTCTTTCAAGGTTACTAAAAATTTCCCATGCAAAAGAGCACCAGATATTGACACAGAAAAGTAGCCTGAAATTCAGCAAATTATAATAGCTGCAACTGCATGGAGCAGTTTCTGTGATAAAGATACTAGCTAGCTCAGTGCCAAAAATTACACTGAAAATTGCAACCTCAATGAAAGAATCAGATAATTATTTTATTTAGCACAGTGCTTCATGGGCCTCGTTTAGAATCTGAGGAAAGTTATGGAGATCCTCCCCAGAAAAATAAACATATAAACATGAAATTTTGCATACAATTTTATAACATTGGAAATTAATCTTCATCACATAGAATGAACATTTGAAAAGACTTATTTACCTTAAAATTCACTGTGATGGCAGTTCAAATAAAAACTGACTTATGATACTAATCTATTGGCCTATGAAATTCTGATGAAAAGGAAGCAGTAGCAGGAAGAACATGGTGCTGCAAAGGAGCTCAAATTTTTATCTGCAAAAATGGTTATTTGACCACTTAAAGGATATTAATATGTCCATCGTGACTCCCAGAGTAAATATAGGATTTCCCTCCATTTTTATGCACTGTAAGACATTGTATCGATTTACTGTGACCCTGCAAGAGAACACACTTGATTTATACTTTATTTTAAAAGAGAATGCAACTTCATTAAATAATTCACACTTTACGAGCAAATGCTTAGATACAAAACAGTACGAGCTTGCTTTTGCTAGCCCAAGGGGGCTTTCTATATCTCTCTTTCTGGCTTAAATTCCAGGCAGGACAAGAAACACAAGACAACTGAGTCAGAAGCTCAGTGGGCTTGGCACACAGAAGTAACATATGGTCTTTCGGATCTTGTCCACAGCCCGGAAGGCCCCAAAAATATTCAACGAGTGGTGACATACTCCCAAATCAAGATATGAGTTTTTCTGGTTCAAATTTACCAAAATGTCTTTTCTCCAATCCAAATGCTTAATAATTGGTATCTTTAGCTGAATTAAAAACATCGCCTCTTTGGTAACAATGTTAACAACTAAACACTTTAGCCAACAAAACAGAGGATCGTATGACATGATTGCTCAGTCAGGCAAAGCAGTGTTAGAAATATCTTTAAAATATCAACAGTATAGAATCCAGAAACTAGAAACAGCATGCGTAATGACCCAACATACCTTTATGACGCGAAGAGGTTTATCTGGCTTATTCTCATCCAGATAGTTGATATAGCCAGAAAGAGAAAGAGTCAACAAGTGGTTTTTTTGCCACAGGCAACCCAATTGCTGATCCAGAACATTTGATCCCAAATTAAATGTATTCACTAAACTATTGGCACCAACATCCCAAATCTTAGCTGTTTTGTCTCCAGAAGCTGAAAGCAAGCGATTGCCATCTGGACTCCAACTAATCTGTTAAAAGAGAGCAGAAGATTTTGAATTATAGCCTCATTATGTTCATCAAGTATGGTCTATGTCTGAAATACCTAGAACAGTGTTCTCCAGACAATAAAAAGAAGACATTATGAGAGATATGTCTTCATCATAAAGCCAATGTTATTACAGTTACCTCAGTACATGTGCCAGGGCATAGCCAAAGCATGTTGAACAAGATCAAAAAGGAAAATGTTAAACATATTCTACATTCTTACAACTTTGAAATAGTTCTCTACAAATGAAAACTAGGATTAGCATCTAATCAAGGAACTCTTAGACTGAAAACCTACACACTTTAATATTTTTCGGATATTTATATGAGCATCTTTATCACCTTTTTTTTTCACTGAAAAGGAGGCAACTGCCATTGTCAGAAGGTGAATATGACTTTTTCAGGTTTTAGTTTATATTCTAAGCCTCATCTTTTGATATGAAAAATAACCAGCCAACAGAGTCTATTTCATATACTTCTCTGCAGGCAGTCTCAGAATCAACTTACCCAGAAAAATGTTTTGGGTGGACTGCCTTAGGTTCTGTTAATTTAAGGCAAGTCTCAGTGACCCCTGAGATCTTTGCAGCCAGAATGACTTGGTGTACACAAGTTACAATTTGATCCATATAGTCATATTAAACTCTGTGGAACAATCCTAATTTCAAAGTTTCAATGCAATCCTTTCAATGGAAGAAATGGACTGATTCTGATTCATACTTTGATTCATACATACCTTTCTTCCTTATTTTTTTTTCAGTTTATCTTTGCAAACATACTTTTAAAACCCAGTATATAAAAAGAATGGAACTCCACTTAATTATTATTTTCTTCCTATCTACAGTACAACCCCCGTATCTGGGGGGGATTGGTTCTGGGCCCCTCCGTGGATACAGAAATCCACAGGAGTACCAAACGCCTCAGGCCCGATCACAGTGGGCCCTGGGGCTGTGGTTGGAGGCGGGAAAACAGCAAGGAGAGCAATCCCACGCTCCCTGCTGTTTTCAACCGAGGATAACTGAATCCGCAGATATGGGGGTCATACCGTACTGTACTCCAGCAGGATGATGTAGTGGTTTGAGCGCTGGACAATGACCCTGGAGACCAGGGTTCAAACTCCGCTTGGCCATGGAAATCTACTGGGTGACCTTAAGCAAGTCCTACTCTCAGTCTCAAAGAGAGGCAATTGCAATCCTCCTCTGAACAAGTCTTCCCAAGAAAATGCCATTATAGGTTTGTTTTAAAGTCACCATAAGTCCAAAATGACTCGAAGGAACATCACAAATTTAACACCTGCTTTTCCCTCAAGTATAAGGTCTTTATTCTTCCCATGTTGACCTCACATCAAATAGGTCTATAAGTATCTAAAGTCACAGTTTGAAGGAAATAGTTATTTTTGGGGTCCACTATAAATCCAAGCAATATGGAGCTGAATCAATTTTCCCACAGTGACCTGTTCAACTAGGAATGCTTGTACTGAAGACTATAAATATCTCTCAGCACAATCACAAGTGTGATCTAATATAACCACCCACAGGAGTTCTGCTCCTTTTGAGGTTGGCCTATAATCAATTGGCCTAAAACCAATTGCTAGAACTGACTAGAATACTGAATCAGCTATTTATATCAATGCCATTTATGTTAATAGCTCAATGGGTGTCTTGTAGGTGCAACTAGCAAGAAGATTTTGGCCTTTGTTCCTTGGAGCCCTTTTCTCACTCACTATTTGTATTCAGAGGTCACTGTATTTCACTGACACTACTCATTCTACCAATTTTCAATTATACCAGAGGTGGGCAACTTTTTCCTCTGTGGCCAATCCTATTTTATGTTTATGGCCTGTTCCTACCCATTATCACTTGAACTATCCATCATATTTTCACCCTCAGCCCTTAGGGCTGAATCATCATAATGAGGAATGTTGGTTTCAGAAAGGTGACAGTTTAAAAGCTGTTCTGCCACCTTGTTGATGTTAAGCAGCAGAAATTTTACTTCACTAGATAGTCTGAACTTGCAAAGCTGACCACAGTACTTTTATGGTTCTGGAACCCAGCTGAAGTCTTCCAAAGCACATCTAGGATGACTAGTGAACACAATGTTAACTTGGGGAGGGTGGATTTCTTTATGGTTGACAAATTATTAAAGAATTCTGTCACAGCCCGTTTTAGTGACTGTGGTGCAAGGTACTGGTGATATGTGTGATAAAAGCAAGCTCACAGGATAAGGATATGTAAGGAGCATCACATTCAATTAAGATTAGTGAGGAGAGAGCCAGATATACTTACTGCATAAATGCCTCCATCATGTGCCTTATTTCCACCTAGAGCAGCAACCTTCTCTCCAGTTTTGCCATCATAAATAAAAATCTTTTCAAAGCCAAAAAAGGGACAATAATCAGTAAACTACTTTTAAAGCACCCAAACATTAGAACACTTTAAAAGAAACTGCTAACATTTCAATTCATGCTCAATATGCCAAGTTTGCATAAATCAAGGAAAGAAGATTTTCAGGCAATATGGTGATATATTCTTGACATCAGAAAACAGTAAAACACTAAAAGAATAACTTAGGAATCTAAGGATTTCAAACACAGTAAAATACCAGGTTCACAGTTCCTGCTTTAATGGAAACTGCTATCTTTCCATAGCCAAAGCATTAGATGCCCAACCTTATTTCCTCACTTAAGAAAGTGGTTTTATACTAGTGCTTAGATCATCACCTGGTATCCTCTGACAGCTGTCAGAACCCAGGCAGCATGACAGAGACCATTAATGAAGCTACATGCTAATGATGCCCATTTAAGACTGCAATAAAACAAAAAAGCAAGAAGATCATACAGCTGGTGCTTTAAGCACCACAGGACAGCTGGCTCTAGATCAGGGATGGACAAGTGCAGACTCTGGCCTGCATATACCCCCCGCCCCGTGAACAAAATTATTTTGCACCATAGTGCCTCCTACAAGATTTGGACAGCATTTCCACCATAACTGGAGACATCCCGCCCCTACAAGGGTCTAACAAAGTTTTGGCAAGAATTTTTGAAGAAAATTTTGTTGCTTTCAAATATCCTCTCGGGGACATAGGGGTATTACCACCTAGCTTTGCCCCCCACCCCTGAGCCAATTTAGGCTCAGGAGAGGGCCTATTTGAAAAAGGAAGTGACTTTTGCTCACTTCTTGATGTTTAAAAAAAAAAAAGGACTCTCCTGGGCCTAAATTGGCCCAAGGCCTCTGGATACATGGTGGAAATGTGCCTGTGTCCCATAGAGGGCATTTGGGGGCAAAAGAATTGATTTTTACACAAGTGACTGTTGTCCTCCAACATCTCGCGGGGTGGAGGTGAATGTAGCCCCCCTAATTTTTCCACAGTTACCCAGCTATGGTCTAGATAGGCACAACACTGAAGGCACTTTGAGAAAGCACCTTCAGAACTAGCTAGATCAAACTGCTTGGAGCTCTGCTGCTGCCACTACACTGACAGCACAATACTAAACAATGATCTTCTGGGTTGCCAATGTTTTATTTATTATTCCTATATTCAAAATATTTCTATATTGCCTCCCAGCCCCTTCTGAGACAATGAACAAACGCAAAATGATAAAAACAATACAAAAGTAAAAACATTTTCAAAACACATCAAATATAATATGGGAACAACACATACTGGCATGCACGTAGAAACCTCACTTGGTTCTTGCTCTATGTTTTTCTAACTTATTATTTTTTTAAAAAAAATAGGAGGCTTGAACACTACAAATCAAAGTGCTGGACTGCTTCTTTTCCCTTCACTTGCATGCTTTTTTCATCGTGGCATGGGTACTCGTGTCATACTTGGCACTGGAGACTGAGATGCCAACTCTGCTTTATACTGAGTTTTTAGCCAGATTAACTTGTCTCTGAGGCTCTTCAATTTGATTTCTGCCTGAAGAGCAAGGAGACAAAACAACCAGTAGGTTAAAAAAAAAATTATGTACTGGAGTTCTGATTTGTATTCAAGTTTTTTTAACCAGATATTTTTCTTTTAGGCTTATGAGTTTGCTTCTGGGAAATGTGCATTTTTATGAATGGCATCATCTAT
The DNA here is from genome assembly GCA_948472985.1 of Iguana delicatissima. Lineage (NCBI taxonomy): Eukaryota > Metazoa > Chordata > Lepidosauria > Squamata > Iguanidae > Iguana > Iguana delicatissima. The sequence continues at coordinate 287,240 of CAOKZL010001454.1, read as the reverse complement.
CATTCATTTGTGAATGAGTAAGCCCTTACATTCTGTGAGAGTGCCTGCAGACCATACTCAAAAGTTCAAAATATGCCCACTGGCATAAAATGAGGCCCTTCGCAACACTAAAGGAAGCATTTCTTATGAAACTGGTCCATTTAGCTCAGCCTTCTCCTTTGATTTTCTATGACTTTCAATGTTTTTAAACATGAGGCCCTTTCTAACCATTTACCTCTGATCCTTTCAGCTGTAGATAACAGGGACTAAGCATACAATCTTTGGCATTCAAAACATATCCTCCTCCACAAAGCTAGAGAGGCATTTTTCTTTTCTCCAACTGTACCTTACTAAGAAGAAATAGCAGATTTTTACCTGGCCATCTGCACTGGCTGTAGCAAGCCTATTTCCATCAGGAGAAAACCTCACGCAGTTAACAAAACGGTTGTGATCCTGCAGAGGGAAAAAAAAGAAAACCCAAAAGGTAGCATGTTAGTTCCTAAATGAAATGGTTCAGTTGAGTTTGATGTCTTGTTTGCCATCTATCTTCAGCTTGTTGAAGACTGGACAAGAAAATGAAAAACTTTCCATATGAAAAGGCTAAGAAGTCTAAAATACAGGTTGCCCCTTAGGGAAGGATTACTGGTACTTCATAGTGGAGTCAGAACTGGCAGATAGGAAAACCAGTTAAACTAGAGTTGTTCAGAAGATGAGATCTAAGAGAAGCATTCTGTAGAACACAAATAATATAAATATTCTTGATGTGATGTATCATTTATGCAGAAAAGTGTTACATCTTCTTTAACACGTGGTAAAATGAAACACACAATGAAGCAGCAGCCACACAGTCACATGCTCCTAGTGGTCCTGAATCCATGCTCTGCTTCAACAGAGGTCACCTGCAGAAATCCATTTAAACATGGCATTATGAGAGTGATGTGTGCTAGTCTGTAGTACCTCAATAATTACTCTCCTTCTAACGAGGTTAAAATATTTTTTCCAGGAATCGCACTGTATGTGTTGCAAAGGTGCCAAATTCTTAACAAACATGCACATATTACATTTCTTCAGACCCAGGAGCTACACAGAGCCACCTGTCTCTGCATGCTTCCCACCCAATTTTTAAAGAAAATATTTTTAAATTTTCTTTTCCACTGAAAAAGCTCTGTCCTGCACCTTCAAGAGGCCACAGGGACAATTATGCCAGCTTCTGAGGCCTTCCTGGCCTGTTTCAACCTCAGAAGAGGTCCTTTTACCAAACAGAAAGTCAATTTTGCCTTTGGAAAAAGCCCCCTACCCTAGAACAGTGCCAGGGAGAATAATCTCCTGGCAAAATTACCCTCCACAGTCTCTAGAGGGCAGGTAAGGAAACATTTTCAGTAACTTATAAAAATAAAAATTAGGAGTATTTGGGACTCCACGTACCCTTAAGGCCACACTGTACCAACTGCTGATTTTTGACCTAGTGTACAATATTCCCCCTTAGCAACCCTATTCTGCCGCTACACATAGGCTCTGCACGGTGACAGCCACATATGTATATAGTTAAAAATATTTCCAACAGAATTTTAATTTTAGACTCTTCAAAGAAGAAGATGTGAACATGGGCACATTATATGTGCCAGACTGCTACTCATCTCAGAGTTATAGGCCATTTCTGCACTACACTCTTATAGTGCCGTTATTCCACTTTCAACATCCTGTGGAATTCTGGGGTTTGTAGTTTAACTGAGGCCAGAGAGCTCTCTGGCTTAGAATTCTAACGGCCGCTCCCTAAACTGCATTTGCCAGGATTACATAGCATGTGGAAAGTGGAATAGCAGCACTATAACAGTGTTGTGAGGAAATGGCCATATTCTGCTGGCCTCATAGATGTGTAAGCTGAAAAAAGTGCTAAGATACTCATATGAGGCACAAGTGAAAACAACCCTCTTGTGTGAAGATGTGCTCATGTGATCAAGAAGCAACAGAGCAGCACAACTTCCCCCAGCCCAGACATTAGGTGTGGATACATACAAGCTGAAAGGTCTACTTCTATAATTTGTATGTGTTATCTTTTCCTGAAACCTGAAATCCTGGCTATACACAGTTCAAGGTCTTAGGGCAGCTATATAAGCAGAGTTCTGTATGTGCGCGTTTTCCTTCTCATGTATGTTTACACCTAACACCTGGGCACTGGGAGGAGTCACACAAATTGGGATACAGAGGCGGAAGTGTAATCAAACACTGCTAAAAGCTACAACTGGAAGGTAATGTTGCTTCTTTCTTCTGCATGTATGAAGAAATTGGGGGGCGGCCAGGGGAATCAGGATTCTGACAGTAAAGCTTGCATGCAGATAGCAAAGAATGTCAACATACACTTATTGTAAACTTGAACTTGAATGGCGGTCCTTCAAAGAAAGCTGTACAGTTGTCATCACTGCCAGTTGCTAAGCGGTAAGGTCTTGTCTGCTTAATATCCACGCTATTGATCACTTTGCTGTGGCCAGTGATCTCACCTACTGAAGAACCAGTATCCCACAGAAACACTGCTCCAAATCTATATGTGAGAAAAAATCAAGTTACTTAAGAAAGAAAACTATATATGGGCCTTAATTCTTAAGCAGTCAGCACACTGAATGTACTTGACAGTAAGAATTAGATCACACAGTTAATCACAAGCAAGCATTGCTTCCCACTGCTTTCAGGCACTTTGTACATTATGTATAAACAAACAGTGTAATGCAACAGGATACTTGCTTCATGAATCCAAGAGAAGAATGAATAATGCTCTGTAATACAATGCTGATCAGCCATCTGAAGCTCCTTTTAAAAAACTGAAACAGCTCCTCTCATTTCAGTGAACCCTGGAAGAACTTAATCAGCAAAGGTTTGATTCAGCCCTATATAAGCAGTTGCATCTTTAAATGAGTTCATTTGCATTATCTATATCAGCAAAGAGCAATGTGAATTTACTGTAGTTACAAGATACATACCACCTATGCAGCCCATTTTGTTTGATCCAGTTCCTTCAAAATATTTTGGTCACTTTCCCCATCTCAGCTGTAATTCTTTAGGAAGAGAAACCTCATTCCCCTAGAGAATTTTTGTGGGGAGGGGGTCTGAAACATACAGTTGGCCTTCCTCTTTCATGGGTCCAGCACTCACAGATTTGATTATTTGCAGGTTAATTTTATTTATTTAAGTATTCTTACTGTATTTGCCCCTGCCACAGAAAAAAAGATATGTTCTCTCTTGGAATCTCTAGATCAGTGGTTCTCAACCTGTGGGTCCCCAGATGTTTGTGGACTTCAGCTCCCAGAAGCCCCAGCCACTATGGTCAATGCTCAGGGCTTCTGGGAGCTGAAGTCCAAAAACATCTGGGGACCCACAGGTTGAGAACCACTGTTCTAGATCCTCCAGTGCGATTCTATGGTCCACTTTTGTCACAAAATCACACTAGAGGACCTAGAGATTCTTAAAAATAATAATAATAGCATTTTCAAGTTTTATTTTTATTTGCAATTTTTCCACTTTCCTGGGGGTCTTGCACCCCAACCCTTACGAAAGTGGAGGGATGACGTACTTTCCAGGAAGCAGTTCTTTAAAGCAGTAGTTCTTTAAATAGGTCTAAGATTTTGGAAATTCAGAAGAGGCGTTATTAAGAGATTGTTAGCTGTCAAATGAACAGTGATCAACTTTGAATCTGGAAATTAATCTGGAAAATCTATAGGACCTTGAGAGTTTGTATAATATTTTATGTTTCTACTTACTTTTCCCTTCCTTCACCAACAACAGCAAGCCTCTTGCTGTCTTCAGTCCATGCAATGTCTTTTACTCTTCCTGCAAAAGGCTGATATTCATACTTCAGCAAATGTTCCTTCTGTGTGGTATCCCAAATTCTAAGCTTTCCGGAGACATCTGTCATAAACACCAGCAGATGAAATTACTACTCCCATTAAATCAAGTTGTTGCAAAACCAAATTAACACCCAAATTTACAGTCATGCCAGTTCTACAACATTTGTTTGGGACATCAGAAGGTAGAATTGTATGTAAATTGTGGCTACCATAATTAGTATTCATAAAGTTATGGCATAAAGCTTCTCAAGATGCTGGATCATGCACACTGTTGATTCTGATCTTTGAATATTTCAACATGGTATATGCAAATAAACTGCTTGTCTATAGTTATTTTACTTGCATATTTTTAGTGCCATCTTTCTGTAGTAATGGGATGGAGTGCTCCTGTGAGACGAGAAGCTATGCTGGAAGTAGCTAGCAGTGCTGCTGGAAGGGTCTCCTATGTTCAACAGGCTTTTGCTGAGGAGTCAAACCAAATGTGTCAAACAGCTATTGGGCAGTGGCGGTGGCAGCAGCAGCAGCAGCAGGGGATGACACTGATGGAGGATTTCTCGGAGACAACAGCAGTGACACCATCGCTAACACTAGTTAGTATGTGCAGAAACTAAATCCTTTCTGATTGACTTTCACCACAAAAATGATATGAAGTGACAACCTAAAATGAAACAAGCCAGAAGATGAGACGGCACTCAAAGGGGTACAACAGAGAACAACTAAGAATACCACTGTATCAAATGTCACAATGGGACCCAAGACAAAAGAACATCTAGCTGCTGACATGCTCAGAGGTGAAAGGAAAGTCTAAACTTGCAGAACACATATTACAGGAATGCAGAATTTGAGAAACAGGAACCAGGGGAAACTAGACACAGTGAAACAAGAAATGGAACATATAAACTTTGAAATACTTGGGGTGAGCAAGCTAAAGTGGGCAAGAATGAGATATTTTCAGTCAGATAATTACACAGTATTTTATTCAGGAAATGAAAATCTATGAACAAATAGGGTGGCATTAATAGTGAAAGCAGTCAAAGGATATAATGTAAAGTATGACCAAACAATATTAATAAGACTTCAGGAAAAGCCTATTGATATAACTTATATAACTATAATCCAAGTTTATCCTCCAACTACAAGGTAAAAGAAGAAGAAATGGAAAGATTCTGTGCCGGAGTCCATGAGAAAACTGACCACATAACAAAGCTAGATTTCTTGTTAATCAACGGTGATTGAAATGCAAAAGCAGGAAACAGAGCAGAATCAAAGACTATAAGAAGATTTGGTCTAGGATCATGAAATGAACCAGGAGAGTGACCAACTGAATTTTGCAAAGTCAATAGTTTGTTTATTGCAAACATATTCTTCATGCAACTAAAAAGGTGGTTACATAAAGGAATACCTCCTGATGGCCAATACAGAAATCAAATAGACTACAGAACTGGAAGCAGAAGATGGAGAAGCTCCATTTTCTCTGCAAAAACAAGACCAGGAGCAGATAGTGCCACATACCATGGACTGCTAAAAAATTAAAGCTAAAGAAGAACACTAAATCAATTGTGCCAACATATAACGTAGGGAACATCCCTATAGAATTTAAAGATAATGTGAAAAGTAGATTTGTAGTACTGAGCTTAATTGGCTGGGAACCAAAAGATTTCTAGACTGAAGCCAGGGACACTGTCACAAAGGAATGCAAAAAGATATTATTTGTAGCCACAAAGAAAAAATGCTTCAACAGATGAAAGTTTTCAAGCAGTTAAGGACAAGTGAGAAGCAAAAGTAAAAGGTGATAAAAAAAAGGGTGAGAACCTTGAATGCAACCATACCGTAAGCTGTGCACAGAGATAAAAAAGAACTACTACAATACTCAATGGAGAGAAATAGAAAACAACAAAAAGGCAAGAAAAAAGATACCCCTTTCACAAGATCTGAGAAAATCAAAGGGAAAATTGAACCCAAGAGTGGAGATGCTATAAAACCAGTAAGACAATAAGCTGCATAATAAAGAAATAAAAAGAAGGAAACAATACTCTGAACTCTGAATATAAAGGAGATGAAATAATATATATAAAGGAGAACAAATTCATTCAACAAAGAACTATTTGAAGACAACATTAGAACTGAAGTAGAACCTGCATTCAAAGCGATAGGGAGAAATAAATGACTACAAACAGATAGTATATCAATAGAGCTGTTTCAAGCTACAGAGAGAGAACCCATTAAAATCTGTAAATAAATATGGAAAATAAAACAATGGCACACTGATTGGAAATGCATAATATAGTTTCCATTTCCCTTCCAAAAAGAGACACCAAATATTGCAGTAACTATTGGACCATTGCATTAATCTCCTGTGTGAGCAAAGTGATACTCAAAATTATATAACATAGATTTTCATCATATATGGAGCAAGAAATGCCAGCTGTCTAAGTGGATTTAGAAAATTAAAAGGCACTAGAGATCATATTGCAAACATACATTGGATAATGGAGCACATCAAATAATTCCAAAAGATTTATAGATTATAGAATAGCCTCCCATTGTGTAGATCATGAAAAGCTATGGACAGCTCTTAAAGAAATGGGCGTTCTACATTTGATTGTTCTGTACTCAGGACAAGAGCTGCACACTGAGAAGTAGAATGGTTTCCAATTGTTTAGGGGGTCAGGCAAGACTGCATTTATCAGCCTATCTGTTTAACAGGTACACTGAACATGTTATACATAGAATAAGATTAAATTTGGAGGATGTAGGCATGAAAATAGGAAGATGGAACATCAACAATTTAAGATAAGCAGATGCTACTACTAGCAGAAAATAGCAAAGATTTAGAATGACTATTGAAGAATTCAAGGAAGAAAGTGCAAAGGCAGTGTTTCAGCTGAACATGAAAAAAACAAAAATAATGACCAGAGATGTTTTACATAACTCTAAAGTAGATGATGAAAACATTGAGACAGCCAAAGATTTCCTATATCTTGGCTCAGTCATCAATCAAAATGGAGACTGCAATCAAGGAACCAGAAGACTAGTACTTAGAAAGGCAGCTATAAAGGAACCAGACAAGATCAAGTATAAAGATATATCACTGCATACCAAAATTAGGACTGTACATGGCACTGTATTTCCAATTCCTATGTATGATTGTGAAAACTGGACAGTGAAGAAAGGTGAAAGGAGAAAATCAACTTGTTTGAAATGTCAGGCTACAGAAGAGTTCTATGGAGACCATGGACTGCCAAAAAGACTAATAAGTGAGTATTAAGAGTAAATCAAGCCTGAACTCTCCCTAGAAGCCAAGATGACTAAACTGAGACTGTTGTAATTTGGACAGATGACGAGAAGACATACTTAGCCAGAAAAGACATAATGGTTGGCCAGGCAGAAGGCAACAGGTGAAGAGGTAGACTGTCTGACAGGTGGACAATTGGAGCAGGACTGTTTGTAAAAGGGTCATCTGAATGTCTCTCATTCACATGGATACGGCAAGTAAAAGCTGACTTGACAGCACTAAACATAAACAAACTTAACAAGGGATAACTTCACTCCTTTCTGGAGCAACTACATCTTTTAATTTTGTCTTCATAATTACAGGGATGTATCCTAACTAAACAAAAGAGGAGGAATATCACATGGTTCATGCGCTGGCTTGTGGTGTGTCTTATGTTGTTGTCTTGTCAGTATTGTCCATATAATATGCTTGGTTTCATGTAGGTTTTATACATATCAGTTTCAAAAACTTGATGCATCAAATGTTTTTAATGTCCACTCCTAGATATATGCAGTTGTTTTCCAAAGTCTCTACAATCAAAACAAAATTCACTGTAAGTCACTGACACCAACTCAGTAGTCTTTTTATGTTTAATAGGTCTACTTTCCTCACATTTCCTGCTTCATGCAATTTCTGTCTCTTCAATGGAAACTACAGCAATTGTTTTATGAAAACTAGACACTACCATATCACCACAGAGAGCATGAAGGAGACTAATAAGATGGTCAGTCTCTAAAGTGTTTGCAAAAACACAGTACAAACAGCAATATCACCTCTAGGTCAGTGTTTGGTACTTAGGATGGGGAGCACATGGCTGAGATTTACCTTAACTATGGAAATCCTTCTGTCTTTAAGATTTTGTTGCATAGATTAATGCCATAGAATCACAGAGTTAGAAGAGACCACAGGGGCCATCAAGTCCAACCCCCTGCTATGCAAGAATATCCGTCAAAGTATTCCCAACAGATGGCCATGCAGCCTCTGCTTAAAAACTTCCAAAGGAAGAGATGCCACCACACTTCCAAGCAGCAGATTCCACTGCTGGACAGCTCTGACCATCAGCTTGTCGACATCCTTCTTGGATTGACGTGCCCAGAACTGGACACAGTATTCCAAATGAGGCCTAACCAATGCAGAATAGAGTAGTACCATTACCTCCCTCAATCTAGACACCATACTCCTATTGATGCAATCAAGGATCACGTTGGCTTTCTTGGCTGCCTCATCACACTGCTGACTCATGTTCAGCTTGTGATCTATCAAGACTCCTAGATCCCTTTCCCCTGTACTTCCATCCAGCCACGTGTTCCCCATCCTATATTTGTGCATTTCATTTTTTCTGTCTAAGTGTAGGACTTTACATTTCTCTCTGTTGAAATTCATTTTATTAGCTTTGGCCCAGCTCTCCAATCTATCAAGGCCATTTTGAAATTTGATCCTGTTCTCTGGGGTATCAGCAACTCGTCCCAATTTGGTGTCATCTGCAAATTTGATCAGGAAGCTCTCCACTCCTTCATCCAAGTCACTGATGAAGATGTTGAATAGCACTGGGCCCAGGACAGAATCCTGTGGCACCCCAATAGTCACTTCTCTCCAGGATGAAAAGCAGCCATTGGTGAGCACCCTTTGGGTTCAGTTGGTCAACCAATTACCAATCCACCTAACAGCAGCCCCATCCAGCCCGCATTTTACTAGCTTCTTTGCAAGAATGTCATGGGGAACTATGTCAAAGGCCTTACTGAAGTCAAGGTATGCTACGTCTACAGCATTCCCTTCATCTATCAGGCTTGTAACCCCATCATAAAAAGAGATAAGATTAGTCTGGCATGACTTATTTCTGAGAAATCCATGTTGACTTTTAGTGAATATGGCATTGCTTTCTAAGTAATTACAAACTGACTGTTTAATGATCTGCTCTAGGATCTTTTCTGGTATTGATGTCAGGCTGACCAGGTGATAATTATTAGGGTCCTCTTTTTTCCCCTTCTTGAAGATGGGGATGACATTTGCCCTCCTCCAGTCTGCTGGGACTTTTCCTGTTCTCCAAGAGTTCTCCAAGATTATTGCAAGTGGTTCAGAAATGACTTCTGCCAGTTCTTTCAATATCCTTGGATGTAATTTATCTGGTCCTAGAGATTTGAATTCATCTAGTTTAGCCAAATATTCCTGTACTACTCTACTTATTCTATGCTGCATTTCCGCCCCCCTTCCTCACCTGCTCCCCATCCCCCAGGTTGAGTACTTCTATCCTTTGGGGAGAAAACTGAGGCAAAGAAGGTGTTGAGTAGTTCTGCTTTCTCTCTTCCCTCTGTTATTAATTGGCCATCTTCTCCATGCAGTGACCCTACCATCTCCTTCTTTTTCTTTTTGCTGTGGACAAAAAAGCCCTTTTTATTGTTTTTAATGTCTCTGGCAAGCCTGAGTTCATTCTGCGCTTCAGCTTTTCTGACTTTCTCCCTGCATCTCCTGGCTATTTGCTTGAATGCCTCTTTGGTGGTTTCACCATTCTTCCATTTCCTGTACGTGTTTCTTTTAGCACTTAGCTCAGCTGAGAGTTCTTTAGTCAACTATTCCAGTTTCTTTAGACACCTGCCATTTTTCCTCCTTATTGGCACAGTTTTCAACTCTGCCTTCAGTATCTCACTTTTAAGAAACTCCCATCCGACATGAACTCCTTTCTCTTTTAGCATTCTTGACCACGGGATTTCAGCAAGCAACTCCCTAAGTTTACAGAAATCAGCTTTCTTAAAGTTTAGGATGCGTCTCTGGCTACAATTGGCTTCTCCTTCCCACTGAATGACAAACTCCAAAAGAGCATGGTCAGTCCCCTCTAAGGATCCCACCACCTCCACTTGATCAACAAAGTCATCTCTGCTGGCCATTCAAGAGTATTCTTCAAAATCTATATACTTTTTCATCCAATTTTAGTTTTAAATTCAATATTAGGATTGAGAATACAGTTCTCCCTCCACATTCATGAGTCTGAAGTTTATGAATCTGATTATTCAAAAGCATGCATACCTTCCCCCATCCTCCACTTTGCATTCCTGTGCAGTTTGCCCCAGTGCACAGAACTTGCGCCAAGGCAAAATGGAAGGAAACGGGGAGGTGGGGGAAAGCTCAGACGAGCCTTCCTTTCTGGAACTCCTCCTTCCCCTTCCCATTCAAAACAGAAGGGAAAGGAAGGTGGGAGAATAGTTCACAGGAGCCTTCCTCTCCCTCCTCCAGAGCTCCCCCTACCATTCCTATGCATTTTGCCCCAGTGCAGAAAACTTGTGCCAAGGCAAAATAGAAAGGAATGGAGTGAGGGGGAAGGCTTGTACAAGTTCTCAGCACCAGAGCAAGATGCATAGGAATGGCAGGGAGAACTCCGGAGCAGGGAAGAAAGGCTCGTGTGAGCCTTTTCCCACCCCAATTCCCTTCCTTTTTGCATTAGAATGGGAAGGGGAGCCCCAGAAGGGAACGGGATGGGGAGCAGGGGGAGTTATTCATGACTTTTCCATGTTTGCAAGTGGAGGGACAACTGTAAAGCCAGTAAAGAAGACCCCAGGAGAACTGACATTATCGTGTTGCTTCTAATGCAGTGCACAGATAAAGCCCGGTACACAATCATCATATTTTGCATGCCCACATGCAATGGTAACAGAAAGCATTTAATTCATCCAGTAAAAAGATAAGGATCAGGCTGCTTGCATTGTCAGTGCCATCAATAAGAATCAAAGAAAGAAAGAGTCCCACCCAACCTCCCTTTCACCCTATTCCATGCATGAAGTCTGCCTATTGAGGGCCTTCAGTGACTGGTTTAACTTAACATACATTTATGGATTAGATCACTTCTAGACACCAATGCTCTGACAAGTCTTCCACATACGAAAATCTGCCCCAAATGAAATTGACAGTAGCACAGGGTTTGGAAGAAACTGCATTTGCTTTTCTCAATATCTGTCAGTCATCACACTCATGCTTATGCAGAGCAAATGCTAAAGATTCTTTTATAACTTCATAAGTAAAAAAGAACAACAAATAACAGAGAGGAATACCAAGGTAAGAGGCAAGAGGCAGGCAGTTACAGTCTGGGAATCTTCAAAGCTAATATGCTTTGAGTTTATTCAAACTGTGCTTTGAGCTGATTCAAGATAGAAGCAACATCTAAAAACATACTCTTCCAGGGCTTCTTGTGTTCTCCAGGTCCCCAGCAGAAGTGGCAAATGGAAACTCTCCACTATGTAAGCATCAGCTGTGCATTCAAACATGATCAGAGATGAGGCCATGACTCCTGACATAGAAAAGCATGTTTCTAATCCATTACTGAGGGCAAAACCAAGATTTAAAAATTTGTTGGCAACATTTGGTAAGCTATGGGAGTGAGCAATATTTCTTGCTGCAGGATGCAAGTTAGACCACCTGCTAAATTTGCATAATTCATAGAACTCACATAGTTTTTGTAATTCAAAATGAATACACCTACATACACATCACTGATGCAGCATGGGTGCAAGTACTTTAGTCCTGGAAAAATGAAAGAGAGACCAAGATTCAAGTCATATATGTCAAAGAGTTTATTGTGTTTTTAAGTGACCTTTAAGGTGGAAAATGGACAACCACAACAGCTTTTGGAAAGCAACTTGAATTCTGGTCTCAAAATAGCCAAATTCATTTTGGAAACCAAGTATGCAGCCATTCCAAGCCACATTACTGTTCTGTTTTTACATATTGTTTTCATATATTCAGAGCACTTCATGTATATTTTCTTCTTGAAATCATTATAGCAGTTTGTGTGTGCATGCACCTTCAAGTTGCCTGTTGACTCATGGCAACCCCATTAATTTCATAGGGCTTCCCTGGATAAGAAATACTCAGAAGTCATTTTGCTAGTTTCTTCTAAAATACAGCCTAAAGCACCTGGTGTTCATTGGCAGTTTCTCATAAGGCAAATCATAAAATCATTTCTATATTACAGACTGGAAGGATGGCACTGAGATCTAGAGAAAGTGGCCTACTGAAGTTCTCAGAAGCCAGATTCAAACCAGGAATTTTTAATTCACACCTTAATCCACGATACAGTATTAAGATACTCAATGACAACCAGACCTCATAACAGAAAAGGTAACCAAAGTCCACTGAAATTAATAAGTGGGCCTTAGTACAGGAGTTCAGCCACAGATTACAAATAGACTTTTCTTTCGGTAAAACAGGTAGTAACTGCATTATGATGTATCTCAAAACAACATGCATATTGGTATGATACTGTACCTCCAGATGCAATGTAGAAGCCACTGGGAGCATACTTGGCAACCACAACCTGATGGGCATGTTCCGTGTAGATGTCAGCAATTGCTGGATTCTATGGGAAAATTATAATTTCAAAATATAACTTTTCAAATAACCCCTTCTCATCAACCCACCCTGTCACCAACATTCTCAAGAAAGGTGGAAATAAGGAATTTGGCCAAACACAGAGATAGATCCCAAAAATCGGTACCCATGTTTTCCTGGAAACTCCCTGCCAAGCAGAGGCCAGATCACTCGAAACAGCTGCCAAAATCTTTTAACCATATCTCCAACATCTGATAATAAATGCTATCAGCAGTTACCTCCAAATCTAGCAAGATCAGCATGGCAGTATTTCTCCTACCACGGCCTGGTCAATACTGAATTCTCAGGGTGTACAGAGATTAAACATTGGACTGGCAAACACTGGATCATGGTGTCATCTGTGTGTGTCTGAAACTCTAAGATGGTCACAGATCCCCCTGATTAACTAATATTAAGGAGAAAACTGGAGGGAAAAGAATCTGATTGTAATATTAGTGTCACAGAGTTTGACGTCTTCTGATGGAAAAAAACTGACTGTTCTTCTAGAGAGGAATAAATAATTTTCAAATAGATCTTTTGATTATAAATCCAACATCTAAAATCATAGCAAGAGTACTTTCCTGATTTGTCTTAATCAGTTCTTGTATTTTTTGGCTGTCAAAAAGCCTTTAAACATATTTAGTCAGTGGATAACATTACCATGACATACTGAACTTAATAAATACCACTAAAGAAGTGTAGCGTGCTAAAGAGTTTCCCTATCAATTTAGAACAGTCAAAACCCCTCCAGAAAACCCACATCACTAGGGACAAACAACAGTTAATGTCTCACAAAGCAAGAGCAATTAGGATTAAGAACCCATCAGTGGACTATGACTCACTTGCTTATGCTTAAAATCTGACCCTGAATTTAAGCCGCTATTCTTCAAGAAGCATATAAAATTCACCAAAAAATCAACAACTTAAGAGGTTTCAAGTTGATAGGGATCCCATTCTTCAAGGTGAATTGGAACCTGATTTAAAAAGGAAGACACTTGCTATTTTCAAGCTTCATCTACAATACAGATTTGAAAAAGGACTGGATAATTCTTTAATTATTCTGGCAAGAGTTAAACATAGGACCACTACTACAAAAAAACAGTTTCCCTGTTTATAACATGTAACGTATGTCCTAGATGCATAGAGGCTGAGTATTGTCTATCCAAAATGCTTGGGACCAGAGGTATTCTGAATTTTTTTGGATTTAGGAATACTTGCATATCCATAGGGGTCCACTCTTTCATAAGTTCACTTGATTTCTTGTAGGGAACATGATGGGTTTACAAAGGCTTGCTTGAGACTATGCACATGTGCATTGCTTGCAAGTCTCTCAGTCAGTTTGGCATCTTTTTCTCTCTCAGCTTGCTTTGGACTATGTGCGCAGGTACTGCTTGCAGAGCAATCTGAGAGGGAAAAAAGTGCTAAGCCAACTGAGACACTTTGCAAGCAGTGTGTAGTCCCAAGCAAGCCTCCATAATTCCCTATGTTCCCTATAGGAAGAAGATGGTTTTGCTTTTCAGATTTTGGAGCATTATGGATTTTACTGCAAATGTCAGATATATGGTAGTTACAAGCAGTTCCAGCATGCTGTCAAAATTGAGAGGAACTTGTGACTACTTGACACTGGTGTGGTTCTTCCACCCCACCCCATGTCTGGCATCCAGTCTGTAACATGTTTTCTACAAATGTAACACAGTAAGCCTAGAATACAGGAATTTGTATCGGAGCAAACATTTGCAGAATATTTTAATACCTTCTAAATCAAGTTTTTGTAAAATGCCTAGTGTTTTAATGAATTCACACAATCGTATTTTGAGGTACAAGAGTGGTTCCACCCAGAAACTTCATTTCTACAGCAGTCATCACTGAAATCATTCCAAACATGCACATTCCTTGTTTTTAATCTGTAAAAATGATTCTTAGTGAATCACCAGTACAGGAGTGAGTTTCCTTCAGCACCCACGCACGGCAGCTCCCTCCCCTTGTCAACCTGTCTCTGAATGCTTGCTGAATAAACAAAAAGATATCCAAGGTTTGTTCTCTTAAACAAGGTTTTATGCTAGGACTTGAAAAAAGTAGAAAAACTCTTCCTTTGAAAACAGTGGACTGAACTTGGTATCCACAGATCATCTAAAAGGAGAATTCCTACCATGTTCTCAGCTGTAAATACCACTTACCAATGGGTACCAAAGGATAAAACCTCTTAACTAAACCATCTTCTCATGTGCATAACAACCTACAAAATGAGTGCCTCAGCACCCTCTTGCTACTGAGTGAATGTACTAGTACTTAACAAAGGATCACACCTGTAATAGCAATTTATAAATGATCACTAACTCCATTACACAGGGGCCAGCAACGTAACTCAGCAATACACAACTCAAGGTCTGTCAGGTACTGTATCTCCATTCCACTCAGTTGAGAGACTATGTCCAGAAACAGGGGTGTCTCATAGATGCATATGAACGGAAAGCTGATGTAGCTTCCATATTTATTTCCTCTGCACATTTAAAACTGAAGTGAGCCAGTCATGGTGTAGTGCTTTGATTACTGCACTGTGACTACAGAGAGCAGGGTTCGACTCAGCCATGGAGACCTATTGGGTGAATTCGGGCAAGTAACATTCTCTTAGCTCAGAAGAAAACAAAGGCACACCCCCTCTGAATAAATCTAGCCCCCCCCCAAAAAAAAACCACAATAAGATCACCTTAGGGTCACCATAAGTCAGAAACGAATTTAAGACATGCTACAATCACAACATCATTTAGAAGTATTATCGTTTCAGGCAAAATGGATATTTTGTATCTGGCTTTTGTATCTGGCACCATCTTTTTAGTAAGAATCTAGCAGGTTCTGCTAAATTTGGGTGCTCTGCTACTGACAAAGGTATCATCCGATATGGGCATGCCTCGGGGGTGCTCTTTCTTGTTATCTTATGGATGTCTTTTATAGAATTAGCTGTAATTTATCTATGTTCATACACTTTAAAACTGCATCATTGTGGTGTGGATGCTGACAGACAATGGAAAAAGATCTTCCAAGTCTTTGTGGATACAAAGAGATTATGGCTAAGATCCTATTAGATCATTAACACTATAAAGCTCCATCAGTGTACTTCTGGTGGAGGATGAAAATTGCTCCTTTCCTGAGCCGCATAACACAAACCAGACAAGGCCCGTGTAAACTGTACAGCCAGTCAACAACCAGGGGGACGTATCTGTGTCTGGGCACCACCCAGCTTACTTTGTGAAGTCAGGGAAATCAGCAGCCTTCATCTTCCAGGTCCATCAACATGCCTACTGGCTTTCAATTGGTTTCTTTCCTTAGCAATTAAGAGAATTCTGGCCTTTTACTTTAAGATCATCCATCTTCAACGGGCTTAGAACATAAATTACAGCCTTCTCCATTTGTGGATATACACATAATCAGTATCTCTTGAACACTTCCCCCGATACTGGGACTGCATATGCATATTTATGTAACAAAATATTATTTTGATCAATGGTTTTAAATTGTCAGTTTGCCATTCTTCTCAGCTGATGGAGAAGATTTATTTCTTGTCACTTTTTCCTGCCCTGTCCTTGTTTTGTCTGTATGGCTAGCAGTAGTAGCAATGGCTATATAATAATAATAAGTACAAGTATTAATATGTAAAAATGAAGGATCTTTCATTTAAAAGATTCAGGAGATATAGCTGATAATGCCAAGACTTGCTAGAAGTTTGAATTCCTTCTTTGCTGTTTGAGTCAAGTGTTCTTCAAAAGACTAAAGTTAGAACATTAAGGCCGTGATCATTTCTGTATTAATCAACAGCCACATCTCATCTATGAACAAGTACACACAAGAGAAACTCACTTTGAAAAGTCACTGAAATCAGAACAGACACTAAGAAAGCTTTGAAACACACCGAAGTACAATATATTTAATGCTGGTGAAGAAGCAATCAACTAAAACGTTTAGAAACATTCAGTTATGTAGTGATCTAATTCACAAAGAGTTCTTTTTGAGCGCTGAAATGTGATATACTTGTGACAGCCTGCAGCTTGCTCTCTGACACTGTGCTGGAAGAGGAAGCCACCAAAGTAAAATATTAAATAGTAATGTATTTGGATAATCCAGTCTTAACTGATGTCTTCATGATGCTTTCTAGAATATTTTAAGGACTTTCATATGGCGCACCTTACCTTCCAGACTGCCTGTTATAAACACAGCAGGACAAGGTGTCTGAAAAATACACCCAAGGGTGAAAAGGTCTACCCATATAAACTGGCAATTTATGTATACTGATTTATAGTCCACCACATTATCATTGATCCTTCTAAGATTCCTTGAATGATTTACTGGATAGGCCTGTACCTTACATGATCTTTTAGCAAATGGCTGTTTGTTGAAACATACTTCTAAAGCAGCAGTTCTTCATCTGTGGTCCACAGACCGCTGGGAATCCATGATGTCCCCACAGGGGGTACACAAGGGCTTGAAAAAATGTTGTGAACTTTTACAGTTAAAGAGAGAAAGTCACACATTGCTTCAAAGAGCAAGAGTCTTTTGCTGATGGTAGACATTACTTGTAAAAGTTTCATTACAATAATTCAAAACATTTAAAAGTAATTAAAATAACTGATGGCAAAAATCTACTCAGCACTTGCTACTTCTGCATACAGTGAGAACATACAAGTAAATGACACTGAGTGGCTGAGAGAAAGCACGTGACATTTCTTGCTATTACACATGCAGCAGAAGCCTCCATGAGTTAAATCGTGGTGGCCGGCAGCTGCAAAGGATATTTAAAGGGGGTCAAAGGTTAAGATCCACTGTTCTAAAGGAGGTTTTTTTTTTTTTGCTGGATTATACCATGTATGAAATTTATAAAATTACACTAGTTACTGAGCACATACATTTTGAATCACTTTAAATTTATTCTCATGTTCCCTCTGGTGAAAACAAACACTTTAGTCTTCTGTGTTTGAAACATTTTGGATGATTTCTCATATCAGCATATGTGATACTCAAGTTCCCACTTTTTGTGACATTTCCAACGTTTCCTTGCTCATGAACATCTGCAGCTTTCTCTTTGATCACTACAGGTTTACCTCAGTTAAACTGAAACGGGAAGTCTGTGTTCCTCTAGCCCTCCTTCGTCATCCTCCAATGACAACGTTGCTAAAAATGTTAAAGCTGGACAGAGGACAAAGACGAAAGGGGAACTGAGCAGCCATAAAAAGACTTTGTAAGGATCTTCTTTGTTAGACGCTTTGTTAACTGAGGTATTCAAATTCTGCTCTGTTAAACTGTATCCCCTCCCACTCAAATACAATTCACAAGCATAATGCATGATTAAGAAAGGCTGCCTCACCCCCTATTTAAATCAAGTTTATACCTGGACTAAAAATAAACACTAAAAGGCTACAATCTTCAAGCTGTTTTCTCTTTAAGGAAAAGAGGATTATTTGTGATGGGGAGTAAGTTGTGCAAAGTGTTGAGAAGAGGATGGTGGAATCTTCAAAACCTGAAAGTGGAATACTGATGCACAAGAGGATGCTAAATCTCACCTCACACAGAGGGTTGTCAAAGCCAGCCAACCAATAGGGAGATCAGAGTCTGAGGCCACTGTTCTTAGCACAGGTACGCAGAAGTGAGTTTCACATAATTTAATGTTACTTCCAAGTTGATGTGGATAGCGGGGGAAGAAAAGCAGGAGTTTTATTTTATGTTCAGTATTCCCATCATAGGAATCTAGGTGCAGATTTACCACCTTAGTGAGGATGAGGTATTAATCTCTGCACGGTGTTAAAAGCACTCTTTATAATGTGCTTTCAGAATCACAACATTTAGATGCCACCAAGAAGCCTTTTTAGTCTTACAGAATACCATTTACAACCTGGACGCTTTCATTCTGCAACAAAGGAATTTTAAATACAGTCTCCAACATAAAACTACTGATTTAGAACTTTGATGCTCTCCATTACAGCATGAATTAAGAGATTTATTTCCTATCACACTACACTAATTATTAGTGTTTTGAACAGTCATTATGATTATTTTGAATATATTTAAGCTCCATTTGAATTGTTATAGCTTTACTATATGCAGTTCATTGACAATGGACCACTGTCCTCACTTTACACCTGCATGTATGTGTGTGTACCCATGTCATGTATCTTAAGAAACGCAGCCTAGTCTACAAAAGTGTATTCAATAATAACTGTTAGCCTTTAGGCTCTTATAATATTGTTTTAGTTTTGGTATCCAACATACTCTACATTCATACATATAATCACATTCATTAAAGGCTTGGCATACAATGGATGAGAACCAATGTGACATAGCAAGTCAAGTGGTGTATGTATGCTGCCCTGACTCTGCTAGAAGAAGGATGGAGTGCAAATGTGATTTTATGAAGCGTCGTTTTGAAAACATTTTAAGGTTGGTGTTGGGGCTGTCTTTCAACACCAACATCCAAGGCAAAATATTTATGGATTAGTTGGTCTAACAAAAGTATGCTGGTTTGGGCTTAGCAACTGCAGCCTGAAAACCGTGTAGTTCTTATTCTTCACTTAAACTCAGAATGGTCAACTTGGGCCATTTCTGCACTAGACTGTTACGGGGGTATTATTCCACTTTCAACATCCTATAGAATACTGGGGTTTGCAGTTTAGGGAGGGGCCTTTGAGTAATACCACTATATAATAATAATAATAATAATAACAACAACAACAACAACCAGGACAACAACAACAACAATAATAATAACACCACTATAATACCACTGTAACAGTCCACTGTGGAAATGGCCCTGGATGAACTAATAAGCAACATTTCTATTATCTCTGCACATATCTGCAGAGGCATGCAAACTGTGTCTGTGGTGGTCCTCCTGTACTAAAAGTGTCACCCTACTGTGAGCTACAGTAAAGACATCAATTCCCATGGTTTAGTTTTGATTACAGCCTACTGATCTATAGATCACAATACAGCACTAGAAGAGCAGGCCAATATAGACCCCAATAATGCTACAGAATAGTCTTCTTTCTCCAGTCCCACCATTCCACAAAATTTTCCAATTTGTACTACTGGCCACTCACATTGTTATTTATGTGCATCCCACATTTCAATTGGTCTCATAGCTAACCAAGATTTGTGTCTCCCTTCTTATGGGGATACAGGGATTTGTCAGATGTCATTTTGGACTTTGGAGGTATCCAAACCATTTCTGATAAGCACCACAATTCTGAGAAGAACTCCCCCGCTCTTTGACTAGCATCATCATAAAGAAGAGGGATGGGAGTCAGCTGGGCAGGGAATGCACACCATGACAAATCTAGAGAAGACTGCTTCCCCGTAACTGTTTGTTTGGGAAGACCAGGTCTAACACTTTTGCTAAATACAATGTCTGGTTTCGCTAAGGATGCTTCTACCAATATTATCTATTTATAACACAGGAATTTTCTTTTAGTCACCGCTATATATTGACACTGTGTAAGAAATTACTAAATATATGACTTTCAGCGCTGCAAGGAGGAATTTTCCATGGATAATTTCCAATAATAACAACAAATTTCACCAGGTTGAAGGTCTGTATCCCTAGAAGCATAAACAACATTAACAGAGATATACTTTTTAGATGCCTTGATTGAGGAAAAAACTACAGTGGGTGCTGGTAACTATTACTATTTTAAACTTATTACAGTTTGCTTGCTGCTGACCATGTCTTTAGGCCCCAGAACTGCTGACTGTGCTCCTCTGTCCTGAGCCACTATGAGCAATGGGCAGCCTCTTGTAATTACACTCTAAGCTATGCCATATTAAAAAAAAAGACATTTACAACTTCTACTTTTCATCCAGCTCTGACAATACTTCCCTACCAGACTGACACAGCACACCCATATATCTCAATAATGGAAAAGACAAGCATTTGATTCTAGCTCTGCTACTGATAAGATTAGGGGAAATATAACAGGAGAAAGGAGAGGGGAGCTTTAATTCTTAAGATGGCACTTTAGTATCATAACATCATTCACTGATCATAGAGGAAGGAGAGGGCTTGTTTTCTGCTGCTCCAGAGACCAGGACAAGGAGCAATGGATTCAAGCTGCAGGAAAGGAGATTCCACCTGAACCTCAGGAAGAACTTCCTGACAGTCAGGGCTGTCCGGCAGTGGAATATGCTGCCTCGGAGTGTGGTGGAGTCTCCTTCCTTGGAGGTTTTTAAGAAGAAGCTGGATGGCCATCTGTCGGGAATGCTTTGAGGGTGTTCCTGTATAGCAGGGGGTTGGATTGGATGGCCCGTGTGGTCTCTTCCAACTCTACATTTCTATGATTCTATGATTCTATACTGATTTGCATTGTTACATAAAATAATTGTTACATCAATAAGGAAATATGCCCCACAACACCTCTAACTTGCCCCCTCACAAAAGTACTATTTTTATTTCACTAGTTTTCAATTCAAATTTATGTATAACTCAGCTCCATTTTCAGGAGGCAGTTCCTAGATGTGAGCTCATCTACTGGTTATTCTCAGGTCCTATGGCCATTTCCACACTAGACTGTCATAGCGCTATGATTCCACTTTCAACATCCTATGGAATCCTGGGGTTTGCAGTTTCGGGAGGGGCCGGTAGGATTCCATAGCATGTTGAAAGTGGAATCATAGCGCTATAACAGTCCAGTGCGGAAATGGCCCATGAGTCATTCTCTCCTTTCCTCCTAATGCTTTCCTAAATTGTCACAGACCATTCTGACCTTGAAATTATCAACCGTAATTAGAAAGCTATTAAAGCATATGTTAAAATCAATCATTCATAAGGAAGGATGTAAAAGCGAGGATACATTACATCGACGTTTCGAATGACGACACATTTCCCATTTGTGTACAGAAAGTTGTTGCCTTTTGGATCTCCCCCAATGATTTTGGAGACGCCTCTTTCAACCTGAGGGAGACTGGCAAACACCTTTTCTACAAACGAAAAGAGAGAGAGAGAGAGAGAGGAGAGAGAGAGAAGGGTAAGTAATGAATTGCCGAGACAGCTGTGGGGGAACAACACCGGCAGTCCACCTGAGAAGGCGCGTAACTTGTTGCCGGGCTGAACCGTGGAAATGGGAGGGGGCTCCAGGCAGCCGCCCTGCTGATCTTCCCCTTCCCCTGTTGCAGGACCGAGGCGATGCAGGATTCGAGGAGCGGCTAATGGTGGCCACCCTTTTTCCTGCCCTCGCCCTCGTTTTGCTAATAGTAAAAAAGGGGGGGGTCCCCTCTGTAAGCTTGCTGGCTTTTCTAAGGAGCCGCTGGAATTTTATTTTATTTTTCCCCAGGGTGGCAGGCAAATTAAATGGCATCGTTCCCTCCAAGCCCCTCCGCCCTGCCCCCCCACATAAAAATTACCAGAAACTCTCCCTCGATACACGGGAGGAGAGAAGGGGGGCACAAATGCGCCCCAGAGTGACAGGAGCAGGGCAAGCCCAGCAGCAGTGTGGCAATGGGCGACGCGCCTCTCCGTCCTCCTCCTCCGCCGCCGCCGCCGCCGCCTTTCCCTGTAATGGAAGAAGCCGCAGCGCTACGGGCTGGCGCTGCAGCCACCAACTCGGTATCCACTTACTCAGCTCGTGAGGCATCTTCCCGTCACCTCCACTCGTTCGTACCGCGGCGGCTGCTTCTTAACTGCGACAAATGTCACAGCGGAACGGAGCGGGGGGAGGGAAAGCGTCCGCACCACCCCAGATCACGGGCTCGCAAATTCCCTCCTGTGGCACCAGCGACGTCAACTCCCAGCTGCACAAACCAGGAAGCGCCCGCTCGCACCGCTTTTCCCTCTCTCTCCCCCTGGCTTTGACCATATATAGTCAACTCTGCTCGAGCCGCGCGCGCAGAAGGAGCGGCTTCCAACGAAGCGGCCGTCTTCTGCTGCGCCTAGAGCCCGCCCGTCCCGGAAACGCCGCCAAGGCGAAGACCAAAGCCCAGCAAGCCCCGCCCCCGAAGGCGGCCAGGGAAGGGCTGCGGTGCGCGAACGGGGGTAACCCCCCTCCTCTGTCGTCAACACGCACCTCTACGTGCGCGCATCTCCTGCAGGCAATAGAGGCAGAAATAAGCGAACCGCTGTCGCGTCTTCAGTTTCCGGGTTCAGTGGGCCTTTCCTCCCGCTGCCCGGACGGAAATAACCGCTTCCCCTTGAAATCAAAGGAGAATTGTGGGGACGGGGGTGGGTTTCCACCGCAAAGCGAAACTCATGGTTTTCCAAATACGAGTTTTATTTTGAGAGAAAGACTTATCAACCTTTTTTTTAAAAAAATGCAGGGTGTCTTCATACAAGTCAGTCGAACCAAATCTGCCTGGATCGGAGTGTTGCTGAACAGGACAAATCTGACGGGGGAAAAATTTCGTGTAACTGACCTTTACTGCAACCCGCACCCTGGAAAGTGTTTTGCGCGAGACGTTATTCATTTGCATGGTGAGGTGGGTCGGCTCACTCCTGGGTCGGGCTGCAGGCGGCATTGTGGGGTTGGGCCATTTCCGCACTGGACTGTTAGAGCGCTGCTATTCCACTTTCAGCATCCTCTGCGCTCCTGGGGTTTGCAGTTTTGGGAGAGGCCTCAGGTTTTTAAGCACCTTTGTCAGACTACCAGCAAATGCACGATGGATTCTGCTCAACGTTCACGGAGTCTGCAGAGGTTTTGCTGCAGAAATCAGGTTGGTAGATCACACGGGAGCAGTGTTTGTACACTGTCACCTCGCTGCAGAGCAAAGGCTTCCGCCTAAGGCTGTTTCCGCACCACACTTATAGCGCGATTATTCCACTTTCAACATCCTATGGAATCCTGGGATTTGCAGTCGACTGGCCCCTCCCTAAACTGCAAACCCCAGGATTCCATAGGATGTTGAAAGTGGAATAATCGCGTTATAAGAGTGTAGTGTGGAAACAGCCTAAGTCGTTGCATGCATACACTGTAGAACTCTCTGCCGTCTTCCTGATGTTTATTTCATGAAAGCGCTTCCTGTATCACGTTTCTGAAACCCACCCAGGCTGCACACAGAAAAGCTGTAACCACCGATAAAACCACGCAGCAACATTGAAACATTCCAAAACCCAGGTCAAAAATGTGCGTCTGGCTCCTTTCCTCAACAGGGAGAGAGAATGGATAATCGCACATACAGCCAGAGTGTGTTCAAGGAGGGCCTCTTTTTTTAACCTATTTCGTCCAGTTCATTCTTAAGCACAGTTCCCCACATAACCACGCTATCACTCCTGAGTGGACTGTCCCCCTTTTTTTAACACCTCTTCCCCCCCCCCCGGATCACCACAAGGCAGTGATGTATTTAAGTCTGTTACCCCAACTCTCAAGTCAAGTTTCAAGTCCTTGCAAGATACTTTTAAGTCAAGTCTCAAGTCTGGGAGCCAACTTAATACCCCAACATGTATTCCAGAATTTCTAGACAGAGTTGAATAAGGTCAGTTTTAATGATTTAAGCAGAATTGGCCCACCACATTTGTGATTTTTGCCATCTACAGATTCACAAATGGGGAATAGGATCCTTCTTACTTTCCATTTGCAAAGCTGAGGCTTTTTTCAGAAGTGGGGAATACTATCCTTCTTCACTCCCCACTACTGCAGCTCCAAAACCTTTAGAAGGAAGGATCCTTCCTCCTCAAGCCCATTGCCTAACATATTTGCTGTTCCCCTCTGAGATACCCACCTGCACTATGGCCACAAGTCTTGCCTTCTGCTCTTAGGAAAAGTTTTTGAAAGCTCCCCCTATATGTAGCAGGGACAGGCTTCTGAGCAGACCTCGACACCACCTCAAGCCCATTGGCTAGCCCATTTGCTGTTCCCTCTGAGAAAAGTGTCCACACTTTGGGTTTGAGACAGATCATGATTTGACTAGTAAGTTGTAAGGTTTCTGGATGAATGTGTTGTATTACTGAACCAGCAAGTCAGTCACTTAAAATATGCAAGTCTTGAGTCAAGTCCAGTCAGTGTGTAATTTTGCCAAGTCAAGTCCGAGTCGAGCCACTGAAGTGACTTAAGTCTGACTAGAGTCCGAGTCAATCAACTCGAATCTACATCACTGCCACAAGATATTCCTGTCTATTATTTTGAAACCAGTTGCAACTTCTGCTTTTGGGGAAGAGGGGAAGGACCTGTGATTATCCATGGTGGGGGCGGGGACAAGGGGGCAATGGCAGGGGCCACCCTAAGTGACTGCGGGCCATGAACTGCACAGACTTTTTTCTTGCTCTAAGACACTAGAACTTTAAAAATTAAACCTTGAATCAAGCCTAGGAAGCAAACCTTGGAAGCATTCAGGTGATGTGAATGTGATACCATATACAGTAGGTCCACTATATTGTCAGGCTCACAATCTGCAGATTCAGCCTACAATAGATTCAAAAGTATACAATACTGTACCCTTGAATCTATGGTGAGGTGCACACCATTCACCTGTTTCTGCCTTTGAGGCAGCAGAATTCCTTCAAAAGGCAGAAGCAGGTGGCTGGTGAGGCTTGCCATTTTTAATATGCGTTTATAAGCCTTGCTTTGCATTCACACTATCTCTGCAAGCCACACAAGTCTTAACTTGAGCATGCACTTTTTTGGTATCCATAGATGGTCCTGCAAGCAATTCTCTGTGAATAGCAAGGGTCCACTGTACCACTTTTGGGCTAATTCAATTTCTGGATGTTCTTCCAGAGGTAACTGCATACAGAGAACATTACAGTAGTCAACCTGTAGTCAAGGCACGGACAACTGTTGCCAGAGTAGACAGAGTCAGAGAGAGTGGTAGTACCAACTGGCATTGTGTAAACACATTCCTTACCACTGATAGCATCTGAACATTAAGGGACAGCACAAGGTCCAGGAGCACTCCCAAACTATGAGTAACCTCCTCCCAGAACTGGTTGACTCTCCTTAATGGCTTTCTGATGATCAATAGCTCGTCCATTTTGTCTCAATTTAATCTGAGTTTGTTCATTTTCATCCAGGCCATTCCCAAACTCAGCAAACATTTAAGGATGTTGACTGCATTCTTTGTGTCAGGTAATAAACAGCAGTGGAGGTTGGTGTAATCAGCTTATTACTGAAGTTCCAGATAACCTCTCCTTGAGTGTTTATGTAGATTTTAAAGAATTCAAGGGACCAAACCCTATGAGACACACACTGTACAGGCCGTTGTACTAGCTAGGCTACAGAAAGGATTAATTCAGGGGATCAGAGCAAAGGATCATCGGGAGGAGACTGGATTGGCCATTTAGCCAATGAGAGGTGAGAAGAGGGAGAACTAAGGGCTTCTGGGGAGAATCATACAACTATAGAATGAGAAGAGATCACAGTGGCCATTGAGTCCAACTCCCTGCCATGCAGGAATATACAACCAAAGCATATTCAACAAGAAGAAGGAGGAGAGGCCATGTGTAAGCTTTCAGCTAACTACTCCATGTTAGAGCAAGGAAAGGAATCCCAGGAAAGGATTTTAAGGAAACAAGGGACTATCTAGTCAGATACAGTTGGTATTCAGTTCTTTTGAAAGGAATTGGAGGGCTGGCGAGGGCAGCCTGGTGCCGGAGAATACTCTTTTCTTTATTCCTGCTCCTATGGGTTTGGTTCTTCCTCTTGCAAGCAGAGGGAGGTATGCAGAGCCAGTGTTCTAAGCTAATTGAGTTGTTTGATATATCTTCTTTTAATTCTTAGTACGCTATTTTCCTGATTTTTAAATTATTATTAAAGTGTTGCACTTATAACAAGCCTGCTTAAGGGAGAGTGGAAAGCTCTGGTCACATTCTGTCTATGGCAAGGTCCACCACAAATTTGTAAAATATAATTTTTTTCTTTTCCCCAAAAACATTAGGGGAAGGGGAGAGTATTGAACCCTTTATATTTTCTGGAACCCAGGGAAGGAGTAGGAAATTGGATCTCCCAGAAAGTATTTGGTGGCAGCACTACTACTTTTGCTGAATTGAGGAGAGGTAGGCAAGTCTGGGCAAAACCCAGCCATGTACCACCAGCCCCTTTTTGCCACATCCCTGTACCCTCAAAATTGTGGGGGGAGAATCACCCACATTTGGTCAAAAGAGACTCTTAAAACCTCTACGAGCAGGAGATGCTGTCAGAACGCTTCCCCCCTCCCACATCCTTGTGGTGTTGCTGTGTGCTTTCAAGTCATTTTTGACTTAAGGTGACCCTAAGACAAATCTATCATGGGAGTTTCTTAACAAGATTTATTCAGAGGAGCTTTGCCTTTGCCTTCCTCTGTGGCTGTGCTTGCTCAGGTTCACCCAATGGGTTTCTGTGGCCTAGTGGGATTTGAACCCTGGTCTGCAAGGTCATAGTCTGTCACTCAAACCACTACACCACTCTAGCTCTTCAGTGTTGAAAACTGGCTAGAAGAAGCAAAAAACAAATTACCACCTGTTCAGTCACCTTGGTAAGGTTGGACTGTTTGAAACTGGCCCATGTCTTCCCAAGCCTGCTAGGTCAAGGAATTTTTTTGTATTTCCTGCCTCCTTTCAGAAATAAGTCCATCCCACAGGGAGGCATTATGCAGCCTGTGCCATCTTAGCAGATTTAATTAATCAGGGGTATTTTCATATACACAATTATTGCACTATAATTCCACTTAAACTGCCATGGCATGACATAGACTTTCGATCAATTGCCACCATTTAATTTCCTTACATCTCATCCCTAGCCTGCTATGTCACAGAATAATCTGGAAGACAAAGGTGGGTGACACAAACTCTCCCCCAAAAAACACATAGCACCGTTGTCCCCTGATTTGTTAAACAGTTAAATAAACAAATGGACAGGTGTATAATATGTAGAAATAATAATAATATTAATGCAATATCTAATACGATGTGGTTATTGGAAATTAACACAAATTATTAAATTGTAAAAATTGATAAATACTTCTGAATTGATTATGGAAATAAACTACATATAGTTCAATAGCCTATTTTACAAATTCACCCATAAACAATTTTATTTATACTGCAGAGCACACTTCCACATGGGTTATAATGAGGATGAATTGACAGCTCATGCCAAATTGTAGTATCAGAAGATTGGTGCAACAGTTGTATTCTCAAGCAAAATTACAACATCAGCAGATTAGAAAGAAATTGCACCATTAGTACATCAGATAAAGGACCCTGAGAACTGTAGTCCCTGTTTCACCACCATAGGCTTCCTCAGCTGAACTCACATCTGAATAAGAAGCAACATACAGTAAGTAACTAATGTCATGAGAGCCTAATAACTACACTAAAAATCAAAAACATACTTACAATGCGAATATGGGAAAAGAATTTCCAAACTGATGGAAACCACTGTTGCAGGAAACATGAAACAAATGGACCTTCTTAAATTATTCTACTCAATTGCTAATGCAGCTATACTTGCGTCTGAAGGGAAAGCAAGTGAAGAAGGAAGAGATTAACCTCTTGAGATTGAAAGTCGAGTAAAGGTGAATCATCAGTAACTCTGTTGAAAAGAAACTTTCCAGAAACAACTGAAATCCTGTTTGTCATTTAAGCCAAAAGGAATTTCTGGATTATGTATCCAGAAACTTTCTTGTCTTAATAACAAAACTGAAGTATCATAATAAGGTTTAGGCTGTGTGACTTGAATAACAACAAATTTAAGACTTGTACCCATGACCTACCTGATGAAAGTGCTCATAGAGTCTACTGCTGCAAAAATCTTCTTTGAGGTCATCCTCCTCCTTGAGGAGAAGAAAGAGAAGGCTGATGATAGTGAAGGAGATTTTTGCAGGAGCTGCAGCAGGGCTAGGCCAGTGGGTTCTGCTCCTCTCCATCTTGTTTTCCAACCAACAGCTCTGACCCATTAAAAACTTTGCTACTTTGGCACCATGACACTTCCACTTCGCTCCAAGTTGCTTCTACCAAACTTCCTTGGGTGCAAGCTCGTCCAGCACTGTGACACCTCCTTCTCTCTCCAAGGCCACCTCCCAAAGACTTCTGTGCCCTCTACCGGTCTCCAGTACTTCCCCTAGAAAAGGCCCTGGATCCTCGCAGGGCCAGACCGGCAGTGGCAGCTCATCATCCTCATCCTCTTTTTCTCAGTCTTCTTTCCTACCAACAAAACACATGAATGAGGTTGGCAAGTACTGAGACAACCTCACTCATGTGTTTTGTCTCTTAGTGTGCTATGTATCTGACTTTTCTTGCAACCCAAACCACCAACTGTACAATAATCATGGGTCCAAAGCACAGTGCTTCTGAAAGTCCTCCCAAGAGGCAGTGCTTCACTTCTGGGGAGCAGATGGTGGAGAGCCAGATGGTGGGTGCTGGGCAAGGAGGATGAGCCAATGGCTGGTGTGAAGACTGGCCAATCAGAAGGAAGCTTGGCTGGTTGGAGGTGGGCCCTCAGGTCAGTGTGTGGTGCGGGAGGGACAGGGTGAAAGCATTCACCAACACTGAACTTGCATTTGGGCTTCAACCAGCACTGAGGAGCAGAAGAGGCAGCAGTCACAAGAGGAAGCGGAGCCAGCAGCAGCAAAGACAGAGGCAGTGGCAGCTGCAATGGCAGCAAGACATCAGTGACAACAGAAAGAGCTGAGGTGATAAGGCTCTTTTAACAGGTAAAGGCACAGTGGCTGACAGCCCTTGTACAGACATTTGCAGGGAGCTCTTATTTAAGAGCCAGCCCCAGTGCTGGTTTTCAACAGTCTCTTTAAAGGAAAAAAACCCAAAACCCCTATAAAGGTTTAGAGAAACAGCTTTTTAAGAACTGGCAATAAAGGCTTGCCAACAGCCCTGTGAGGGTTAAGCAAGCAGTCTTCATAAGAGGTCTGGAACTGACTGGGGGAACTTCCTTTAACTGCCAGCAGGAATGGAGTATCAAAAGTCCTTGGCAGGGCTACACAGTAGGCATAAAGTATACATAAGATACCAGAGATATCTTATACCTTCAAGTAGACATAAAGTATCACAGATTTCAAACGATGAATCTAGTATTTCTTTCTCATGTATAGTATATAGTAGGAATGTAAATCTTCAAAAAAAATTGTTCTCATAAGCAAAAACAAGTAATTTTACAATTTTTCTCCTTTTTGTAAAAAAGTGCTTGGAAGTGTGTAGTTTTCAAAGACTATACACTTTTTGAGAAATGTCCATACAAAAAAAAAGCACACTTTCTGTAGAGAAAATAATGTTTTGTATTTTTTTTTACCTGCATGAAACTTGTTTTACAGGTGCACAACAGGTTTCCTACAGTGGAAACAGCGCTTCCGCTCAAAAATGTTATTTGCTCTGCAAATAGTCTGTTTTACATGTTTTGAATGCCCTGAGTGGGATAATTATCTTATTACCTTAAGTGACAACAAAGATTGTTCTATCAATTATTTTGGCCTTGTACAACAATTGCTTCATTACTTCATTAGAATAACCTCTTTCTATAAATTGTTCTGCTAATATATGAGCATATTTTTGAAAGTCAAAATCATAGCTACAGTTCTCATATATCCCCAGATCCTAAAAGTAAGGACAAATTCCCTTTAAGATGTACAGAATGAAAATATTCATAAAGTGGAGGAGAAGAAGTGGTGGTGGTGGTGTTTGTAGATTTCCTATACAGGTCTGTAGTCAACTCATTGATATGTTGAACCTGTACATCAAAAGTATGTACTGTATTTAGTTTTTTCATCCCCTATTTAGAAATATGAGGGTCATGCTGAAAGTAATGTCTGTATGCCCTTTTCTCTGAAACTATTAATCCAGACCACCAGATTATTACACCACACCACTAGATAGAGTAAATCATACAGCATCAATAACATAATTTCTGTATGTCTGCATAATCATGGATATGGAGCAGAAACAAAGAGCAGCCATAGAGTTCTTGACCAAGAAGGATGTACTACTGCTGAAGCCCACAGCAGGCTCAGAAATGTGTATGATGAGACGTCAGTTGATGAGAATAATGTGTGAAAATGCTTAAAGAAGGCAAAACCTGTGTTGAAGACATACCACATAATGGAAAGCGTTGATAACAGTCACTGATGAAAACCAAGGCAGGCTGGGTGATATGATGGCAAATGACTGTCCAAGAGATTATTGAGGAACTTGGCTGTGGTCACAGCACTGTCGAGCAGATCAGCCACAATACTGGAATACAGGAATGTGTGTGCCAGTTGGGTTCCTCATCAATTTACAGTTGGTTTGAAATAGAAGAGACTGCATGTATGTTCAGAACTGTTGGAAGCATCTGAAGCCCATGAGGATAACTTTTTCAGGAATGTGTGCAATGGTTATGAGACCTATATGGCACAGAGACCAAGAATCAATTCATGGAGTGGTGGTATTTCATCTGCCAAAACCAAAGAAATCTCCCAAGACCAAAGAAATTCAAAAGTCAGAGCTCAGCACAGGAGATTCTGGTGAATGTCTTCTGGCATGACAAGGGAATGATTTTGTTTCAATTTCCTCAAGTATGAGACAACAGTGAACAGCAACTACTACTTTGCATCACTCCAGAAATTTTGAGAAGCCATCCATAAAACAAGACCACAGAAACAGCTGAATGCAATTCAGTTACATCACGATAATGCATGACCCCATACTTCTTTGGCAACATCACAGATTCTTGCACAATAGGATGGTCACTTGTACAATGTCCACCTTATAGCCCAATCTGACATCCTCAGATTTTCACTTGTTTGGTCAGATGAAGGAAAGCCTTTGGGGATGGTGCTTCAATGATGTAAGCAAAGTGGATGATGCTATCAGACACAGGACCAGAGACTGCCCGAAAGAGTTTTGCCAAAGTGGATTTGATGGGTGGATTTCAAAACTGGAACATATGCATCACCATTGGTGGAGACTATTTTGAATAGTACTATGTTGTAGATAAGCAGTTACTTTACACATGCATGTAACTGCATATGTCTCATGTTGTTGATGAAGTTGTTATGACCCAACAGGCATTACTTTCAGTATGTCCCTCATATACTGAATTCATAAAAGGAATGCTTTTCACCATTAGAAAACAGAAATATATAATTCAAATATCTCTTATATAATCTCATAATTTTTCTGACGGGATTATGTTCAAATTTATCCATAAAAAATGGCCAGCTCTGGAGCAAATGTGTATCCCATAGCTATCTTTGCAATCGGCCACAAATATCAACCTGAAAATGGAAATAGAACTCTTTAATGCTATGTCACCTAAGGTGCATAAAAAAGTATTGGATGGCAGGGCAATATATATCCTCACATTGACCCAGGACATCCTGAATCACCTTAATAGCTTCAGCCTGCCAGTATATTGGTTGTACAATACTATAAGCATGTTCACTAGTCAAGCACAGCAGGAATCCATCTTGATTCCTGAAATATATCTCAAAAATCGCTACTATCCTTAAAACAAGAGTATGTATTGGGTTTTATATTGGATATAAATGAAAAAGGTTGGCCAGACACTGTTTCCAAAACAGATCCCTACCCAGAGATCAGAGAATCATAGACTCTGAAGGGGCCACATGGGCCATTGAGTCCAGCCCCTGATCAGCACAGGATCTTCAGCCAGAGTATCCAGCTTTTTTTCTAAGATGTCAATAAAAGGAGATCCTACCACCTCTCTCAGCAACTAGTTCCATGGCTAAACTGCTCTTTCTGTGAATACATTTCATTCTGCTATTCAATCAAAATCTACTCTCCTGTAACTTAAAACCATTAGACCTTGTTCTACCCTCTGGGGCAGCAGAGAACTAGCCCCTCAGTCCTTGAAATATTTCAAGAATGCACTCATTTCACCCCTGTCTTCTCTTTACCAAAATGAACATGCCCAGCTCCATCAACCTTTCCTATGTTTTGTTCTTCATATCTGTTATCATCCTTGTTAACTTTCTCTGAACCTGCTCCAACTTATCTATATCTGTCTTAAAATAAGTCACCTAGAACTGAACACAGTATTCCAGGTGATGCTTGACCAATGCAGAATATAGCAGGACCATTACTCCCTTTGACTTAGAAACTACTTCTGTTAATGTAGGCTAAAACAGTGATTGCCTTCTTTGCTGCAGCATCACAATGCCATGGCATGTTAAACTTATGATCAAATCCCTCTAAAGCTAAAAGCCTCTGTCTTTCTAGTGTAATCCAATCTTTCAACCAGACCATCACTACTGAGTAAATATATTAAGGCTGGAAGAGTCAGGCCCCTTCTTTCTTTTGCATCTTGTAAAGTCTTCATTTTCACTCTAGTTTTTTTCCCCTGCCATATAAATGTTGAAATGCCTCTTTGTTTAAAATGTCAGTCATTTGGTAGCATTGAAATTATTGTCTGAAAGAAAAACATTTTAGGTAAAATGTTCATTTTAGTTGCCAATATTCTTCCTAAGAGTGAAAGTTTTAACTTAGATGATCATTCAAGATCTTGTTTAATTTCTCTCCAAAATTGGTCATACTTATTTTGAAATAGTTTTGTGTTTTGTGATTCAAAAACAACTCCCAGATATTTCACTTTTTTAACTATCATGAAACTAGTATTTTCCATTAAGATCAACTGATGCTCTTTTGTCATGTTGTTAGTGATCATAACTGTTTTATCTCAATTTAACTTAAACCCTGCCATTTCTCCCAAATTTGTTATAATATCCAAAAGAGCATCTAATCCTTCTATTGAGTCTTATAAGAAAATTACTAAATCATCAGCAAAAGCTCTTGGCTTAAATACTTGTTTCTTAAATGTTATGCTTTTAATGTTTTCTTCTTGTCTTATAGTTCTAATCAGTACTTTGAGATTTAAAATAAACAAAAGTGGAGATAAAGGACAACCTTGTCTTGTACATTTAAGTATACGACAATAGTTTGTTTTATCTCCATTGACAATGATCTGACCTTTTTGTTTTGAATAAATTCCAGATAACCAAGTCAGAAAATTCTGACCACAATACAGAGTTTAAATAATTCAATTATGAAGGGCCAAGAAATGTTATCAAAAGCCTTTTCTGCATCTAAGAAGATTATTGCTGCTTGTTTTTCATTATGAAACTTTAAATATTCCATCATATCTGCTAAGCATCTTGTATTGTCTCTCAACTGCCTATAAGGTAAAAATCCACATTGATCTTCATGAATCCACATAGTTAAAGTCTTTCAGCTAAAATACATGCAAAAATCTTATAATCATTAATCAAAAGAGACATTGGTCTGTAATTTCTTGAATCAGTTGTATCACAATTTTCTTCAGGTATCAATTTTCTTCAGGTATATTTGCAGTTGACCAGCTCTCTGGCACCTTTTTTGTGTCAGTTATAGAATTCATCACATAATATAACAGTAGAGACAATGGTTCTTCCAGTTCTTCATAATAAAGTGCTGATAGGCCATCAGGACCTGGGGACTTTGCTCTTTTTAAAATGTTTAAATGCTTCCCCTATGTCTGCCATTGTTGTTCTTGCATTCAGTATCTTTCTTTGTTCATCTGATATTGGTGGCAATTTTTGAGAGCCCAAATAGGTTTGTATTTTCCCCAGTTGAGTCTTTTGTTCTTTATAGACTGCCAAAAAAATCTATGCAAAGTCTTCATCTTTCCATTATCAGTTGTAAGTTGCATCCCATCTTTTGTATGTAGACTCATTTACTCTCTCTTTTTTTCCCGCAGTCTACAGGCTAACAATTTGCCAGGCTTGTTGGTAAATTCAAAATGTTTTTTGTTGTAAATATTTCGTCTTTCTTTCTATGTCATATGTTAGGCACATTAATGCTTGTTTCTGTAGAATTTTAAGGTTTTTCAATAGCAATGTATTTGAGGGGTCAATTTGAAGATCCAATTCTATTTTCTTAATTTAATTCATGATTTCCTCTTGTTGTTTCTGTCTCTTTTTCTTTAATAAGGAGTTTTGCTGAGTAAAAAAACCTGTCATTATTCCTTTTCCAGCATCCCAAACTACTCCAGTATGTGTTCCTTTGTTTAGATTCTCTTTAAGCAATTCTTGAGAATCTCTTTTGCTTTCTTTAAGATTTGATCTTAAAGATCTTCATTCAATCCCCAATGCAACTGACATCTTTGTTCCTCTTGTAGTACAATAGAACTGGATTATGATCCAAAAACACTATTGGTAAAATTTGCATGTCTTTCAGTTCATGTATAAATACTTTGGAAATGATCAACTCTTGAAAAAGATTTATGTCTCTGAGTAGAATTAATATTCTTTAGATGATCTGTACAAGGTTCTCCACGTATCAACTAAATCCAAATTATCTATATTTCGGAATTTTCTCTTACTTCTCTTTTATTGTCTTTTCCAAGAATTAATCACTTAATCACTCCATTAAAATCTCCCAAAATAATTATTCTATCAACTGTTAAATCTGAAATTTTGTGTTGTAGAGCATAAAAAAGAATCATCTTGATTTTCTATCAGAGCATATAGTCTGATTAACTTTTTGTCCCCACAGTTGTACTTGTATTGCAAGTAGTCTTCCTTTTACATCATCAAAGATCTTTTCTGGCTGTATATTAGCTTTAGCATAAATTATGACTCCTCATTTTTTGTCTTATCTGAAGAAGATAATCCTAATCCTAATTTTGGATTCTTCAAATATTTAACATTCTGTTTTTAGTATGTGTTTCTTGTAAACACATCAATCAAAATTTATTTTTCTAAATAGTGAAAGGTCTTTCTTCTTTTTCCTGCCAAATTGATTCCTTTAACATTAAAAGATAAAAGGTTTGTAGCTATCTTTCACTTTCTTCCTCTACTGTCGAAACTGGTTTTGTCTGAGTCTGGTCCATGCATCTTATGGTGGTTGCTGTCCTGTGCTGGCAGCCTGCCAAGGCTTCACAGCTGTGTAATCAGCAGTAACAAGCAAACAGTGTTTGTTAAAGTAGTCCAAAAGCAGTCCAGAGTTACCAAGTCAGAATTTACCAAGAGTCCAGGGAAAGAGTGTCCACAAACAGAATCTATAGTCCAGGCAAAGGTCTGAAGTCTGAGGAACATGAGCAGAGAATGCAAGCTGTGCCAACCAATGGAGTCAGTAGATTCCAGCAGTTTTCTGCAGTCCTATAGCCTCAGTGTCCCGGCAGCTGTGGCCTAATTAACAAGCTCTTCCTTTTCCACCGGCACTGGCTGCTGTAGGTACTGTCCCTCTCATGTCTCTAGAGTGTAGCTGTTGGGAAGAGTCCTGTCCGGGTCCTGGGGCAGGGGCATGCCAGTTGTTCTGGGCAGTCCCTTCTACTCTTGCTCATCTCCTTTTCCAACTTCCTTAGAAAGTCTCTTGCCTTGGATATGGTATTTAAGTCATGTCTCCTCTGTCTGTAGTATACCACCACTCCTTCTACGTTGACCCATCTGAAAGGTATATCACATTATTTAAGCTTGTCTGTCAAAAAAGAATATTCTCTTCATTTTCTCAAAATTCTATTTGGTAAATCTTTAAAGACTGTGATTTTTCTTCCATCCATTTGCAATTTGTTCATGAAATGTTGCATTATTTGATCTCTTGTATTCTTTTTCACAAAATAAATTACCACATCTCATGGTAGATTTCTTTGTGTGGCTAATTCTTGAATTAATTTGGTATGTTTATCCACTTCACCTGTAATCTCCCCACCTTGCATTTGAAGGAAGTCAGACTCAAACATAAATATGATCATTCTTTCTTTCCAGTATTCCATGTAGTCTCAGACATTTTTCTCTTTTTTCATCTCAAGAAGTGCTATTGCACCCAAATGTTTGTCTTGTTCCTGCATTACCTTCTTTTTTGCATCTTCTAAATTTTTAGTTTTGATTTCTGTTTCTTCTAATATATCCTTTAGGTGTTTCAGATCCATGTCTATACCACACAATCCACCCTGTATATTCAGGTCCTCTGGGGGCCATTTACTTAAACTGGCCAGGATGAGACTGGCAGCGGTCACCCTGGGGACCTTTTCGTTGGCTGCCCCAAATTGTGGAATGACCTGCCAGAAGAGATTTGACAGCAACACATACTATCTGGATTTTAAAAAGTGCTAAAGACCTATCTTTTCTGGCAGGCCAACCCAGTCTATTTTTAATTATAGTTTTAATAGTACTTTTAATTACATTTGTATTTATATTTCTATTTTTAATTATGAAATATTTGTATTTGAAATGGTTTTCTATTTTAATGTACTTTGTTTTTAATTGTACATGTGTTGTATCCTGCCTTGACCCTTGGGGAGAGGTGAGTAACAAAAGTTTATCATTATTATAATTATTATCATTATCATTATTATCTGGGCTACTGAAAGCTTTATCTCTTTTAAGTCTAACCTTATATGCAATAAAATTTGTTGCAATTCTGTCTTGATTTCTTCTTTTTCTTTTTTTTTCTTCTTTTATTCATTCTGTTTGTGTTGGCTTTGACTTCTTTCCTCAGCTGCCATCAGCTCTGCCATCTCTGCCATCAGCTCTTCTCTCATCTTCTTCATTTCTAACATACATATTTGATTTAGGTCCATATCTTTAATCTGATCTGCAGATCCTCTTCTTCAAGACTGTGAATCTTTTAAATCCACAGCTAATGCCTGTTTCACTATTTTAGCTGGATCTCACTCTTTCAACATCTTGATTGTAGAACCTACAAGAAAATAAGTATAAGAGAAAAAGAGAACAGAGAAAGGGAAAATAAAGAGAAAGAAAAATAAGAGATAAAAGAATTTTAAAAAGAAAGAAGAAAAATTAAAAAAGAAAAGAGCAAGAAGAGAGAAAAAGCAAAAAGAGAGAGAGAGAAGAAAGAGAGAGAAAAAAGAAAGAAAGAAAAAAGAAGGGGCAAGGGAGAGCCTCCCAGTAACACAAACCTTTTTCTTAAAAAAAAAGTAAATATAAAAATTTAAAAAAAATAAAATAAAAAATTGATTTTATTTTTTAAAAAAAAATCTAAAAAA
This sequence comes from Iguana delicatissima, assembly GCA_948472985.1. Classification (NCBI taxonomy): domain Eukaryota; kingdom Metazoa; phylum Chordata; class Lepidosauria; order Squamata; family Iguanidae; genus Iguana; species Iguana delicatissima. The sequence continues at coordinate 249,924 of CAOKZL010001454.1, read as the reverse complement.
ATAAAATTTCATTTTTAAACCTTTTTCTTTCTTGATTAAAAATTTAAAACTTTAAAATTCCTAATTTCAGATTTTAAACTTCAATATTATCAATTTCTTCGTTCATAAAATCCAAAAATTTCATAAAATTTATAAAACCCACATAATTTTCTTTCATTCTTCTAAAACAAATGGTTCTCAAATTGCAAAACTGACAAGGTCCACTTTCTGTAGTATACAGTCAGCCCTCCACATTTGCAGGTTTCACTTTTGAGGATTTGATTATTCACATATTATTTGCTGTCACCTCTGTTGCCTCTCTGTGCCATTTTTAATAGGGACTGCAAGCTTTGTGAGACTGATAAACTGCAACTGAAGCTTGTAAGTCCCTCTTAAAAATGGTGTGGGGCAGCCTTGGACATGACAGTAAACCCCACCAACCAACTACTGGTGCCTTGTGAAGGAACCCTGATGCCTCAAAGGAATCCATGGTGGATTGAATATGATGATCATACTTTTTCGTGTGTGTTAAATATGGTTTGGGAGGGCCTTGAGTTATTCATAGTATTTCCACTTTCATGGGGGTCCTGTGCCCCGAACCCTAGCAAATGTGGAGGGATGACTGTATAAGTCCTCTGGTATAATGCAGTTGAAGTTGCTCTTCTTTATTAAGTTAATTTATTAAGTCAAGTCAATTCTAACTCTCCTTCTGCTGCTGTCCAGTGGCTGTCAGTACAGCTCAAGAATGTTTTACCGATCTATATCCACCTCTGTGGAAGGAAGTTAGAAGGAAAACTCCAGATGACTAGGCAGTACCTCACTTCCTGTTACTGTTATAAGGGATAAGGATTTGGAAGCTGGCCAGTTCCCACAACAGACTATTACAACATCTTTTAATATAATGTCTTAATGTTCTTAATCAATTTTAAATCAAATAACCCAGATTGCATGGATAAGATGGTATTTTTCAGCCCATGGTTTAACAATCAGTTTTCAGCCTTTTTCCTTTTTCCTTAGCACTGTGAATGTGATGATAATGGGGTTATGTAAAAGCATGACATTTAAAAATAAATATAGTAGGACCCCCATATCCGTGGATACATTATCCGCTGGTTCAGTTGTCTGTTGTTGGCTCCCTGATGCTGCTGCGATAGTGCTGCGATGGTGGCAGGCAGGAGAGAAGCAAGGAGCGCAGGATTGCGCTCCTCACCACCTCCTGCCCCTCACCCTGGGCCTGATTGCAGCAGTGACAAGCAGGAAAGGAGCAAGTGTGATCCCGCCATGGTGGCTCCTGCAGCAGCTCCTTGCCACCTCGATCGGCTGGGGGCAGGCGGGCGACAGCATTCACTCCTATCCACGGATTTCAATATCCATGGAGGGGTCAGAACCAATCCCCCGCAGATATGGGGGTCCTGCCATATAACTCATTTTAACAAGCCAGTAGAACAGACTTTGCTTAAGCAATATTGCAACCAGTCCAGAGAGAGCATCTGGTATAGCCTTTTGAAATGTAGTAATTGGTGGCAAGGAGATTAGTTGCTAGCAGCAAGCACAAAGGTGCCAGGAAATGCCCCGATTGCAGCTGCTCCTCTAGTGCTGAAGAGGGCTATTTCTGCCCTTCTAAGCACCTAGAATAGCCACAGATAGAACATGGGCCCCAGGAGTCACCTGTCCCCAAGGGACTTTATCCAGACAGTCTAAGTGTGACTCCACTGGAGAAAGACTATCCTGGGGTCTACAATTTTGATATTAAAATATGATTCAGTGTGCCTGAGAGGTCACTGGATGGGCACATAGGCAGCAAATGGTCAAAATATTGAAAAACCAGGTCAGGCCAGTAAAATCCCCAGTCATGTAGCCCCAAGAGACCTCAAGATGTGTAAACCCACAATAAACAAAGGGTCCACAGCCCCAGGAAGCCGACTTGAGGGGATTAGCCCCCAAGTTGCACAAATATTCCATCAGGCGAGGACCATTTACATGAAGTCACACCACAAACTAACACAGCTGAAGATCCTGAGACTTTGGCAACACCTTGCAATCTCATCACGCAAAGGAAATTACCATGGTGGAGCTTCGTTATCGCACCAACACCCATTGTTCTCCCCAGGAAAGGATAGTCCTCCAGGTACTTTTCCCCCTACAAACTTCTCTGCTGTTTTTCCCGGACCAAGGACTTCAGGACAAAGGTGCAGTATCACCCCAGCTACACCTCTTCAATATTCCCCTATGCAGTTTCCTCTCTTTTGCTTCTTAATAGGTCTTGAGTGACTGTGTGAGTGATTGCATTGCTGTGTGAGACTTTCCTTCAATAAAATCATATATTGGACATTTTTGTTTGGTTTTTGGCTTGGCCTGACCCCATAAAAACTGGGTTAAAGACCCCGCTAGGTTACCCTGCCTCTTGCATTGCTATTGCTTGTGCTCTGGCTAGTTTCCATTCCATCACATGGAACATATTGAGGTGTCCCTCAAGATATTACCTCAGAAATCAGGGTAATATAAGGACAAAGACCAGCTCCAACGCCTCCTGTGTGAGCCTCCCCCAGAGCTCTCTTAGGAAGGCACATTGTTCTCCACCATCAACTGGAACTAGTTTTCTTAAGAAGTAGTTTTGATTGTGTTCATCCCAGTGGGGTTGGGGTGGAGATGTGATCCTTTGACCAAAATTGGGGAACTTTCCAGGCTGATTCAGGACTCACCTGCCACCGCATTAATTACCTTGGCCCCACATTTTTTTTTTATGGTTCGGGGTAACCCTAATATTGCCATCAGCCAAGAAAAATTAGGTTGGTTTGGAACTTTATTGTTATACTGACAATATAAACACAAAGGGTACTGGTCTAGAACAGCTACTGACACTTTTTAAAACAATACCAGCATGGTAGCTCTCACACAGGGCACACTGGCAATCATGCTGGCAATTTGTTTCCTGGCTTGCTGCTATACTTAAGAGAAGTAGCCTGATGATTGGAAAGGATGCTTTGACTACAGATACAAAGTTGTCTCAGGATAATAGTCATTTTTCAACACTATATTATTTCTTATTTCCTTTGGTCTTTTGCTCATGCCATACTGTATTTGCTGCTGTATAAGACACACTCCATTTATACACTTGCAAATACTATTTGCTGGCGTATAAGACACACTGGCATATAAGATATACCCCATTTTCAAACAGTATTTTTCAGGGAAAAAAGTGAGTCTTGTACGCCAGCAAATACAGTAATATTCTTTTGACACTAAACACTGTAAAACTAGTTGCAGGACTTTGGCACATATTCTGAGAAGGTTCATAGCAAAGTAACTTTTTGTGATCACATAATGGTAAGGCAACTTGGGGATGATGGGATCCTGAGTGATGCAATAAGGGTTAAAATCTTGATAAATAAGAGGCTGGTCTGTTTTACAAAGTGCCAGGAACAAAGGCTCATGTTGGATCTCTCTGACGGCCTAGATTTATAACACTCTGATGTGGAAAAGAAATCAGACAGAGCTAGCTAGCAAAAAGGAACACAACATATTGATAGCAGCCTGAAGGACACTTTAACAGGCATAGATCCCAGGTTGAAAGAAACTAGCAGATACTAGCACGAGAGGGCTGACTGCCCAAAGATAAAGTACATGACCTGCATAACATGCATGTTCCCAGATGCCTGATTCACCCTGAATGATGCAGCTGTGATATCATTTTAGAGTGTTCTTAATTATCATATGGAAATGTATAAGCATTGTTAATTTTTTGTTTGGTGCACCTGCTTTGTGGAACTTTATAACCAGGCACCTCTTTGCTGAAGCAAATAAAATCTTTGGATCCCTCCCATCACTACCATGTGGATATTCATAGGTTGATAAACACACTGGAGGTGGAACCAGTTTTCAGGATAAGAATTGCTGTCACAGTCTGTTAGATATGTAATTTTAATGGTTTATTCTTAAACACAGATGTGCTGTTTACGGTTCTTTTCCCCCTTTTTTAATTAACTATTACATCTTTACAATTATTGCATATTTATGAAGTACATCATAGTACTTCATAGTGTTTAGAATGAACATTTGTGGTCCACATGTAAAATGTAATTGGATCCATAAACACCTACTTATGCCTCAAATTTAATTATACCAAAATAATGACATGATGAGTTGGACTTGTAATTTTTACACAGCAATCCATGGACATGAATAGAAACTATTTGATATTGGATATGAGAGTCTTCATACAGATATCAGAAAAATCTATGCTTAACAATTATGCACAGCTGTGACCATGAAACAGCAGCTTTGTGATTTTTACAATACAATATATGGGAACAAACCCATGATAGAAGGTTGAAAGTTGCTCCTGTTAAACAAGGGCAGTCAAAATGGTCCTAGAAATGTTCTTGGGCTTCCAGGTCTATGCAACACAATTAATAACCTCGCTAATTGATCATATCATTCCAACTTTAGGCATACATTAGTTTATATGAACACCACAGCTTGAAATTTTATTTTATAAAATCAATATATTAGAGTTATTTTAGGGGAGGAGGGAAGAATGGTGTTAATTGCTGCTCATCAAGAAACATGTTAAACATGCTTTTCTATTTAAAAAAAATAAAAAATGACTTAAATGATGCTACAGAATTATGAATAGAACATTACTTATTACACTTATTTATTACAGTTATTATTTTACATTTATTACAGTTATTACAGTTATTATTTTACATTTCAAAACCGGTGTTTTATAGGTCATGTTATCTTCAAGCTCTGGTGGAGTCTATGATGAACTGGATAATAAGCTTATCTTTGACCTCCTTTTTGTCACAACAAGCAACAATGGCAACCAGCAAAATAAAATGTGATTTTGTGAAGGGAGGAGCTGGGCAAGCCTAGTTGGAGCCAGCCAATCACAGCTCATGGAATGAGGGAGAAAGGATACATAACTGAGACTTGTCTCTGTCAGATTGCATAGAGATAGGAAAAAGCTGTAGTAGAGACAGGACAGTCAGCCAGGGCTGGGAGCGGAGAAGTGAGTAAGATTTTGGGGAACTGTGAATGATTAAACAGTTCAGAGGATAATGTGTGATCTAAATGTATCTTAAACTGCTGCTGGTTTATTCTTTTGTTTTACAACTGTGCCTGACTGTTCCTATTAAATTTGATATAGGATCTAGTCCCCTAGCAAATCCACAGAACACATCCACCAGTTCACACAGGGATACCCTGAGGTGCAAGTCCCCAATCCAAGGAGGGATTAAGAGAGGTAAAGAGCAAGGCAAGTAACAAGAGTCTACGGGTTGGCACTGTAGGGCCAGCCTGGAAGGAAAATTATTGAAGATGCTAACCCTATTAATTTCAATGGGTTTTTCTTTTAACTTTAAATTGTACCACCCACTTAGATCGAATCACGAAGTCAAAGGCTGCTCCAGCATCCTATTTCCCACAGCTGTCCCTCAAAAGCCACAGGTAGCACAATAGCCCTCTTCTGCTTGTATTCCTAGGCAAATGGCAGTTGGAGTCAGTATGGTGTAGTGATTTCAGCACTAAACTATGACTCTAGAGGGACTTTGGAGACCAGGGTTCGAATCCTTGCTAGGCCACGGAAACCCACTGAGTGATTTGGGCAAGTCACATTCTCTCAGCCTCAGAGGAAACTCTGAGCAAATGTTACCAAGAAACCCCCATGACAGGTTCAACCTTAAGAGGTTCCCATAAGCTCTTGACAATCTTATTCTTAATTAATACTTCTCAGCTGGATTCCTTGTGTGAGAAGTAAGAATAAGCAGAATGAAGAAGGAGAAAGAGACAGGCTACCCTCCCTCCCCATCTTCCTTGCCCTTTCCTAAACAATGATGTGTCTGGCTGACTGTTAGGCCGTTTCTGCACTACACTGTTATAGTGCTATTATTTCACTTTCAACATTGTGTAGAATTCTGGAGTTTGTAGCTTAGGGTGGGGCATTTAGAATTTTTAGCCAGAGAGCTCTTTGGCCTCAGTAAACTACAAATCCTAGGATTTCACGGGATGTTGAAAGTAGAATAATAGCACTATAACAGTATAGGGTGGAAATGACCCTATTCACACAGGCACCCCATGTGAGTGAGTGAGTGAATCCACCTGTGAAGCTGCTGAGTGAAGAAGTCTCACCCACTTTGGGTCATCTGTGAGAACAGAAATAAAGACACATGGGAATGCTGTCACACAAAACTTGCGAAATGTCCCAGAGATCCCACTTCAGAGCAAACTAGTCCATTTCTCAATGGACACAAAGGGGAAAGAACATGATAGTGGTGGAGATGTTGAAAGATATCCTCGCAAGTGTGCTTTTTGTTTCTGTTTCAGTATTTTCAAGGCTCCTACTAAGCCAAACTGTTGGATGTTGCACTTCTATCAGAAAGTGTCTTCCTCCCTTGGCTCCCCAGCCTGGATCCCCAATGATAGGAGATACTACTACTACATCTTCTCTAATGAAAAGACCTAGTACAGTCATCCCTCCACATTTGCGAGGGTTAGGAGCACAGGACCCCTGTGAAAATGGAAAAACTGTGGATAACTCCAGGCCCTCCCAAACCATATTTAACACACATGAAAAAGTACGATCACCATATTCAACCCACTGTGAATTCTTTTGGGGCATCAGGGTCCCTTCACAAGGCAGAAGTGGGGGGCTGGTGGGGCTTATTACCACCTCCACTGCTGCCCCACACCACTTTTAATAGGGACTTACAAGCCTTGTTCACAGTTTCTCTGTCTCATGAGGCTTGCAATACTTGTTAACAATGGCAGAGGGAGGCAGCAGAGGTGACAGCAAATAATCCGTGAATAATCGAATCCTCAAAAGTGAAACCCACAAATGTGGAGGGCTGCCTGTCTATCAGCCAGTGCCACTGCTCTTTTCCTGGTGGCTCCCTGGTGCAGATGGACACTCCACAGGACAGGAATTTTGAACTGAGATTTAAACTCATCTCTCTTCTTGGATTAGTCTCTGGAAGACAGATACAGAGAAACTGTGGAAATGGCCAGAAGGAACAATTTTCAACAATGGATTTCGGATTCAGAACAAGGGCTCTTGTGCCTGCCACTAGGAGAGCTCCTTCAGGTCAAAGTCTGCAGCATCTGGAACTGAATATATGCAGCAAGCTATCATTATGCCTTTAGAGATGGGAGAAAGGAAGCTCTTTCTGCCGACAGAGTAGCTCCGTATCTATCACAGACTTACACCAGTGTAAAGTGCAGTCTAGTCCGCCACTCCACCGCCTCTCTGGGAGCTCCTTACTTTTCCCTGAAGGAAGGGATGTCAATAGATGAAGTACTTTTAACCCTATAATGTTTCGAAACTGTTTAAAATTACTGTTTTGATAGGATTGCTAATACATTTTTTAAAAAAAACCTTTTGTATTATAAATTGTTTTAGCTGTGTTTTATTTTAATGCAGGTTGGGTATTAATTAAAGACGGAATGGCTCTAACCTCGTAGCCATTATCCCGTATTGTAGCCGCAAACTGCGGTACCTATCGGCGGATGTAACGGACAGCAGAAATTCTTCTGAAAGGATTCTCCCCGCCTTCGCTCTTCTTCTGCTTCTCTCAGTTCGCTTTGCAGACCGTGAAGGAATCGCAGCCCTCTTGCGGAGGAAGGCGGGGGATGGGGCCTCCCTGCTACCTCAGCGTGTTTCCATTCTCCCTCCGGGGGAACGCACGAAAAAGGTTCACGCTCCCTCTCCGGGGCGCCCACACCTTGCCTAAAAAACAAGAACCGCTAGGAGCAGGAAGCAAAGCCGGCTTCAGGCGCCGGCAGCGGGGCCAATCGAGCGACCATGAGCGGCTCCTCAGACAGCGGAGGCCGGCTCCGCCGCCACGCAAACCGCCTCAGCCGAGCAATGCCGCGCCCGGTGGGCTAAAAGGGCGCGGCAGGTTCGGGACAGGGCGCCCTTTTCCCGCCCAAGTAGTGAACAGCGCCGGCTGTAAAGCCGTTTCGCGTCATTCCGTGGACACTGAAGAAACTGGCGCCTGTTTTCGTTTTTCTTTCTTTGGGGAAGAATGTTTCGCTTTGACAGTCATTTGGCTTCCTCTCTTCCCCTCCCCCTCTCTCGCGCACACAGCCTCCTCTTCTTCCGCTGAGCTCCTGCCTCAGCAGCCTGTGAGGAAAGCGGCTTCCAAGCCGGGGAGTCAGGGAAAAAGAGATTTTTTGCGCTGCCCCCTGGCGGCCACCCGGAGTATCGTGCTGGTCCGCAAGTACTGTTTGGCGGCCATTTTCCGGTGAGAGCTCCGGAAAAAAGGGGAAGGATGATGAGTCTGCAGATAAAGAAGAATTGAAGGATCTCTTGCCAATGGTTAGGCGCAGACCTGCCTCGTTAGAGAAGCTTTGCGTTCCGCGGCATCGTCGGTAGGTCACTCGCAGTCCTTTCCTACAGCATGTTTACTTGGAAGTCCCGCTGTTACTAATTGGATGTCCTTTCAACTCAGTATGTGGTAGTATGGGACAGCAACTGTAAACAAGCTGCCTGGCCGTTAAAGGTGGCTTTGACACCCCCCGCCCAGGCGGGAGGCTGCCCTTAAATAAATGAAGCTGAAAAGATCAGCCTTTGGAAAGCGGTACTGTTAGGTGTTCGTGCATTTCTGTGCCTTCAGGTTACCTGTTGAATGTTCAGAGGCGGTTTGGCAATTCCTTTTTCTGAAATACAGCCCACAGCATCTGGTATTCATGGGTGGTCTCCCATCCAACTACTGATTTAGAAGTAAAAGGCAAATAAATTTAGATAAAGCTGTAAATGGCTCTAGGATTTTATCCCAAAGTCACTTGAAGTACAAGTTTTCAGTTGTCTGGTCCACTGCTCAGTAGTTGAATGAATGCTGTAATTCTGTTCATGCTACCTTGAGAGTAAGTCATGTTGCACTAGTGGGGCTGATTTAAGAGTATTATTTCATGATATTAGAGTTTATCTCTGTTCTTTCTTTTTTATAGTTTCATACCAGTACATATACAAGGGTTGTACTGAAAGTAATGCCTATCTGCCATTTTCTCTAAAATTATCCAACTGTAATGCTGTTAGACCACCTGATAGAGCAGTTCTTAGCGCATGACGGACAAAATTTCTGTATTTCTGCATAGCCATGACTGTGAAGCAGAAACAAAGAGCAGTCATCGAGGTCTTGTCCGAAGAAGGATGTACTACTGCTGACATCTATAGAAGGCTCAGAAATGTGTATGTTGAGGCAGCAATTGATGAGAGTAATGTGCAGAAATGGGTGAAAAAGTTTAAAGAAGGCAAAATCAGTGATGAAGATAAACCATGTAGTGGAAGGCCATTGACAGCAGTCACTGATGAAAACCAAAACTGGATAGATTATATGATTCACACAGACCAGTGCATGACTGTCCAAGAGATAGTTGAGGAACTTGGCTACAGTCAAAGTGCTATTATGTGGGCATACCTATACGACTCACAGACAAAGAACCACTCCATGGAGTGACAGTACTTCACCTTCCCCAGACCAAAGAAATTCAAAAGCCAACAGTCAGCAGTAAGAGTCTAATGAATGTCTTCTGGGGTGACAAGGGGTGACTTTGCTTGATTTCCTCAATAATGGAACAACAATGAATAGCCACCACTACATTGCATCACTCTGGAAATTTTGAGAAGCATCCTTAAGAAAAGACCACAGAATCAACTGAGTGCAATCCAGTTACATCACGATAATTCACAACCCCATTGACAACATCACAGGTTCTTGCACAAATAGGATAGTTAGTGATGCCACATCAGTTTTACGGCCCTGAAAGGCACCTTCAGGCTTTCACTTGTTTGGTCGGATGAAGGAAAGCCTTCGTGGATTGCACTTTAATGATGTGGGCAAAGTGGAAGACATTGTCAGACACTGGATCAGAAAGTGGCCAAAAGAGGATTTTTGCAAAGTGGATTGGAGGAGTGGATTCAAAGCTGGTGCAAATGGATCACCATTGGTGGAAACCGTTTTGAATAGTACCGTTTTGTAGACAAGCAGTTACTTCACACATGTTACTCCACATATATATGTAGTTGCATATGTCTCATGTTGTTAATAAAGAAGTTATGTCCTGATAGGTGTTATTTTCACTACAGTCCTCATAATTTAGCTTCAAATTAAGAGGATTCTGTTGTTTGGTTTTGATGTTGTGCCTCCATAATAATAGGATGACCTTATTTTCTGTAAACAATGATGTTATAAAAATCAATTTAATTTTTGTGTCATTTCTTATCTCTTAAGAGTTGCAGCCTTTTGAGACACGCTAGTTGGGACAAAGATGAATTATATTTGCAGGGTTTACATTTATTTAAAGGTGAGTATGATGGATTTAAAAAGTACTTCTAAGATGTTTAAAATAAGTGTTTAAATATTTTTACTGTGCAGAGAAATAAATGAATGAGCAATAAGTGGTACACACACTCCATTTTTATTCATTCTCTGTAGCACCTGCATGATTAACAGCACAGTACTGTTACCTGGAATTCAATCCAATTTAATTAAATAGAACTTGCTGCCAGTTATTTAGGACTGTAGTGTAATTTTTTTTTCTTGGTTTAATATAGCAAGGCTTTTAGAAAATTGACCTGAGTATTCTTAGACATAGATGTTTGTGTGATTGCATTAACTCTTAATATGTATAATTTTACAAACTGAACTCTCTAATTAGAGTGTACCCCTCAACACTAGAATCCCCCACACTCCGTGGCAAGCACGTGTAAAGAGTCTCTTTGTTTCTAGCTAAGTTGAGGTCTTCTATAGCTAAGCTTGACATTTCATATTTGACTTGATATTTGACTTGGTATTTCATTAACTAGCCACAGAGCATAGACTCAGTATAACACAAAAAGTCACAAATAAAAAGCACCTTTTACCAGTGAGGTGAGATTTGTTTTATAACACCAATCTTCCTCTGGTTAGTTTATCATGACAGTCATGGCTTCTACTCTCCTTTTATCCTCACAGACCTGAGATAGAGCTTTGGCTGAGAGTGAGACTGAATTAAGGTGAACTTTGTAGCTAAATGTTGATACTTTGTTTCTCCTTTGTTAGCTCAACATGCTAGTCAGTACACCAAACTTACTCCCAGATCCTTATTGTTTTGAAATGTGAACTGTTAGATATGCTGACACATAAACAGCTTTTCCCATTTGTTTCATTTTCAGGAGCTTTGCACTGAACAGCAAACATGAGTGGCTGTGACATCTGTTACTGCTGAACTGGGGTGGGACCGTTTTTTGAAATGCAGCTGAAAAAAATGAGGGATGTCTTACCAACATTCTGTGCTGGCCAAGCAAACAAGGAACATCATAGCCCATTGACTGCATTACTGAAGCAAGTGTGATAATGGGGCTTCCCATTATCTAGACTTAGCTAAAGGGGGAGACTTCCCTCTTCAGGTAAACCAAGGGTTAATGAGGTGTTGGGATTAGATTACATTTTAGTGTGGGTCAACATCACAGGTCACAGGGTGAGAACTGACCAATCAAAAAGGAAAGAGGTGAGCATCTTTGGGATGCGTCGAGATGCTTCCAGGGAGAAGTTATAAAACTTCTTGGGAGGCCATGTGGCCGAGAGAGAACAAAGGGAGAACAGAGGGTCAGCAAAGGAACAGCCTAGAGATGGGATCTGTGCCAGTAGTAGGCTGCAGGCCCCATGCCTCGCCTCCTGGCCACATTCCTCTCTCAGACGATCTAAGCCTGTGAACCTAATTGTGAGTAACTAGAATAAGATAGTCGCGTTAGGGCTGTTTATTATTTTGGAGTTGGCTGATCTAAAGAATGTATCTGTTTTTGTAACTACTTGTAACTTAAGTGTGCCTGGGAGGGGGGAGCCTCTCATGTGTGTTATTGTCTTGTTTATTTGCATGCCTTGAATAAATGCTTTTCTGTAAAACCTCTGTTTCCTCTCCATTCCCACGCCATCCTTCGGCACATGCTAGATAGAACATGCTAGATAGAAGGTCCTTAGCATAGAGATCGGTAATCCACTGAGCAGGGTCCCGCTGTACTGTTCAGTTAATTCAGAATTCAGTGGGTGGTGGCAGCAAGAATTAGTAAACGCTGGGGGAATTTCCAGCTCCTTTTCAAGGGTGAAAGTCAGGCTTGAGGGGACTGGAAATAAACTCCAGTATGACAGCAAGTCAGTGTTGAAAAAGCAATTCCAATTAAAACAAATAATGAAAACTTCAATGTTGATTATCAAAAGACTGAAGAAGCCAAATTGCATCAAATAAGTTGTATTAAATGCAGATGTGTACAAGAGACCTCAATCCTAGAGTTACTGAAACAGAAGTGCCAAGCAGATGAACTGTAGCAAATGTCTGTAGCAAATGCCAGCCAGGTATGCCATATGTCTGAGTTCTGTGATTGATCTCATAAGTGCCTCTAACACTGAAAGGAAGTACAAAATATCCTCAAATAAAATGCTAAGAACCTTCAAAGCCAAAAACTTTCATTCAGATAAATATTACTGTGATAAATGCCGATTTTCCACAAAGGATCCACTACAATATAAACACACAGTTCAACATGAAAATATCAGATTCATTTGTTCTCGGTGCAATTGTTCATTTTACACTAAAGGGGCATTCAAACGACATTTGGTGAAACATACTGGAAGGTTTCCATATCAGTGTAACTATTGTGAATATGGTGCTGTTCGGCATGATGATATAGTCAAGCATACAAAAAAATTACATGAAACAGTTACTAAGAAGCAAGCTATGCTTACAGTTGCAAAAGCTGAGCAAAAATTGTATTTGCCAAAACAAAGTCCTTTGCAGAATGGAATTGCTCAGGGAGTTCCTTTGCAAAACGAATGTGCATGTTTATGTTTAAATGGCATTACTTGTAGAATTCAGGATAACATACCTCAAACAGTTTGTTCATCTAATGTTGCTGAATGCAGTCAAGATACAAGATTCATTCATAATATAAACACATTTCATTCGCCTGATGATGTCAACATGATAATCAAAGTTGAAGTTTTTTCACCAAAAAAAGAGCTTATAATACCTGGAATGCCATTAACTGTGTTGCTCCGCCCAATTTTGTTTTTCCATCTAATTGTTTTGCACAAATAGTAGAAATTAGTAAAGTTAGCAGTACACAGCAATTAATTCTTAAATTCATTCCTCTGAGTGAAACCACATCTAGTACCAAAAAATACAAAGAAGCAAAATTTGGAAATCAGTGGGCTGAGAAAGAAAAAAAGACTAATGAAACTATGTTGCCAAAAGGTGCAGATTCCTGTATGTTGGTTAATAAATACCACAAAAACTTAAAATGTCCAATTCCTTCTAGTTCTATTTTAAAGTATGCTATGAGTGCTCATAATGAAAACATTTGTAAAGAAAATACAGAGAAAGAATATGATTCCACACTACCTATAAGAGAGATTTTTTCTGATGAAATAAATTACCCAGAATGCTTTCCAAAAGGAAAATATCAAAAAAAATGAACATGTAAGTTATAATTTGCATCCGTCTATATCCTTAGCTGCTTTGAGTTCTGAAAGCAGGAATGATTCTCAGAATGGTCTGTTGGATGCTGTTCAGACAAACGTTCCATCATCTTTTGATAAAATGTGCTTTACTTTAAGTAATGCTGAAAAAGAACATTGGAATGAGTTTAGAACAGCCACAAAAACACATTTACTTGATTCCAGCTTATTTTACCCTGCTGGAAAAGAGTCACAATGGAATACATCTGCAACTTTGGATGAGTCAGATGATGTCTTGGGAGCAGTAAATGGAGAAAACATGAAACAAATATAAAAATACAAAATTTTCAGAGGCACAGTTAACTGAAGAAAGAGACTTTCTAGAAGGTCCAGTGATTTCATCTGTATTTTCCCTTAGTGCAGGTGCTGTAAATGTCCCAGACAGCATAACATGGAATGATACATCACGTAAGAAGAAATATACTTCATTATTGTGCAGAAAGAGATCTCAATTGATGTCTGCTGTTGAATCAAACATGAAATCACAATTAGAAGCCTGATTAGGTCATGATAAAAGTAAAACTTGTATGGAGAAGGTGCTCTCATCTCCATTAAAACTGTGTGAGGGAAATGACTCAGCCACTAAATTTGAAAGAGAATTTGTGCCTTGTCCACAGGATGTAAATGATGCTACTTCTAATGAACTTTCTTACAAGCAAAAACAAGAACAACCATCTGAAATACTTATACAAACTATAATGAAAAACAGTGACTACTAAAATGGACACTACTTCTCCAGTGTTCATCCCACATGGGACTATACTTAGGGTGCTGAATTTTACCAGTAGTGAGAGCCCAGCTAAAAATGTAAATAGAGAAGAAATATTGCCATCTCCATCCATGTTTCTTCCAAGACCAGTTCCTTGTATTTCTGCAACACCTGAGAAACACCCGTCTTTGCTTACTGAGAATAAAGCCAATGAGTAGTAGCCAGCAAAATGGTGTATTACCACACTCATCAGTAAGTGACTTAGATATGTCAAATAAGAGAGCCATGAATGAGGAGATGCAAAACAAAAGTAAGCAACTATATGACAAAAATAATTTGTCTAAAAAAAGACCAACAACAGAAGAGAATTGCTTCAATGTAGTACCTGCTCTCATGAGACATCTCAGGTTAATACCATTTAAAAGTAATCAGTTGATAAAATGCCCTCATCGTAATCGGCCTGTAGTTGTCTTAAACTACCCTGATGTTGATTCGCCAGAAATAATAAACATAATGAAGGTTATTAGTAAGTACAAAGGCAATGTCCTAAAAGCAGTTTTATCTGAGAGAACTATTAGCTATTTTGATGCGAGATGAAATCATAAAAGACTTAAAATTCAGAATTTTGATAGAAAAACTCAAGTAAAAAAACAGAGCACATTAAAAATGAAATTAAAGAGAACCCATAAAAATAGGTACAAGGTGGTAGACTCTTCACAAGTGGAAGCATCAAAGCACAGTTTTAAATGTTGGTTTTGTGAAAGAATGTATGTTGACCAAGAAGAATGGATAAGTCATGGGCAGAAGCACTTAATGGAGGCTACAAGAGGGTAGGATGTGCTTTCCTTCTCTCTAGGACGTGAAAAGTGATGAGATTTCTGGTTCTTATAATGTATAATTACTATTTCTTGTTTTATAGTAGAATTATATTGGAATACTGTGTACTGCAATTTTGTGGGATTTTAAGTATGTTAGAATAGGAGGAGAACAAGTGGTTCCAATATTTTGTTAGTAGAAATCTGGCCTTATGTCAGTTGAATGAAACTGGAGTAAGGAATCCTTTGGAATTAAACTACAAAGAATGCACTTGTCCCAAATGTTAGCTTATGCACAGCTCAGCAAAAGAGCAAAGTCAGTAGGGAAAAACAGAAAACACTTGCTGTATGTAAAAAGATTTAGTATTCTATCTAAAATTGCTGGAAGCTGAAGATTCAAACTTCAATGTGTCTAGTGCATACTATCAGTAGTCCAGTTAGGCTATACCAATAGTAAGTTAGGTCTGGTGTTGTGTTCCCAATAGTGGCTGAAGAGCTGTGAGACATGAAGGCAGTAAGTACCTTTCTCTTGTTAACGAGAAGTAGCAACTAGTCCTGAGAGTTATACCAGAGGCTGCAATATGGAGATCATGATTAGTCATCATTGATAGACTGTTCAATGTGAATTTGTTTCATACTCCTTTATAGCCATGTAACTAATTCCTTGCATTGATTATGTGCCCTCTGAAGCTGTTCTAAATTTCCTGCCAAGTAGTCTTAGTAGATAATCTCAAAATTTGATTTCATGAGGGAGGGAGAAAAACTTCTATCTACCTTTTCCATATTGTACATTATTGTATATACACTTCTGTAATATCCCCCATTTTGTTTCCAAGCTAAAACATTTCAGGCAGTCTCTCTTAATAGGGAAGATAATTTTGATCATATTTTTCTGCACCTTTTGGAGCTCTGTAATATCCTTTTAGAGATATGATGGCTAGAACTGTGTTCCAAGTGTACCTGTGCCATAGATTTTTATGTCAGTATGACATTGGTAACAACTTAGTTTTGGATCTGTTTCTTAGTGTTGTGTAGGAATTCACTTTTTTACTGCCACTGCATATTGATTCTAATGTTTTAATTGAGCTATCAGTAAATACTTGGAGCTAGGTTCTCTGGTTCCACTGTATATCACTCTACATTTCTATCATTTATTCTACTTTCTTATGGTATTTTTTACCAGGAAGCTGTTAGTAACAGTTATGAAGAACTGTGGCCAGGCAGTGTTTATGGTCATGCTGCAGCCTGTTCAGAGAAATGAGCGGGCATATAATTATCATGTTTACCTTGTTGAAAAAATAAAAACCTGTTTGAAAAATTAGGAACTCAGCCTATTAAAGAAGTTGGACTGTGCACTTCCGAGTGAACGTGTGGGAGCTGTGCAAGAATGCTGTTGCACAGTGCACCCACCACATATGCGGGGGCTCTGTTCCAGGAACCCCTGTGTAAAACAAAGATGCGAGTGTTGAATCCCATTGTAGTAAATTGTTACAACATATGTATACCTGTGGTAGTGCAGGCACAGACCCTTCAGATCAATTTACTATAATGGTACATGATGCTTTGTGCAGTTTTCATCAGGAATTAAATGGAAGGACCTTCCTATTCATTGCACTCCAAACAATCAGTTTTCACACATGCTTATGAAGCTGTGTTGTGCAAAGGAAAAGCATTTGCAAGCATTTTTTTGGCAGGCAAAGAGGCTCGCAACTGAGAATAGGAAATCGATGGACAAATAGTCTTTGCCTTTTTAAGGTATAACTTTATCAAAAAATGTTAATCAAAAGGTTAATGCACATGTTCAAATTTCAGTGGTCACCACAGTATTATTTGAAGTAAGGCTGTATTGTTTAAATGTTTAAGTACATGTTTAAATTTGTGTTGAGTTTAATTACTACCTAAAAATTTGAAGGCTTAACATTTTTGCTCTTTTGATAACTTTTCTAACATACTAATCTTTGGAAATATTTTAAACTTTCCTTGTATGCCTGGGCATTAATTATTGAGTCTTTTGAAATGTAGATGTACATATAAATGTACAAAGCACATCTATTGCCTACATCTATTTTAATTCAACTTTTTAAAAATACTACAGTGTTAAAATCAAATAGCTGATGCACTTTGGATAGGTGTTCGTTACAAGACCTTCCACTTAAAAGAGTACACTTTTAGGTTCTTGGGACCATCTTGCATATAGTTACAACTGGTTTCAGAAGCAAGGATGATTCTGTGCAGGCTGATGGCATTCATAAAAACATGTGCACATGGCCACACCACTTTTACTATACAAAAATATATATTTTGAGTGCTGTGCAGAAAGTGAATTCACATGCATATTATTGGCTTGCACATAATCAAATGTATCAACAAGCACAAGTCTAGTGAAAGAAACTACTATATTAGGGAAAATGTTCTGGTCTGTTGGAATACAAATACTTTTTCTAAGTTAGAAGACATGAAAGCTCCACATTAAGTGTAAATATCTGGTGTTTTTAGTGATTAAAAATAACAAAGTGGACTAATATTTTACTTTGCCTTTCTGTTATAGCCAAGTCTTTACTTAGAGAATGCATCATCCAGGTCTATACTTAACAGAATGAATCATAAGTATTTGACCTTTTTCTTAGTCTTATTTGATGGGTGGTGTTTTTTAATTTCACAGTTGAGTCTGACCATGTAGATTTGTCAAGTTCCTTTTGGCTGCTTACGCTTATCTACAGAGGCTTATCTGCCTTCATTTGAGACAGTATAAATGTATCTGTATATTGAATTCAATCTGAATTCAAGTGGCAGAAATTGAGGATTTGAAGTCGCTGCACAATTCCATAAGTACATTAGATATGATGAAACTGTTGTAATATTTTGACTGTCAATCAATTACAACTGAACAGTTTGAACCAGCCACAGAATAATTTTTCCAAGTCTTATCTAGAAAATGTGTTTTAAAGTACATATTTTTTAGTAAATTGCCAGCCATCTTGAAAGTGTCCTCTCCTCTGATTTTCCTTTTCTAAGTACTCCAGTCTTTAGTATCTAAAATATATGCAGATTAACCACATGTGATTACAGTGCTGGTAGAGTGCCTTTTTGAACTGGGGGTTGTGATGGTGGAGCGTGGGACAAATAAACTGAAGTGTGGCCAAAGAATTGCCCACTACCTTCTGTCTCCTAAAATCTCAAAAGACACAATCCATTGCGAACAGAACTTAAAGCAAAGTTGACTACCTTAGGTCAGAAAGGTTGCATGCTCTCACATTTAGTTTTGCTTTCCAAAAATAGAAAAAGCGTGTAGCTTTTATCTCTCCTTACAGTTTTATCTTGCTGGAATCCAATCTACCTGAATTCAGAACAGCTGCTGTTGCAATCATTCTGGTTTCAGTGACGCAAACTGGTGAGGTTATTCTCTGGTTTGTAAAGGCAGATGGGGATGGCTTTGCCACAGCAAGGAGGTGCTTGATGCAGCAGCCCCTATTAAAAGAACTGGCCTACTATTTTGGTCAATGCAGTGCCTTAGTGCAGTTCTGCTGAGTCTTGATACATGGTATTAGGAATTTGGATTATGTAGCTCTTTTCTTATGTCTTGCACAGGAAATTGCTCTTACATTCTTTTTGTTTTGCAAGGAAGAGGAGTAGCCCTGGATCCCATTCTGGGACAAAATACATAATACTTAAATAAAGTAGGAGTAGGAAGTGCTATAAAAGTGTACAGTAGCATCTGCATAGGAGCAGGACTTTGTTGATTTACAGAAGAAAAAACATCTGTTTTCCTTATGTCTTGAAGCATCAGGGATAACTGTACTGCTTCACTGAGCTTCTCCATTGCCTTTCCACACTGATGTCTTTAGCATAACACAGGCACTCTCTTCCCATTGGCCATTCACTAGTTGGTAGTACAGAATGGCCACGTGTGGCAGGATTATGTGGAAGAGTAACAACAAGAACAACAGTGTGTCAACTGGCAGTTGTGAAGAAATTCCTCAGGCTCATAGACTGCACTTGTGTCAGATTACCACTGTTTTATCTGCTGAAAGCATTCAGGAAATTTTTTCTCAAACACCATGTCCACTGTGTCTGTGGTGTTTGTGATCACTGTGTCTGTGATGATGTTGGGATACTTTTTTGCCCCAAAGCCCTCTGGAGGGCATTTTGGAGCAAGTTAAAGCATTTTATTTTATTGGAACCCTTGGGCTGTGTGCAGCTCACAGGCTACACCAACTAGCCCTGTGCTAGATCCATCACAGATGTGGGCAAGTTTTTCTTGTCTTTCTCCTCTTGGAACAACTTGGCCAACTGCTGAAGCAAGGCTTTGGCTATGTTTTCTGACTGAGAATTCTAAAGCTGTGTAGATCTGAAGAATTATTCTACCCTGAGCCACCTTCATCAATGTAATGGAAAATCACCACTGTTTGAATGTAGATGCAGAAATCCATGGTGTCATTAGCCTCTAAAGCTACAAAAGCAGTGTGCTTCTGCTTAATATGATCCTTTGCCACTGTCACTGTGCAGTCCAGTAGTTAATTCTGTATGCTTTTTGAGAGGCCTTTGAACATGGAGTTCCATAGTGGCATCAGTGTAAGCTGTAAAATCCCTCAGGCTATAAGAATTTGAAATGCTCTGTATCATCATATCCTCAATGTGCAAACTCAGTGGTAGGTTGCTGGAGTTTTCAGAATAGGCCTGTGCAGTCCCATTTGTATAACATGCAGCTTATCTGCTAATGTCAGCAAGGAGAAACTTGTTTTCTGATGCATTGCTATGATGTTTGTGATCCCTGACAGTTTGTCTTAATGTAAAATCTTGCCAAGGTCCACTTCATAGTAGAAAAAGTTACTCAGACCTAATTAAAAGATCATAAAGATTAAAAGAGCACAGAAAACAGCAGGTATGAAACCACCTTGGTGCACATCTTAGTGATAATGAGTTGCAAAGCTAAAGATACAGCCAGGACAGCAGACAAGCTTGGGTGGGAAAGTAGAATCAAATCACACACAAGCGGTAATTTCTAAGGTGCATGTACTCCAGAGAAGATCAACATGAAGCTAGCCTGCTGTCATTCTTGGCATTAGCAAGTTCAAAAGCCTAAGGTGCATTCAAATAAAAGAAAGAAAAAAAAAGAAAGAAAAATTAATGAAATACAATGAAATAAAATTTAATATAACCCCTCCCGAAAAATATTTTTCTGCTCCAGTTACAAACAAAACTTCTTTAATATGCTTTCCCTTTAAAATTCATTTACACAGTAGCTGTAATATAAATAACTTCTGTACGTACTTTTCATGTAAAATAAGAAAGCATCAGAGAGTGATAGAATTGAAATGAGTTCCAAGGGCCACGTAGTTCAATTATTCAATGTTGAAATCCGTGGCTCCAGCATCCCTAAATGGTGGCCATTGTTTGAAAACTATCAACAAAGAAGACTTCATTACTGGTGCAATGAAATAAATTAATTTTTTAGAAAGAATAGAATAATAATAGAAAACCAAATAAAACTGAAACAAAAGAGTAAAATAATATTAGAAATACAATATGAAATAAAACAAGTCAACAATCAAAAATATTTTTCAACCTTGGTTTAACACAAAAGCTAGACCATTCAAATTTTCCTTTCACATTCTCTAGCACTGTGGTAGTAATGTAAAATGCTTCCATGTGCTTCCTCTTAGAACATCATTTAAACCATGGCAGTAATACCAAATAATACATAGAATATAAAGTAAGATTTTAAGAATACATGTGATAAGATGAAATAAAATGAAGTAAGAGTGGAACAAAACAGCAAAATAAAATTGAAATAGAATAAATAGAAAAAAAATTAATAAAATGCTGTGAAGAGAATTTTGTCAAGGTCAGAGACCTGGGTGGTGAGCCAGCCCAGAGAAGGGAGTGTGAAAGCCAGCAAAGTCCAGCTGGAAGGAGACAAGCAAGCACTTTACACAAGGGAGTTCATTTACCAGAGCATCAAGCAAAAGCCATAGTCAGAGTTCCAAAAGCCAAGGGTCAAGAGATCAATTCAAGATAGCAGGTGCTGGGAGCAAGGAGCAGGCAAGAGGAGGGCTTGAAAGAAATTTGCCACAAGCAAAGGGAAGCTTCCAGGCAGGCAGTTATATAGCCCAAGACACAGGTGTGGCTAGTCACTGCTTCTTGAACTTAATCAAGGAAGCCTCCCTTTGCTCAGCTCTCTTGAGTCTCTGCCTTATTTGTGGGCTGATTGGCACAGGCTCCAAACCATCTTCAGAATCGGATCCCTGTTGCCCTAAAGGAGCAGGCACAGGGACGTCCACACCTGCTTGGTCCGTGGCAGCAGGGGAGCTCTCGAGCTGCAGGACTCATCTCCAGCCAGAGCCACCGGGACCAACAGCTGCTGCTCATCATCTCCACCCTGAGCAACAGGGACCAACAGCTGCTGCTTGTCATCAGCAGCTCTGACAGGGGCTTCAGTTATCACAAATTTCTATTTACTAGTCATTGTAAGTCTTAGAAACAAAATGCAATATTCTGGAATAAATGTAACTTGTTTCATTTACTGTACAGCAGAAGTCAACAAACAAAGTGGTACAATAACAAACACAATTGATGAGTTGCTTGTGAGGAATCCTAGGCAGGGTGTTTTCTGCAGAGCCACTCTAGCAACAAAGAAGATTTAATTTGATTGATTGCTGACTAGAGAACCTAGGCTAGCCAGAGGGAGTGGCTAGGTAAGGAAGTCAGCCTAACAGAAAAATAACTGAAACCAAGTTTTAAAAAAGGGAGTTCTATCTATCCAATGCCTAATGCCCAGTTTTGATCAGATAGACGTATGGACATGAATGTTGCAGGTTTCTTATCAAAAGCCCAGAAAAAGCAAAAGTCTGATACAGAGACATATACCACCTATTATAGGTTCTTTGGGGTGAGCACAGAGGCCATTGAAAGAGATTTGATGAGAGCTTATCAAAAGCTTGCTCTGAAGTATCATCCAGACAAAAATACACCTGGAGCAACAGAAGTTTTTGAAGAGATCAGACATGCTTATGATATTCTAAGTAACCGAGAGAGAAGATGCTATATTGTCTTATGGGGGATGCAGACCTATGCGCTTATGCTGACAGTGGCGGCTTTAGCTTTACTCGGCACCATGGAACAGACATCACTTCAAAGAACCTTCCCAACATGGTCTTTGGAGGGAAAAAGGAAGAGTACATGCTGTCAAGTCAGGTGCATCCCTTTTCCAAGCGACAGTCTGGACACTGTAAGCAACGTCACCTTTGCTACAGTGCACCTAACAGAGAGGAGAAGAGGAATGCTGATAGCTGTGCTAAGTCAGTGCAGGTTCTCAAACTATTCCTTGCTGTCTCTTGGATGTGTCAGCTGAAAGTGCGCAATCCTTCTTATATGTAGAAGCGAGTTCAAGAGAGGCCAGTGAGGAACTGACAGACAACATGTGTGTTCTCTATGTGGTCAGCAAAGAGTTTAAAGATTAATGTCAAGATGCAGAGCTGCAGAAGGAAGAAAAGAGTGTGGAAGAGAACTGTGTTCCAAACATCTAGAGCATATACTAGAGAGAGGTGCTAACTACACCCTAAAATATTTGTACTGCATGTTTAGAGTTTGCTTCCATACACTTACGTGTACATCTGTCTTGTAGCTTGACTGTGCTCTGTTTCCATCCTCTTAAACAGTTGGATATCTGTGTCCTGAAGCTCCTGATCAGAGGCTCTGAATGAGGAAGTAGTTTCTCATGTCTGATCTGAATGCTAGTTTGAGGAAGGCAACTGTATGTATTCTCCAGACATAAACTCTATACACATTCTGAGAAAACATGCATGTTCCAATCTTCACATTAGCATGATTTTGCAGATAGGTCACAATGACTGACAGAGATGTTTCTTCATGATTTGCCACCCTCTGTTTGAATTGTATATACAAGAACTGAAATATATACAGTTACTGCAATATGGATTAGCAGCTTCTAACAGAGAAGCAGCTAGCTCATACGAACAGCCTCGTACAAATGAAACCAATATAACAACTACATGCATAAAGTACAGTTCAATGAACCAGTCTTCACTTAAGATAGAAAAAATTAACTCAGAAAAGGTAAATGGATACAAATTGAATCAGAGTGTGAACACAAGGCTCAGCCAAGCTACGGTGGCTAGACTTCAGTTTTAGGAAGTTGGTAGGGATTGGGGTTAAATGAATTTGGAGGTTTAAAGTTTCTGAAAGGAGAGAGGGTAGAGAAGGCTCAAAGAAAAGATTCAGAAACAAAGGAGCAAAGGGATCCCAAGTGGTTTGTTGCAAAGTAGGAGTACCAAGGCTAATGGTCACACTAGTTTACTGTGGAAAAATCAAGATGTCTAGAAAGGCTGGTTCTAGTATTTAAATAACTTTAGGCCCACTATGAAAGCCAGCCTGGTGGAGAATACATTACAGTAACTCAAATGGGAAGTTACTAGAAAATGGTGTTACCCTGTTCTCTGGGGGTCCCGGGAGGGACACCCAATTAACCAAACAATGAAACACAATTTGGGGGGAAACTAGCTGGAGCACTCACTTAAGTTAGCGAGAGGGAGGGTAACTTAGCAGGATCTTGCAACCCAGCATCTACGGGGTCAGGTCAGTCAAGCAGCCAGACGAGTTTAAAGTAAGCAAATGATGTTTTATTGAATACAAGCAAATATCAAAGACACCACAATCACACAAGTAATTAAAAAATTAGAGGTTGAATTAAGGATAGGGACCTTCAGAGGAAAATGGGTGATACAACACCTGTCTCGTTGTCCTGGACCTCGGGAGAGAAGCCGGGGGTGCAGAGAAGAAACTCAGCTCAATTAGCTGAGGGGAGTTCGCCAAGCCAAGCAGGAGCAAGATGGGATGAAACTCAGGAGCGATCCGAGGAAGGTCTCAGAATCAGGGGTTTTTATAGGGTGAATTAGGACTGCAGGCTATGCTTTACTCAGGGAAAACAATGAGTTTTGGGTGCGAGACAATGTCTCGGAAAGGTCACAACTTTGCGTGATGGAATCAGAGCCGAATTAACAATAGTGTAGCCACTTTGCAAATACGCAGTGCTTACCAGTGGATGGCACAACCTTTGTCCAGTAGCCTGCTCGGGGCAGGAAGGCTTTCTTAGTATCACGCATATGTAAGAAGGTGTTTGCTGGAGAGGTCCCTGAAGCGACGAACCGGCTGTGTCTGGCCTGCCTGGGTGGGGAATGGAATGTCCAGCAATTATCGACCATGCCTGTTTGCGTGCTTGTCCAGTGGCCTCGCAAACACATGGAGCAGAGTGGCAGGGGAGAGCCGAATTGTTTGATATCAAAGTGATATTGGGTGCTATCTCCGGGTGGGCCTAGACTGCAGTAACAACGGGTAAAAGAAGCAAGGCCTGCCTTTCTCCATATATGATTACAGCTGGCACGGCCAAAGCTGCTAAAGACCATTCTAGGCTAGCAAGGTCACTTGTGCATCTAATGATGGCAATGCTAGATCAACCAGTACCTAAAAACTGTAAATCCTTCATAGGGAATGTTCTTCTAGGAAAGGTCAAACATGATTCAGCTGGTCTTCACGTCAACAGTACTGAATTGAGCCACAGCTCATTAGCCTTAATCTGGTTCTGTACTCTGTTCAGGCAACAATTTAGACCATCCACTGCCTCATATGAATTTGGGAGATGAAAACAGATGTTCAAACTTGCCTTATTGGAATTCCTCAGAGCTTATATTAGGAAGCAAAAATGCAACTCTCTTTTTGCTTGGTCACCCAAGAAAATACGAGAAGCCCTGCTCATCATTGAGCTGGGGGAAGGACATAATGAAAATCAAATCTACTCTCCTATTCCCCACCACCACCACGACTGACAGAACTCTCTTCATGTACACCATCTTTCTGCATTGTAAAAAAAAGATATCTTCAGGCTACTCACAACCAGTCCCTCCACCAGGGCTCACATGGTACAGGAGAAAACCTGGAAATTTCCTGTATGCAGCTCCATCTTCCCAGCAGTCTTGATTTAACCATGCTTGCTTCTGGCCAGGTTGGCAGTGCAAAGGAAACTTGTTGGTGACATCCCTCTCCACTGCACTGGGAATCATTTGCCAAATGATGATACCTAATTTCAAATCCCTATAAGGTGTCTCTGGGTTGTTTCATGAAGATGTTAAAAGAATATGTGGGGTAAAAGAGAACATTCTAACCTCCATCAGTACCTTGCAGCTCTGCTTGTTTGGTATGTTCCATCCAAGAATTCGAGATCTTCAGGCAGAGGATTATTATTGTCTGTTCCACCAAGGCGCACAGTTGTGAGCTTGTCAAGGCTGTGAGCCTTTCAAGATCTGCGTTTGTGGAATGGTCTTCCTTTGGACCTCCAGCTGGAGGAGGATCTCACCCATTTTTGTAAACGGTTGAAGATCTTCCTTTTTGACTCTCCACCTTAAGTCATTGGGATGTGTTTAAGCTGCTGAGATGGGTAGCAACTGGTGAGGTGTTGGGGATTCCATGCCATGTATTATTGTGGTTTTCTGTTTTAATGTCTTTGTCCCTGATTGTATATGTTGTTGTTCCACCCTTTGATGTAAAGGGTGTTATAAATAAATAATTGTTGTTGTTGTTCTTATTATTATTTCTAACTGTCAAGTTCCCTCCCCATAGCCAGCACCTGCCAACATTCCAATGTGCTCCTTCATCCTTCTCTCACATCTTCTCTTATATTCCCTAAAATACCTACTTCTTCTTCGTGGTCTCTGTGCCTCACACGCTGGGAATTTTTGCACATACGTGGTAGCATTCAGAAGATTCTAGAGCTTGGCAGCTTGGCGGGAACCCCTCCCCCATGCCCGTACTGAGCATACTCAGCCTGCCAAGCCAACGGTCTCTCCTCAGTTCTTTCTCATCCGCCTTAGCGAAAAGAAGGTTCTTGCTTTGCAGTGTTTCTTGGCTTGTGATTTCTTGGTATTTTGACTTGGATTCTGTTTGTTGGCTTTGGCTTCTGTTTTTTTGGACTTTGGACTTGGGTTTTTGGCTTTTCCAGACTTCTTCGAACCCCTCCTTTTTGACCTTCTTCAATCATCTTCTTCGATCTTCAGTCTTCGATCTTCTCCGCCGCTCCTTCTGTGAGTTTCTCCCCTCTTGGACTTTCTTCTCCTCTTCTTCGACTTTCTATGTCTGCTCTTTTCAAGGCTTGTGCCACTTGTGGTCGTAAGGTCGCTCTGTCCGACGGACACACGGAGTGTCTCTTTTGTCTTGGGGAGACCCACAATGTGAGGGCCTGCCCTATTTGTCAGGACTTCACTGCCCAGACTCTGCGGAATCGGTCATCCCGCCTAAAATCCCACTGTTGGGAGGAGTCTCTATGGGCAAGGGAACAAGTGGCTGGAGAATCCAACATGTCTTCTCACCCTTCTCCATTGACATGACTTTTGACCATACCCTCGTCGGTACCAGCGGCTGCCGTACCGATGACGGTACTGGGCTCGGTACTGTCTTCTCGGCCCCCGATATCGACCTTGCTGCACATACCAAAGATCTCGTCGGGCGTGTCAATTTCCAAGGAGGCTCCTGTGGGCTCGCAGGTAGCCAAGTCCACCAGACCGCCTACTGCCGCTCAATGCAAGCGGCCTCCTCCTCAGGATGCATCAAAGGAGAGAGAGAAAAAGAAGAAGAAGGAGAAGCAAGGCTTGCCCTCTAAGAGGATCTGCCCACCGACACCTCCTCCAACCCAACAACCTGAGGAAGTTGGCGAGGAGATGGAAATGCCAGAGATCTTGGAGGTGTCTGACAAAGACCAGACCGCTGGCTTGGCCGCGCCTTCTGGCCTGCCTGTTCTATATGCCATGGTAGCTTCACTTGGTCACCCAGAAGGAATGGACCACCCGGAGCCAGTCCTGGCCACACCTCAGGCCCCGTCTCACCATCGGGCCCCGTCGTGGGAACGTAGCAGAAGGAGTGAGTCTCGTTCCCTGGAACGATGGGAAAGGCACCAATCCCTGTGCCGTTGGGAGGCCTACCCGGAGCGGGCTCTGTCTCGGCCCACGATAGACTCACCCTTCTCGTCTGCCTCTTATATAGGGAGGTACAGCCGTGAACACCTCTGGCACGAGCAACTGGGTTCGTATCGGTCCTATTTGCTGGTGTATAGAGAACAGTACCACCCAGATGTGAGGCACTGGTCACCGTATCGCAGGTCCCGGTCTCCATCCCGAGGCAGGCATCATGTGCGATACTGGCATTCTCCTTTGCGATCATTCTCCAGGTCTCCATATTACGAGAGGTCCCGGGAACACTCACCACGGTATCGAGCCGTGTCACTGCTGCCCCGAGTCACCGCGACAGTGTCACAACTGGCTACGGAGGCTCTTCCAGCACCAACCCCGGCTCCAGCCTTGACCTCCATCCAGGCCATTCAACAACCAGTGCCTGCGGTATTGCCAATTGTCTCCGCTGCAACTTCCCAGACATTGGTTGCTCCACCAGTACCGCTGGCTACGCCAATGACGGTGCCTGCACCAATGGGCACCTTGTCATTGCTGACTCAGCAGCCTTCGGCAGAGAGGCCTCCCTCTCATTCCTCACATTCTTATATGACAGGGTCAGAGTCGGAGGAGTCAACACCTGGATCGCATGATTCACCACCCTTGGCTTTTGGGGACCCCGCTCCAGATTCGGCACTGGAAGAGGTTAAAGCGTTCTCAGACATCCTTCTCTGTATGGCGAATACGTTTGGGCTGGAAGTGTCAGACCCGGTTCCATCCGTCCAAGATCCGGTGTTCCACTATGTGGACACCTGTCTGCCTTCCACAGCACCGTTGCCTTTCCTGCCGGCTTTGCTAGAGGTCCTTAAACACCCTTGGACACAACCAGCTTCAGCTCAGCTGATTCCGCATCATCTAGAGCATTTGTATCGGACTCAGAAGAAGGATGTCGAGTTCCTCTTTAACCACCCAGTGCCGAACTCCATTGTCGTTGAGTCCTCACAGACCAAGGGTGGTAAGAGGGCCCACATCACTCCGCTGGTCCATGAGGGACGCTGTCTGGACACCTTTGGCAGACGATTCTACATCGCCTTGTCACTCATTGCTAGGGTGTCCAACACATAGGCCTGCCTCGCGGCTTATCAACGGAACCTCCTTGACAGATTCCACCCACTGTTGGCACACCTCCCTGAGGATCATCAGGTGAGTGCTATCCAATTCTTTAATGAGTCGGTACCACTCGCCAACCAACAGATCCCATCATCGAGGCACTCTGTGGAGGTGGCGGCTCGAGTTATGGTTGGGTTGGTGGTCCTCAGATGTTTAGTGTGGCTCAGGTTGGCGGGTCTTCAAGAGGACAGCCGAAAGCGTATAGAAGATCTCCCTTTTGATGGCCAGGGATTGTTCAACGCATCGACTGACGAGGCTATGGATCACCTCGTCAAGGCCCGTTTGACAGCAAAGCGGATGGGGATCCATCAACCTTCCCAGCTCCATCGTAGCTTTGGCTCCCGATCCTCTTGGCAGCAATCGTCTTCATCGACCTACCGGCCTCGCCCTCCATGCTCGGCACCGTTGCGGCCGTCGACTTTGTCCTCGGTACAGAGACCCTTTCGGAGATGCAGGTCTTCTTTGAAGAAATCTTCATCCAGGATGAAGTCCCGATTTTGACCGCCTTCGCGGGTCGACACCACAGCCACTCTTCAGCCTGCCTGCCACTTTCGTAGATCAGCCGAGCTTGGCCCGACATCTCGCCGTTTGGCGTCACATCACCACGGACTCTTGGGTTTTCTCCATCATCCGTCTTCGTTACGCCATAGAATTTCAAGATATACCACTGCGAGGCGTCTACTATTCCGCCCCGGCCAGCTCTGCTCTGCTAGAGGAGATCCAGTCCCTACTACACAAGGGGGCCATAGAACAACTTCCGTCCTCAGCCAGTACCACCGGCTTCTTCTCCCGGTGCTTCACGGTACCAAAATCGGACAGTACTCTGCGACCAATTTTGGACCTCAGGGGGGTGAATGATTATATCCACTCCAGGAGGTTCAAGATGGTCACTCTTTCTTCGATCCTGCCTTTCCTTCGATGACAGGACTGGTTCGCCTCTATTGATCTACGGGACGCCTATTTTCACATCGCCATTTGTGCACAACACAGATGGTACCTACAGTTCACTGTTGATGGTACCTGTTACCAATACAGGGTACTACCGTTTGGACTCTCCACCGCTCCCAGGGTCTTCACCAAATGCATGGCCCCTGTGGCATTGTTCCTCCAGATGAAGGGCGTAATGATTTACCCCTATCTAGATGACTGGCTGTTGGTGGCGTCCTGCAGGCAAAAGTTGTACAAAGACATTCATCGAACACTTTCTCTTCTGTCTCATCTTGGCCTCCGGGTCAACCCGAAGAACTCGCACTTCGAGCTGACCGGGGTCCTGGAGTTCATCGGAGCAACTTTGGACTCGGTATCAGCCAGGGCCTATCTACCTACGGAGTGGGCACGCACCCTTCGTCGGGCCTCATCTACCGCCCTCGATGCCCCTGTGATATCGGAGAGAAGGATCCAGCAGCTTCTCGGATACACTGGCAGCGACCACGTCGGTGACTTATCTCTCTCGACTTCGTGCTTGCCCCCTTCAACATTGGTTTGTCAGGGCCTTCGATCCTTTCCTGGATGATCAGGGGTGCCTCCTCCGGATCCCTCGACAGGTGCGCCGCTCCCTTCTCTGGTGGCTCTCCTACTGTCACCTGCTGTCGGGAATGCCATTCCGAGAACCAACTCCTCGGCTCATGGTAACAATGGACACCTCCCTCTTCGGCTGGGGAGCGCACTGCGGCGATCTCAGAGTGCAAGGACACTGGATCGATGAGGAGACCCACCTGGACATCAACGCCCTGGAGGTTCTCACCATCCTGAAGGCTCTCAGGGCCTTCTGCAACCTGGTCGTAGGCAACACGGTGCAGATTCTGTCTGACAACACAACGGCCATCTGTTATGTCAATCGGCAAGGGGGACTCGATCGACTACCCTCCTCACCATAGCTCTTCAACTCTGGAACTGGTGTGTGCCACTCCAGGTCCACCCAGTCGCGATGCATCTGGCGGGCCAAGAGAACACCATGGCAGACGCCCTCAGCAGGGATACCTCGTGCTATCACGAGTGGACCCTCTCTGATACTGCGTTCCGGATGGTACTAGCTCAGTGGGGCAAGCCATTGATTGACCTCTTCGCCAGCAGCCTGAACAGGAAGTGTCCCTGATACTGCTCAAGAGCCGGCCTGGGTCGGGGCTCTCTCGGTGATGCCTTCCAGTTCCAGTGGACTGACGGTCTCCTTTACGCGTTTCTGCTGTTTCCTCTCCTGGGCCGAGTGGTCACCAAGATCCTTGCGGATCGAGCCAATGTCATTCTCATAGCCCCATACTGGCCAAGACAGCACTGGTTCGGGCCCCTCTTCAAGGCTGCTCAGGGCCGACTCTTCAAGTTTCCGACAGTACCGGATCTCCTGTCGCACTCCGGCGGTCTCATACTCCACCCAGACCTGCTGCTCCTGGCTCTCCATGCATGGAAAATAATGCCTTAGATGTTCCAGCTATTTGGGATGTCCTTAGCATGGCCAGGAAGGAGTCGACACGCCGCAACTACCACTACAAGTGGCAGAGATTCATCGCCTTCTCAGAAGCGCATCATGAGCCGGTATTGCCTGTCACTGTACCTACAGTGCCCCACTTCCTTCTCCATCTTCGGCAACAAGGGCTCACCTTTCCATCACTGAAAGTCTACCTCACCGCTAACGTGGCTTATCAGCCACGGGAGTCCTCCTCGGCAGCTCTCTTCAAGAACGCTACCATCAAGCAGTTTCTGAAGGGCCTGCAGAATCTTTATCCACTGGTATCGCCGCCGCTACCTCCTTGGTCACTATCCTTGGTGCTATCAGTTGATGCGGCCATCCTTTGAGCCCATGGCTACTGCTGATGACAGACTTCTCACCATCAAGACTGCTTTCCTGGTAGCTGTCACCTCAGCCAGGTGGGCAAGTGACCTGACAGCACTTCGATCAGATGAGCCTTTTCTGGTTTTTCATTGAGACAAAGTAGTCCTTTGGCCGGACTTCTCTTTCTTGCCCAAGGTGGTGTCCCACTTCCACCTTAACCAAGACATTATCCTACCTTTTATCCAGACCCGACTACGCCTCTGGAGTGATCTCTTCACTCCCTTGATGCGCATCAGGCCTTGGCCTTCTACACCCATCGGACTGTGCCTTTTTGTGACAGACTCCCCACCTGTTTGTCTGCTACAGTGGTTGTCGGAAGGGACACAAAGTGTCCACCCAGAGGTTCTCCAAATGGGTGGCCCGGGCCATTCTGCTGGCGTATGAACTGGCCAAGCAGCCTCTGCCAGCTTTACTGCGTGCTCATTCCACCAGAGCTGTGGTTTCGTCAGCAGCTCTCCTTCAAGGGGTGGACCTGCAAGAACTGTGCCATGTGGCAACCTGGTCTCAACCCTCGACCTTCGTGTGCCACTTACAGACTGGACTGCCAGTCCCAGAGAGATGCCCATTTTGGACGTGCGGTGCTGTCTTCCATTCTCTAGGACCTGACCCACCGTCCAACTGGTAAGCTACAAAATCTCCCAGTGTGTGAGGCACAGAGACCACGAAGAAGAAGAACAGGTTGCTTACCTGTAACTGTGGTTCTTCGAGTGGTTATCTGTGCCCTCACACACACACGCCCAACTGTCCCCTCTTTCAGGTCCTGCACTGGCAGACTCCAGAACTGAGGAAAGACCATTGGCTTGGCAGGCTGAGCATGCTCAGTACGGGCATGGGGGAGGGGTTCCCGCCAAGCTGCTTAGCTCTAGAATCTTCTGAACGCTACCACGCATGCGCGAAAATTCCCAGTGTGTGAGGGCACAGGTGACCACTCGAAGAACCACAGTTACAGGTAAGCAACCTGTTCTTATAAAACATTTTACCACATTTAACAAAATACATACTGGTACAAACACATGAAATGTCACATGCTCCAGTGACATGATTTGGTTTAGATCCCAGTTTATTGTTTTAAAGAACACCTCAGTTTGATTTGGACAGATGCACAGGCTGCCTATTTGGCTCTGAAAGCATTAGATTCAAAGCAAGATTCAGAAATATAGATTTCTGCCTTGCTTTGAAAAAAAGTATCCTTCCTTAAGAGTCTTGTTGTTACCCTGTTAACTGGGGGTCCCGGGAGGGGTGCCCAAATAACCAAAACACAATAGCGCAAGATGGGGAAATTAACTGGAGCACTTCACATTAAGCTAACGAGAGGCAGGGTAACTTAGCAGGGATCTTGTAACCCTATGTATATGGGGTCAGGTCAGGCAAGCAGTCAGACCGTTTTAAAATAGCAAAATTGATGTTTTATTAGCAACAGACAAACACTTAAGACAACACAACCACACAGCTAACTAGGAAATAAGAAATAAGTTTTTGGGGGAAATGGGTGATACGACACCTTTCTTGTAGTCCTGAAGAAGTTGCAGATGGAGAGAAGAAGCTCAGTGTGGTTCTCTGAGGGGAGCTCGCTGGGCAAAGCAGCAGCAGGGCGGTCTGGAACTCAGGAGTGATCTGAGGAAGTTCTTGGAACTGGGGGGTTTTATAGAGAAAGTATGACTGTGGGCTAGTCTGTACTTGGGAGAGAACAATGAGGTTTTGGCGCAAGACAATGTCTCCGAAAGGTCAGAATTAAGATGACTGAGTTAAGTTTGAATTGACAATAGAATGGCCAGTATGCAGATGCAGCTTGCCTGGGCAATTGAGCTTCTAGCTCGTCAGGGTGCCTGCTTGGGGCAGGGGGCTCTTTGTAATGAAGGGGTTAAATCCAATGCCACTTGAATAGGAAAAATAAGCAAACTGAATTGTGTCTCTGAGTAAATTGCAGATGTCTTTGTCTTATCTCAAATTTTAGGAATGGCCTTGCAACACTCAAAGGTCTGGGAACTAAATGGGAGTTAAGCATACTCCCTCATTTTGGCTACATACATCATTTTGTATCATTTTCTAACTAACTCTTTGTTCTCCTCTGTGCCAGTCAATGATGTAATGGAAAAGTTAACTAAAGATCTTTTTCTCCAGTGATGGGCGGGCTAAATAAATGATTGATTGCTGACATAGAAGGCAAAAGGTATATAGTGATGCTACCTCAATTAATTGGCACGACAGTTCTGGGATAACTGTTGTCCTTGCGCAAGTAATTGTTAAACAATAAAGGCTTTTTGATTTTTCCCTGGAAACCTGGTCTTCGTCTCTTTCCTGGCCACAACAGTATTAGTGTGCATCTTTAATGAGGTGTTTGTCTAGGGTCTCCTAAAGCAAGATCTGGCTGAGTCTGGCTTGCCTAGGTGGAGAATGGAATGTATGGCAATTAATAGCCATTCCTAGCTCCGTGCTTGTTTGGAGGCCTCACAAACACTTGGCAGGGTGGCAAAATGTGGCCGAATAGTGATATCAAGGTGATATCTAATATCTACCAAAGCCAGGCCAGTTCACGGTGATAACATTGCCAAATTTTAAAATCTTAAAAGGGAAACCATTTTTTCCAGTTCTACCACTGTTAGAGTCTTGTTTTGTGTGTAACACTCAAAGGCTCTGGAATTGCTTGCCAAGGGAGACTAGGTGGCTCATTTTGCTGGCAAGCAAAATTGGCTTTCTTCAAAGAGGTCTTTGGCATTTTGCTGGTAGAAGAAAGATTTAACTGTTTCTTCCTTTTCATAGCTGTTTTTTGGTGTTTTTATTTGTTTGTATACAGTTTTTTTATTTGTGTTTTATTATTCTTAGTCACACTGAGTGTTACTTTTCGTGAGATAAAAATTTTAAACTAGGTAAATAAGCCAGAACCACTCATTTAAAATGGACAACAGACTATTTCCATCCCTTCTCTTTGAATGTAAACAGAGGCCATTTCCGCTGCCCGGTCCCTCCCTAAACTGCAAACTCCAGGATTCCATAGGATGTTGCAAGTGGAATAATAGTGCTATAACAGTCTAGTGTGGAAATGGCGAGAGTGATCCTTGTCTTGACATTGCTGCCAAAGCAGTTTGCCCGAGAGGAAATCTCCTATTTGTGATGCCTCCTCCAGGTCTGCCCTGTTGCCTCTATACATCCATATCCTGGAAGCTGGCTTCTACCATTTGTAAGAAGTTTAACTCTTTTCTTAAAGCACTCTGTGTGTGTGTGCAAGTGTGTGTGTGTGTGTTTAAAAAGATTATGGTAGGATTACAACTAAAATTGCATATAAAATAGTGGCTTCGTGGTTTTAGGACAGCAGTTCCTCATGCCTGACCCCACACTGTGTTTTGTTCCATGAGGTTTTTGAGGAAAGCTTGCTAACACCATTGTTAATAATATGGCCTAGTGCTTCTTTACAAAACGGGACCATAAGAAAGGTGTCATAATCTGCCTGTTCAATCTCTTCCTTTGCGTCTGTCATATAAACCTGCTATGCTTACAGACAATGAATTTAATTGTGTTCTAGCTGCTTGTCTTCTTCTGTATTTATTATTTTCTTTTCCAGAATCTTAAAGAGGTTTGCTATCAAAATTTGCAATCTTTTTGTTGAACAGTAACAGCTTTCATGACTTCAGAATAAATTAATCCTTTCATTTATTAATTAATTAAAATTTAAAACTGTCCATTAATTGTATGTCCCTGCATGGCATGCAGATACAGTAGATTTTCCCGGTATTCTTATTATTCTTGTTTTTAATGAGTTTTATACATCTGTCAGGCATGGTGATTTTTTTTCTTTTTTAGAGCCAAAGTACACGTTATGAAAAACATAGTTTTAGACAAAAAAAAAAGCCATTTTGAAGAAATAGTAATTGTAGAGCCATATTCAACAATGTGCTGTTGATCCTGAACAGTTTTTTGCCCTCACCTTGCTGTTATTTGCTTCTGACAATGCTGTTTCTGAAATCAGATTGAAATGAGTTCAGACAATGTTATCTGAGAGTATCTTGGGTTGTATAGCAACCACCTGTTTGAGGATCTTGCCTTAAAAGAGAACATGTGCAAGTGATTGATAATAGGCATAAAATGCGGGGTGTGTTTTTTTTTAAGGCCTCACAAGTGCCTTCTCTTTAGGACAGTAAGGGAAGTTCCCTTTAGGACAGTAATACAAGTGTTTGATCTCTCTCACAAGAGCATTGATTAATTGCTACAACCAACTAGCCTACCTTTACAGTTAAATATTTTAAAGTTGAGGATACCACTCGTTCAGCAAATAGGTGATGGGGCACATTCCTCCATGAATTTTGTTTGCATTCTTAGAACTCCATAACTGAAATACATCCAACAAAAATAACATCTTGTAGAATTCTAGGTGAACTGGGTGACAACCCTGCAAAAGCAGCTACCTGCCATGGTGGATCTGAACCATGTTATCTTCAAAGAGTTTGAAGAAAGTTTACAGGAAGTCTCCAGAAGTATCTTAAAACAGTTTGTCACTAAAACTGGAGAAGACCCTGTACCGCCCAGAAATACCATTCTAACAGGAGCTTTAGTGTTTGCCATACAGTGCTGATTATGTTGTTGTGTGCCTTCAAGTCATTTCCAACTTATGGCAACCCGTAACTCAATGTGAGTTTTTTTCTTTATTTAAAACAACAATGGTGTCAACATTCTGCCACCTTGTTTCATAATGGCAATTCCCCCTTCCAAAATATAAAACCTGTCCTTCCCATGAAAATTTATCATCTTTTCACCCAATGCCCTCTGATAGCACTTTAAAAAGAAAGCCTGAGTTGAATACCTTGTCATTTGCTGCCCCTTTCACTGAGGTTAGGCCCAATAGTAAGAGAAGAAGATGTCAGCAAAGATAACTGCAATGTCATTTCCACTTCTTGTGGCTACTTCATCTGTTGGGACCGAATCCTGAGAGGGACAGTATTTTAGTTTTCTTTTTTTAAAAAAACTTGATTTCATAATGAATTCTTTATTATTGTGCTTTTGTGGCTTAGGAATGGGAGAGAAAGCAGCAAACACAATATCAAAGTGTATTGGGCTAAAGTGGGGGTATGAAAAAGGACTTGTACCAGGAGGAGTATTGCTTCTTCCTCAGGATCAGTCCAAAGAACTGGACAACATTCACTCAAAACTCTACCACCTGATGTCATATGGCCCATTTTGCTTTTCTCCATGCAGAGCACAGCATGGAGCTCTGTGCCTCTTTCTGCAGGCAGAAGAGCACCTGGGTGGTGCTTGGATCCAGACATGGGTCCAGGTAATCTGATGGACTGTATCTCTCCTTCTGAACCTGTCCAGGTCTTCAAATTTGCAAGAGAGGCCCTTCTTTTCAGTTGTACCATATTCTGAGGTTTCCCTAATGGGAACATGGAAGACCCTTCTTGGTGGCTATGCCTATATTATGGGGTGCCTTTCCCAGGGAAATTAAGCAGCTTCCTCCCTGTGGTCTCTCCGTCGCCAGGCAAAACCACCTTGGATCTCATCCTGGGAGAACGGTAGCTTATAAATCCAATAAACAAACAAACAAACAAACAAAGACCTTTATATTTAGGCAGGGCTTTAAAAACTGAGTCCCAGTAGACATCCTGAACTTGGAGTGTTTTGATTAAGGTGTGGAAAGTGTTTCAATTACTGTTTTAAATTAAAGAATAATTTTACACTTAAAATTTATTATGTTTTATTAGACATTGTAATGTGCTATAATGTGCCATGAGTCCCACTGTTGGGAACAAGGGTGAGATACAAAGAAAACAGAATAAAGAAACATTGAATTAATTTCTCCAGGTGATAGCCAAGCCACATGCCAGTGTTGTCCCCCACTCATTATCCCAAGATTTATTTTTCACCTTAGATTTGGTAGCTGTCTCTCTTTATAGCTTAAATATGTCCCAGTCTGTGTTGCTGTAATCTCCAACATTTCCAATTAAAAATAAGAACAGTTCTATTTATTTCAAATAGAGAAAACTAAGTATATGCTTAATTCTCTCACTGGAATTAAAAGTGCTTAATGCTGACAGGATGCTCAAGCCCAGAAATATATGTGCTAGAAGTACAAATGATTTGTACTGAAGGGCGTAATTAAAACACAAGAACTACTTTTGTCAATTATAGCAATTAAGGGGTTATGAGTCACATACCATCTGAAAATCTCATGCTATTTTTGCTTACCTTCACACTAAGAGTTTAGGATGTTTTCAGAAACCAGCAGGTGTCACTATCTGTTCATTTACAACTCTTCAGTTTTAGTGGTTGGGTACAGAGTGCTTTCAGATGAGGTTTGCTTCCTTCCTTCCTTCCGTTCAACTTACATGCTGTCTTTTCCTCAGAATGAGACCTATGGTGGCTCACAAAAAGACCCAATTAAAACCAAACAATAAAACTTCAAAAGCAATTAAAAATCATCACATGAAAACTGTATAAAATCATTTAAAAAGCATTGTTGTGGTTGTTGTTTCACACTTATGGTGACCCTAAGGTAGATCTATAAAAAGGCCTTCTTAGCAAGTTTTATTCAGAGGAGGTTTGCCCTTGCCTTCCTGTAAGGCTGAGAGAGTGTGACTTACCCAATCAGCTGGTGGGTTACATGGGTGAGTGGGACCCAAACCCTGGTCTCCAGAGTCATAGTCCCAATACCGCAATACTACACCACATTGGCTCCCTTATAGAAAAATGAATACCAAAGCTAAAAATAAAGCACCTCCCACCCAGAAGAAGCCTCAGTGTAAGCAATTACACATTAAAAGCTTACTTAAACAAGGAGTTCTTTGCCTGCCAGGGAAAGGAGAATAGTGAGGGGGCCAGCATAGCCTCCTGAGGAAGGGAATTCCAGAGAATGGAATCAATCACTGAGGCCATTTCTGCACTGGACTGTTCTAGAGCTATGATTCCACTTTCAACCTCCTATGGAATCCTGGGGTTTGCAGTTTCGAGAGGGGCCTGCTAGTCCCTCCTGAAAATGCAAACCCCAGGATTCCATAGGAGGTTGAAAGTGGAATCATAGCGTTAGAACAGCCCAGTGCAGAAATGGCCTGAGAAGGCTGTCTTCCTTGTCCTCACCAAAGAAGAATGTGATGGTGGTAGGACCAAGAGAAAGCCCCCCCCCGCCATGGATCTTAAGATTCTGACACATTTGTATACGGAGATACAGTCTTTCAAATAGTCTGAACTTAGGCTGTATAGGCCTTTATAGGTCATGGCCAGCACTTTGAATTGTGCCGAGAAACAAGCCAGTAGCCAATGAAGCTGTTTTAACGAGGAAGTTACATATTCTGTGTAACCGGCTCCAGTCAGCATTTTCAACCTGCTGAAGCTTCTTAACAGGAAGAATGGAGAGTGTGTTACCGTAGTCCAAAAGGGATGCAATTGAAGCATGTGTCACTGTAGCCAGATCTGACATTTATCTTCCTATTGCCTTGCATCATCCATGGACTATATAGGCTATATAATCCTATACTCAGTGATGTCCCATTAAACTCAATAAGATTTAGAACTAAGAAAACCCTATGAAGTTCATGGGGTTGTTATAAATTGACAGGCAGCTTTAAGACACATACACCACACAGGTATGCAGAGGACAGATAGTGCCTTTTCTTAAGATCTTTTTCTGTTTGTTTGTTTGTTTGTCAAGTTCTGGATATTTGAAAGTAATATAAATAGTGCCCATTCCATACACTCCAACATTTCACAGATGAAAACCAGAACGCATGTGGCCAAGCTACATCACAGTGTGATCATTATGACAAAAGTTATTAAGGAGGAAGAAAGGACAATCTAAGAGAGGATGCAGCAGTTTCCTTTTGCCTGAGCCTACTGGAAAGGAAAGGATTCCATTCCACCTTCTCCTTTCCCTCTGCTGAGTTGAGTGAAAGCTACTTTTTTGCCAGGGAAGGGGCCAACCTAACAACCAACCACAGCAGGAAGAAAAGAAGGGTTCTGGTGGTAGGGGATTCATTGCTCGGTGGTACAGAAGGAACTGTCTGCCAGCGGGACAAGATGAATCGGGAGGTATGCTGTCTCGCTGGCATGTACATCCAAGATGTCACTGACAAGTTACCAAAGCTTATCAAGAACATACTGAAAGGGTTAAGTTGAAGAAGCTAATGCTAAGGTAGAAAAATATAGAAAAATAAGGTGAGCAGATGCGCCCTTTATCTTATCAAGAGGCTTAGGTATGTGCTTAGCAGTGCCGGGAACCTAGGGAGTTTTGATGTTGGAGAAATACTCCCTTGGTACCAAAATACATCATTTTTGAAAGATGTAACCCAGGTCTGCCTGACCTGTAAACACTTCATATATGGTCATATGTAATCATTTCCTGTAACCTGTTTACAAGAGGGTATAAAAAGAGAGCTAATACCTGGATCGGGGCTCTCAGGCTTTGGAAATCATTCCACTGAGATCCCTGCAGTAAAATAAACTTTTATTTTTGCTTTCTAATCTGGTGGTCTCAATTCTTGGCGAGCTACTTCAATTTGGGGGCTCGTCGGGATATTGAGGGGCGTTTTGCCCACTTTGGCGGACGCCAGGGCGTCGGGGCCGTCGCCTCTTTCCGACACGACCCAGGGCGCCCCTGACTTACTTTTGTCAGAAGGATTGACTCGGAGTGAGGCGGCGGCTCTGGCGGTGGTGTTCCAGCCCAGGGACCCGAAGACGGAGCAGAAAGCAGAACCCTCCCACGACTGTTGGTGAGTGCCCTCCCTGCAACTTCAGGGAGAAGAGGGGCCTGATCAACCCCTTAAGTCTTGCCTTAGTACCCCACTGTTGTGGGTGAAACCGCGAGGCTTTTTGGAGGTGGAAAAAGAGGTGGGAGGTAGTTTGTTGGCGTGAATGTGGTGTGAAAGGAGGGGCGCAAGGTGTCGCAGTTCCCATTGCATACCGTTGAGAGTCCGGGTGCGTGGGTCGGCACAGAGAGAGTGGTGTCTATCCCCCTTCGTGTTGGCGCGTGAGACCCCTTACTCACGCGCCAAATCCCTTTCTCCTAGTGTGTCTTGTCCATGTTGGGAGGAAATGGGTGGGGGGCAAAGCCGGCAAACCCCTTTAGGTTGTATGTTAAAGAATTTCAAGAAAGGATTCAGTGGGGACTATGGGGACCCCCCGATGACACCAGGGCGTTTACGGAATTTATGTGAAGTGGAGTGGCCTTCTTTCAAGGTGGGGTGGCCTCCGGAAGGGAGCTTAGAACCCGCTCGAATCAAGGCAGTGTATTCAGTAGTGGTGGGTGAGCCTGGCCATCCTGATCAGTATCCATACATAGATTCATGGGACACAGTGGTTACAGAGAACCCCTCTTGGTTGCAGAAGTGTCAGGAACAAATTTGTAAGGCTATGGTGCTGAGGCAGGACAGGGCCAGACGAAAGCTTGGAAAAGCTCAGATTTTGCCTGATTCAGCTCCAGAAGAGCCCACTGCCCCCCTCCACCGTATGTGGTGATGCAGCCAGCCCCGCCACCACTGGCTTTGGAAGTACCACCGCCTGCTCCACTGCCGCCAGTACCTCAGACAGCCTCACAACAAGAGGGAGTGGCTGGGGGACTGGCGGATTTGGCCCCAGTTACCCATGAAGAGGAAATGACAGAGGAGTTGCCAGGTTCCAGTTTGGCTGTCCAGAATAAGATGACACTCAGACCCAAACCCGAACAGACTGGACCAAAAGAAAAATCCAAGAGTAAGCAGGTCAAGAGTAAACAGACAAAACCCCAGAAGGAAGTAGAAGAAGTAGATGATTCGGATGGGGAAAGTGGAGATGTGATTGCACCATTGCGACAAATCAGTCAATTGGTGCCAGATCCCACCCAAGAGGGTGGTTATCGGCGAGTCCTGAGTTACCAATATACTCCCTTCACCACGTCTGACCTCCTTAATTGGAAGACCCATTATGCTACTTACACAGATAAGCCACAAGAAGTAATTGAACTTTGTTCCAGTATTATGGCCTCACATGTCCCCAATTGGCAAGATTGTCAGCAGTTGCTCCTGACTTTGTTCACTACTGAAGAGCGGAGGAGAATAATTCAGCATGCAGAACGGATAGCTAGAAACAGGGCACCTCCTGGAGAGGCGAACCCTGAGCAGTGGATGAGAGTAGGGTCCCCTTGGCGGACCCAGGATGGGACCCGAACCTCCCAGCACAGTTGACTATGCTCACTGATTATCAAGCTCTACTAGTGGAAGCTATGAGAGAAGGAATGAAGAGGCCTGTTAATATGTCCAAAGTATCAGAGATACTTCAGGGACCCACTGAACCCCCAGGAACATATTTGGAAAGATTGCTTGATGCTTATAGGCAGTATACTCCTGTGAACCCAGAAGACCCAGGCAACCAACAGATGCTGAATTTGGCCTTCGTGACCCAAAGTTATCCAGATATAAGGAAGAAACTCCAGAAACAAGAGGGATTTGCAGGTATGAATTTGAGCCAATTGTTGGAAATTGCCCAGAGAGTATATGTGAATAGAGACCAAGAGGAGAAACGGGAGAAGGACAGGCGGATGCATAAGAAAGCGGAATTATTGGCTGCAGCTTTGGCGACAAAGGAAGGGGGCGGAAAATTGGAAAAGGAAGTGGACCTCCATTGAGACGCAATGAGTGTGCCCTCTGCCGACAGGTTGGGCATTGGAAGAATGAATGTCCCAGACAGAGAGGGATGGCGAACAGGGGAAGAGGAATGGATCGAGGAAGAGGAAGGGGAGCAAATCGAGGAAGAGGAAGAGGAAGAGTAGTGGATGGAAGATATGAGCAGGGGATGGACGAAGGGTTCGAGGACTTCATTGGACTAGCTGAAATGGAACATTACGATTAGGACAGCCGGGCCCCCTTGCTCTCGGCCCCGGGGAGCCTATGGTCACAGCACAAATAGGGGACCGAGCCATCCCCATGATGGTAGATACGGGAGCCACCCGTTCAGTATTAAATTCTGCAATAGCCCCAAAAACTGAGAAAGCCATAAGAATTGTGGGGGCCACGGGGAAATTGGAAAAACACCCTCTCTTAGAAAAAAGGATTGTGGATCTAGGAAGACATCAAGTCACTCACCAGTTTTTGTATTTGCCAAGTTGCCCTGTGCCCTTATTGGGTCGAGATTTGTTGGCTAAATTGAGAGCTCAAATTTCTATTGAAGAAGATGGGACGATGGAAATAAATTTTAGAGGACCAAAGAATATCTCAGTGACTTATCCAATGGAGGAGGAGTGGCGAAGGTACCAGATCATGGTTTGTCAAGAGCAACCCACTATATTTGGACCCCCAGGCGTGTGGGCTGAAGACAACCCACCTGGGTTAGCCCGGTTCGTGGCCCCCATAGTGGTAGAATTAAAGCCAAATGCTATGCCCACTCGTGTAAGGCAATATGATCTACCCAGAGAAGCCCTGGAAGGGATCCAGAAGCATTTAGAATGGCTGAAGAAGTACAATATAATTCGGGAATGCCGCTCTCCCTGGAATACTCCATTACTCCCAGTATTGAAACCTGGGACGAAGGAATATCGTCCAGTACAAGATTTAAGGATGGTAAACAAAGCTACAGTAACCCTACACCCAGTGGTACCAAACCCATATGTCCTGATGGGACTAGTTCCATCTGCAGCTACTCACTTCACTGTTTTGGATCTCAAGGATGCCTTCTTCTGTATCCGAGTGGCCCCCCAAAGCCAGGACATATTTGCCTTCCAGGTGGAAGACAGCATTACAGGCCAGAAGACCCAGTTCACGTGGTGCCGCTTGCCTCAGGGGTGGAAGAACTCGCCAACGATTTTTGGGACATCATTGAGTCAAGACTTGAGAAAATTCCGATCTGAACCCGAGAGACGAGTTTTGCTGCAATATGTGGATGATCTACTGTTGGCCGCCACCAGTGAGGAGGAGTGTAAGGAAGCCACAATGGAGTTGCTCCAGCTTCTGTGGGAAGCAGGCTACAAAGTATCTAAGAAGAAGGCCCAGTTGTGCCAGACAGAGGTGCGATATCTGGGATTCCAAGTGACTCAAGGGAAACGAGCGCTAGGCCGAGAAAGGAAG
Organism: Iguana delicatissima; assembly: GCA_948472985.1. Classification (NCBI taxonomy): domain Eukaryota; kingdom Metazoa; phylum Chordata; class Lepidosauria; order Squamata; family Iguanidae; genus Iguana; species Iguana delicatissima. The sequence continues at coordinate 206,963 of CAOKZL010001454.1, read as the reverse complement.
GAGGCTGTGTGTGCTCTGCCTGAGCCCCGGAATCGGAAGATGGTGCGAGAATTCTTGGGTGCAGCTGGGTTTTGCAGAATCTGGATTCCTAACTTCGCAGTAATGAGCAAACCATTATATGAAGCTACCAAAGGTCCGGAGAAGTCTGAATTTGTGTGGGGAAAAGAACAAAAGAACGCCTGGGAACAGATAAAGAAGGCGCTGATGGAACTCCGGCGCTAGGTCTGCCAGATGTAACAAAGAAGTTCACCTTATATGTTGATGAGAAGAATGGAATAGCCGTGGGAGTACTGACACAGATGTTGGGATCCTGGCATCGCCCAGTGGCATATCTCTCTAAGCAATTAGATCCAGTCGCTAGAGGATGGCCTGGGTGTCTCAGAGCTATAGCAGCAACAGCCTTGTTGGTAAAAGAAGCAGATAAGTTAACCTTAGGCCAGAATTTGATGGTAAAGGTTCCACATTCTGTACTGGCCCTCATGGAGTACAAAGGTAGCTATTGGTTCACGAATAGCCGAATGTCCAAGTATCAGGGAATGTTGTATGAAAACCCTAGAGTGAAGTTGGAGTTGTGCACCACCCTGAACCCTGCAACACTGCTCCCAGCAGAATCTGGAAATATACACCACGACTGCCTTCAAACCATGGATGAAGTATACTCAAGTAGACCAGACTTGCGGGATACCCCATGGCCCCATCCTGATGTCACTTACTATACAGATGGAAGTAGCTTTGTGCGAGAGGGGAAGCGAAAGGCCGGCTGTGCAGTGGTCACGGCAGATAAAATAATAGAAGCCAAAGGGCTACCTGTTGGTACCTTGGCCCAGAAGGCGGAACTTATCGCTTTGATCAGGGCTTTAGAGCTGGCCGAAGGACTTACTGTAAACATATACACAGATTCAAAGTATGCCTTCACTACCCTGCATGCGCATGGAGCACTGTACAAAGAAAAAGGATTGATCAATTCTTCAGGACAAGAGATCAAATATGGAAAAGAAATAGAGCACCTATTAGAAGCGGTGTGGGCCCCTAGTAAAGTTGCTGTGATGCACTGTAAAGGACATCAGAGAGGGCAAGATCCAGTGGTCCGGGGAAACCGGAAGGCAGATGCTGCTGCAAAGGAGGCTGCTGAGAGTGAACTAGTGAGTGGGAAGGAGAACCTGCCCAGAGAATTGGTAGTACCACTTTTCCAAGTCTCCTTGAGTAACCAGACCCCTAGATACACCCAGCAGGAGAATGAGAGGGCTGAAAAGGACCTAAAAGCTATAAGCGACAAAGATGGTTGGTGGGTCCTACCAGATGGAAGACGGTACATACCCCAATCTATGGGATGGCCAATCGTTCAGAAGGCACATGAAGCCACGCATCTGGGAAAGACAGCGTTGGCCCAGTTGTTAGCAAAGGATGTGTTTATAGATGGAATGAGACAGTACACCATGCTGGCGTCATCACGGTGTCAACTCTGCGCTCGGAACAACCCGCGTCAAGGACCCAGATTGGAAGAGGGAACCCAACATCAAGGATCTACTCCCTTCGAATCCCTAGTGGTGGACTTCACCGAGATGCCACGGATGGGACAATACCGATATATGTTGGTGATGGTGTGCACTCACACTGGGTGGGTTGAAGCATATCCTACTAGAACCGAGAAGGCGAAGGAAGTAATACGAGCTCTACTCCGAGACATCGTACCTAGATACGGGTTACCCCTTCACATCGGATATGATAATGGCCCGGCCTTCGTGCACGGAGTAGTTAAGAGTTTGGCAGAAGTCTTAGGAATTACTTGGAAATTACATTGTGCGTATAGGCCCCAAAGTTCTGGGAAGGTGGAAAGGATGAACAGAACATTGAAGACTCAGCTTGCAAAATTGTGTCAAGAAACTAAGCTCAAATGGTTGGATGTACTCCCAATAGCTCTTTTGAGAATAAGATGCACCCCTCATCGGACGACTGGGCTGACTCCATTTGAGATGCTGTATGGAAGACCCCCGGCCATCCTGAAGGGATTGAGAGGGGACATTCGAGAGCTGGGGAACTTAACCCTCCAAGAAGAAGTGCAGGCATTAGGGAAAGCTCTAGAGAAGGTAAACGCCCATGCTTTGGAGGTTAGACGAGTTCCTTTCCTCACAAAGGCCCATTCCTTCCAGCCTGGGGATGAGGTGTGGGTTAAAGATTGGAAAGGGGAGCCTCTATCACCAGGCTGGAGGGGACCGTATCACGTGCTGTTAGTCACCCCCACTGCAGTAAAAGTAGCAGGGCTGAAACCTTGGATACACTACACCAGGATAAAAAGGGCGTTTACTGATTGGGCTGTAATTTCATCACAAGAAAACCCTTTGAAACTGAAATTGTCCAGAAGAAAAGGGGGGAGAGAAGATTCGGACTAGACTCTGCAGTGGTCATACCAGGGAATTGACCACTCTACGCACAGTCAGATCCGCAACAGGTGAATGAAGACTCTAGGCTAGACCCTACTGCTGCCACCCGCTGGACGCTGGTAGCTCTACGTACGGTCAGACCTAGCAACTGCAGAGGAGGAAGATTGGGACTGAGCCCTGCTGTAGTCACTCCGGAGGCTGACTATTCTACGCACGGCCAGATCCCCTACAGTGGATATGGGAGAGAAACAATGAATATTAGTATTAGTGATCTAATAATAATAGTAGTGTGTATATTTTTTGGTATTTTAGTATTTTTGTATATGTACAGAAGGAATTTGTGTGGAGTAAGTAGATTTGGGTCCCTGAGTGGCTCCGAAAATGAAGTGGGTAATGTTGATCGGGATGTGGAGCGTGATGGGTGGAGTAGTTGAGGCTAACTGGTTCAAACGACATGCTGCACATATGTTCCAACAACACGGACCCAATGTCACCCTGATCTATGAACATCCACAGACTGTAGCAGATTTCGGTTTTATGCCCTCCCTTATTAGTGAACCGGGAGTGGTTGTAGGAGCCCTACAGTCAGCATTGAGAGGGAATCCCAATATGTTTGCCAAAGTTGATAGTAATATAAACAAGACTCGATTTAGGCGGTTGAAGTTTTATACTTATTCCCCCGGAATGTGTTTTTGCTGTCACCATAGTGGATCTTGGAATTCTAAGTGGAAAGGATATATAAAATATTCCTCATTTTATGGTAAACTGGGAAATTATTCAGCATGTAGTGATAGATTCTATTTGTATGGCACATATAATAACTCCTATCAACCCAAGGGGGACTTAAATGAAACTAATTTTGGAGATTTATACCCAGAATATCCCATGTTCACTCCTAATTATACAGGGTCAGGTAGTATATGCTCTGGATTGATGGCTAGAGACCCGCATTTATGGTTCTACTTTAATGGGTGGGCCACCAACTACCACCCAGGGACTTACCAGTGTATAGGAATAGGATATATGACTATACCTGTCCAAGTTTTCCTACCAAGACAGATCAAACGAGTTGGTAGGAAGAAACGGCATTTAGTGGGACCACTGGGAAGTCAATGTGAGGATCTGGTCATCGTGAGGCCACAGTTGTCTGAGAGTGAGGGTAGTAGAGTAGGAGGAGGACTGATCACAGGGGTCCTCACTTTGGGATCCTACCCAGGAATTATGGCTCAAGAAAATCGTAGGAGCATAATAGGATTGACTTGCAGATTGGAGAAAACTATAAATGCGACTGGGAAATTGGTACAAGCCCTCCAACAAGAAATTGAAGAGCTAAATCAGCTATTGTTACAACATCGAATGGCCTTGGATTACTTGTTAGCCAGAAAAGGGGGGTTTTGTACCATAGTCAAAGGAGGATGCAAGGTTGCGTTCCATGATTTGAACAAGACTATAGAGGATGAGATACAGCAGTTGCAAGGGTTGATACAAAATAATGACAGTGGCGTTAGTAACCCCTGGGATTGGTTAACTTCTTGGCTTCCAGATCTTAGCTGGTTAAAAACCTTGTTTCTAGGTATTGTACTTTTAATTGTAGTAGGGTTCTTAGTAATGATATGTATTTCTTGTGCTATGAAATGTGTACATGCCTCTCTCTCCCAAGCTATGGAGGGGAAGGCAGCTCATTTTGCTGTTATGGCCCAAAAGCAAGCTTAAGTATGTCAAATTGCGTAGAATTTGGCATAAAGGGGGGAATGAAAGGGTTAAGTTGAAGAAGCTAATGCTAAGGTAGAAAAATATAGAAAAATAAGGTGAGCAGATGCGCCTTTATCTTATCAAGAGGCTTAGGTATGTGCTTAGCAGTGCCGGGAACCTAGGGAGTTTTGATGTTGGAGAAATACTCCCTTGGTACCAAAATACATCATTTTTGAAAGATGTAACCCAGGTCTGCCTGACCTGTAAACACTTCATATATGGTCATATGTAATCATTTCCTGTAACCTGTTTACAAGAGGGTATAAAAAGAGAGCTAATACCTGGATCGGGGCTCTCAGGCTTTGGAAATCATTCCACTGAGATCCCTGCAGTAAAATAAACTTTTATTTTTGCTTTCTAATCTGGTGGTCTCAATTCTTGGCGAGCTACTTCAATACATAAATGCTCCTTTCTTCTGATCACCTTGGACTATGAATCTCTGGACAGGAAATTGAAGAGTTTGGAGCCACAGGTAATATTCTCACCAATTCTATGAGTAAAAGATAGAGGACCACACAGGGACAGGAAGATATTGCAAGTGAGTGGCTGACTACACAGATGGTGTTGATGGGAGAAGTTTGGCTTCTGGGCCACACCTCACAAAGACCAGGAAGAATGTCTTTGGCATATGCATGGCAAATCTGATCAATTTTTTGAGAAATAATATGTAAAGGCTGGTCGGTTTCTCGTCTGATCTGTAAAAAATAGTTATTATATTGGTAATAACTCAAAACTTTTTTAAAAAAGAAAAACATTTTAGTTTTGCATGTACAAGTGGCAGATCTGGCACTGAAGGCTGAAGGATATTCAGATTATTAAAAAAAACCCTCAAGAGATAGAAATGGTCAGAAACCCCTCACGGCAACATTTTTGGATAATGTGTAATGGGTTTTGTAAACAAGAGACAGTTCATGGTGTAGTGAAATAATTAGAATTAACAACAACCATTGCAGGGTAGGATAGCCACAGCTCTTAATCTTGTCCAATTCATTCAGGGCTTAGACACACTTAGACTCTACAGGTTGTCCTTGGGGTTCCTTAGGAACAAGCTCAACGTTCTGCACTCTCTGCTTCTAAGAGTCCCAGTCAAAACCTATCCGTCCCATTCAGTAATTCAGTAATGAGAAAAAGCCAAGCAGTTAGGTTTTAGATCTGAGTTTAAAATGGTGGCTCTTCCTAACAGTGCACATGCCAATTTCAAGGCCTATTTATTTACATAGGTATGGAATTAGGAAATAATATTCAGAATAAGCAAAATGAGCAGAGAACTATTAAGGTACATAAACAACAAAAGAAAATAAGAAAGCTCTAATACGTACTAAAGCATGAACTAACAAAGCAGGTCCTTGAGACCAAAGTCTAGCAAAGACAAAATGGAGTTGTCAAACGGGGAGGACAAAGGAACAAAGAAGTTATATCTAATTTTATAGAAAACCCAGCCATGGTCCATATGGGTCTGATTAAACCAAGAGTAACACAAAAAGATCAGAACATTCTGATACCATTGTACCCAAGTGAGTTCCCACCAAAACTCAGAGGAAGAAATTCCCTCACAAAATGGTCTTTGAAGATTTATGAGAATCTCAAAATGAGATAGTACAGGTATTTAGAAAGAATGTACTGTCTCTTCTGGCTTTACAAACACTCCATGTATATGACTTTTGGAAAATAAAAGTTCACAGAAACAGACAGGCATGGTTTCTTCAAAGACTTCCTGCACCAAAATTTCTAACACTTGGATGATAATATTGGTGTTGTGATTACCAACATTGTTGCCCCTTTGTTACTGTAAAAAAAAGTAATATTATGAACAGCATTCTTATTTCAAATGCATTACTTCCAAGGTGTGGATGAAAGAGACCACCCCCATGGCCACATCAAGAAAGAACATCATTTTTCAGATATTAGGTGTGTTATTTTCCTATAGAAGATGAAAATATTTTCATTAAGCATTGTTCTTTGGTTTGTCCTATTTTAATGGATATGCTGAACAAAGATTATATTTATTTTCTCAAATTGTTACATTATTCTGGCTTTAAATCTGTGCAAAAGTTCTTCCTAGTGAGAACATGAATGCAAGACAAATATATTCAACTAATGAGAAAACCAACCTGGACACAGAATGCTTTTTGAAAGCACAGAAATTCTGGACCGTTCTGACAACTACTATGTCAGACTACACAGAGAGGCCATTGAAATCCATAAACACATGGACAATTTCAACAGGAAAGAAGAAACTTGGAAAGTAAAATTTGGCTACCAGTACTGAAGAACACTGAAATCAAGACTCAAAAATCTGCCAATGAGCACCACCCAGACTCTGGAGGTCCCTCTACAAGAAACAATACAATGGATGGGTAATGTACTTAACGCACTGTTGTGCATATCCCCTGACTAACAGCTCAATCCTGGGGGATATTCCATTTAACAATAGGCCATCACACAGGCCAGTTTAACATATGTAAACTGCTTCCTCTCACCCACGGACTACGTAAGTATATATACTCTGTCTCACTTCCATGCCACCAGATCCTCTGAAGATGCCAGCCACAGATGCACGTCAGGAGTCGTCAGGAGAAAATACTAATAGAACACGGCCTCAAAGCCCAGAAAACCCACAACAGCCTATGAATTCTGGCCGTGAAAGCCTCCAACTTTACATAATGAGGAAACATTTCTAGGCATCATTGCAATTTGATGTAGTATATCTAAGCCTTGGTTCTGCCAGAGGCACAAAATATAGCATTTAAATTAATGTGGATTTCAAATTATCCATGCAAATAATTCTGATTATGTACTGTAATACTTGCAAGTATGAATACATAATTCATACTCTAAAATAATATGGGCCTGATCCAGTGATCCCCTTGTGCACACTGTCAGGAACATGTAACTATCTCTGGAGCATGACTTTTTATAAATGGGAGGGATACCAGTAAGAAGAAGCAAGCAGTTTCAAGGAAATCCAGTGTGTGGAGGAAGGGGGGGGTATCCAGAAGGAGATACAGATGTTGCAGAAAACAATTGGATTAATTCTAGAACATTAGCGTCAGAGTTTCTGAATTTGCATTTCATATCGATATCTTAAAGATACTTCCTTTCATTTTGTTTTCTTTGGTTCCTTTAGTAGCACAGTCCTCCGTTCACATTCACGGGTTTGACCTTTGTGAATCTGATTATTTGCAAGGTGCACACATGTCTCCCCCCAATTCCCCTTCTCCCATTCCCCTGTGTTTTGCCAGGCGCAGAGAAGGAAGACAAGTGCCTGGACAAAAGGCAAGGAAATTGGGTCGGGGCAGGCACACACACACCTTCCTTCTCAGGCCTGAGTGTTGAGAACTTGTGTCAAGCCAAAAGGGCAGGGAATGTTGAGGGGAGGCTCACACAAGCCTTCCTTCTCCCATCCAGAGCTCCCCTCTCCCATTCCCTTGCCTCTGGCCTCAGTGTGCAAAAGGCAAGGGAATGGGAGGAGGGAGCTCTGGAAGGGAATGGGAGGGGAATTGCGTGGGGAAGTTATTCATGGTTTTTCCACTTTCAGGAGGGTTCTGTCCCCTGAACTCTCACAATAGTGAAGGGGCCACAGTAATCCACAGTTGGCTTATAGTTCTACCAGATCTCACTGTTTTATTTACCTGTTCTCATAACTCAGCCATAAGCCACAAGCCCTTGATGATTTTGTGAGGGGGAAAGCATACTCTACAAATAAATGAAACAGAAACACATTATGTATAGGAGGAAATTGATCACACACCAAAACAAGATTTCCTATTAATCATAGGTGATTGGAATGCAAAAGTAGGAAACAGAGCAGAATCAAAGATTGTGGGAAAATTTGGCCTAGGATCATGAAATGAAACAGGAGACTGACTGACTAAATTTTGTGAGGCCAGTAATTTGTTCATCACAAACATATCCTTTAAACAACCTGAGAAGCAACTGTACACACAGAAATTAACTGATGACTAATATAGAAATTAAAAAGATTAGATAATTGGAAGGAAAAGATGGAGAATTGAGAAATGATTGCAGTAATCAGAAGACTATTGCATTGATTTCCCATGCAAAAATTCTACAACAAATATTTCTACTATATATGCAGTGAGGAATGCCAGATGTACAAGCTGGGTAGAGAAAAGGAGTGGCACTAGGGATCATATTGCAAACATATGTTGGACTATGAGTGCACCAATTTTTTTTTAAAAGTCAGCCTATACTTTATAGATTGTAACAAAGCCTTTGTAAAGATAATGAGAAACTACGGATCACTCTTAAAGAAATGGGTGTGCCACAACATTTGATTGTCTTGATGAGTAACCTGTATGCAGGACAAGAGGTTACTGTTAGGACAGAATATAAAGAAACAGAATGGTTTCCAATTGCCAAGGAGGTCAGGCGAGACTGCATTTTGTCACTGTATATGCTTTACTGTATATGGATTTCTCAAAAATAAGTCATGCCAGACTAATCTTACCTCTTTTTATGATAGAGTTACTAGCTTGATAGATGAAGGGAATGCTGTGGATGTAGCATACCTCGATTTCAGTAAGGCCTTTAACAAAGTTCCCCATGACATTCTTGCAAAGAAACTAGTAAAATGCGGGCTGGACGGGCTACTGTTAGTTGGATTTGTAATTGGTTGACTGACCGAACCCAAAGAGTGATCACGAATGGCTGCTTCTCATCCTGGAGAGAAGTGACTAGCGGGGTGCCACAGGGTTCTGTCCTGGGCCCAGTGCTGTTCAATCTTTTTATCAACCATTTGGATGAAGGAATAGAGGGCATGCTCATCAAATTCGCAGATGACACCAAATTGGGAGGGGTTGCTAATACGCCAGAGGACAGGATCAAAATTCAAAATGACCTGGATAGATTGGAGAGCTGGGTCAAGGCTAACAAAATGAAATTCAACAGAGAGAAGTGTAAGGTCCTACACTTAGGTAGAAAAAATGGAATACAGAAATATAGGATGGGGGACAAGTGGCTGGATAGCAGTACGTGTGAAAGGGATCTAGGAGTCTTAATAGACCACAAGCTGAACATGAGTCAGCAGTGTGATGCGGCAGCCAAGAAAGCCAATGCAATTCTCGGCTGCATCAATAGGAGTATGGTGTCTAGATCGAGGGAGGTATTGGTACCACTCTACTCTGCTTTGGTTAGACCTCATCTTGAATACTGTGTCCAGTTCTGGGCACCCCAATTCAAGAAGGACATGGTCAAGCTGGAGCAAGTCCAGAGAAGGGCGACCAAAATGGTGAGAGGCCTGGAAGACAAGCCCTATGAGGATAGACTTAGAGAGCTGGGGATGTTTAGTCTGCAGAAGAGAAGGTTAAGAGGGGACATGATAGCTATGTTTAAATATTTGAAGGGATACCATGTAGAGGAAGGAGAGGGCTTGTTTTCTGCTGCTCCAGAGACCAGGACAAGGAGCAATGGATTCAAGCTGCAGGAAAGGAGATTCCACCTGAACCTCAGGAACAACTTCCTGACAGTCAGGGCTGTCAGGCAGTGGAATATGCTGCATTGGAGTGTAGTGGAGTCTCATTCCTTGGAGGTTTTTAAGCAGAGGCTAGATGGCCATCTGTCGGGAATGCTTTGAGGGTGTTCCTGCATAGCAGGGGGTTGGACTGGATGGCCCATGTGGTCTCTTCCAACTCTACATTTCTATGATTCTATGATTCTATGATTTACTTGTATGCTGAACATATACATAAATAAAGCAGGATTTGATTCACAGAAAGAAGGGGTGAAAATTGGAAGAAGGAACAGCAATAGTTTAAGATATGTGAACAGCACCATACTACTAGCAGAAAACAGCGAAGACTTGGAACAATTAGTGAAGAAAATCAAGGCAGAAAGTACAGTCAGGTTTGCAGCTGAACATTAAGAAAACAAAAATGATGACCACAAATCATTTACATAATCTCAAAGTAGATGATGAAGACATTGAAATAGTTCAAGGTTTCTCATACCTTGACTTAGGCCCTTTCCACACCTTACCTTTTTCCAGCACTGGGGTGCAGGAATCGTGCGAGCAGCCTTCAGCAAGAGGCTCTCACATCCCTGCTGCTTCAGCTCCGCACGAGCTGCCTGCTCACGCGAGAGCCCCGCCTCTTTCTTCTGCAGTGCAGCCTGGGAATTTCCCAGGCTGTGCTGGAGCAGGAAGTGCAACCGGCAGAGCTCTGGAGGCTCCGCAAGCCAGGTAAGTGTGTGCAGGGGCCAGGAGCAATGCGCAATCATGCACCATTTTCGGCTTCCAGCCAAAAATGAAAAGGTGCACAATCAGTGCTTGCTGGCCCCTGGAGCATCGCATGATTGTGACTGCGTCATGCAGATCACTGCTCACAATCGCGCGATGCTCCAGGTGCCCTTTTGCATGGCAAATGCTGTGTGAAAAGGGCCTAAGTAATTAAGATCGAGACTGCAGTCAAGAAATCAGAAGACTAGGACTTGGAAGGGCAGCTGTGTAGGAACTAGGCAAGATCCTGACCCTTTTCGCACCTTACCTTTTTGCTGTGCAGGGGTGCAGGGCTTGCGTGAGCAGCCTCCAGAGAGAGGATCTCGCATCCGGGGTCCTTCAGCTCCACATGAGCTTCCTGCTTGTGCGAGAGGCCCGCCTCTTCCTTTCGCAGTGCAGCCTGGGACCTTCCCAGCCTGCACTGGACAGGAAGCCGTGACCGGCCCAGCTCCCAAGGCTTCCCATGCCAGGTAAATGTGTGCAGAGCCCTGGAGTGATGTGCGACCATGCAGCATTTTTGGCTTCAAGCCAAAAATGAAAAAAATGCGTGCGCGGTCCACATCAGGCCCTTGAGCGTCGCGCAAATGTAAGTGCGTCATGTGGACTGCTCCTCACATGTGCGCGATGCTCAAGAAGCCCTTTTGCATCAGAAGTGCTGTGTGAAAAGGGCCCCTGAAATGTCGAGTTATATCATTGAATACTAATGTTAGGATTGTCCATACCATTGTATTTTTTATTTCTATGTACAGTTATGAAAGCTGGACAGTGAAGAAAGTTGATATGAAGAAAATCACCTCCTTTGAAATATGGTGCTGTAGGAGAGTTCTGCAGAGACCCAGAACTGCTAAAAAGACAAATGAATGTGTCCTAGGCTCTTTCCACAGCTTACCTTCTTGCAACAGTGTCCAGTGGCAATCCTGGCAGCAGTCCTGCCGGGAAGGGAGCATGATGGACATGCTGTTTCCTTCTGCAACACAAATATTGCTCTTCTTGCCTTTCCTTAGGACAGGTAAGTGTGAGATGGTGGTAATAGACAGGAAAAACCATCTATGATTTAACCTGGAATCGTGCTGCCTGGGGACAGGAGAGGAGTGGAACCGCAATGATGTCATGCAGAAGCATCATTGTAGTCCCATCCTTCTCCCGTCCCCATGGTGGGATAGGAGGATGCTGCAGAAAGGCCCCCAGAGAAAATGAAGGCGGAGCTCCCTCTAGAAGCTAAGATAACTAAACAAAAGCTATCATATTTTGGCCATATCATGAGAATATATGATTCACTAGAAAAGATGATAATACCTGTTAAGAACATAAAGACATAACTCACTAGAAAAGACAATAATGCTTGGTAAGGTGGATGGCTGCAGGAAAAGAGGAAGACTGCATTACAGATGGATAGACTCAATCAAGGAAGACACATCCCTGAATCCTCAAGACCTGCACAGGGCAGCTGAGGACAGGGTGACTTGGAGAGCTCTCGAGTTGCCATAAGTCAAGGTCAATTTGATGGCAGTTAACAACACAACAAATATCTGTTTATGAGTCCCTTGCACAGAACTCACCGCTATGGTACAGCAGTTTGAATGTTGGATTATGATTCTGGAAGCCAGGGTTTGAATCCCTGCTCAGCCATGGAAATCCACTGCGGGACTGTGGGCGAATCACACTCTCTCAGCCTCAAGGGAAGGCACAAAAAACCATTCTCTGAATAAATCTTGCCTCCAATATCCCATGGCCGTAAGATTGTGTAAGATGGAAATGACTTTAAGGCACGCAAAAGAACAATTCACTATAGGAATTGAGGGACCCAGCAACTTCCAAAACTGGCACATGTGTGAACGGGATCTTACCTTTATTTCCCTGGCTAAGAGTAGTCACTGGACATGTGATTCTATGCACTGCTTAAGATGTTGCCACAGAAGACTGCTGAGGGGGAAAAAACTAATGGGAAACTCTACATAACAATAACTAAAACACCTGAATATATTATAATTGATAATAAATTCTTCCTTTTAACTTAGTTCAAAGATAATGCCTAGGGCCAAGGCTTAGCCCTGTGATCTTTCTACCATGATGAAGAAGGATGCCTAAATGGTTATGACAGATTACAGACTTCTGTTTTCTCTTGCTGCTTAAAATTACAAAGAGCAGACAAGTGGAGGGAGACAAGAACAAAGCAACTTATTAATAATTGCTCATGAAGCAAAAAGGCCTAGAACTGCTGTTGTTCACAATCCCACTTTAAATATTCTTTAGTATTGCTGCTATTACTTCACCTTAGAGTTTTCATTTCCTGCTATTTCTCACTTTCCCAGATTTCGCAACACTTTGGCAACACAATGCACTCTCCATATTTTTAGGTTCAAGGATATGTAGAATAAAGAAAGCGCTGACAAGCAAACAGGTGAAAGGAGAGATAAATTGATAAATTGTCCATTTATTCATTGAATTTCAACGTCAATGTCTTACCCTAAAGCAGGGCTTTCCAAATGGTGTGCCGCGACACGTTAGTGTGTTGCCTGAAGTGTGTAGGTATGTCGCCTACAATCTTGGAAATGAATGCTATTATTTATGAATCATATATTTTTAAAAATTTATGAACGGTTTTCATGAGATATGTTGTGTCCCCATACATTTTGTTATTACAATTTATGTATGTTTCAGTGTCTCTTATAAGGGATTAGTTTATCCTCTGGCTTGCTAGTAAAACTGAATTACTGTATCGCAAAATGATGCATATCTAAAAAGTGTGTCACCAACATGAAAAGTTTGGAAAGCTCTGTCCTAAAGCAATTCTTTTTCATTTTCTTTTAATACTTTCTTTCCTCACCTTCAGCTCAGTTGTCCTAGGCCCTGAGGTGCCCTAGTAATGTCATTAAGAGCAGACAGTGGGGATATGCATATACATGTCTAGGGACATGAATGCTTCCAAGGGCATGCAGTCCATGACATATGGATCCATCATGGTAGAGTGGGGACATGAGTGTTCTCAGCTGCAAAATGTCCCATCTTGAGTATCATCAAATTTGCTTTGGTGTGGTGTGTGATGAAATTCTGGGGGTGTGGCTATGTGAAGTGCTAATGCAGCCTAGAAGCAGGCAACCAGAATAGCACTTCAGGAGAGAAACCTAGCCGAGTAGTGTGTGGGAGAGGCTTATGACTGAGAGAAAAAGTTATATAAAGCCAAGTACAGAAGTGCATAATCCACACGCAAATAGTACATTGCATAAAGTACTATTTATTTGAAGTATGTGTAATGACTTTAGTGCAAAGACTGAAGGAAAGTGAAAGTGAGTGAGCTTAGGATCCCCCAAGACTCCTCCCTCATCTGAAGTCCCTGGGAATCTGGCTGCTGTTATCAGTGCATTCCATTCCAGTATCAGGCAGTGTTTACCTAACGGTTCTCAGCTACATTTACTACATACTATATAGCCTATTAACATATCATGGAGGGTAACCCGACATGTGTGTATTTGGACTCCTTCAGTTAGAATCTAGCAAGAATCTAGGGAGTGGAGTTCCTAAGTCAGCCAGGGAGTGTGGCTGTTTTGAAGTGTTTAGTTATCAATGGAAGCCTAGTAAGAGGCAGAAGAGTAACTGAACCCCTGGTAGGATCTTGTCAGAGAATGTGACCTAGATCGGGAGTTAAGCCTTTGGTGGGAGTCTAGTCAAAGTGCTGTTGTACGATAATTGTGCCTTTTATGAAAGTCTAAAGATATAATTGAACTGTTTCTGAGTAGGGAGTTACCTGTCATATTGTCTAAAAAGTACACTTAGGAAATTATCAACCTTGACCTGCATATGGACTCTAACACAGTAATTTATTCTTGTTATCTTAATAAATATTACAGTTTATCTTTTTAAATACTGACTCAGCTTGAATTATTGACAGTGATAAGTAACACAGACAATACACTAACATAAAATTATTAAGGGGTTGTAAATAAATATTGAAAACTCTCACTCTTTTACACAAAGGTGGTGTTATAACTCGGGAGGCAGAGCTGTGTGGTAAGGATAGGGTGCCTTATCAGTTGGGAACTGCCACACCAATCTGGCAGAAGTAAGGGCCTTTCCCTCCTCACTTCCAGATAGGGTTACCAGCTCAGGACTGTCTTAAGCCCTGAGGTTTCTGGGCCAACAGCTAGGGATGGGCCCTAGTAATGTCATTAAAAGCAGACAGTTGGGATATGCATATACATGCCTAGGGACATGAATGCTTCCAAGGGCATTCACTCCATGACATATGGGCCCATCATGGTGGAGTGGGAACACAGGTGTCCTCTGCTGCAAAATGTCCCATCTTGAATATCATCAAATTTGCTTTGATGTGGTGTTTCTGATCAAGCCTCAAACCCAAACAAGAATAATGTGAGGAAATATGGGCAGTCTAGACTCTAGAGGGTTAAAAAGTCCTTTCAGGTATGCATGTAAAGTCGATGCCTCAAATGCTGAAACCAGAGAACAGGTATGGCATTACAAAGGCCTTTGATGAAGGTAAGGTTGGGGCAATGATCTTACATAAAAATATCGAGTAATTCCTGCTGCTGGGTCAATGTTTGGGCCACACAACAAAATTCCAGAAGCAACCTGAGGCCTTGAAAGTTTTTTGTTGCTTTGTTTGTTCAGGGCGGGGATGTTGAAGCAGCTGGATTGCACTATTGTGTACAATTCAATACCTCCAGGGGCTGAGGAGGTAGTGAGATATGCCATCTTCTCTGCAACCAGGGACACCTCACAAATTTGGTAAATAAAACAAATTATATATTACATCTTGCTTCAAGTATGCCTGGAATACAGATAGTTATTCAGTTAGTGCATGATAGAAGAAATAGCAGTCTAATCCAGAACTGTGCTGAAGGCTTTCAAGGTTGAACAGAACATAGATCAGCCCCCTTGGAACGATATCTCCACAATTACTTCCTATGAGACATAAACAGTGTATCGGTGTTATTTAAATGCACTAGCAAAGGAAGGAAGGAGATTTGATGTCACATTTACCTGCCAGTGCTATCACTTCACAAGTCCTCAATACCTGCCACCAAAGCATGGAGGTTTTTGGATGAAATGTGTGGTTGTGATGGGAGCTGCAAACCCTAAGGCAAACCTATCACTGGATTTTCTGGGGCTGAGAGGGTGTGATCCACCCAAGGTCTCCTAGTGGCTTTCCACGGCTGAAAAGTTCAAATCTTGCCTCTGCTACAAACTCATCCGGCAATCTTAGGGAAACCTCCTTCCTTAAATTTCACCCACCACCACCAATATACAACATGGGGAATTACAACACTGGCCATTTCTGTCCTACACTGTTATTGTGCTATTATTCTGCTTTCAGCATCCTGTGGAATTTTGGGGTTTGTAGTTTCCTGAGGCCAAAGTGTTCTCTGGCTGAGAATTCTAAAGCCCCTCCCCAAAAAACTTGCAAACCTCAGGATTCCATAGCATGTTGAAAGTGGAATAAGAGCACTGTAACAGTATAGGGCAGAAATGGCCACTGTCTTGCCCTCTTGACCTGTTGTTAAGATGAGTGAGATAATACAGATGTGGCAAGTTGTGATTACACAAAACCAGTAAATAGGATTATTGGGAAGACAAGACAGCTATGCTTTAAGAAATGTAGCCGTTGTGTAATTTGCAAAAGATTTGCAAAAGATGAAAGGAGAGGGGAACAATTTGGGGTGGCAGAAAAAAAGTATTATTTATGAGGAAGGGGGAAGAAAATAGATTTGGAGGATAAACAAGGGGAATTCCAGAGGGTGGGGGGTGGAATTTGTGAGGGTGCATGCCAGAATAGACCTAAATTGCATTTTCAAATGCAATCTTTAAGTGCAATTTAAATTCTTCCAAAGGAATTTGCAGGGTGTGTGTGTGTGAATTAGGACACTGACTTCTAATAAGCTGCTTCCCCCAGAGGGTCCCAGTTTGCCGTGTAAAAGTCCATGTTGGCTTGCTCAGGGAGGAGGAGACCATCTCCTTTCTTGCCCCCTCCAGCCCTTGCTGGTCTTCTCATTTTCCTGAGAACTTCCGCCCTCACCGCCCATCTGAGAGAAACAGAAGGAGAAGAAGCAACTGCTGTCATCTTGTGCAAGGGCAAAAGGTAGCATCAGCTCAGTTCTCTGTTGGCCTCTGGAGGGAAGGAGGAGGGAAAGCCCAGACAGGTTCATTCAAAACCGTCAGCAACCTTTTCCGGCCCTCGCACTCACGAGTGATGTGGGCCACACCAAATCCTTTGGCAGGCCACATGTGGCCCCTGGGCTGTATGTTGTGCAGGCCTGTATTATAGGCCATTTCTGCATGAGGGAATTAAAACGGCCCAGTGCGTCCTCTCATGGAGGTCGTCTGCACCTTGGAGTGGACTAGGTTTGGATTACTTACCTGAGATCTGCACCTCAATCCACTCTGAAACGCCCCCAACTGGTCCTCCAGAGCGCTTTTTAAAGAACAGTAGAAAACCGTTCTTTAATTTTTTGGAGTGTGCCATTGCATTCCTGCTCATTTGTACAGATTCACAGACTCGCACCAATGTGAGCCTGCGATCTGTGGAGGGCGGGCTTTAGGCATGGTGAGCTTCACGGTTGGTTGGGACCCACAAACAACTGGAAGCCACAATTTTGGAAGCCGGAGCAGTGCGGATCTAAGACCTCGCACTGCTCCGATTCACCCTGGACGAGACAGAGGAGCCCTGTGGAAGGGCTTAAGGGACAGTCCGTGTTGGTTTGTGCCCAGAAGATCCAGTAAGTAACAGCATGGAGTGATTCCCTCATCTTGTGTGGAAATGGCCATAGTCTTCCTGAGGAGGCCAAAAATTATTACATAATTTTTCCTCTTTTGATAGAAACTATCTTTGCTTCTTTTTAAGGATGGAATTGAAGCACCTTTAAATGGATTCCATAATCAGGTCTTCAGGAGAGGGAGGAAAATGTGGATATAGTGGCACCTGAGGTAGGGCTGCTTCATACAGATACTGATTTTCAGACCTGCATTCCTTCAAACCTCCATTTCAAACTGCTTTGCCTTTAAGTAAATTCAAGCCCCAAGTTACCAGTCACTGAGTATAGTATAATTTCTTCAGCTTTTAATTGGGCAATAACATCACAATTCATAACCTCTATTGGCTCACCAGAGGCTCAATAAATTGCTTGTTTTGCTGCCTGCCTGTGATGCAAAAACTGGAAATTGCTTAAGCACCTGTTAGATTACAATTTAATAAGCTATTTTCAGCTTGGGAAACTGTTGTGAGTCATTCAGAAAAGCACTCTTATCCCTACTACATCACATGTCCAATCCACATCAACAGGTGTGGTACACATCAAGTATCAGGCATTAGCTATCAGTAGGTTATGCACATATATTGGGGTGGAGAAAGTACAATCTGTTTTGTGATCTCAGTCCACTTGAGCCTCTTCCAACCCCCCAGACCCATACTCACCAACAGTCCCAATTTGGTAGGGACAGCCTGGATTAAAACTGCCATCCCACTTTTTCAGATGCTTTTAAAATGTCCCATTTTTTCTCTTTTGCTCCCACTTTTCCCCTTTGTCATCAGCCTGTTTCATTGCTGCAAACCAAGTTCAAAGTGCAAATATAGGTTGCACACAGTTAATTCAGATGGGAGCAGAGGAGAGAAGTGGGAGTCATCCTGCCCTTCCCAGCAGGCTCAGGCAAAAGGAAACTGCTGCAGCCTCTACTAACTTGGATATGCTTTCTTAACTATGGCTTTTGCCATTTTGACCACACTCTTATGTTGTGTGGCTATGTATGTCTCACTTTTCATTTGTGAGATATTGTAAAGTATGCAGACCACTCCAAATATTGATTGGCTTTCAGTTGAAAAACAAACACACTAGAGTGGCTTTTTTATTCCTAATACTCCACTTCTAATGTTTATCCAAAACAAGAAAAAAAACCAGGCCCTTTGCCATGCGAAAGGGCCTCTGGAGCGTTGCACGATTGCAAGGAGCATTTCAGACGACATCCTCCCAATTGTGCGACGCTGCCAGCAGGAGCTGATCACGCAGTATTTAATTTTCAGCTTGTAGCTGAAAATGCTGTGCGATTGTGCATTGCTCCAGGGCCCCGCATGCACTTTCCGTGCGTGCAGAGCCTCCAGAGCCAAGGCGCTTGCACTTCCTCCCCCAGTGCAGCCTGGGAAAATGCCCGGATGCACTGTGGAAGGAAGAGGTGGAGCCCTTATGATACCTGCCGGCCAGCAGGCAGCAGCTGCATAGCTGAAGCAGCAGGGACGTGAGTGCCTCTCACAAGAGGCTGCTCGCGTGGTCCCCATGCCCCAGTGCCGAGAAAAGGTAAGTTGCAGAAAGGGCCCCAGAAGTGAAAACCAGAAATAGACTTAATGAAAAGTAGGACCCACCAAAGTAACTCACCTATGGGATATATGAGTCCACTCTATGAAATATTTTAGGATTGTAGTCTGTCTGGAGGCTAGAGGAATGTTGCACTTTTTAAATGTTTATCCAAAGTAATATACTATCTTTTCTATGAACACCTTGGCTACTCTTTCTGATATGCTCATAAATTGGACTAGGATTTGATGTGAGAGTTGCTGAAAATGGGAACTCACAATTTTAAAAAGGCAGTTTTCCAGTCAGGAGGCTTCTTAAACAAAACTCACATGAGAGTTTTAAAAAATGGTTTAGGGGTTCATTAAGGCAACTCCCTTAGAGCAGACTTGTAGGATAACTTTGGCTGGTTGGTTAGGCCATTTCCGCACGACGTCACTATAATGTCATAGCAGTGGGTTGTTTTTGGGTCAGGAGTTGTGCTACCACAAAACGTCATTGCCATCCAACTGCTATCCCATCTCCAAGCATTGCACAACTGCTTTATTCTATTTCCAGAAAATATCCCATAACTGTCTCCTTTAGCACTTCAATCCTGTTAACCGCCTCACTGTGGAACCGTAATAGCACTTGACAATGCTTCCTGTTGTCGTGGATTCCACCCTCACTTACTCCCAGGCATGGTAACTTCAAAAACTATGACCTTTCTACATTTATTTTAAAGTTCTCCTTTGAGTTTAAACTTTTTATTTTTAAAATATATTTTTAGGCACAATAGCATGAAAATGCAATAGTGTACTAGTGCATTTAGCATGGTCTCCCAAGAAAAACAACCCCCCCAACCAATCAGGGGTGGTGGGGCGAGGAAAGGGAATGGCCAAGGATGCTGTAGTGCAGAAGGAACACTGGTGGCAATGCTGCTATTCATCCACTTAAGTTAGAAGGGTGCAACAAACAGCATTTCTCATCTGCTACCATTGCATGTGTGGCAATGCTGGGATTGTAATGGTATATCACACTAATGGCATCTAGTGTGGAAATGGCCTTAGTCTCAGGAGGATCACAGCTACTTTATATTGAGGAAAACATTCATATATCATAGATCATTTTGCACTAGCCAGTTATAGTGCTATTATTCCACTTTCAACATCCTATGGAATTCCACGGTTTGCAATTTAGGGAGGGACCTCAAAGGCCCCTCCCTAAACTGCAAACCCCAGGATTCCATAGGATGTTGAAAGTGGAATAATAGCACTATAACAGGCTAGTGTGGAAATGGCCATATCTGAATCTTCAAATCCATCATTTATTTATTTGTGATGATTGAAAAGCTGCTCCCCCATATTAGTGAGTAAAAAAGTGTTTTCTGTTTTCAATCAGTTGTTTGAAATTGCCTGAGAGCTGATGGTTTACATTAAGACATAATTTCTGACCACAGATGGATCACAAATAATGGAAGGAAAAGAAGAAAACAAAAGAGAACAAAAAACTGTGTACAGTTATTTAAATATTAAATATTAACTTCTCATAAGTAGGTCAAATGTTGACTGGCATGTATCTTAATGTAAAACATTAAATTGCTTGGGAAAATGGAAACACAGGAAGCAACCTTACGTCAAGTGAGACTATTGGTCTATCTTTCCAGTATCACTGGCACTGATTTCTTCAAGCTTTCAGACAGGATATTTCCTTGCTGTACCTGGATATGCTCGGAATTAAATCTAGGACCTTCCTTAGCAAAGCATTTGCCTCACTACTAAGCCATGGTCCCTCCCTGAAGAAACAACACAAACTGTATTTACTTAAAAAGAAATCTCACTGGATCAATGTGATTTATTCGAAAGTAAACATGGCAATTCCAAGGCTGTGAAGTGGCTTGTGTTAGATTTGGCTGCAGGACTTCAACTTCTTTTTCATTTGGCCAATCAATATACCTCCTGGGCAGAGATTTCACTTTAACATCTTAGTTCTTTCCATGGTGATGACCCAGACCTGACAAAAGGATATCACCCAGCAAGAACTAGTTTTTAATAATAACAATTATTCTTGTGACATTGTAATAACATTTGCTTTGGCATTATTTCTTCAGTATTATTATGACTCATTCTCTATGGCATAAAGTATCTGAAGTGTAGTCATTGATGAAAACTTACTCTTTAACAAATAATAAGCCACAAGGTTCTTTGTTGATTTGATTGTCAACAATTGTTGCTGTTAACAGAATCATTTAGGCATACATAGATGAGAGAGGGAGAAAAAAGATCAATCTTATTTTGAGTGTTGTGTTGGCTAGGCAACTAGACAAAGCAGGCTTCTAGTTTTCTAGCGTTGCTCATTAAATTAATAATTGAGTCTTCAGGTAGTGTTTTTATTTTGTTTTGTTTTTTTACTTTGACTAGCAAAACAGAGAAAGAGAGAATCCCGCCCCCTCAAATTAAGGCAAGTTGGCTTTGGTAAAGTCTTCGTAATACTTCTGCTTGATTTATAGGGCAAGTTTCTAGATGAAGGGTACAATTATTATTTTTCATCAGTCCTAAAACATTTAGCCTTTATTTCACGATTTTTGTTATAATTTCCAGACACTGATGGAATCAAATGGACTTCTTTTATAGTTAGAATGTAAACATTCCCTCTTTGCATATTATAGTCACATGTGCTTTTAGCACACATCCATAATCTGCCCACAGGCAGGCTTGCAGCCCAGATTCTTTGGTACTTAAGTCTCTGGAAGGTTCAAAGGGTCAAACTTCTCACCTCCTAATTCACAACTTTACTGACAGATTGAAATATCTCTTTTACTCTACCTTTCCAAAACTTGTTCAAGGGAGTGAACCAAAAATTCTATTTCAGACCACCAGCTTCTCAAACTATAACAAACGATTCTTTAATAAAATGGGCCAGGGCCTGTTTCAAACTTTTGATTCTGGTATTTAAAGCTTCGAGTTCTAACCCCCTTCAGTACCTTGCAGCTCTGCTTGTTTGGTATGTTTCATCCAGGAATTTGAGATCTGCAGGCAAAGGATTGTTGTCTGTTCCACGAAGGCACACAGCTCTGTCAAGGCTGCGAGCCTTTCAAGATCTGGCTTCACATTTGTGGAACGGTCTTCCTTTGGATCTCCAGCTGGAGGAGGATCTCACCCGTTTTTGTAAATGGTTGAAGACCTTCCTCTTTGACTCTCCACCTTAAGTCATTGGGATGTGTTTAAGTTGCTGAGATGGGTAGCGACTGGTGGGGTGTTGTGGATTCCATGCCACGTATTATTGTGGTTTTCTGTTTTAATGTCTTTGTCCCTGATTGTATATGTCATTGTTCTGCCCTTTGGTGTAAAGGGTGTTACAGAAAAACATTCTTGTTATTGTTGTTGTTGTTGCTATTATTAAAACTTCCAATAAGCCAGACTAAAACAAAATTTTAAAATTTATAAAAAGACATTCCTTCTTCTCTTCCTCTTGAATCTCCCTGACTGCCACATACTGCAGATACTAAAGTCAAAAACTAGGTAGAGCAGTTGTAGAGTATAAGTAGGGTTGCCAGAGTGAAAATTAAATTGTGTAAAAGAGTACTGTCCAGTGGTTTGAGCTGTGGATTCTGATTCTGAAGACCGGCGTTCAACTCCCTTCTCAGACATGGAAACCTTCGAAATGACCTTGGGCAAGTCACACTCTCCCAGCTTCATAGAAAAGTGAAGGCAAACTGCCTTTGAACAAATCTTGCCATGAAAACCCTGTGACAGGTTGGCCTTAGGGTCTCCATTAGTCAGACATGGCACAGTAAAGGCACACAAGAACAACAAAAGAAGGGGGAATTTCAGCAAGTGCTGGTTGTCATACAACCAGGTATGTTACCAGGCTGTATATCCCAATACTTTGATATGGTTTAATTGGCATAAATATAAATTATACTCTGCAATGGCTGCATGACCATGCTGGTTAAGAGGAAGGACTGGCCAAACATGTGTGATAACTAGATCAGGCATGACCAGGTCATAGTTAGGAAATCTTCAGGAAACTCCAGTGATAATGGACTTTCAAATGTGTGTCAACAATTCACCCTCCAGAGACAATGGAACCCGAAACTAAGCTAACAATCTTCAACCCTCTTTCTGCTGCCTGGCAAAGTCATCCTTTATTCCTTTTCCTGCCCAACAATCAAGGAGTTATCACAATTCCCATCAGTCCTTTGTCACCTAATGCTAAGGCCATTAGCTCATCCTGGACCCCACTGTCCACTTTCCAGACTCCATTGTTTACTCTGCCAGAGAGTCATTGACACCTTCACCCTCCAGGCAGAAATAGGGCATTTAAACTCCAACTCTGGGCTAGCCAACTCGTAATACTTTTGGTGTACTTGTCCTTACTCTGCTGCTCTGATTCCTGGTTTGCACTACCCTTGGCCTTCTAGTCTAATCCACAACCGCTTCTTCACTTATCTCTGGATTGGTAAATATCACCCATTTTGCTGTAAACTCTCACTATCCAAACTTTTCCTCCCTTTTTCCTTCAGTTAGCTTTGTGTGATTGTGATACTGCTTGGATCTTGTGTGTGTACGATTTTTAATTCCCCCAAATAAAATAAGCAAGCTTACTTTTGAATCTTTGGCTGGTTCTTCTCTGCATTAGTACCAGTATACATAGATATAAATGATATCATAAGATTACCTTTCTCTTGCAGGCCTCCTCTTTAAACTAATATTCCCCACTGTTTCACTGAGTCACTAGCATCGTGAGTGGACCACTGAGTCATTCATGTTTTGGGGTAACAAGTAACAAGCAACACCTGATGAAATTTCCTCTTCTACACAATTCTACATAGGGCATTTCTGTTATGTTCTGTTGTTGTAAGTTGGAAGTGTGCTCTATACAGATCTGGTATCAACTGATCAGGCCTGGCACTGTGTGTGTCTGTTTGATTGCTTCTCCCTTATAGATGTCCTCTTTCTGGCTTTGTTCTCTTCAGTTGAATCTTCTTTGTGCTGCCTGCAGTGGCGACCTAATATATTTGATACCTGATATGTATAATTTTTTAACATCCCCTTTCTTTCTACAACAAAATGATTTTCATTTATAATAATGAAGTGAAACAAATAATAATAATGGCCAGAAAAGAAACACAGACAGTGAAAATTCTCTTTTATTGAACCTTGCATGTAAAATCATGCCAGTAAAAATATATAAATAAACTAGTGTATATATCCAGCATTGCCCAGGATTTTATTTTCTCAGAGGTAATACTTTGTTGGAAAAATTTGAGATCCTGAATCTCGAATTCCCCAAACTATCTTGTCCGGTACCTGTGACTTTTCCCATATTCGCCAATCCAGTGTGTATTCAGAGTTATTAACATATAGAGGTTGGGTTCGTGAGAGGATTGCTGCTAGGCCCCATCTCTGCAGCAACTGGCCTATGCAGAGCTCTCTGGCTGAGAATTCTAAAGGCCCTTCCCTGAACTGCCAACCCCAGGATTCCATAGAATCGTCACAGCCAGCCAATCATATGAGGTCTTCTCACCTCACATAGCCAATCATATGAGGTCTTTTCCTGCCTGATGCAGACAGACAGACAAACTTACGAACTTTGTTTATTATATAGTAGATTAACTTTAACTCTGCCTTTGTCTTTTCTTTCTTTCCTTTCTTCAATAATCATTCCAAGTCTTTTCTAATCATTTCTAGACATCTAATGTCATCTGCATATCTTGATGTTCCTTCCTCCAATTTTCATGTCTCCTTCTTCCAAGTCTAATCCAGCTTTCTGTGTGGTATGTTTAGTGTATAAATAAGATACAGTGATAAATTGCAGTGAGATAGTGTGTTAATAACCACCAAGACTACAGTACCCATGTAAGTGCTGTAGGAGTTGATCAGCCAATCAGATAAAGACATGGGTAAGAGTTAGATAGGCAGTGTTATGTGAAGGTTCTGGAACAATGACCATATAAGGAAAATTGTTGTTGGTGTTTGTTTGTTTCTAACTATAAAAAGCAGTGTTGTACACCTATCGGGGCTCTCAGACTTTGTGGAATGATCTCTCTGAGGCCCTGCTGGCAGTTTAATAAAATCCTGCTTTCTCTGAGCTGTGGATCTCGACTCCGGATTTGATTTCTGTTACATTTTTCTGGGGGCTCATCCGGGATCGAGGCGGCATTTGGCCCACCCTGGCCACCATCTTGCATTAGGGATCACGGTGGGAATGACTCTGATTTTGGCGCCACCGACCTATTGTCGGAAAGTCGGCCTTGAGACTACTGTGATAACCGAAGCTGATGTGTGTGCCACAGAACCCAGACACAGGAGAAGAAACCAGGACACATCACTGATAAGGCAAGCATATGGGTGTGGAAACTTATTGGAATTGTTTCGGTATACCTTCCCCTAAGGGAAGAAGAGGGGCCTGATCACCCCCTATGTTCAACCCTACTACCAGACTCTAAAGAGAGTTTGAGAAACCATTGAATGAGGTAAAAAAGGAAAAGAAGGTGGGAGGCCATGTATTGGCATGAATGTTGATTTACTTGGTCGTTGCGGTTTCTAGTGCATGCCGTTGAGTGTCTGGGTGCCTAGGCTGGTGACGAGTGTTTGTGGTGTCTTTTCCCTTCTTGTTTCAACCGTCGAGACCCCTTACTCAACGGTCATCCACCTCAAATCCTTTTGTGTCTGTGATTGTCTTCGTAAGGGATGGTCATGGGAGGCAGTGGAAGTAAAGACATTACTCCAATAGAATGTATGTTGAAGAACTTTAAGAAGGTATTTAGAGGAGATTATGGAGGAAAACCCATGAATCCACAGAGACTGAGGACATTGTCTGACGTAGAATGGCCCTCTTTCAATGTAGGATGGCCGACCAAAAGGTGCTTAGACCACACATTAATAAGGAGAGTGTATTCAGTCATAGTGGGAAATCCAGGACACCCTGATCAATTCACATATATTGATTCTTGGGATACCATAGTCAGGGAAACCCCTCAGTGGTTGAAAAAAATGCAAGGAACAACAAGCAAAGATTATGGTTGTACGAATGGAGAAACTAAATAATAAAAGTGCAATGAGGCCTATATATCCAGAGTCTCATCCAGAGGCATTAGAGCCGATGGCGCCTCCACTGTGTGGGACTTTGCAAAACCCTTTTCAGGTGACCCCAGGAACACAAAATAATGACCCCTTTTTGGACAACATCTCAGGAAATCAGACGCAGATTAATGATGATACACGTGAGGGAAAAATAAAACAACCCTTACAGATACAGAATTGTACAGAGTGAACAGAAGACACATTACAGTGATGGAGACCTGTCAGAGTCAGAGGAGGATAGAGAACCTATACTACCCTTAAGACAAGCGACACAGACCATTCTAGATCCAAATGAACAGGATGGCATCAGACGAGTGCAGTCATATATGTACACTCCTTTTACTATGTCAGACCTCCTCAACTGGAAGACATATTATGCTTCATACACAGACAAGCCATAGGAAATGATAGAACTCTGTTCTAGTATAATGGCATCCCATGTCCCAAATTGGCAGGATTGCCAACAATTGTTAATGATTCTGTTTACCACTGAAGAACGTAGGTGAATAATACAACATACCGAATGGATAGCCAGAAGTAGGGCTCCCCCAGGAGAGGCTAATCTGGAACAATGGATGCGGAGAAGGGTCCCTTTGGTCGACCCGGGATGGGACCCGAATAGACCCAACCAATTGGGCAGGCTCACTGATTACTAGACCCTATTGGTGGAGGCAATGAGAGAAGGGATGAAGAGACCTGTCAATATCTCTAAGTCTCAGAAGTCCTGCAGGGAGGCACTGAACCCCCGGAACGTACTTAGAGAGGTTGCTTAATGTGTACTGTCAGTTCACTCCTCTGGACCCGGATGATCTGGATAATCATAGGACAGTAAATCTAGCTTTTGTGGCTCAGAGTTACCCAGACATCAGGAAGAAACTCCAAAAACAAGAAGGATTTGCTGGAATAAACTTAAGCCAGTTGCTGGAGATTGCTCAGAAGGTATACATCAACAGGGATCAGGAGGAGAAGCAAGAAAAAGATAGGCGGATGGCTCGAAAGGCAGAATTGTTGACAGTGGCACTAACAGATAGAAAGACCAAATGGGCCCCATGGGGAAGGGGTCGTGGAGACAGGAGAAGAGGTGAAGGAAGGGGGGCGACAATATCCATTGGGCAGAAACCAGTGCACAATTTGCCGACAGGAAGGCCACTGGAAAGGAGAATGTCCTAATCCAAAGAGGTGGGGAAAGAGGAGGCCAAGGTGCCACTCGTGGGCAACGGCAATGGGGAAGGATCACTGATGGCCGATATCAAGTCCGCACTGAACCAGAATATATTGGGTTGGCCGAGATGGAAGAGCTGGATTATTAGGACAGGTATCCTATATCTTGGGCCCGGGAAGCCTTGGTCAAAGTTGAAGTGGGGGGCTGAGAAATTCCTTTTATGATAGATACTGGAGCTTCAAAATCCATGGTCACCAAACTAATTGCTCCTATTACCAAAAAGGCTATAAATGTGCTAGGTGCCACTGGAATTCAAGAAAGATGCACCCTTTTGGAACAAAGAACTTGTCAATTGGGTAGTCATCAAGTGACACACAAATTTCTTTATATACCAGAATGTCCTATTCCTTCAATGGGCCGAGACTTATTATCCAAATTAAGAGCACAAATAAATTTCGAGGATGATGGAACAACTGAGGTCGCTTTCCGAGGCCCGAGAATTTTGTTATTTACATGCCCCATGGAGGAAGAGTGGAGACTACACCAGGTCCTGATGTGCACTGAAGAAGTCACCGAATTGTTATGGAAAACTTTCAAAACCCTGGGTGTATGGGCAGAAGATAATCCTCCTGGGATGGCATGGTTCATAACCCCAGTTGTAGTGGAATTAAAACCGGATGCCACCCCCATACCCGTACGCCAGTATTCTCTACCGTGTGAAGCAATCTCTGGTATACAAAAACATTTGGATAGGTTAATACCTTTCAAGATATTGAAGGAATGTCAGTCGCCATAGAACACCCTTTTTCTGCCAGTTCAGAAGCCAGGGACCAATGATTATAGACTGGTCCAGGACCTGCGGCTGGTCAATCAGGCCACCGTCACCACACACCCTGTGGTGCCAAACCCGTATGTATTACTGGGACTGATACCGGCAGAGGCAACCCATTTCACTATACTGGACCTAAAAGATGCTTTCTTTTGCATATGACTGGCCCCCTAAAGTCAATCAATATTTGCTTTCCAGTGGAAAAATGGAGTGACTGGAAGGAAAACCCAGTATGCCTGGACCCGCCTACCTCAGGGTTTCAAGAATTCACCCACTATCTTTGGCATTGCCCTCAGTCAGGACCTCTGCAGATTTGAGTCAATACCACACCGATGGGTCCTGCTCCAGTATGTGGATGACTTACTTCTAGCTGCAGTGTCAGAACAGGAATGTTGGAAGGCCACTAGGGAGTTACTCCATCTATTATGGGAGGCTGGATACAAGGTCTCCCGGAAGAAGGCTCAATTGTGTAAGGAGAAGGTGAAGTACCTAGGATTCCACATGTCAAAAGGAACTCATGAATTGGGTCCTGAAAGGAAGGAAACTGTATGCTCCTTGCCAGAGCTTGATACCCAGAGGAAGGTTCGAGAGTTCTTGGGGGGCATCTGGATTGTTTCGTATCTGGATTCCCAATTTTGCTGTCCTAAGTAAACCCCTGTATGAAGCAACGAAGGGACCAGAATACTCAGAATTTCAATGGGGACCTGAGCAGAAGTGAGCTTTTGAAAGTATTAAGAAAGCTCTACTTGAAGCACCTGCCTTGGGATTGCCAGACGTTGCCAAACCTTTTACTTTATATGTACATGAGAACAAAAACATGGCGGTGGGAGTACTCACCCAGATGTTGGAATCATGGCAGAGGCTGGTGGCCTATCTATCCAAGCAACTGGACCCCGTGGCTTGAGGATGGCCAGATTGCTTGAAGGCAATTGTGGCAACAGCTTTATTGGTGAAAGAAGCTGATAAGTTAACTCTAGGGCAGGATTTGACTGTTAGAGTGCCACACTCAGTAGTCACCCTCATGGAATACAAGGGAAATTATTGGTTCACTAACAGTAGAATGTTGAAAAATCAAGCAATGTTATGTGAGAATCCAAGTGTAAAAATGGAAGTATCCTCAACCCTCAACCCAACAACCGTACTCCCCATAGATTGGGTGGCCGAGCTCCAACATAACTGTATCAAAACAATGGGTGAGGTATATTCAAGCAGACCAGACCTTAAGGATGTTCTGTGGCTGTGTCCAGACATTACTTACTATACAGATGGAAGCAGTTATGTTCAAGATGGGAAATGGTGTGCCGGATACGCCATAGTAGCAGAGACAAAGGTCATAGAGGCTCGATCCTTACCCGTAGGGACATCGGCCCAGAAGGCAGAACTTATTGCTCTTATTAGAGCCCTAGAGCTGGCAGAAGGCTTAACCGTGAACATATACACTGACTCTAAGTATGCATTCATCACACTCCATGACCATGGCACCCTATACCAGGAAAAAGGACTCATCAATTTGGCTGGGCAAAACATCAAGTATGGGGCTGAAATCGAGCACCTGTTACAGGATGTATGGATTCCAGAAAAAGTGGCTGTGATACACTGTAGAAGCCACCAGAGGGGATAGGATCGAACAGCCAAAGGAAACCGGAAAGTGGATTCGGCTGCACGAGCGGCCGTCATGGATCCCCAAACAGACATACGTCAATTTATGGCCCCCGTGTTCCAGGTTCAACTGGTAGAGTTACAACTGACCTATACGCCAGAGGAAGCCCATAGGGCTGAACAGGATTTAGGGGCCAGAAGGATGAAGACAGGGTGGTGGAAGCTGCCAGATGGACGTATCATTGTGCCCCAGTGTTTGGCATGGCCAGTGGTTCAGCAAGCCCGTGCCATAACTCATATGGGAAAGTCTGCCTTGGTGCAATTGTTAGACAAACAAGTATGCCTAAATGGCCTCCACCAATTAACAGCTACAGCATCGACTAGATGTCAGTTATGCACTCAAAATAATCCCCGGCAAAGAACTCAACAACCCCCCTGGGGTACAGCATCAGGGAATAACCACCTTTGAGTCTTTAGTCATTGACTTCACTGAGATGCCTCGAGCAGGACCATATAAGTACCTGCTGGTGTTTGTGTGCTCATATACAGGATGGGTGGAGGCATACCCACAAGGACTGAAAAAGCCGGAGAAGTAGCCCGAGCCCTCTTGAAGGACATTATACCTAGACATGGGCTACCACATCATATGGAGTCAGATAAAGGGCCAGCCCTCATAGAAAAAGTAGTCCAGGAGTTAACATCAATGTTCCATATTACTTGGAAGCTGCATTGTGCATATAGACCACAGAGTTCAGGGAAGGTGGAAAGAATGAATAGAACCCTGAAGAACCAGTTATCTAAGCTCTGCCAAGAGACAAAACTTAAGTGGACTGATGTACTGCCTTTAGCCCTATTTAGACTACGGTGTACCCCTAACAAGGACACGGGTCTATCTCCTTTTGAACTCCTGTATGGATGACCCCCATTAGTAATAAGTAGTCTAAGGGGGGATATGCGGGAATTGGGAGGGGTGGCACTGCAACAAGAGGTCCAATTACTGAGAAAAACCTTGGCCAATTTGAAACGGTATATCTTAGAGCAGAGACTCCTTTACTCCAAACTCAGGTGCACCCCTTTCAACCAGAGGATGAGGTATGGATAAAGGAGTGGAAGGCGGAACCCCTAGGACCCAAGTGGAGGGGACCATTAATGGTTCTACTGTTACTGCGGTTATCTGGCCTGAGCCCGAGGTCTACAATTTCATATTGGTTATGGTTAATATTTCCACGTGGCACTCCATAAGATGAACTCCACATGTCTGAAAGGGTCACGGAGAGCCTCTGTAGGCAGGCACAGCCCTATGGCCTTAATTATGCAAGCTAGGTCTAGACCACTAAACAACTATCTGTCACACAGTCAGTAGTGCCCTCCAGACATAGCTGACCATTAAGCAAATGCAAGGGCTCTCAGCCCCGAACTGCTTGCTCTATACAAACGCTAAGCGCTCCTCATCTGCATACTGTTCTAACAATTGGCAGTGCTGGCTAAATTTCATCAATTCTGATTTTGACCTTTTGGAGGTTTTGTCTCCACTCAAATCTCTATTGTTCTCCTTGGGAGAGGGCTAGCCTCCAGGTACAATCCTCCCTCTAAGAAGCCCAAGTTTGAGCTTCTTGTTGGAACACTCGTGCCTTGCATCCTGAACTGCTGCCGCTCTGTTTGGCGAGCCTCCCCTCAGCCTCCACATTCTGGGAAACCATGAACCCAAGCTTCGAACTCTATTTCTCTCCCCCTGGACTGCAGAATCAGGTGGAGTATCACCCCAGAAATCTGCTTAAAACCCCTATCAATTTTCCTCACTTTCTACTTCTATAGTTCTTGTATGAGTGCATGAGTGCGTGTGCTGTGTGTGCCGAATTGTGTATATCATAATATCTGGTTTAATTGAACAACTTTCCTAGTTCTTGTCGCAGCCTGACCCCGTAAATATAGGGTTAAAGATCTCGCTACGTTACCCTGCCTCTCGTATTGCTAGCCTGCACTCCTAGCTAATTCCCCCAACTCAGTAAGATTTGGAGTGCACTTAGGCGTCCCTCCCAGGACCCCCAGAAATCAGGGTAACACTACTCTCTAGTCCCAAAGCAGTCAAGGTGGCAGGAATTAGATCCTGGGTGCATTGGACCCGTGTAAAACGGGCTCATGCTGACTGGACTTTGGCCTCAGTGCCTAACCAACCCCTATGCCTCATGATCCGGAAAAAGGTCGGGGAGTAGAAGATTGGGACTAGGCCCTACTGCAATCACACTACCGGAAGCTGGTTGCTCTACGTACAGCCAGATCCCCACCAGAAGTGAGGAATCGATGGACCCATTGCAAATTGGACTGATTGTCTTAGGTGGGGTTTTAATGATACTGGCCCTTGTGTATATATTTTATGCTTTCAGATGATATTTTATGGGGAGTCCCCTTCATTCTCGTATCCCAGATACAGAGTAAGTAAGAGGTATGTTGAGGGGACTGGTATTTGTTGTAGGATTAATACACTTGGCCAAAACAGAGTGGAATACAAATGAATTCCATAAACTACTGTATAAGATTGTAGGGGATGTTAACATTACTCAATGTTGGGCATGTGCTCGCGGACCATCCTCCCATTTGCAGGGATGGCTGGTGATGCCAAGTTCAACATTAACCTTACTAGGTTGGAACAACACTTATGTTTATGTTTATGGAGCAAAAAAATGAACACGAATCCCAGATCAGACCAAAAAGTACACAGTAGACCCAGACCAATTCATGCTCAGGAAAAGGGGAAACTAGCCCATGACCGCCCTCTGTATTCACTAGTGGGACACCAGCTCCTCCCTACAGAGTGGAAACAAAACATATTCTATGATACCTCTAGGAAATTACCAAAGGTGTAATTGACAATAGTACAGACCCCGACAGGTGTGTGGTGTAACCAAACAAACCTGAAGTTACAGCCCTTTATCTTGCTATGAGGACGCGGAGGGAAGAATGGGTTATGTACGTCTGTACAACAGTTCTAAAGGAAGAACTCCTCTAGGATGAGTCCAAGACCAAGCCAGTATTCCCCAGGGACATTATCTATATGGGCTAAGTCAAGGTCTCTATTGGATATATGGAAAATGGGCAGGAAAAGTGTTACCCCCAGCATGGAATGGTACCCGCACCACAGGTAGTTTGACTCCCTCCGGACTAACCTTCCACAAGCTTAAGCAGCCCTCGGAAGCATAGGATAAGCAGTTTGGGTTGTCCCGGATCAAGCAGGAATATCAAGAGGATTATGGATACGACCCTGACAACACTTACTTGACTGAAGGAGAGAGATTTGGAGCCATTATATTTCCCATGGTGGGGGTAGCTGTGAACATCAGGCAGATCCGGAGAATTTCAGCCCAGTTGGAACTGTTGGCTAATGCCACCACCAAAGGGTTGGCAGCCATACAGACCGAGATTGATTCCATGGCTGGAATGTTAGTTCAACATAAATTAGCCTTAGATTACTTACTTAGCAAAGAGGGAGGACTGTGTGTTTGGCTAAATACGACCTGTTGCCATTATATTAATGAGTCAGGAGAGGTGGAGGAGAGTCTGGAGAAAATACATCAGGTAGTTGCAAACATTCGAAAGACCTATACTGCCCAAGGTGACTTCTGGAAGTGGCTAACCTCGTGGCTTCCTGATCCCCAGTGGATGAAAACTATTTTTGTTGTAATTTGTTTAGTGATATTGGTATGTGTAATAGTTCTGATGTGTATACCATGTATTGTAAACTTGGGATGAAGAGTGGTAGAAGGATCAATAGAAAGAAAGGCTGCAGCCTATGCTTTGACTACTTGGGAATACCAACCATGAGGTAATGCAACAATCGCAAGGATTGTGCATTAAAGGGGGGAATGAGATAGTGTGTTAATAACCACCAAGACTACAGTACCCATATAAGTGCTGTAGGAATTGATCAGCCAATAAGATAAAGACATGGGTAAGAGTTAGATAGGCAGTGTTACGTGAAGGTTCTGGAACAATGACCATATAAGGAAAATTGTTGTTGGTGTTTCTTTGTGCCTAAGCATAAAAGGCAGTGTTGTACACCTATTGGGGCTCTCAGACTTTGTGGAATGATCCCTCTGAGGCCCTGCTGGCAGTTTAATAAAATCCTGCTTTCTCTCAGCTGTGGATCTCGACTCCGGACTTGATTTCTGTTACAGCGGCTTTGCTTGACCCTTTGCCAATGGCAAACTGTTCTGTTTCTCTGTATTCTGATTTGGCGGTGGTCTCTTGTTCTGAGTATAAGCTATATACACGGACAATCAAAAATGTTGGGGTACACCCATTTCTTTAAGAATGATTCATAGCTTTTCATGAGCTACATAAAGCTTTGCTGTAAATTATAAAGCATAGGTTGATTTTCTTCTGAAATTCTTTGGTGTACTCTGTTATCCAGTGTATGTTTGCAATATGTTTCCTAGTGCCTAGCCTGGACATCTGGCTCCATATATGGTCCTCTCCATACATGGTCAAAGTCTTTTCTTTTTCAGCATCCTTGGAGATTAAGGTAATGGCCTGGTTGTTACTGCAATCCCTACTGTACCCTTTCTTGGGGACCAAAATGTATATTAGGCATTTCCAGTTTGTGAGTCAGTCTATGTGTTTTGTTTTCCATATTTGCTGACAGATGTTAGAATTTGAATAGATTCTATGTAGACTGAAACAGCTCTATTGGTATGCCATCTGTTTCTAGTAGTTTGTTTTGTCCAAATGCCTTGAATGTAGCTTCTACTTCACTTTCTAAAATTGTGGGTCCATCTTCAAATTGTTCTTCTTTTAATGAATCTATCATCATTTCACCTGTTTTATATAGTTCATCAGTGTATTATTTCCATTGTTTTCTTTTTATTTCTTCTAGATCATGTAGTGTGTTCTCCACCTGCATATAGCATCCACAGTTTTGGTTTTCCTTTGATTTCTCAAATCTTGCAGAAGAGGCTTCTTGTAATACTTTTTTTGTTGTCTTCTATTTCTCTGTATTGACTACAAGATAGTAGGCAGGTTTGCCCCTGTGCACAAGTTGCTGAAGAGTTGCGTTCAGGATTCTGATCCTATTTCTGTTACTTTATACTTTTTCTTCTTATCTTCCCTTAACTCTTTGAAGATCTCTCATCAAATGAGACTTTTCTTTCTTTTTTAGTTGCAGAAGATATGTTTTTGCATTCTTCCTTCACAATGTCCCTGCCTTCAATTTAGAGTTCTTCTGTCTCTCGGTCAGTTAGGATTAATAGTGCAAATCTATTTTTTACATTATCTTTAAATTTTATTAGAATATTCTTCAGGTTGCATTTTGGCATGATGATTGATTTAGTGTTCTTCTTTAACTTTACTCTAATTTTGAATATTAGCAGTTCGTGGTCTGTTCCACAATCTGCTCCTGGTCTTGTTTTTGCTGAGAATGGAGCTTCTTCTGCTTCCAGTTCTGTAGTCTATTTGACTTCTATGTTGGCTGTCAGGCATCATCCATATATACAGTCCCCTTTTTGGCTGCTTGAAGAATGTGTTTGCAATGAACAAACTGTTGGCTTTGTAAAATTCAGTCAGTGGCTCTCCTGCTTCTTGTTTTCATCCTAGGCCAAATTTTCCACAGTCTTTCATTTTGCTCTGTTTCCAATTTTTCCACTGCAATCACCTGTTCTTATCAACACATTCAGTTTGGGGGTGTGATTAATTTCTCCTGGACTCCAGCATAGAATCTTTCAATTTCTCCTTTTTTGCCTCTATAGGAAGAGCAGAATTTGGATTATGTTTTTATTGTCTTTACTTTGTTTTCTCTTAATGAAATCTTAGACTATGGGCTAGTTAATGGCCCTGATGGGTACCAGGTAGGATGCCTAGAATCTGGATTTAATCTGGCCAATCCAGTCATATGGGAGCCCTACAATATAGCCTTGGATAATGCTTTTCCAAACTCTCAAAATCTCCACTGTACTCATCATTCTGCCAGGAAGAATAGACACTGAATAAGGATGAACGAAAAGGAAAAGGGAGAGGGAGAGGGAGAGGGAAAGAGGAATTTACAGCCCCTTAAAGGCCATTTCTGCACTAGCCTGTTGTGGTGTTATTATTCCACTTTCAACATCCTATGGAATCTTGGGTTTTGCAGTTTAGGGAGGGGCCTTTTAGGCCTCTCAAAGTGGAGGGGTCTTCACTTTGTTGAAAGTGGAATAATAGCACTATAACAGCCTAGTGTGGAAATGGGCAAAGACTGCTTTATCTTTTAGCATGAGCTTCTACCGATATCAATTCACTTCCTAAGTCAATGCATTTGAGGCACTGGATTGATTTCCATCAATGCTTATATTAAATCAGTCTTAAAGAGACTGCTAGAGTACTTCACTCGCCTCCTCCTCTGTTTTCACTTCTGCTGCAATACAAACTAGCAGTGCTATTTCTGTAAGGACAGGTAGTTTCATTTTCAAAAGGAAGTGGCACCTACCATCACCAGTCTCTTCTCCAGTCGATTCTCTTCTTTTCTACCTTACTCAGGTAAATTCAGCTCACCTTGAGGCAGATTTGTGAGTGCCTGCTGCTCATTTTTTGTTTCTCACAGATGAGCCCTTTTCTTGTGCCTCAGTGAGGGAGTGGGGACTGAGGAGCTACCATTGCATCTCCTTATATTTTTCACCCAGGGCAGAGCACACACCCCTTTTAGTCTGCCACTGGCTGCCTGAAGGCCTTTGGGATCTCTTTTTTACTTCACCCAACCATTCATCTTTTATCTGGCTTTATCTATTATTTAGTTCCACGATAAAATTCAGTTTTCTTTTACCTCAGTCGCTGGATGTGATTTTGCACTTTGATTCCAACTTAACTGCCATAGTTTGTAACCTGGATTTTGGATTTTATGAGATATTTTGAAATGTTTTTGTGCCGCAAGATCAGCTCCTCCTTCCCAGAATCCCACACACTTTGGGGAATGCCACAGTGGGAAACACCAGCCAATTAGGATTTGAATCTTTGTTGGAAGGATTGACCAGAGAAGCCAGGAGGGAAGGCTTCAGTCCAGTTGAGTAGAGGACATGAAATCAGGCTCCTAATCACCTCAGCCTCATTCAGTTTGGAGCTTTGTCCCCTCTCTCACAGCCTCCCTCTTGGAGGTGACAGAGTTGGTACTGCTCAGCAGAAATACAGTGGGAGTCCCCTCATGGGAACATGGTAAAGGTCACAGCCAGCTCAGGAGACATTTGGCCTTGCTCTACTCCCAGGTGGCAAGGGAACCACCCAGTGCCTTCCACCCATGTAGAATCCTATATGTGTCATTCCAGAGGAATGGGCAGTGAGCAGGATGAGAATGCAGCTCATTGATTGGCAGGTGGGGTGGCCAGTGCTTGCATCTGGACCAAAGTAGGTGCCAAGACTATTAACTGCTCTGACCAATAAAGTGGTGGCCTTCCCCGCCACCTTCCAACAAGTTTTGGCTAAGTGAGGATTCTTTTGCAAGCAGAACTGGAGTTGCCATGAAGCACAGGCAACTTGATCCTGGCTAGAACAAGATGCTTAAGAAAGGGGGGTGCCCCAGGTAGCCTTAAGAATAACTTATTCTCAGACAAGAGACCTGAGGATGAGCTGAAGTTCTAGCTGTTATTAGGAGGAGCAGACTTTAGAGATAATGTGTTATAGAGTTATGTATTACCTGAAACTAGTCTCTTTCCAGCAGTACAATCAGTAACACTGTTGCGTATACGCTCTGGGCAACATGATACGTTGGATATCTGCACCTTAAAAAAATTTAAAAAAGCTTTGTATCTATGCAGTTGGACAATGATGACTCAGTCTTGAGGCAGCAGTCTAGTAGTTCCTCAAGCAAAGGCAATCTCAGCGGATGTGCAACAAAACATTGACTGGGTTCCCAGGGGTGAAGAGGTGCTAAAAGAGGGTGGCCCAAATTATTCTGTTACCTGAAGCAAAGAGTAAAGTGTTTCCTATTCCTCCCTCATTCTACCCATGGAACCAGATGGAAATAACACCAGTGAGGGGACAGCATCCTTCAAAACACCAAAGGACAGCAGCTAGCTGATGGATGTTTCCAGCTCTGATGTTCCCTCTAACTCATCTTCTGGACAGAAAGAAACAAAAAAGAAACAAGAGACAAAAAGGAGCAAGTATAGGGGGATATGATGTATGTGGCCTGCCCTCAGCCCCTGGAGGAACCAATTATGTGAGGCACATCTATGAGGAAGAGCAAAGTCAAGCCCTGTTTAGGCATTAATTCAGCCACATTTCTTTCCACATGAGAAAAGAGGTGCTAGGAGATGGGACTGGGCTGTCCCCTGCATCCACATCCAGAAAATCATGGTGAATAATGCCTGAGCAGGACTTAAGCTGAGGGTGAACTTAGTGAGGACATGTATCTTGCTTCAGTAGACAGGGAAGACATTGTTAATTGTGCCATTAACTGTGCTCCTCTTTAGCCCCTGGGAGTAAATTAAAACTAGTGAGCTGTCATATAAATATTCTTCTCTAAGTGAAGCCATGGCCATGGTGGTGGTGATGAGGTTAATCAAACTCTGGCCTTCCATTGGTTCTCAGATGGGGATGAGAAGAAAAGTCCAGCTAAGAGCAGTCCTGTTCTTTGACTTTCTGGGTGAATAGCAAGAACAGAGGAAAGGATGAGGAGGCTATTGGGCCACTTGTCAAAGGCGGGGTGGGGGAGTTGGGAGAGAAGAAAAATGTTCATACAGCAGGGTGGCCAGTACAGAGAGCAAGCATATACCTTGTGTATCTACCTGCTTTAGAGCTTCATTTGCACCCATACACCATTGAGCTTCTCAGTTTCACAAACTCTGTTATCTTTGTCCCAACACTGGCAGTTAAAATAACTGTGGAACAAGTTTTACAATTATCAATATAGCTTGATACGGAATTGTACTTTTGGATTATACTTCTGCCCACTGATATAGCTTATCCAAGGAAAGCAGTTTCCTCCCTAGAGCACTGCACAACCTGTTTTATGTTGTATGGCTTACATTAGTCAGGATTTCACCCCTCAACCATTCACAGCCCCAAAAGAAAGATAGGAGCCGCAAAGAGATCAAGGGCCATTTTAAAACTGTGTGTTTTTTTAAAAAAGGATATCCTTGGGGCAGACTATAACAAATCCTATTATTTGCAGCTATTTAATTTAAGCTTCAGCATTTAGAAAAGAAAATGACACTTGGGAGTCTGCATTCCCAATTGTTGGCTGTAAAAACTTAATGTTTCTTTCATTCAGTTCTCAACATGATGTGCCATTCAGTTCATATCGTTTTATAACCTTATTCTTTACTCTCCTCAGCATCATCTCAGTCTTCAACCATCTTCTTAATCCCTTCCTCACAAATTCATACTATCCTGTGTATACAGTCTTATTTTTCTGTTTAAAACAAAAACTCAAAAGAAATTGTTTTGTTCTCCCATAGAAGCCATATTTTTGTATGTTCCCTGCACAACTTGACCTGCAAAATGGACACTTGGTAAATTATTTGTCGTTACTTGATTTTCATATGAAAATTAGACCATTCTAAACAAAATTTAAACATGTTAAGTTTGTTAGTAGGAATGCTAAGATGCTAATAGACGTATCCACACTTTCCCCCCAAATACTTAAGTATTAACTCAAGTCAGTGGAAGAACAGTGGCCTCTTCTATATGCCTGATCTATATTTACTGTGATGGAAGATAAAAAGGCAGTCCCAGCTATGATGGAGAAGGTGTGCTAACAAAATAAAAGTGGGGGCTGAGTTGATTGTGTTCAGACCAACTAGACCTCCACGCCCAAAGAAACTATGGTTCCCTGGTTATCAGAAACAACAGCATTAATGACACCTGAATCCCTGTTGTGTTTTCTATCTTTACAGGGAGGGAGTATAAAAGCCAACTTGACTGCCGGTAGAAGATTAACCCCACAAAAGCAACCTAAAAGGGATGCCCTCTTTGGTGAGAAAAAGAAGAGGTGGATGGCACCCTCTGATCTCTGCAGACAGAGCCACTAAGGAAGGGAATCCCTACTGCGAATAGGTGGATTTTTACTGTTATCTCCAAGCACTAAATAGAGATAACAGCAATGATTTCTTTCCAAAGGGAATGGTGAATGGCCTACAAAGCAATGAGAATGGAGGTGTAGGGATGCTGGCTGAAACTCAGTTAGTGTTTGCAATATCCCACTCAGGCCTTGCCTTGGGACTCCGCTGGTTCCTAGAAATGCTGGCAGAGTGTGAGGCTGGCTTCTTGTGCTGCTTTTGCTCCTGAGTAGGATAATAAATGATAGATGAAGGCATCCATGAGTAGAAAAGAAGAAAGTGGAATGAAGATGGCCACCGTTTCAGTCTGCATTTAAAGCCTACGTTTCAGCTCACATTGTTCTGTTCTATCAGCAAACTATTGCAGTGCAGCCAAAATCCACCTCCTCATGTTTGCTTCTCCAAAGACATCCTCCTCAGTTCTTACTCAGAAGCTGAATAGTAGAAAAATATAGCTTATGGATATCTATGGCCCTTTCCACATTTACCTTTTGTCAAATCCAACATGTAGGGATCCGGGGAAGGCCTCTTCCTGGAGAGGAGCATGACAAAAGCACTTCCCTTCGCATGGGCTGCCTGCTGGATGGGAGGAAGCATGACTGCTCCACCCCTCCCTTCCACAGCACAGCCCAGCACTTTCCCAGGTTGCTGGCGGAGGAAGCACAGCCATTGCACTTCCTGACGTTCTGCACTGCAGGTAAGTGCGGGAGGGAGGTGGGAGGACTGCGCAATCATGGTTCATTGACAGGAGAACCTGTCAATGATTTATTCCATGATTGCAATGGGGGGCAATGGGATCATGATAGGATCTCAACGACATCATGCAGAACTGTTGTCATGATCCTATCGCAATCCTGTCGCCATTGTGGGTTGGGGGCAGGGGGCAGAAAGGGTCTACACACAAGAAGAGTTAGTTTTCATAAGAGTAAGCAATAGGTAGTAAATACTGAGAGCATCCCAAATTGAGGCTTTTCTGGTTTATTCCTAAGCCCAACCAAGGAATACACATATACACATATACACATATACACACACAAATGAAGCTGAAGGGATGGCAAGTCACACCGGCTACTAAGCACCTTTCACAACATTCCATTTTCTGCAATTCTAATGGGTCCTAGGGACAGCTGATGTCTTGGTATATGTAATTGTGGGGCACAGAGCTCTATGCTAGTGCTCATTCTCACTCTTACCTTCTCTAGCCCCAGGTGACTGGGACAGCTTACACACATATGTCAGCTATAAGGATTTCAAGGGACCTAGCCATGTTAATCTATTGCAGCAAAAACAACATACTTAAGAGTCTTATGGACCTTTAACATGTTTATTTGACATTAGTTTTTATGAAATGTAGCCTATTTCTTCAGATGCAGCCTCAGTTGATAGATATTTGTACACATATTGGGGTGAAGTGGAGAGAATAAGGGACTGGAAATGCAAAAGATATAGGGAATGGACTTTTTAAAAAAAAATTAGTCATTCAACAGGTAGTGAAAACAAGTGCAAAAGATATTCTGGTATTGATTAAGTAAACCAATACATGTATGGTGATGAAATTCTACATCAATTGGAGTTAATCATATGGGTTACACATGGAAATACCAGAAAGGGCAAATATGCAGAAATTACAGGCAGGGAAAATGGCTAAACAAGGGCAATAAAACAAACTAAAGTTGGGTGCCTGACATGGATGCTCAAGTCTCTTTAAAAAATGAAGAGGGGAGTCACTGAGATTTGGAATAGGCAGTGCAGAACAGGAAATACACAGTACACACTTGGTTCTATTAGCACTTATATATTTTAAATAAGTGGCACAGTGTGTGTTGAACTGTGTGTGCACTGGCTAGACAACCACTCTCCTTAATTCCATACCAGAGACTCTCTGACCTGGGTTTAAAAAAGGACTCCAACTTATGGAGCTCTATAATACTCTGAAAATTTGCAGTCACAAAGACAGTCAACCTTCTTCCATAAATTCTTAAGAGGAAAATTTGAAATCCTTCTTTTTAGATTGAGAAGTGAACTTATTCTAACTTTACACCTATTGCTTTCATGGTAAACAATGTCTGGCAACTGGCACTCAGCCCATGGAGGATTTTCTTTTTATTCTCTTAATCTGGTTGAGACAGAAGTTTTCAGGCACGAACATACAATTGGTTCTGCGGGGCTCAGAAAGCAAATGCATTGGATTCAGACACAGTGGGAAAAGATTCCAGTTCAGAGATGAAAAGGATTTTTGTAAGCTCATTTAGCATTTGTGAGCATGAATGTGCTGTCTTGGCACAGAACAAAAGTTAAATTTAATCTCTAGTTTAACTCCCTTTCACTTTAGCAGAATTACACCACATATGAGTTTTGAGCTCTGTCTTTTCTTACTGCCCATTGTTATGATACACTTCATATATCACAGCCTTGGATAAGAAAGCACAATTACTTAACTATGCTTGAGTCACCAGGCTTTTGATTAGAATCCATCTTATAAAGAGTTTAATATTTTAAATAAAGCTAGTCCCTCATAATTTCAACATCACAAGCAGATTCTTATTGAAAAAGTTGGGAGGTTTCTTTACTAGAAGAGGTTAAGAGAACAACATTTCAATTGCAACAGAAACAGGGTTTCAAAATCAGCAAGAGGGTTAGAGCTATAATAGAATGGCATGGATCATATCCACTGGTGGGGCAGGTTCCAAATTTAATGTAACTAAACTTTGCCCCTGAACCCAGTCATTGGACACAGAGACAGGGGGAAAGACTTCTACCAAAATGAAATCTCCCATCTTCCAACTGTGCTGATGGAACAGTGCTGATAGGGAGTACTCCAACCAAGGACTTTATCAAATGATAGGTTTGTTGCATAATTAGTTAGTTCTGTATTTGATCTTTGCTTATCACATGACACAATGATTCTCCTGTTGCTGCATTGCATTTCCATCATTATTGGATTGCATCTTTTCATTGAGAGGAAAAAACTGTTAATGACTCTAATATTGCTGCTGTTCAACTATTGCTTCTTCACGTGATTTATTTGTTCTGCTGCAGTTCTGATATTCTGGCAGTCATGTGTGTGAGTGAGTGTGGTTCTCCACTCTTCCTTCTCCCTATCCCCAAGCAAGGAGAAGTCACTCCATTTCTATTCTCTGGACAAAGAATATGTTGTGGTGCACAGGAACAACATTTCTTTTACTCTGTTGCCCAGTACATTTTTTTTATTTATTTTTGCTATCATTGAGCAATAGCATTGCCCTGATGGTCACCAACATGCTGCAATTACACAATCAGAATCATAGAATCGTAGAAACATAGGGACCACAATGGCCATCGAGTCCAGCCCCCTGCTGTGCAGGAACAAACACTCAAACCATGCCCAGCAAATGGCCATCCAGCCTCTGTTTAAAAACCTCCAAAGAAGGTGACTCCACCACACTCCAAGGAAGCATATTCCACTGTTAAACAGCTCTGACTGTCAGGAAGTTCTTCCTGATGTTTAGATGAAATCTCTTTTCCTGTAGTTTGAATTCATTGCTCTGTGTCCTAGTTTCTGGAGCAGAAGAAAACAAGCTTCTTCCATCTTCAACATGACATCACTTCAAATATTTAAAAATAGCTATCACGTCTCCTCTTAACCTTCTTTTTGGCAGGCTAAACATACCTAGTTCCCTAAGCCTCTCCTCATAGGACATGGTTTCCAAAACCTTCATCATTTTGATTGCCCTCCTCTAGACACATTCCAGCTTATCAATATATTTCTGGAACTGTGGTGCCCAGAACTGGACACAGTATTCCAAGGGAGTTCTAACCAAAGCACAATAAAGTGGTATTATTAATTCTCTTGATCTCAACACTATTCTCCTGTTGATGCAACCCAGAATCGCATTGGCTTTTTTAGCTGCTGCTTCACACTGTTGACTCATGTTCAGCTTGTGGTCCACTAAGACTCCTAGATCTCTTCACATGTACTGTTTTCAAGCCAGGTGTCACCCATCCTATATCTGTGCATTTCGTTCTTTCTTCCTAAGTGTAGTACCATACATTTTTCTCTGTTAAAATTCATTTTATTAGTTTTGGCCCAGTTCTCTAATCTGTTAAGGTCATTTTGAATTCTGATCCTGTCCTCTGGGGTATTAGCATCCCTCCTAATTTGGTGTCATCTGCAAATTTGATGAGCACGCCCTCTATTCTCTCATCTAAGTCACTGATAAAGATATTGAATAGCACTGGGCCCAGGACAGAACCCTATGATATCCCGCTAGTCACCTCTTTCCAGGATAAAGAGGAGCTTAAACATCCTTTGCGTTTGGCTGGTCAACCAATTACAAATCCACCTAATAGTAGCTTTGGCCATTTCTGCATGGGGCGAGGGAATCACCCCGTGCTGCTATTTACTGGACTTTTTGGCT
Organism: Iguana delicatissima; assembly: GCA_948472985.1. NCBI lineage: Eukaryota > Metazoa > Chordata > Lepidosauria > Squamata > Iguanidae > Iguana > Iguana delicatissima. The sequence continues at coordinate 163,234 of CAOKZL010001454.1, read as the reverse complement.
CCCCAGCCCGGTCCACACCACTCCAGAACAGTGCGTGCTCGTCGATGCGAATCTGCATAAGGGAGCAGGCTTGCAGTGGCGCGCTCCGTGCTTTTGAAAGACCTGTTTTTAGCGGTTTTTCAAAAGCATGCTGGACGACCACTTGGGGTCATTCCGGAGCGGGCTGGGGTGCAGATCTACACTAAGTAGGTCCAACTCAGTCCGCTCCCAGGTGGAGACCTCCTCCTTGAAGGACGGACTGCACCATTTTAAAAACCCCGTGCGGAAATGGCCTTTGTCTAACCCACATTTTTACTACCTTGTCTGCAAGAATATCATGGGGGACCTTGTCACAGGCCTTACTGAAATCAATATACACTACATCCACAGCATTCCCTTCATCTATAAAGCTTGTAATTCTATCAAAAAAATAGATTAATTATTATCAATTATGGCAAAACAATTTTTTTTAAATAAAGAAAGGTGTACCAGGAATGGAAATTGTGCAATTATAGCAAAAAAGGGAAAAAAAAGAAAAAAGAAAAAAAGTTGCCTTTGTACTATTCCCCAGTATATATTTCTTTTTAAAATTTATTGTATCATAGTTGCACAGTTGCACTTCTGTGGCAGCTGCCAGCATGCCACAATTACACAATTGCAACAAAACTAAAAAAAGACATACTTATAGGGGAACCAAAAATGTGCAATTGCAGAAAAAAAAATTAACAGCATGCATGTGCTACATAGTATGGATATGGGTAGGAAGGAAGGAATAGCAAGGCAATGCAGAAGATTGATTGTGGGAACATGCATCACCAAAGACGCACCATAGCATTATTGCTGAGAAAGTGTGAAAGTGGTTGTTTCCATACCTGTATGTTTCCATTTGTTTAAATATCATGACTGCAGAGAGACAACAGGCTGGTAAGATAAAGCCCCAAGAGCAGAGCCACTTCCATTACCCGCAGCTGCCAATGAGGGTCTGGTGTACTCAGGCAGCTACTGCCTCACCTCTTGGAAAGGACAGAAATTTGAAAAGAGGCATGACCTGACACAAAATCTCTCTCCCTCTCTCTCTCTCTTTCTCTTTCTCACACACAAGTTTCTTGTGACCTGATCTGAGTGGGTAGCTGAATAAGAAAACATACCCTTCTGCTCCTAGCATTTCTAAAAATTCCTTCATTTCTTATTAAAATGGTAGAGGTGTCACTTGACCTTTGGGTTTGGCAAAAGTCATCAGCACTGGGGACTACCTATTGAGAATTTGAACACTTCCTCCCAGTTTATGTGGATGCGTGGATTGCTACCATGAATGCTCTTCTGCTCTGTGGAACAGAGTGCAGCATGGTTGTACCCCAAATAAAAAGTTGACACTATGGTCATCTGGGGCCTTTTCCTTTTGCAAAGAGCTGCCAGAGGATCTGACCAATTTAGACTGAAACTGCAGCTTCAGTTCTATGCCACACACCAGATACTTTTTTTTTAAAAAAAAATGAGGTATATTCAAGGATAAAGACATAAATAATGCCACACTCTGGTTAAATGCCCTGATTTCCAAACCTGTCTGCATTACCATTCATTTAAGAGAGGCTTTAGAAGAATATTATCTTCTTCTACCTCCCTTGCTATCCATCACAGCTTGAAGCCCAGGACAGTCTCCTACATTATCCTTGACTCTTTTTATTAGACACACACACAAACAGACACACACCTGGAAGACATTTCAGGGAGATCCTGGCTTTGTCACGCGCTCACGAGCTAATACAGGATGAGGTTAATGGTAAGAGCCAGGCCCTGGGGGCTCTTCACTAAGGTACCTGCTAGGCCTGCAAGTCTTTGTGAGATCAACTGGTATAGCTGAATTTGTAATATGACCATATGAGCACAGCCACATCTATCAAGAGTAAACAAGAACCACTTAAAGGCTTGAAGAGGTATCATATTACAAACCCAAACTTATGGCTTCTACTCTGCTGGCAGAAATGGGAGCATTGTTTTCCCCAGATAGTTAGAGTACAGGCTCATTTTATTCTCAACAGATAGTAAAATGCTTCACATTTTCCAAAATATTTGTTTCTTCAGCAGCATTATCAATAAGAGATCTGACATGGTGTAGTGTTTGAATTTGGCCTAGGACTCCGAAGATCAGGGTTCAAATTTCTACTCAGACATGGACACTCACTGAATGACCTTAGATAAGTCACACTCTTTCAGCCTCAGAAGAAGGCAAAGGCATTTGGTTTAGCCTGTCCCTGAAGGGAGGGGGCTGGTGTCATACCCTGCCTTGGGGACTCTGGCAGCAAGGAGGAGGATTCTGACTCCAAGGCAGAGGCGTCCCCACAGGCAGAAGTGTCCCCAGAAGCTGGTCCAGAGAGAGTTAATAACAACAACAAGGGCCTGAGCCAGGGGAATAAATAGAGAAAGACATAGCTGACACACCTACCTTTCAGCAGAGACTCTGTGAAAGGGAGGGCTTGCGTCACTCGGCCTGTTTAAGTAGCAAGCAGGCCCTAATGAGGGAATGTCTGTGGTGACAGCAGCCATAGATAAAAGAGAGCTCCAGCTGGCCTTTCCTCCCAGGGTTAGCAACTGGTTTCTTTGGCCTTGAAATCCTGTGCTGTGCTCTTGGATCTGGTCGTCTTGGAACTCTGCCTGTTTGGACTACAGTTTGGATTTGCCCCTTTGGATTTGTTTGCTCTAGGTTTCCTTTCTGTTTGGACATTCTCTGACTCTCACCTTGTGTGTAGGAGCTGTGCTGTTTGTGAGTAACTGCCTGCACTGCTGCAGACATGACAGCTGGGTGTTGACAGAAGGCACCATGGGAAGAGTAGAGCTGTTGGAGTTGGAGTTGGTTGGTACAGTTAAGTATCAAAGATAGTGATATCAGAGATGGTATCAGAAATGGAGGAGGCTGAAGGGTCTATGGAACTGACAATGAAAGAGTAGGTGGTAGAGAGTGCATCACATAAAGCAGTATCATGTATGGGCTCATCAAACACAACATTTTGATGGGTCCAACTGACATTGCTTGTATTGAGGTGAATGGTAGCAGGTGGAAGGAAGCTTGAGGCTGGACTGTTGCTGAATTGATTATGAAGTTCTCTGTTGCTGGGTTGAAGTGGGGCTATACACCCATCTAGTAGGTGGATAATACCAGTGGTGGTGATACCTGGAGGATATGCTGCCTTTGAGTGTGGTGGAGGTTTTTAAGCAGAGGCTGGATGGCCATCTGCTGGGAATGCTTTGACGGGTGTTCCTGCATAGCAGGGGGTTGGAGTGATGGCCCCTGGGGTCTCTTCCAACTCTATGATTCTATGATTCTATGATAGTGATACCTGGAGGCCATGGACCTCATCTTTTATGCTCAAGCTTTATGTCCACATTGAAGAGGTCAGAGTCATTGAAGGGCAAATCCTCAATCATGGACTTGGCTTGCTGTAAGAGGCCAGAAGATTAGAGCCAGTGCTTTCCCACTTTAGTCAGTGATGTGCCTGGAAATGATGATGTGTTGAAAGGCTAACCAGTAAGCCTCACCATGAAGGATAGTAGCTGTCCTCCTGTCCTCCTCGGGAAAGAGTTCTATGTAGGTTTTAATCTTTTTCCATAGAACTGCTGGTACGCTCCCATAAAGGCTGAATAGTTTGAAATACAGAATAAGAGGGCTGCATTTGAGTAGAACTTCCTTCCCATGGAGTTGATTTTTTTGCCCTCCTTGTCACCTGGCAGAGTGTGTAGCCTCTGAGAGACCCAAGACTGGGCAGCATCCGTGATTATGGAATTGGGTTTGCGGTGATTAACTAACCAGTCCAACCCAGAGTCAAGAAGCTGATAAAGAGCCTCTAATTTCTTTGAGGTTACAGGTATTGGAGATGAAGATGTCCCTGATTTCTTGAAAACATGCAACAAGTAAGGCAAAGGTGGAGTGATGCTGGGACTGGAGTCTGATCATGCACCTGTTGAAAGATAAGGACATCTTCCCTCTGACAATCCACTTGAAGATTTAGAGAGCGGACCATTCTGAGCATTTGGTCTGCGAATGCTTGGATGTCCTCTGCCAGAGACACAGAATTGCAGGATGCTACCTGAGTCAGTGGAGGTTGGTCATGGATCTCACCAGTGGAGTCAGATGAGGTTGAGAACACTACCAAGGGAGATAGGTGGTGGTATGTGTAATGTACCAGGGAAATAGGAGTGCTGACCTGATACCTCTCCTAAACTGAGTGGGCGGCAGTTGCCAATACTGACTCGAGAGCAGGGTGGCTAACACCTCTAGTGGTTCTGTGGGTTTCGTTATCAGGTGAGTGCACTGATGTGTTTGCCCAAGGAGTTTTGATATCTATTCTACATCTCCAAGGAGGAGGAGATGGCAAAGAAGATGGAGAAGGTGAGTAGTGACAACGATGGTGATAATAATGAAGGTTTTTGATGTAGAGATAGTGGTGTCGATGATGATGCCTATAGTAGTAGTAGTTCTTAAGGTAAGGTGATAACTCAGCAGAGTCATACAAAGATGTCCTGTAGCAAGAGAAGGATTGTTTGCAGAGGGCTTGCCTCAAGAATCAATGATGTTGGGACCTGCATTCAAGAGAACGGCATTGACTGTGGAAAGACCAGCATCTTGACTTTGAATATTGAGAAGATGGAGGTAGAGAAGGAAGAGATCAGCATAGTGATCCCAAGGAGCGAGATGTTACCCAGTGCTCTTGAGGTGAGTGAGTATTATGATGGTGGGTGGCCAGACTCAGGATGCACAGGAGAAGTCATTATCTGCACCAGAGATGAGTTGACAATCTCCCTATCAGAGGTACCATAGGTCTTGACCAGGCCTGGTGAGGAAATGGGGCCCTGTGGAAGTGGTGAAGAGTCAGGCTGTGTAACAACCACAGAGGTCTCTTGGGGCAAAGGACGAGGAGTTGAATGTTCAGGCGATATGCCAGTTGGTAGCTGTTGTTTTTCCTGTGGAGATGGAATGGGAGAGTGATGAGGCAGAACGTCCTTAGCGCTCTTCTTTTTATGTTTCTTTGCCAACAGTGTACCTGATGGCTTACCAAGCACAATAGATGTGTGATTCTGCTCCTTGTGAGAGACATGTTCGGTCTCACAAGGCATGGATGAACAACAGTTTCTATGGTCTGAGGGAGAAGATCAAGGTGGATGAAACAAGGTCAAGGGGAGAGCTAACCCTGATTCCGAGGCTGAATGGAGAGACCCTGAAGCCAAGAGTGGAGAAGGCACTGACTTCTGTGTGGACAGTACAGAAGAGCACGACAAAGCTGAAGGATGAGCCAAAGGCTGCACTATCATGACAGAGGCCATATAGAGAGGCCTGTTTTGAGCAGCCATATTGGAAGTGCTGAGGACTTTTTCCCAGGGTTGTTGTGTGGCCCTGTTTCACCTTGTCTGAGGGGTGAACAATTGACAATGGGAACAAGACCCGACATTTTGTCCTTCTTTTGAACAGAGAAGGCACTTTGAATGATCATTTTTATGGCGGATTTCATCACCGTACGCACTGCAGCACTTAAAGAATGCTGTGAAGGAGAACAGGCCAAAGACGAGAGCCAAAGGTAACAGATGATCAAGCTTATGACCAAGTTCAAGAACTAATAGGTAGCCCGAAGTCAGAAACTAGAGAAACATGAAGAGCAAGTCCCAAAAACACCAGACAAGAATTGTAAAAACTGTAGAGGAAATCCAAAGTCAGAAACCAAAGGATGATAAAGACTCTTTGAAGGCTTCAAAGATGGTGCTGCTGTGACAGAAGAAGTGGAATTAATGGTTTGGGTGGGAAGGTGGTTTTATAGCCTCAGGGGATGTGGCAGGGTTCCCGCCAATATGCCTGTCACTAGGCTCTAGAAGGTTCTGAATGCTGCACTCTGTAGGCACAGATGACCCATTTGTGTGAATCACAGAGACCATGAAGAGGAAGTGTGGTGTACCAGAAGGAACTTTTTGTCATGCATGGTGGACTTGTGAGAAAGCTGAAAAATGTTGGGTACAAATACATATATTGTCACACAGGATTTTGAAAGGAAATTTTCAAATGAAGTCTGAATTTTATTTTTGGGGACTTAGGGATATACAATTAGAACAAGTTTATGGAAGACTATCGCAACATATGATCAGTGATTTGAATCTGATATTTGCTCAGAAATGGAAAGACTTGGTAATACCACCCACCCACAAGTGGATGGCAAAGGTGATGAACTTAGCTGAGATGGATAAAGTCTCTTAATTCAAGATGGGTCTTCATGAAGATTCCTGATAAAGAAGATTTGATTGTTGTTTGACTGTTAGTAATTCAGTGATAATAGAAAGAAGTGTATAACCTAGTAAGGAAATTAGAAAGTTTCAGCTCAGGTTGTTGCATATAACTGTTGATATACAAATTGGAAGTATTATTTTTCTTTCTTTTACTTTTTCGCTCTCTTCCTTTGCTTATATTTTGCTTATAATTTTTATTATAGATAATGCTGTTTACTCTTTTTCAACTTTGTTGTAATTACCTTAAAATTAAATTAAAAAACATTTTAAAAAGGAAGTGGGCAAAGAGGAAAACATTGGAAAGGCAGGGAGGACGGACAGCAAAGGAAGATAAAGAGTGTAGCTAGAAGGAGAGTTTAAAAGAAGAAGATCGAGATGGATGAGACCTTGATGAAAAACAGAGAAATGGAAAGGAAAGCAGGAGAAGGCAAACGTAGCTATGAGAATTGGGGAAAAGGGGAAATAGGATGAGAATGAGAGAGAGAGATTGAGTGACAAGGGAATGAGGGAGGAGTGTAACTAAAAGATATTGAGAGAGGGCAGAAGGTGAAAAAAGAGAGAAAAGAGATGGTTTGCTAGGAATTGGGAAGAAAAAAGATACTAAGAAAGAGAGAAAGGGAGAGTAGGAAGTGAAGATGAGTGTAGGCAAGAGATGCAGGGTGGGAGGACAGAAAGAATATGAGACCTGAAAGGGAAGGAGAAAACACTTAGCCACGAATTGCATGGGAAGTGGATGTGAAAAGAAAGTTGTCAACAAGAAAGACAGGAAAAGTGAAATAAAAAAACAGAAAAAGAAAGGAATCAAATGCCTAAACACAGCTCAAACATTTGTATGGCACTTTTTGCTAACAGTGGTAAACCCATGTCAGTCTTAAACCAATAAATGATGTCACAGCTTCAACAATATATACCAGGACAAAGAGGATGGGAAAAGAACAGGGAAGATTAGCATGAGATAGGAAGAGCCACAAATCAGTAATGATATACTCAGTAACTCCCTGGGCAGAGAATATTCAGGCAGCTCAGTATTTTTCCACTCTGATCAGTCCCTCTCACTGAGTCCTTTTCAAGCCAAATCTAGTGTTTCTGGATCAGAAACATTAGTGTTACCCTGTGAACTGGGGGGCCCTGGGAGGGGTGCCCAAATAATCAAACACCAACAAGCAAAGATGGGGAAATTAATTGGAGCACTTCACTTTAGCTAACGAGAGGCAGGGTAACTTAGCGGAGATCTTGTAACCCTATGTATATGGGGTCAGGTCAGTCAAGAAGCACACTCAGAATATGAAATTAACAGTGATTTTATTAAATACAGGCAAACAGTGTATGCAACACATTCATACAAGTACTATGGAAAATAAAGGTGTTAGTGGGATAGCGGGATTTTGAGAGGGGTTGTTGAAGTGGGAGATACTACACCTGTCGAAGCCCGGGGTAGATCAATGAAGAAGTCCGTAGATACACAGTCTCGGATGGAGACTGAGGGGAAAGCTCGGTGGACACAGAGGCAGCAAGGAGGGGTGTCAGTTCGGAGTGATCTGAGGAAGCTCTCGGAACTGGGGGTTTTTATAGGGGAAGTATGACCATGGGCTAGTCTGTACTTGGGAGAGAACAATGAGGTTTGGGCGAGAGACAATGTCTCCGAAAGGTCAGAATTTAACATGATTGAGTTAAGTCCGAATTGACAATAGAATGGCCAGTATGCAGACGCAGCTCGCTTGGGTGGGTAAGCTTTCTAGCTTGCTAGGATACCTGCTCAAGGCAGGGGGCTCTTGTAGTAGTGTGCATCCTTAATGAAGTGTTTGTCTGGGGAGGTCTCCTAAAGCAAGATCTGGCTGTGTCTGGCTTGCCTTGGTGGTGAAAGGAATGTTTCAGCAATTAATCGCCATGCCTAGCTCCGTGCTTGTTTGGGGGCCTCAGAAACACTTGGCTGAGGGTGGCAAAATGTGGCCGAATTGTGATATCAAAATGATATCTAATATCTACCGAAGCCAAGCCAGTTCACGGTGATAACATTAGTACATTAAAAGTAGTTAAAATTAATTTTATTTCACTAAAACTTATTACTTAAATATCTTACATATTTGCATTAAAACTTGGAAAATTGAACTAGTCTCCCAATTTAATGGGGAAAAACCTGTTTTAATGGTACTTACACATACACAATCTGATCACAGTAGACATACTATGTTTTGCAGTCAGCGGGACTGATTTTGCACACATATATTGGATCAATCATCCCCCTTTACAAAATGTTGCAACTCGTATCAGTGGTGTTTCCTTTGACATGATGAATCACGTATTTGGTGTAACTTCAATAAAATAAAACAGTAATGCAGCTGAATGACTGGCCGCCATTCTGTTTTTTAAGTGACTCTACTCTGTTAGTGAGTAATCCATATCGAAACACATAACTCACATTTTTCATTAAGAAAATAACAAAGCAAAACAAAATGAAACAACCTCATGTTAGTGTCATTAACACATCACCTGGAACAAGATGTACAGTCTAAATGGCACGCTACTAACACATTCACGCTGCTCTGAAAATTGGGTCAAGTAATTCAGTCCTAAGATGCGGAGAGAATCAGGATGGAAAGAATTAGCAAGTGTCTGTCAATAGGGCTAAGTTCCATTTGAAAGTACAGCAGGGAAACATATCTTCAGTAACAAGTCACAAGCCAGGATTTTGCCCAGAGTTGTTTACGTGCCAGAGCTAAGCAGAATTCTAAACTGGCAACATCTTTCTTGTCATATGTATGAACAGCTTTATTACAAGTCCTGAAGGGTTCTAGAGACTCCATTGGAGAGATCTGTAGAAACTTTTTAAAAAACAATCTGTTTTGGGGCTGGGATCATCACCTTGTCAGGATTTGAGGAACGTTATGTCCAGTAGGAAATAACAAGCAGAGATTTAAAATTCATAGAATGTTTTCCTGATTAATAATGCATACATCTTTCTTTTCCTCATTTTAAAATCTGTTTCAGAAAACAATTGAAGTCTCCATTCAAAGGCACAAATATCTTCAAGCCTTTGAAGAAGGCTGTTTTGAAATCACAACAAGTTTCCCCATTCATCTCAGCTTTTATTATCACTGCTGCTTCTATTTTCCTCCTTGTTTTGTATTTTAATTTGATATCATTTGTCTCTGTCAGAATCTTAGCTAGTACCTTGCAAAATACTGTTTTTAGAACTGTCATCATTTTATGATTAATAAAAATGTAGGTTGCACAATCATCATAAACTAAAGTTGACATTATTTAGCTTTGAAACCACATACATATGAAAGATGTTACAGATAATAATGCAAATGGTTACCACAACAATTACAATGTCAGTATTTTTTTAAATAAGCAAAATGGGGAATGTTCCCGTGACAACAGTAACAAAGGACTTGAGTTAAATTGATTGAGAATAAGCATATGTGTATACACAACTAGTGTATATACCTGGCATTGCCTGGGATTTTATTTTCTCATAGGTAATACTTGTTAGAAAGATTTGAGACCCTGTGTCTCTAATTCCCCAAGCTGTCTTGTCTAGTACCCGTAACTTTTCCCCATATTCCCCAATCCAATCTGTACTCAGAGTTATTAACATACAAATGTTATGGGTTCCTGAGGGAATACACTGCCCTCCTCCTTGCTGCTAGACCTCATCTCCATAGCAACTGGCCTATTCAAGACAGAACCAAGAGCTCTCTGGCTGAGAATTCTAAAGGCCCCTCCCTAAACTGCAAACCCCAGGATCCCATAGAATAATCTTCGGCAGCCAATCATACGAGGTCTTCACATCACACAGCCAATCATATGAAGTCTTCGCCTCCCTCACACAGACAAACAAACAAACTTTGACTTTATAAAGATCTATTTTATATTATTATATGGCTATTAGCAGATTAGGTGTGTATCCTTCCAGGTAAAGTAAACACTCCTAAATTTGCAAATACACATTCAGAGGGACATTCCCCATGTACACTTTTAGGAGCTCCATTATCCATGCATCCCAAAGTATGTGGGTGTGTTGGAGGGAAAACATTCATGCAGCCATTCGGTACTGGAAGTTTCCACATCTGGAGGACTGTATGATTCTGCCTGGCTTAAAAAACAGTAGCCTAAATGCCCTAAAGCAGTGGTTCTCAACCTGTGGGTCCCCAGATGTTTGTGGACTTCAGCTCCCAGAAGTCCCAGCTACTATGGTCAATGCTCAGGGCTTCTGGGAGCTGAAGTTCACAAATATCTGGGGACCTACAGGTTGAGAACCACTGCCCTAAAGGAACCAGATCCTATATGACCATGGAAGCTAAGTAGGGTCAGCTCTGCTCAGCACTTGGATAGGAGACCACCAGCAAATTCAAGGTGCTGTAGGCTACATTTTGGAGAAAGGCCCTGGTAAAACCATCTCAGAGTATTCTGTGAAAAGCCGTATGAAATTAATGGGGTTGCATTAACTTGACAGCTGATTTGAAGGAACATACATACGCAAAGCCAGAAGATAGATCAGAATGCAGTAATACATCTCTCCTTAATTTGCATTAGATCATTGCAGGTTTCTTATTCCCATTTGTTTAACAAAATACATTGACAGAAAAATGAATTGCTGTTGCTGCAGATTAAACTGCAGGTGTAAATAGGAGCAGATTTTTGTCTGAAATGATTTTGAACTCTGTCTAGTTCTGGAACTCAAACTACACTTTCTTTCTAAGCATGTGCCTTTTTTTCTGGCTCTACGTGATACATCTCTGGGTTTTGGTAAAAGCAAGGTAGATACCATAAACCTGAAGACTTCCCAGGACTTGAGTAAAGAAATCTCTATGAAATGGGCCTGTCATACTTTATATAAGTAAGTGAAAACTTTGAATCTTCCACCACTTCATGAGTGGCAGTAGTCAGTACATATAAATAGGAAATTTGTGTCTTGCTGCCTTGCTTACTTTGCAGGGATGGAGGTACAGTTTCCAATTTGTCACAGCAGCCTGTGGACTATATCCCAGAGACATGAAGGTGGAATGTTTTAAGGACAGAGAAAGCTCCTATTTATAATCCTGAATCCACATCCTGAATCCTGAATGTACTCTTCATATAGTATAACCATAGTACACCACCGCAAAAACTTCAGAAAACATAAACACAACCCCTAACATCTTTACACATGTTCAAGGCAGATTTTGTTCTTGTTAACTGCCATCAAGTTTATTTCAACTTATGGTGACCTTATGGATGAAAGACCTCCAAGTCACCCTATCATCATCTGCCTTGCTCAGGCCTTGTAGATTCAGGGATGTGTCTTATTTCCATACCTTGGATAAGTAATTAATCAGAATGGAGACTGCAGTCAAGAAATCAGAAGAAGACTAGGACTTGGAAGGGCAACTATGAAGGAACTAGACAAGATCCTGAAGTCTCAATATATAGAATTGAATATTAAAGCTTGGATTGTCCATGCCATTATATTTCCAGTTTCTATGTAAGGTTGTGAAAACTGGACACTAAAGAAAGCTGATAGGAAGAAAATCCTCTCCATTGAAATGTGCTGCTGGAGAATAGATATTCTGGACTGAGAAAAAGACAAACAAATGGCTCCAAAAGCAAATCAAGGCTGAACTCTCCCTAGAAGCCAGTAACTAAATTGAGGCTGTCATATTTTGGCCATATCATGATAATACATAACTCAATAGAAAAGATAATAATGCTTGGTAAGGTAGAAGGCAATAGGAAAAGAGGAAGACTGCATTACAGATGGACAGACTCAAAAAATGAAGACATATCCCTAAATCTGCAAGAACTGAGCAGAGCAGCTGATGACAGACCTGGCTACAAACTGCCGAACTCAAAGTGTCCCTAAAAACGCAATGCAAATGCTGTGCTGAACAGCTCCACTTCAAACTTGGAATGGCAAATGGTCAGAAAGTGCTTAATCAATTTCTCAAGCAGGTTGAATGAGGATGGGCCTCCTATCATCTATTTTTTTTTCTTGCAGCACCAGCTTCTTCCAACCCTCTATTGCCTTTCTGATCTGAAAAGTAGCAAAGTGGTCTGCAAACTTCCTCATCTTGCTGAAGAAGGATATCAGAGCCAGATACAGAGACAGAGCGAGGAGCAATGCCCTGCTCTCATAAATGAGCAAAAAAATGGAGCACTTGCCTCTCAGAAGCTGGCTGTACATCCCCATATCTTTCTGACTGCAAAAAACATGGAACCTTCTTCCTGCTCTAGAACAGGCCCAAAACATGGCCCAGACCACTGAATAGTGTACTCCCTGTATCATGTTTTGCTCTCAGGGCCCCATAGGTCATCTTGAAATGCTCCCAGCTGGTGGCCCACTTCTGGTGCTAGCAATGGAAATCTATCTTCCAGAAGACGAGACAGAGAGTCTGCAATCTCATTATCCAGGCCTGGAACATACTAAGCTGAAATAGTTACATTCATGGTTAAACATACCAGAAGCAGCTATCTCACTAGCCTGATCCTCCTAGATTGAGATGACCTGCTTGTTCAAGACTGCAATGACTACCTGGTTGTCACAGGAAAAACTTACCCTTTTGACCCTGAAATGGTCTGTCCAGATGGTAACTGCCACCAAGACAGGGAAAAGCTCCAGGAAAGTGAGGTCTCAGACAAGGTCAACCTGAAACCAGTCCTGTGGCCATCTCTGGGTGCACCAGTGCCGACAAAAATAAACCCCCAAACCAATGCTCCTCATGGCATCTGAGCATACCTGCAATTCTGGACCTAGTTTCCATGCCTCCTACCACACCAAGATACCATTATAGCTGTCTAGGAATATGAGCTGGTCTGCCAGATCCTTCCTAACCCCTTTGGTCATTCTAATGCAGTGATGAGGAGCCCAGGCTCCAGATGTGATGCTGGCCAATCAAGCACAAAAGGCTCTCCCCAGGGGCACCATTTCACAGGCAAAATTGAAGTGTCCCAGTAAAACCTGCACTTACCTAAGGGTGGCGTTCTTCTAGTCTGATAGGAGCCAGAGCTATTCTTTAAGGGCCTCCAATTTATTTCTGGGCTGGTATGAGATCCCTGTACAGAGTCCAAGAGCATGCTGAGGTAGACTAGAGAGCTGGAAGGGTCTTCTGTCTTATCCTGTGCTAAAGGGATCCCTAACTCTTCTGCTAAAGTCCAGAAAACGCCCAGTAAACTGGCACAGTCCTCCAACCCTGCTCTACGAACATTGTCAAGGTAGTGTGTGATGAAAGGGGACCCTGGCCAGGCCTCACTGCCCATTCTAGAAATGTAATCAACATTTCTAAATATGAAAGGTGGGAGATGAATCTGAATTTCCTTGGGGTCTTTTTGGGGACCACCCCAAAGGTGAATCCCTTAAGCAAAAGGTCTGGCCACCCACCCTGCCATGCACTCTTTCTCAATCTTCATGGCCACCATCTCAGGCAGTTCCTTAGCTGATTTTAGGTTGGCTGATTCAAACACAACCCTAGGCCCAAGTGCAGGAATCCTGAACCCCTAATAAAATGTGCAGATTTCCAGTGGTGTAGCTTGGAGTGTGTGTGTGTGTGGGGGGGGGGGTCGGGAGAGGGCGTGGCTACGGCATGAGGAGCATGGCCACTGTGCGTAGGGGCATGGCTGTGGTGCATGGGGGCATGGCTATGGGCAGGGATACCCCAGAAACACTGCCACCCAGGGCAAATCACACCTCCTGCTCCAGATCCCTATGCGACTGCAGCTTTCTTGTTAGGGTATTGAGCCAGTAGAGGGAGAAGTGCAGCCAACTGGACCACGGTGATGGCCAGTGATTCCCCCCAGGAGTTGACCTGATGTAATTACTTGGCATCTCCAATCCCACTGCTGGCATTGGGGTTGGAGCTCCTGCTTTTTTGTTGTTGTTGTTGTTGCTGGCCATGCCAGAGCAGCATCCTGCACGAAAGGGCTGCTGACTGCTCCTCTGGTGGGGGCAAGAAATGGAATGCCAGGATTTGTACTTCTGTGAGGTCCTAGAGTCATCTATCCCAATTTCAAAAGACAAACATTTTCAAAGACACTCAGACTTAATGGCACAGTGTCCTTACAATGGTTTATGTATGATGTGTATGTTAATATTTTTTGAATGTCTACAAGGAGTAAGGTTGGTGCAGTCCAGGCCTGCACAATTGTGACACATTAGCCCAGTATAGCCCATTAGTCATGTATTCTGGCTAATGGAGGTTGTTTAGTTCTCTTGTTTATTGCAGTCAAAATGAGTGAAGGAAGCAGAGAGCCCTGCAGAGATTATAATGGATACTAAAACAACACAGTAAGAAACTATGGTATCTAATATATTGCTTTTGATTGTGGCCATGATAGTACATAACATAGTTTTTAACTTCCTTCCAACATGTATCGCTCTAGCAAATGACAGATATGAATACAGTAGGCATGAATGCCACAACAGGTAGCTGAAGAATCTTAGCATCTTCCATCAGCACTGTCACTGCTGTCATTGTCTCCTTCCGTGCTTGGCTGATAGCTCTATTTTCAAATGCAGTTCAACATGCCCTTGACCTTTAGTAGGCCTGGTGTGCTCAATTAGCCCCCTGCCTGTTTGCCTGCTGAGTTCCTTTGTCCTCTGCCCAGAATGTATATGTAGACACCTGATGTGACTGAATAAGGGGAAAAACACATAGATGACTCAAATAAATGTGAACTGATAAAAGTGTATGTTTGCATCCTGAAGCCATCAGTGAAAGTCAGGTCCTCAGTGCTCAGGGCCAGTTGTTTTCACATCTGAAATATATGATCCAGTCTGAGGTCCTGCATTTTGATCTGTGCACTTAAGCTTTATAGCATAAAATGAAAAAAGAAAAAAATAGAAAGCCAATATAACAATACAATAAAAACACATATCAATGTAATTCAACAGTGGCTGTAGCCATTAGAGATGCTATCAATCTATATTTGAAACAAAACAGTTTTCAAGAAAAAAAAAACTTACAAAGCTTGTGGAAACTCTCTCTGTCCCAGATGGCAACTCCTGCAGACAGGAAGTATTTGTGATAGAGAACTTGGCTGAACTAATGCTCAGAGTTGCATTGCAAAATATTGGGCCCTGAGGAGAAGGACTGTTATCAGGCAAGAAAGTGAAGGCAGAAGAATCATCTACAGAATTCTATCCTATCACATAAACGAACTAGATGTGTGACCAGCAACACCCCATGCCTGCACTGAGCCCTCTGACAGCCCCTACTCTTCTACTCATTAAAATCATCTTCCTTGACCACCAGTTTTGCAAAGCCTGTCTGAATAAAGAAGTCTTTGCCTACTCTGAAGATAGAGAGGCTCAGCCTAGCCTGTGAGAGCCAGTCTGGTGCAGAGGTCTGAATACTGAACTAGGGCTCTGGGAGACCGGGGTTCAAGTCCCTGCTTGGCCACAGAAACCCACTGGGTGACCTTGAGCATGTCATGCTTTCTTAGCTTTAGATGAAGGAAACAGCAAATTTCCTCAAGAAATCTTGCCAAGAAAAACCCATGATAGGTTACTTCAGGATCACTGTTGGTTTTTCCACACTACACTGTTATAGTACTATTATTACACTTTCAATATCCTGTGGAATCCTGGGGTTTGCAGTTTAAAGAGGGGCCTTTAGAATTCTCAGCCAGAGAGCTCTTGGGCCGCAGGAAACTACAAACCCCAGAATTCCACAGGATGTTGAAAGTGGAATAATAGCACTATTACAGCACAGAGTAGAAACGGCTTATAACTCAGAAACAACTTTTTTTTTGCATAATAATTTCATTAATACATTTAAAAAAAACATTAAAAATTCCAAGAATTTTTTTTAAAAAGATAGAAAACTAAGATACAGTAAAAAAGAAAAAGAAAAGAATAATAGTAGCTGTATGTGTACTTTATAACTACAAAAGGTATTCTCTATGTGTATGTGATTTTATTTATTTATAGCTTCTTTCTTTGTTCTCTTTCATTTTAGCATCTTTAAGTTTACCATGGTTCAAGATATGTATGTGTATTATATTCTTTGTATTTCATGTAAGTTATAGCAATAAAGATCATTTTTAAAAAATTATAAAAATAAATTGGTTCAATAAAATGGAATTCAGTGTTTTTTCAACTTGTTTGCTAAAATGTCTTGTCCAGAAGTGCATTGGAACCTCTTTCAACATATTGTGCTCTTGCATCCATCTTTTCCCCTATTTGTCTCCTCACAAAATAAACAAGAACTTCCTTTGAGGTCTCTCTCTCTCTCTTGGGCTGCCCTAGAATCTAGATGATAGATCTTATCAATCCCCCATGTAAAGTCTTGTCTTGGAATTTCTAGAAAATCAGCCATCATATCCATCATTCTTTCATAAATGTTTTCATTCTCCATCTCTGAAAGTCCTCAAATTTTCACATATCCCTCTGTTTCTTTAAGGTCTAAATGATTTATATCCAAATTCTTTTCATACTCGAAGGATAATTTCTCAGTCTGCTTTTCCAAACACTGGATTTTGCCTTCAGACCTCATAACTTTCTGATTCACCTGTTTCACCTTATTAGAAATCTGAATTAAGGAGGTTTTAATTTCTTGCAGTTCTGTTTTAATATCTTTTAAAATTTCTTTATTTTTCTGGGTCACATTTGAACTCAATTGCATCACACTAGTATTCATGTCTTCTTTTATTCATATCCTTTCTGATTTTACCTATCCCCTTCAGGACCAAATGATTGGAAACTCTCTCTTTGCAGCGACCCACAGAAATTCTGCTCTGTTGCAGCAGTTGTAAAGATGGAGCAGTAGTTTTCCTCATTTTTAGCTGTCAAGCTTTTAAAACCCAATTTTAAAATTCAGGGTGTAGTACTCACTTTCCACTACAGGGCATCAATACTACATAGCAGTTGCTCATTCAGGTGCTTCCTAAAAAACTGTGTAGGAAATTTGCTTACAGAAGACTAAGCTCAAAAAAAATAATTTCCTGCTGTGCCTTTGGCAATGATGACTACTATCTCTTTATTGGGTAAATAATAAACAATCTCTTTCTTTATGTTGTTTATTGTTTTTCTGGGCTTTAAGGCCACATTCTATTAGTATTTTCTGTTGGAACTGACAAGACTTACAACTTTAGTCATGATGGGGTTGATTAATCTATTGGCATTATAGAGGACCTTCAGCTGCTACTGTTATTGGGAGCACTTGTAAAGGCTCTGTAAGAGTAGCATTCTCTTAGTGAACATTCACTTGCTGTTGCTATCATATCCTGCTTCATTGTGATATTGTATTTTGATATATTTTTGTATTTTAACTTGCTAAACTTGCTCATGTTCTCTTTTAACCTTTTGTATATGAGAACCTATATGCTATTTTTATCTTTTAACTAGAATATATAAAATACTATTTCTCTTACCCTATTTTGTCTTCTGAATTTCCATTTTATTTACAACAAATTTGGTAGCAGAGGATGGTTGCTTAAATGGTTATTTTTTAGTCCAATGGTTGCCTAAATGATTGTTTTGAACAGAAGGCAAAAGAAAGGTTATTTTTTTTTTGAGGTTTGGTATTTTTCTATTTTTTTCTTTTTGGAGTTTTTGCACAATGAAGCAGATGAATTTTTTAATATGTGTTGCATTTGTCTTATGGCCCTAATTATTGAACTAAGCAATTAATTTTTATGGCAACAAATTTTTTCAGTAATAAAGTAACTCTTATCTAGCAGGATTTTTTTGTGTGTAACAAAGTTTTAAAATTGAAGTTTATATTAGCTGGAAAGCTCATATAGATAAGTTTAAAATATCTGTAACCTCAGCTAATTCACCTATAGTTACTACACCTACTTTCCAACAGGGTGCAAGTACTAACAATGGCTTATTTGTAATCCCAAAGTTAAATAGGGATAATTTTCAGATGTGGGATGCAAGATTGAGAGTTTCCCGACAAGTACAAGATTGTTTGAATGTGTTAGATCAAGACATGCCTGAAAATCAGTCAGAACAACATGAATATAAAATGAAAGAAGCAAGAGCTTTAATGGTGATATATTCCTGTATAGAAGGCTGTGAGAGCCCTTTAGAAATTAAGTACAAAACAGCTAAAGAGTTATATAGTGCCTTATAAAAAATTATTTCAACAGATCAAATAAGAACATGGTATTTCTGAAAGAGAAACTATATAGTAAGAGGATGAAAGAAAGAACTAGCATAGATATGCATTTAGATGAAATGTTAATGACAATTTCAGAGCTTCAATCTGCAGGAGCAGAGATATTTGACTCTGAGTTTCACACCTGCATATTGCTTAGTTTACCACCACCTTTTGCAAATCAAAAGGCCATGCTTGAGTGTCTTGTAGAAGGTGATATAGATTATACAACTGCTTATTTAGAGACTCTGGACTTAAAAGGACAGCAGACAATATACCTGAGAAAATGTCTGTGTTGAGGACAAGACCTGACTATAAAGAAAGGAAATGTTACATATGTTCAAGGGTGGGGCATGTTACCAAATAATGTAGGTTTAAAGCTGTAGAAAATCAAAAGCCCAGAGGAGCAAATGTTTCCACAGGTAGAACACCTTTTAGTAGACAAAGACACCCCAATGGTCATGGAAACTTTAAATCAAATGGTGAAAGATCAAATGAAGGGTATAAGCAAAGGTTTAACAACAGTATAAATCCTCATAAGAATCAAACATTACAGATATCTGATCATCAAGGGGCAAATGATAAAAGACATTTTCTTTTAGATAGTGGTAGTTTTATTCATATCTGTCAATTTAGAGAAAGCTTTAGTGAACTTGATACAAAAAACAGACTAGAGATATTACAAGCAAACCAACAAAGATTAAATGTGCTATAAACTGGAGCTGTGCCTTTAGGAGTCCTCACTTCTAAAAATGAAGTGGTAAATCTTACATTGACAAATGTTGCTTTTGTCCCTGAAGCTTCAAATAACTTGATTGGTACTAGAAGAATTGTAAAGAACGACTATACTATAATACTTAAAGGTGACTCAGAAAAAATGATCAACAACAGGACTGCTCTCATACTTAAGGTTGATGAAAAGAATGAGTTTCATTATATTATTGATGTTAATGATGACACTGTAACAAATGTGGAAAGACCTGTATGTCAAATAAGACAAGATGTTTCTGATCATAAAGCCTGGTTATACTTATGGCATGTGAAGTTGGGACATAGAAATATGTGAAGTGTTGAAAAACTGTTGACAGAATGTGGAGTTAACATCATTAAGTGTGATAAAGCAAAAGAAAGATGTGCAATCTGTATAAAAGCAAAGGGAACAGCTCCTAGTTATATAGGACAATCTAGTATATAGGATAAGGATATTTTGGAAGAAGTTTACTCAGATTTAGTGGGTTCTATGCCATTATCTGCAGGCAAAAATAAATATTTTCTTACTTTTACAGAATCCAAGAGCAAATATAGTTTTATATATTTATACACTCACACGCACGTACTTAAAAGTAAGGATGAGACCCTTGAGAAGTTTAAGAGCTATATAGCTGCAGTTAAGAACCCATTTTGCCAAAGCACCTTTAATGTTACGAACATGGAGAATATTGCAATATAGATTTCAAAAGATTTATGGAACAGGAAGGTATAGAGCATAAAGTGACTATATCTTATTCCCCTCAACAAAATGGATGCTCTGAAAAGTTGAATTGGAAATTACAGGAGATGTCTAGATCTATGTTAATGTAAGCGGACTACCCGAGTCTTTATGGGCTGAAGCAGTAGTTACAGCAACTTATCGCACAATAGCATCCCTAGCAGAGTAATAGACAAAACACCTTTTGAATTATGATTTGGTAGAGACCAGGTTTAAAGCATATAAAAACCTTTGGTGCTAAAGCATATTGTCACATTCCAAAGGAAAGGAGAGGAAAAGTTGAGCTGAAATTGGAGTCATTGTTGGATATCCATCTGGAAGAAAAGAGTATAGAGTTTTAAACCCTAAAACCTTTGAAGTTAAATGTTGCAATGTTGTACATGTAGATGAGAGAAATGTAATACAAGAGATAGTTGACTCGATGATGGCAATGGATCTAGAGCATGTAGATACTGTTTCACAAGAATTGGAAAGCTGGTTACCTATGAGGACGCTGGTCAACCAGTAGTTCCACCGTCAGGAGATGTTACTAAAACAGAAGGAGAAATAGGGACTAGACCATCTGAAACAGAAATAGGGGAAAACTGTGAAGTAGAAAGAGAAGGAACAACTGCTGTAAGACGATCAGATAGAATTAACAAAGGCAAACCTCCAGAAAGATATGGATTTTGTGAGAATTTATAAACAAGGAAGGAACCAACAAGTTGGAAAGAAATTAGTAAATTACCACCCTTAGAAGGAGAAAAGTGGATGGGAGCTATGGAGGAGTAATATCAATACATAAAGCAAAATCAGGTTTGGACCCTTACTAAGCTACCTCCTGATAGAAAGGCCATTGGAAATAAATGGGTTTATAAAAGGTATGTCTGGTTGCAAAAGGTTTTACCCCAAAATATGGAATTGATTATCTAGATACATTTGCACCAGTTGTTAACTTTACAACACTCAGCACACTCCTTAGCACAGCAATTTCAAGAAATATGTTTGTGGAACACCAAGATGTCAAAACAACTTTTCTAAACTCAATAAAAGATGTATGGACGTAAGCAATCAGCCAAAAGTTGGTATGATAAATTAACAGAACTTTTATATCAACAAGGCTTTAAACAAGGAAAGGCTGATCCATGTTTATACTTGAGGCTTAAGAATGAACAATATCAATACATCTTGACTTACGTAAATGATCTATTAATATGTTGTCAACATAAGGAGGATATTGATCAAATAGCTAGTAAATTAAAAACAGAAATAGAGGTTAAACAGCTTGGAGAAGTGAAACATTACATTGGGATGGAAATTGAGAGACTCAATGGTGGTAGTTTTCTTCTAAGTCAGAAATGTAAGACGATGGACTTTATAGAGTCAGTTGCTATGAAAAACTGTAAAGCTGTGAGTACACCATTAAAACCAGCTTATTTGAAAGCAAAAGATGGACAACCACTTAAAAATCATGATGGATATCAAAAAGCAATAGGAAAATTACTTTGAGTAAAACTACAAGACCTGATATTGCAGTAGCTGTTAATATTTTAAGTAGAAAAATGAATTCACCAAATCATCATGATTGGCAAGCGAGACTGGTGAGATATCTGAAAGGGACAGAGAATTTAAAATTAAGATTATCATCTCTTAAGAGCCCTAGACTAGTTGCATAATGGATTCTAGTTAGGGAGAAGAGTCAACAAATTATAAATCAACTAGTGGATATCTATTTTATTATGGCAATAATCTTATTGACTGGTCTAGCAGAAGACAGAATGTTGTGGCCCAATCTTCAGCAGAAGCCAAATGTGTATCAGCAGCAAGTGCGTACAGTGAGTTGGAATGAATCTTTAATCGGTTAAAGGACTTTGGCATAAGTGAACCTGTACCAGTTGTAATGTTTGAAGATAACCAAGTCTGTATCACAATATGTAAAGGGGAAAGTACCAAAGCTGGAAGTAGATCTATTGGATTAAAATGTCAACTAGTAAAAGACTTGTATCAAAAGGGATTGATTGATGTTGAATATTGCCCCATTGATGAGATAATAGCAGATATTTTGACTAAGCCAGCCATTGATGACACAGAAATGTATGTATTTTCGTGAATTGTTGGATATATCTGATTATAATAACATCGTTGTAACATCTTGAGAAGGGGTTGTTGGAACTGACAAGACTTACAACTTTAGTCATGATGGGGTTAACCGGTCTATTGGTGTTATAGAGGACCTTCACTGCTACTGTTATTGGAAGCAGTTGTAAAGGCTCTATAGGAGTAGCATTTCTTAGTGAACACTCATTTCCTGATTTGCTCTGATCTGCTGTTGCTGCAGTTTGTATCATATCCTGCTTCATTGTGGTATTGTATTATATTTTGATATTTTGGTATATTTTGTATTTTAACTTGCCAAACTTGCTCATGTTCTCTTTTAACCTTTTGTATATTAAGAACCTATATGCTATTTTTATCTTTTAACTAGAATGTATAAAAGACTATTTCTCTTACCCTATTTTGTCTTCTGAATTTCCTTTTTATTTACAACATTTTCTCCTATTTTCTCTTTCTTTCTCACAATACCATTTCTATTTTTCCAATTTTTAAATTTTTGTAAGTCTTTAATTGAAAAAGGAGTACAGCTCAACTCCTTGCCCTCTTCTTTAAAATTTTAATTTCTTTTAAAGGTTTTCCAGAGTGGGCACTTTAAACTTGAGAAAATTAGCAACTGATTCACAATTATCCTTTAGATGTTAAATTACAAAGTTTAGTCTATACACCCCTCAAAGTAGTTCTTAATTATCAAGTAGTTAGAATTAGGAAGTTAAGGAAGTTGCTTATGGGCACCTAGGTTGCTCTGGCAGTGGCAAGACAGGGTGGAGCTCTGATGAAACACTTATCTTGATCCTGATCCTCTCCACATTCCAGAGAGCTCAAAATAGCTCTCCTATGTGCCAGATTGGTTCCCATAGAAAATAAGGAGTATCTTTCAAATTCCTATAGCCAAGGAATAATTTCCCCATTTTCTTTTTTTATTTTCTTTTAAAATACAACACCTTAAAAGTACAACCTTCACAGCAAAACATGAAAATTAAATCAGCTTGACGTCGTATCTTTACCAATTTGACAATATCTAATTACCATAGATTTTTCAATCATTTAAAAAGATGTATCAAATCCACTTTTCTCTGTGAATTCTTCTTGAATCCCCTTCAGTACTTCCTTTACCTCCTCCAATTCCCATTCTATAGTAATTAAATGTTTCGCAAATAACACTTCCCTCCCTACCTCCAAGGAGGATCCCTTCTATTTCTATTATCCCCAACTACTTAATACCGTAATGTTCCTGTATTTTCCACTTATTGCACTTTTAGCTTCATAGTCTGTCGGCCGTCTCAAACTCATTCACAACTTTTATAATATTTATATTACATTTTTCTTTATATTTACACTTATCATAATACTAATGTCCAGTCAGAACCACTAACTCTTTTCTAACAGGTTCTGGAGTTTCCCAACTTTGTTCCATTCTTCTTCATTCTTATCCTGATTCTTTCCTCTTATCATCATTGTTAAATTGTCCATTTCTTTATACTCCATTACTTTAACTATCCAGTCTTCAATCTCCGGGATCTGGTTGTTGTTCCATTCTTTTGCAAACACGATTCTCACTGCGGTAATCATATACAAAATAATTCTCCAATATTTATTCTTGTTACTTGATTCAATTTTGTTTAAAACATTCAGTAGAAATAATTCTGGAATATAAGGTATCTTTATTTCTAGCACTTCTTGCATTGTTTCTTGTACTTTCTTCCAAAATTTTTTAGCTTTGTCACAAGTCCACCAAATGTGGTAAAACGTACCATTATCTCTACCACATTTCCAACATTTATTTTCTTTTAATTTATATATTTTACTTAGTTTGGCTGGGTCCAGATACCACCTGTACAACATTTTTAAGTGGTTTTCTTTCAAACTTTGGGCTGTGGTGAAATTAATTGTATCTCGCCAACTTCTTTCCCATTGATCTAACATAATCTCATGTCCGATATTTTGTGCCCGAACAATCATATTTAGCTTTATTTGCTCAGACTCCAATTCTCTTTCTAAAAGTATGTTATAAAATTTAGAAATCATATGTTTATTCAAATCAAAAAATATTTTCTCAAATACATCTTCTTTCCTTTCTGTTTCTATACCTTCTGTTTTACTGTCTATAAGGAGCCTCTCTTTCAATTGTCTGTACAGGAACCAATGACAATGGAATCCCTCCTCTTCCAATAATTCTCTTGATTTTAGTTCTTGCTCATGATTTTTCCCCTCCACAATTAAGTCTTTATAACATATCAATTTTTCATGAGGGTTTCACCATCTTGCATAAAATGCTTCGTGGGGGAAATCCATAAAGGGATTTTTCGATAAAAATTTTTCTTAATCTTCCGCCAAATTAATAGAAGGGATTTCCTTATGGTTAAGAAATTCTTTGTCCAAATTTTCTTTCCCGTACCAAACATAAGCATGCCAACCCATCCGCATCCCGGAGCTTTCCAAATTTAATATCTTCTCATCATTTAATGTCACCCATTCCTTTATCCACATTAAAACGTTTGCCTGGAAATATATTCTTAGGTCTGGTAGACCAGCTCCCTCTTCTCTTTTTTCTCTGTTAACGTTCTCCATTTTATTCTTGGTCTTTTCTTATTCCAAATACATTTTATCAATTCTTTTTGCCAGTCTTTAAATGATTGTTCATTTGTTAAAATTGGTAGATTTTGAAAAAGGAACATTAATTTCGGCAGGATTATCATTTTGATTGCAGCAATTCTTCCCAGGAGTGAGAGTTGTAGGGAGTGCCATTTGTTAAAAGATTGTTTAATTCCTTTCCAGGCAGTTTTGTAATTATTTTCAAATAGTTCGTTATTCCTTTTGGATATCCAAATACCCAAGTATTTGACTTTTCTTTCAGATTTAAATCCTGTTACTTGAAGTATTTCTTTTTCTTCATCTGTTCCTATATTTTTAGTCAAGATTTTTGTCTTTTCCTTATTTACTATAAATCCCGCCACTTCTCCAAATTGGTTCAGTTTTTCCAATAGTTTCCTTATAGACTCCTTCGGATCTTCTAATATGACAACCAAGTCGTCCGCAAAAGCTTTTATTTTATATTCATATTTCTTTACTTTACATCCTTTAATCTCAGTATCGTACTTTATTGCCTGTAACAGGACTTCCAATGTAATTATAAAAAGTAAAGGTGATAATGGGCAGCCTTGCCTAGTCCCTTTTTTAATTTCAAATTTCCGAGGTTTCTCACCATTAATAATCAAATTTGCTGTTTGACTTTTATAAATTTCCTTGATCCAGCCCAAGTAGTTATTACCAAAATTCATTCGGTCCAAAACTTCCATCATAAAGTCCCACCTTATGTTATCGAACGCTTTCTCTGCATCTATAAAAATAAGTGCCAATTTTCTCTCACTATTTCTTTCGTAATGTTCAATAATATTTATTATCGTTCTAATATTGTTTTTTGAGTGTCTGTTTGGCAGAAAGCCATTCTGGTCTTCTCCAATCAACTCTTGTAATATTTTCTTAGTTCTTTCCGCCAATATATTCATAAATATCTTATAATCGATGTTAAGCAGAGAAATTGGTCGATAACTAGCTGGTTCTCTTAAATCTTTCCCTTCTTTGGGGATCAATGCTATATTTGCTTCTCCCCACGATTCCGGCCTTCCATCTGCTCCAATTTCATTATATAAATTAAACAAAATTGGTATCAGCTCCTTCTGCATTGATTTGTAATATAAAGCAGTGTGTCCATCTGGACCTGGCGCTTTCGAAATATTTAATTTGTTGATTGCTTCTTGTATTTCTATTACGGATACTTTTGCATTCAACAATTTTTGTTGTTCTTCTGTAAGGACGGGGATATTTTGTTTCTCCAAATACTCCACTATCTTCTTTCGAGTGTTCTTTCCTTTGACATTGAAAAGGTCACTGTAATATTTATGAAAAGCTTGTTTAATAGTTTCTGGATTTGTAGTTATCTTATCTCCAATCTTTACCTCGGGAATTATTCTACTTTCTCTTTCTTCCCTTAATCTAAGCGCTAGCCATTTGCCGGGTTTATTTGCTTGTTCGAAAAATCGCTGTTTTTGTCTTTTTAATTTCCTACTTAAGTCCAATTGATGTTCAGAATTTAGCTGTTCCCTCAATATTTTCAATTCCCTAAGAATTTTGACGTTTGACGAGTCCCATCTCAATTTTTCTTCTTTTCCTTTTATTTTTCCTTTGATTTCTTGAAACATCTTATCTCTGCTTTTCTTTATTTCAGAGCCCCATTGAATAAAGTATCCCCTCATTACCGCTTTACTGGCATCCCATATTGTCCTCATTTTCATATCTTCTGTCATATTTTCCTTGAAATAGTTCTTAATAGCCTCTTTTGTCTTCTCCAAATATTTGTCATTTTGTAATATGAAATCATTCAGTCTCCCATTGGCACTTTTCTTTCTTTCTCAAATCTCTAATTGAATGGGATTATGGTCTGAATTTAACTTGGGTAAAATTTCCATCTCCTTAACCTTATTAAATAGGCCTTTAGACATCAAAAACATATCGATCCTGGACATTGATTTATGAACATCCGAATAGAATGTAAATCCTTTTGAGCTTCCCCTTTTAAATCTCCAAACGTCCTGTAATGACATTACTTCCATAAGCTTGAAAAAAGATTTGGGGAGCTTTCCCTGTTGTTTTTTGCATATTTTAGATCCAGTCCTGTCTTTTTCTGGGTCCAGGACCCCATTCAAATCTCCCATTAACAAAAAGTTATTCTGATTCGAGTCATTTGAATACTTTAACAACTCTTGTAACAATTTCTGGTAGAATTTACTTTTGCCTTCTATTGGGGAATAAACACCAATCAACAAAATCTTCAAATTTGGTAATTGAACTTCCACACCCACGTAGTGGCCTTGATCATCGCAAAATTTTAATTCAGAAGAAAATGTCCTATTTATATACAAGACCACTCCCTTTTTCTTATTTTTGGCAGCTGAAATGTAACTTCTTCCTAGTTTAGGATTCATTAAGTACTTTGAGTCCTTATCTTTAATTCTTGTTTCCTGCAGACAGATAATATCTGCTTTCTCTTTCTCAACAAAGTGAAAAACTTGTTGTCTTTTATAGTCTGAATTAAGTCCTTTAACATTCCAAGATATTGTTTTAATCCCCATCGTGTTCATTGATAATTTCACCAGAACTTATATATCCTCTTCTTCTATATATGTGTCCTCTATTATCAGTTCTTGTCCTCCTTCATCATCCTGTTCCTCCACCTCATTTTCGGATAACTTGCTAATCAACTCCTTCTCCTGTCCTTCTTCTTCTTTTGTTTCATCCTTCTTCCTTATTTGATCTTGCTCTTGTTCCTTACCGTTTTCTATTTTATTTTTATTTTCTCCTTCTTTTCCTCTTCTGTTATTTCTGCCATTACTTCAATCAGTGCTTTCCAACTCTTTTTTCAATCTGTCATATATTTCCTTTGCTCTTGTTGTATTTGTAATCTTATATCTTCTTTGTTTGTATGAGTATGACAATCCTTCAATCCGTTCCCATTTGTATGATATTTTATGTTTCTGGAGCAATTGTGTTAGGAACTTATAGTCCTGTCTCCTTTTTAGTATTTCATAAGGGATGTCCTTGAAAATTTTAATTACATTTTCTCCCAGCCTTAGTTGTTTTTCGTAGTTTGTCTGAATTAGTAAGTCTCTTATTCTTGATCTAGTGAAACAAATTATCACATCCCTCGGCCATCCCTTTTCCTTAGCCATTTTCGAACTTACTCTGAAGATCTTGTCCACCTCCTGTTCCATTTATCTATCTCAATTTCCACAAATGTTGCCAATATTGGGATTAATTTTTCATATATATTTTCACTCGCCGTCTCTGGAATTCCTCGTAACACATCTATCACGGTATCTGAGTTCATGAATATTTATCTGCAGTTCTTCATGTCCCTGTCTTATTTCAAGTACTTCCCTTCCTTTCTCTAATTCAGTTGTTCTTGTTTGTAGCTCTTGGACCTCTTCCTTTATCATGTCCATCTCTTTATTCATCCTATCCAGTCTTTTCCCGATCATTTCTATCTCCTTCTTTATGTCAGCTTTTATCTCTGATCTTGTCTCTTTCAGTTCTTGCCTCATTTCCTGTTTAAGGCTTTTAATCTCTTTTAAAATTTCTCCCACCTGTTGCCCCATTTCAATAGATGTTCTTCTCCCTTGCTCTGCCGATTGAATTTGTAATTGGATTTGAGCTTTACTACCTTTTCTCGTAGCCATACTGACTATGTTTTGATTGAGATTTATATAAGAATTTCTTCTTCTCACCAGCAGGTGGTAGTCTCGTGCCTTTTATGAATTCTTTCCAGTATTTCACTGGTTAAAAGAGTTATTTCTCTTCTTATTACCGCTTGTTGTATTCTTTTACAGTATGTTTCTAACTTGTACCTTCACCAAGGTCAACTTATCCAAAACAATACTCCCTTGATTCCTGCTCGACCTTACCAAATTCCTAAAAAAAAGGAGTTATTCTTTGTCGGTTTCATTAACTCCCATTTCAACTTTTAACAGTCCATATAATTAAAACAATCAAGTACAGTCCAATTCAATTTGCACAATTAATTATGAAGATTAGTTATTAATTATTAATTATTAGATTAGTTAGGGGCTCAAACAATATTTACAAAAATCCAATATTTCAGCAAATTGTTAGCTTACTACAACTAATCAGTATCTTTCCAACTCCCCCCCTATTTTCAATTAATCCCTTTAATAGTACAGACAGAGATAGTTAATCCAATGGATATTTGACACAAAACAGTATACTATATGATCTCTAATAGAAATATTAGAAATAGAAATATTTCACCAAAAAATATGCTCCCACTGTAGAATATTTATAGAATATTATATCAATCGTTTTAACCCCCAATGCTTATATCACCGGTCTTCTGCTGATCATCACGAAGCCTGTCAGTTTAAACCAATTCCTCACTTTTTTTTTTTCTGCAGTGAGCACCCAGCGGTTCTCTGCAGGCTCAAGTTGCCTTCGTCTTTTCTCTGGCTTCTTAAATTACTGTCAGGAAATGTATTTTCCAATTTATTTTATTTATTATAGGAGAATAAAAAGGTGAGGATATTTCTACAGCGAGCTCCCAGCGGTTACCCGCGAACTCTAGCTGTAACTGTCCTCTCCAAGTTTCATTCCCTTTCAATTTCTTTCTGTCTCCTTCTCCTTCTCCTTCTGTGTCATCTGTGTCTTCTGTCTCCTGATTTTCTATATCGCCTTCGTGTTGCCTATCCAGTCCCAGAGTTTTTAACAGATTGTGTCTATTTATACCATCTCACTTTGAAACTCTTATTGATATATTGCAACAATCACTATGTAGCTTTTTGTAACAAATGTATGTCCATGTCTCTAATGTCTGTTATTATTTATTTATTTTCAGCGAGCTCGAACACCATATTCCCATCACGTCTTCTTTCTTCATTCCCAGTCCCGTCTTCGCGTGAGCTCCAGCCTATTACATTATATATATTCTGTACATCTATACTCTATATTTCTTTAATCCAAAAAGCTTTTAATTTCCTTCTCCCCTTGTCATTACCTTCCAAATGCTTTATGGACAGATTGAAGCTAAAGTGGTAAATAGTGCCGTGTTGGAGGTTGCTTAATCCTTTAAATGAAGAGCTTGCTCCCAGCAATAGTATAGCTCTGTTCTTCAAAGTTTGCGAGGTAAACTCTTTGCAAATAGAACAGGCTCATACATTATGGGCCTCTCCGAGGCAGAACAAACACTCCAAATGAGCGTGGAGAACAAAACTTTGTGGCTGCAAGATACACAAAGTTTGAAAAGTGCAGAAGACATAAGAAAGAACAAGGACTTATGACAAATCTTGTGTGGAAACAAAGAAAAAACAGTCCAAGAAGAAAGATTATGCTACTCAGCAGAGGAAGCCTTCCAAGCTGCTAACTGGTTGGTGGACGAAAGGAAACTGAGGAGAACATTAGCTTGGTGGGACTGAGCATGCTCAGTACCGAATAGGGGGAGGGGTTCCCGCCAAGCTGTTCAACTCTAGAACTTTCCAAAATGCAACTGCACATGCACGAAGATTCCCCTGTGTGAGGCGCAGAGACCACGAAGAAGAAGAAAGCCTGTGTCACTGTTCCTGTTGCCTGTTTTTTTTTTTTAAATCTATTGCCTCTATAGCCTCTGTATGGTTACAGTTTTTTCTCAGGTCTTGCTGTATTTCAAAAGTGTGGAATACCTCCTGAATAGAAAAAGCCTTCTGCTGAAGCAAAGGAATTTCAGACCTCCAATCACTTCTTCTCATGCTAACTCAAAACACAAACACATTAATTACCCCTTAGTGGATCTATGAGATTCTGCAATGCAGTTACAGTAAATACTTGATCATGACAAACTTGTAAAACAAAATCTCATTTTTGGCCATATATTAATGAAGACCACATCATTGTCATCTATAAGTCCCCCAATATAAATTATGCTTGTACATTTGTTTGTGAGCAATAGGACATTGAAACCAAATGTATCCAGATAGGCCTATATCTGGTCTTGGAAGCTAAGCATGGTCACCCCAGGTTAGTACTTGAGTGGAAGACTGTCAACAAACACCATTTCAGAGGAAGATACTGGCAAAACCACCTCTGTGTATTCCTTGCCTAAGAAAACCTTAATGAAATTCAGGGGTTGTCATAAGTCGGCAGACAACTTGAAAGCAGATTTCACATAATTTGTGTAATATTTCATGAATACGTATGACTGCATGTAAATATTATAAAATCATTAAAAAGAGAACTTGATACAGCCATATGAACAGTCACATCACAAATTCTTTCCCCCACCAATTCTAAATGCACACATTTATGTGTAAAAGCCAAAAAGGCATAAAAGAACTAAAATACCTACCAAACAGGAGCTGAACAGTGCACATTGCCTAGAAGCTGTTTTTTTAAAAAAATAGAAAACAGTGAATTTGAAAAAAAGATATAAACTCAACATTTAGGGAGAAATTCAGTCACACTTTCCTTTTTCTTTCTTCTTGTCTCTTTCCTCACTTGTTCCTCAGTTCTTCCATTAAAACAAAGCTACTTCTTGGAAGTTCTACCCCAAGTTCCTATATTGCCTCAAAATCTCCCACATAGCAACACAGAAGAGAACACATTAAATAGAACTGCAATTGTATTTTCTTCATCATTGCTATGTGTTCTGAACACTGTAAGTAAAATTGTTAAAAATCTTCGTTTGCATGCAGGCACTTCACCCAACAGCATTTTAGTCCATTAAATTTTGCTGCTGGTTCTGTGAGTTGCATTAAGGCAGAACAAAATAGAAGGAGTAAATCCTACAAAGGGTTTTATTCAGCAAGAATGAATTCATTTGCAGGATGTGGCTAGTTTAGTATCAAAAGAAATGGCAGATGCCTCAGGCTATTAGCCCTTGAATTTCTCCATTTTCCATTCCCACAAAGAAATCAATGCATTATCCACCTCAAGCCATTTTATTAACCTAAGATTGAATTTATACGGTAGATCTTCACCTCATGCTTTGAATTCTATTTTAGTTCTACAGTATGTATTGAATCAAGTGATCTCTGAGATACATGTGGATGTTCCCCTGTTCCCCACTCCAGCTAGATAGATGAAGAATTTTGAGGAAAATTTATTAGTTCAATAGGAGAGCAAAGATTTCTGTAGTGGGTTTCATATATCCCGTGTCACCACTAATTGGAAAAAATCTTAGTTAAAACTATACCAAAAAATTCAGCTGAAATTGTAGTGGTTTCAGCATTGGAATACAACTCTGGAGACCAGGACTCGAATCCTAGCTCTGCGATGAAAATCCATTGTGGGACCTTAGGCAGATCAAACTCTCTCAGCCTCAGAAGTAGCAAAGGCAAATCCCTTAAGAACAAATCTTGCCGAGAAGACTACATGACATGTTTGCCTTAGGGTCACCATAAGTTAGAAATGACCTGAAGACCCACAACAACAAAGTTGCCTATTAGGATGGTATCAAGACAGTCAAATATAGGTATTTTTGTGAAAGAGCAGCATTTTCATTTGTATCCTAAAATGGCACACTTATTTTGTTATTTGTTGTTATGAAAATAACACAGCATAGAAATACATTAGAAATAAAACCGTAAGGTCTTAGGATATTAGTTCATATGAGGGGGAATAGAGTAATTTGTTTCACTATCAATCCTCCCATTAGATTTGGGGTGGCTTGTATGCAAATAATGCATATCATAGAGATATTCTCAGGCTGAAAAGCCACAAAGTCACAGAAGTATATATTCAAAAGCCTGGGGTTATGATGCTTCAAAACCAGTCTGAGGCTCTTTAAACATCAAAGTGTGATGGCATAGGAAGGAAGGAGAGAACACTTGTCAAATTCATAATCCTTTCCCTAAAGCACAGTGATTGAAACTCCTCTCTCATAAAATGTGCCCTAAGATTAGAATGAAGATCGGCTACTGTCACCCAGTACTGCTTTCCCTCTCACTTTCTTCCACAGTCTCCCAATAATAAAGATGCTCTTTTGAAAGACAAGACAAGCTTTCCATGGTATGAAATCTGAACAAAGCTTTAAGCTGAGTCCAGATTTGGTTTTGTAAACTTGGGAGGAACATCTTCTTCATCTTAGAAAGTACTCACCCAGGCTTGAGAAGTACCCAAATTCTTCTTGGATTTTGGGTGAATCCAGCAGAGATCATTAAGTATGAAGCAAAATAAATACCATAGTCTACAAGCCAAGTTTTAAGAGAAATGAAAAGAGGAATATTAAAAGAAAAAGTGTTGTTAAATAGATAAAAGTAAAAGAGCATACTTATGAATAATTGTAGGTTGGCTATAATTTTCTCTGCCTAATTCTGTCATGGTTCATGAAAGAGCCTAGAGCAACCTGTAACACAGAGAATACACAAGTATATTTGGACTGTTCTGAAGCCAAAGGATTTCTGGAAAATAATTTCAGTTTGACAAGGTTTAGCAAGTGCACACGAAACATAAATTTCTTATGACTATATATCCTGGTTGAGGGAAAGTGTTTCCTGATGAAGAGGCTCACTTATGTATATTGCTGTGGAAACAAGCATAGCAACCCATGGTTTATTTCTTTAAAACCATAGATGTTTGCTTCCTAGGGGCACTCTCCATGACCTAATACACATTAAGCAACTGGATACCATGATGGAATTTTATGTATGATTGTTTTTGTGGTTTTACCATATCATTGTAGTAGCTTGGCAAAACGCTTTGTGCATATATATTTCCGATAAAGCAATAAACTGGACTTCAGTAATATACAGTCATATGTAAAACCTTCCCATAAGGTTTTATAAAATGTTTATTATAATTCCTATGTTGGATGTTTCTTATATTTTCCTTCACTCATAGGCACAACAGAAGAGAACTAGGCTTTGATCTGTCCATAATTGCTTGTGTGGGTGGATTCCACTTGCATGAACTATGGTGCAGATGGATCTTAAGGTGCACAAATTCTATCTATCCATCTCCTAATTCTTCCACTGAGCTTTTTCTTCTTTTTAAATGTTTAAATCTGGAGAGTGCTCGCTTCTGTAACAGTGTCTGTCAGGCAAGCTCTACCTACACGCACTCAGAAAAATCCCAATTTATTATCAAAAAACAGGTTTTGAGACAATGGTCTATGAGAAATGAATGAGAGGGAGGGAAAACATAGGACATAGGAGCAGACAGGCTAAAATCCACCATCTTGAAATTACACAGTATTTATACAATCATTTAATCAGAGACATTACTAAAGAAAGTTCATTGTTTTTCATTTCTGCAACACATAAAGAGAAATCTAAATGATATCTTTTTGTTTTGCAGGCAGCAAAGAAACTAAAACATCAAGATTGAAGTCAAGCCTGAGGTGAGGAAAATCTCTGGGCACCTTGAGTGATTTCACATGAAGTTCTTTTAAAAGTAGAAAACAAACACAGTGTTTCTAACAAATATTTTTGAATATGCCACATTTTTATTAACCTTTTTTTTTTCTTTAATATGTTTCCTGTTATTTTAAAATGTGTGTTTAAGTGGGATTGTGTCCAAAGCTTTGATTCTCAAAGGGACCAGAAAAGACACCGAAAAGAAAAGACACAGAAAAGAAAAAAACAATAACTCTCTCCTTTGGCCTTTTTCAGATTCTCTGAAACTCAAACATAGACCCCTACAGAGGGCCATGGATCACAGGTTAAGAACCTACTAATGTATGTGCTACAGTGCCTGCATATTGGTATCTGAGTACCAGGAGAAGCCCTTTCTCCTCCTGACGTGATAGTTGCAACACATTATGGACTTGTATGTGTAAATCAATCCCCACAAGGGTAGCTCCACAGACGTCATATTCATTTCTAATCACATTTTTTTTGAAATATTTTTATTAAAGATTTTAATTAAAAATAAAAAAACCCTCCCCACTTCCAAGCTTGTTTTCCAGTTGAATCTGTGTATATTCATTCCATTTATACATAATTGTTGCTTACTCAAGGGATTTGTTACATCTTACATTGTTAGACAATTGCTTTGTTAGTTTACTACCTTGTTACATTATTATTTTACCTTGCTACATTATTACATTGCATTACTTACCATCTTGCTTTATTCTTATTTCTTTTCTTATATTATGTCTTTATCCAATCCAAAACTTGTCTCCATTCCCTTTCAAAGTTCTGGGTAGGTTTATTTCTCAAAGAAAATGTAAACTTTTCTGTCTCTACCATATCCAGGACTTTTAATTTCCATTCTTCTATATCTACCTATTTCCTTTCTTTCCAATATTGCGCATATATCAGCCTTGCAGCAGTTATCAGATATAACAGTGTCTTCTGATGACATCTTATTTCTCTTTGTTACCCAAGCATATTTAACAGATAAAATTCTGGCTTCATTTCAAAATTTACATTATAAATTCTTTGAATTTCATCATGTATTTCCTTCCAGAATTTCCTTGCTATCTTACAAGACCACCACATATGACGTCCCCACCTTTTCATCACATTTCCAAGATCTTGCATTTCCATTTTTAGTTATTTTTTGCAGTCTTTCTGGTGTCATATACCATCTATTGTAACATCTTATAAAAGTTTTCTCTTAAATTTAAGCTTGATGTAAATTTTATATCTGTCTTCTATGCCCTCACCCATGTATCCAATTCAATTGAATGTCCAACATTTTGTGCCCACCTAACCATTGTATCCTTAACGACCTCTGATTCCATTTCTCTTTGTAACAATAATTTATAAAATTTAGAAATTCTATTCTTCTGGTTCCCCCTCATCAATAAATCTAGTTCATTTTCTTTTCTCTCAAATTCATATAATTTTTGATCCATTTTAAATCTCTCTTTAAGTTGTTTCCATGGGAACCAATTAAATTCATGCCCTGCAGCTTTTAATTCTTCTTCTGTACATATTCTTGGTTTATCTCCTTCCCATTTCAATAACTCTTGATAGGTTAGTAAGTTTCCTTGTTTTGTTAAAGCAATTTTGTATGCTTCTTGAGGTGAGGTCCACACTGGAAGTCTTCTATAAAATTTTTGCTTTATTTGTAGCCAAACTTTCAATAGTGTCTTCCGAAAGCAATGATTATTAAATTCTTTATTCACTGTTATTTTGTCATAGCATAGATATCCATGCCATCCAAATCTTTTATTTATTCCTTCCAATTCTTTGATTGGTGTATTTTCTATTTGTATCCAGTCTTTAATCATATCTAAACAACAGGCTTGATAATGGGTTTTTAGTGATGGTACATCAAAACCTCCTCTTTCTTTTGCGTTTTGTAATATTTTAAATCTTATTCTTGGTTTTTTTCCTTGCCAAATAAATTTTTGTAATTCTTTTTCCCATTCTTTAAAAATCTTGTCTCTTCCTATTATTGGTAAATTCTGGAAGAGAAATGTAAGCTTTGGTAGTAGGGACATTTTAAAAGCATTTATCCTTCCCAGGAGAGACAGATTGAAATTCTTCCATTTTTCCATTTCACTTTAATCTCCTTCCATATCTTCAAATAATTGTTGTCAAATAATTCTTGAGTTTTGGTTGTTATCATAATACCTAAGTATTTTACTTTCTTTGTTAATTGATATCCCGATCTTCTCTCCAGGTCAACTTGTTCTATTTTTGTCATATTTACTGTCATCATCATTGTCTTTTCTCTATTTATCTTATATCCTGCCATTCGTCCATATTTTTGTAACATGTCCATCAATGGCTGGATTGATTCTTGAGGTTCCTCCAAAAATATGATTACACCATCAGCAAATATTTTGTATTTTATATCTTTATTCTTAATTTTCAAACCTCGTATCTGAGATTCTTGATTTATTGCAATCAGCAGTGTTTCCAATACAACTATAAATAATAATGGAGATAAGGGACCCTTGCCGTACCCCCTTATTTATTACGAAACTTGACATTGTATCTCCATTTATAATTATCTTTGCTGATTGATCCTGGTAAATTCTTTCAATCCATTTAGAAAAGACTTCTCCCAGGTCATATTCTTTTAGAACTCAAGACAAAAGTTCCCAGGAAACATTATCAAGGGTTTTTTCTGCGTCCAGTAAAATAAAAGCTATCTTCTTCCCTGGGTTTTTATCATAATATTCAATCACATCCAGAAATGTTCTTATATTGTTCTCCATATATCTGCCTGGAAGAAAGCCTGTTTGACCTTCATGAATCTTATCTCATAATACCTGTCTCAAACGTTTTGCCAGTACTGCCACCAGTACTTTGTAATCTATATTCAACAGAGAGATTGATCTGTAATTTTTAACTTCTCTTTTATCCTTGTCTTCTTTAGGTGTCAAAACAATATTTGCTTCTCCCCAGGATTGTGGTTTTCTAATCACATTGAATTGTCCGTAAGCCAGTGTGCAGCATTCAAGTGATGTAATTCATGTCTGAACCAGCTCTAAGCCTAAGCAAGTGCACAAACTTACCTTCACATCCTACTGTTCCTTTCTCTTGCTACTTTTTGCTGTTGTCTACATCAGTGGTTCTAAACCTGAAGTCTGTGGAGCCCTGCTGCAGGACGCCAACAGCAGTGGGGACAGCAACAGCAGTGTGTGTGTGTGTGTGTGTGTGTGGCCAAACTACTCTCTCATTTGCAAATTAGAGAGCATCTGGCAAGTGTGCAAATGCCTTCTGATAAGTCTCTGTGCCCACATATACCACACTGCCCCTCCCTGAGAAGAGGGGCCTAGTGGCAGGTGTGCGTGCACACCCAAACTGGCCTCTCATTTGCAAACAAGGGAGCAGTTGAGATGTACACACATGCCTTTTGCCATGTCCATCTGTGCCACCCCCCACACTGCCATGTCTCTGAGGAATGGGACCTCGTGGCAGGCATGCACACACATCCAAACTGCTCTCTAGTTTGCAAACAAGGGAGCAGTTGGGGCATGCACATATGTCTTCACCATATCCCTCTGCACCCACACTTCTTACTGCCATGTTCCTGACAAAAGGGACTTGGCAGCAGGTGCATGTGTGCACTTAAACTGCTCTCTTATTTGCAAACAAGGGAGCAGTTGGGGCACATGTATATGCCTTCTGACATGTCCCTTTGTGCCCACACCCTCTGATGTGTGTGAAAGGGACACAGAGGCAGTTATGTGTGTGCACCCAAACTGCTCTCATGTTTGCAAACAAGGGAGCAGTTTTGGATGCGCACACACATGCACCCCCCACATACCCCCTGCTGCTGTATCCCTGATGAAAGGGGCATGGTGGCAGGCATGTGTCCATACTAAGACTATAGAATCTGGGGTCATAATCTCCACTCAGTCATAGAAATCTACTGGGTGACCTCAGGCAAATCATATTCTCTTAACCCCAGAGAAAAGCAAAGGCAACAAATCTTGTCAAGAAAACTCACATGATTGGTTCACTTAGGGCTGTCATAAGTCAATTTTCAAAGGAGAGACAAATGATGGCTAGAAAGAACCTTCCCTTGTCAGTGATACTTAGTTGTTGTATGCTTTCAAGTCACTTCTGACTTATGGAAGCTCTAAAGTTACTTATCACATTTTTTTTTTGGCAAGATTTGTTCAGAATGGGTTTGTCTTTGACTTCCTCTGAGGCTGAGAGAATGTGACTTACACAAGGTCACCCAGTGTCTGAGTGGAGATTTGAATCCTAGTCTCCAAAAGGTTTAAATGAATATTGAAATATTTAACTGTAAATTTAAATATTTAGGTATTTATATCTAAATTTAAATATTTAAATCTTGACTTAAGTCTTGGGGGTCCCCAACAACAAATTATATTTACTGGGAGTCCCGGGCGAAGAAAAAGCTAAGAACCACTGTCTATATTATTGACATTTAGACTGCAATTTTGAAAACTCACAAGTTCTATTGAGTTAAACAGAATTTACTTCCATGTAAGTGTGTGTAGGATTGCAGCCAACCTATACTTTTTTAAAAAATTATTTGTATTGACTTTCAGGTAAATCATTATAACAAGGAAATTGTCATTTTGCTCATGTTGGTCCATAGATAGTACTACAGAAATAACAATTAATCAACACCACCATCATCCCATCATCACCATCTGGTTCTGCAGGTTCAGCTTTTAAATCAAGTGGAAAAAATGTCCATATTGTTTACCTTTGTTCTTTGCAACTATGATGAACTAACTGCTACAAGAAAAGACTTTTTTCAGGTAGCTCTTTTGCTTTTTCAGATTTGAAGAACTGCTCTGGAAGCTATTGTTTTCAGGATCTCCTATTAGAAAAGCTAATAGGCAGCTGAATAAACATCCACAAAATACTCTCAGGGCTGCATGAGCTAAAGATCAACAAAGAAGTTTTATGACAAAAAGTTCTGTATGTGCTGCAGCATCTCTTGTTAGGGTTATGAATCTATTGTTTTCCTGTTCTGCTCTGTAGAAAAGATTTCTCTTTTCATTCCTCTTGAGTGTGCTTGGCCCAGCTGGTGGTGCTTTTTGCTATTCTCACCAATGCTAGCATGTTGTTATGTAACATGTCAATTAAGCAGACTACTTCTGACTCTTCTAACCTGCATGTTCTTTATAATTAACTAGTGTATATACCCAGCATTGCTCGAGATTTTATTTTTTCATAGGTAATAATTGTTAGAAAGATTTGAGATCCTGTGTCTCTAATTCCCCAAACTGTCCTGTCTAGTACCTGTAATTTTCCCCCATATTCCCCAATCCATCAGTATTCAGTTATTAACATACAGAGGTTGGGTTCCTGAGGGAATACGCTGCCCTCCTCCTTGCTGCAAGGCCTTGTCTCCATAGCAACTGTCTTATTCTCTGCCTGAGAATTCTAAAGGCCCCTCCCTAAAGTGCAAACCCCAGGATTCCATAGAATCCTGACACAGACAAACTTTGATTTTTATTTATAAGATAAATCCTGCCATCTTAATCATACTCGGATGTTGGTTGGCCATTTGTCACATTTTTCATCTCTGAAATGTTGGGGCGTATGCTGCGCATCCCACAAATTTCTTTCTCCTTCTTGGCTGATTAGCTTCTCTACCTCCTAGGATTCCCTGACTGATTGAAGGTGAAGGCTTCTCATGCTTCACAGAGGACAGGCATGGGGAGAGGGGGAGAGAGAGAGAGAGATTGAGGTCCAGAAGATGGGACCACAGAGAAAGGCTACATGATACAGGAAGAGATACAGAGTGTGAACAAACATACAAACAATTCCTTCTCCTACATCTTGAGTGAGTTCCGCAGGCCTGCCCGAGCTGTCCTGCTACCATCAAGCCTCTTACCTTACCAAGCAGTAACAATGGAATCTGACTCTCCCTCCATTCCTCTTCCCTAATGGCTGTAAGAGCTTTGAAGGAAAGCGTTGGTGTTCATTCACTTACCTTCTTTACTTCCTGAAAACATCTCTAGATTCACCTAGCACACAGGATAATAAAGCTGTTTAGTGCTTTTCTGTAGTCTAGTTTGATGTTTGTAGATTTATTCCCTTTTTATGTTAGTTTATTGTGTAGGTTATTTAATAGTTTGCTTTCCCTTTTATTATTCTGTTGTATGTATTGCTACCGTGTGTATTCATATTTTCTTTTCTTTTGTTTTTTTTTAATTCAATAAATAAAAATAATTTAAAAAACTATGAAAAAGCTAGCAGGTAACTGGAACCTGGGTCTTCATTTCTCAGCTGCATCCAACCAAATGAAATGCACCTGGCTGCCTGAAAATAATTTTTTAACTCAAATATTAAAAATTTTATGCATCAGCAAGAAACTTTGCTCATGCGGGGGAGATGGGTGTGACACTACTCTGGCCCTTTCCTCACAAGATGCCATAAACGTAGTGTTGCATAGCTAAGGTGGATTCTCTTGAAGCACGGTAGCAATGCTGCATTCTGTACCTCTTCTCCTTACTGCGAATATAAGCGAAGTGTCTCTTCCACATTACAGCATCCTTGCCCTCTCCTCTTGCCCACCTTTGCTCCCCCACCTCCTACTGGCCCCAACATTTTCTAATGCGCAGTAAAGCGCTTTAACGTTTCTGCGTTAAGGCAGCAGATGAGATGTATGCAAATGAGGCTGCACAAGACTGATTTTTTTACTGTAGTTCAAATAATGCATCCTAGCTACACTTTTAGATGGGACAGCTACTGGATGGCTATGGCATCATGCGGAACTGCGGCCCCGGAAACAAATACGACCCATAACTCTACGTTTTAGTGACGCTGTGTGGAAAGGGCCTATGACATCCATTGGCACTAATTTATCTTCCCTGACATAGGTGTTTGACTGCAAACTTTCTGAATAGTTTGTTCTCCATCTGAGCGTTTGTGAACATCTTAGCCAGTGGCTTCACAATTGCAAGCATTTCACTTGACATTTTATCGATAAACAGATTGATTGATTATTTATTTATTTATTTGTTCTGGCTCCCCTCCATAGTGTAAACCATAACATGCCACAACAGAATGAAACAGACTGCTTAAGTCAAGGAAAGTAGGGTTAGATCCTTGACTGCAAGAACCATTAAATAACAGATGAAATTAAAATATTTTTGCTGCCCACTAAGTAGGCATCTAGTAGCATGCTAGGTCAGATCAGAGCATTCTTGGCCCTAAGACTGCAAGGCTAAAACCTGCAATATAAAAGTGGGCCCTGGTGATGTTATTGAGCCTAATACATTAAGCACCAACCACAAGGAAAGGAGAGGAGAGAAAATGAGGTATTACCATGCCATAGCATTGGACTTTCACACTGAAAATCATAGAATGAAAGAAGTGGGAAAGAAGGTCAATAGAAGATTTGTGTTAATAAAAAGAAACATTTTAAAAATGTTCTCCCATGAGCCAACAAATTAAGAGTGACTGTGTCATACGGAGAGCCTCAAACAAAGACACTGTTATCCAGATACAATTTCAATTTACCTGCCTTGTGTGATAAGGTCTCTAGTCAAGGTTTTGGGGTTTTCTTTGTAGGGAAAATAAAGGGAAACTAGCTGGAGAGACAGAGATGGAGGAAAGAAGCTAGGTTTAGCTAACAGAAATCACAGTAAAATAAAAAAAAATAAAGATGAGAGACAGAAAGAAAGGAGTGAGGGAGCCAAATGTATTCAGAAGAATTGGGAGGGGAAGGAGCATGAAGGATGAGAATAGGAAAGGAAGGAAAAGACAAGGAATGTAGAAGGGAAGGACATGCTATTTAGCCAGAAGGTATATTCAGAGAAGGGAAGAAGGAGAAAGAAGGGGGATGGAGAAAATATTTAGCAAGGAGTTGCAGAAGAAATTTTGGGAGGAGAGAAATGAGGGAAGTGAATTCAAGAGAAAGGAATCAAGTGGTAAGCAGAAGTAGCAATAGTACATCTCATGTGCAGCCCAACCTAGAAAAGTTTCAGTCATTTAGGGTATGGTGAGGAAGATAGGAATGTAACTGTGAAAATTAGCAATAAAACAGGAAAAGCCACAAAGCAGCAATCCTGTAGAGTCTCATATTCACTGACTCTTGAGCAGCTAATACTGAGGCTCTTCAGTTTTCGCCTGTGCTGACCATTTCCTGCTACTGAACCCTGGTGCAATCCATGATTTGAAAAAGACTGAGAACAGAGGAAGTGATGGAAGAGACTGGCCAGAAGGAACCTTTAGAAAATTGCCAGGTGTCTTTTGCTGTTATATAGGTAGCAATGATTAACACATTTTAGCTGTTTTCCGTAATCTAATACTCATTCTGAGTGAACACGATTGCTAGCATTGATTGATTGTTTTTGTGGCTATGGGCTTGTGGAAATATGCTGCATGGATTTTACGGCTAGTTCTGGATGGTGGGAGGAAAAAAGGGAAGATTAAAATGAAAACACTTGACATTAATGGAGTATTTGAAATGTGGAGAATTATTCACAAAGAAGATAAAAAAATATGCAAGTTCTTATAGCAGAGAAGACAATATGAGCAACAGTCTTTGTGACAAGGTTCTTAAAATGACTAAAATTAGTAGGAAGTCTGAATAATGCTAAGAATGAGATTTTGTATTTGACTAGTCAAAAGCAGGCAGAAGTAAGCTAATAAATGGGAGCAAAAACTCCTATAGTTTTGGTGAAAATAAATGTAGGAAGAGATAGCTAGTTTCAAAAGAAACAATAGAAGAAAGGGGAAATAAAAAGATACTATGACAGTTTGTAGTCTGGATATCAAATGGGAATTGTACAGAAATACCACATTAGGCATATCAAATGATAAAATGGTTCTGTGTAATCACAAAGTAAAACAAAAAGGTTAAGTGCCATCTGAGCTCACTTTGTACTGCAGTGTCACAGAAGCCACCTCCTTCACTTCTTCTCATGCCATGGGAAGGAATCGGGGGCCAGTCGCTGTTCTTTCTTTGTGGATGTTACCCAGCAACCAAGGACTGGAACAATACTATAGGAAAGTGTCAAATGGCAGGCTCAGCCCAAAATAGTACCTTCACCTGTGCTGCAGTAAAAGTATTCAGGTATTAATAGTCAGCTAACATGACTGTGACAATTGTAGAGTGGTGTTGTACCTACCTTCCGAATAGTAAGAGCTCATGGTGATTTGTGTTGCACCATTTCACATCACTTCTTAATGATTCTTCATGCTTCCCCAGTCTCCTGATTAAAACAATAAAACAAACCCTTCAATAGAAAGGTGACATGGACTGTTTGTGGTCAGATATGGGTTTGTCCCATCACCTGAAATTACCCAGATGTGTTTGCAGATTGTTTCAAAATTCATATGGTTTACAAATATGAAGATCAATGGGGATTTTTATCA
Organism: Iguana delicatissima; assembly: GCA_948472985.1. Classification (NCBI taxonomy): domain Eukaryota; kingdom Metazoa; phylum Chordata; class Lepidosauria; order Squamata; family Iguanidae; genus Iguana; species Iguana delicatissima. The sequence continues at coordinate 120,077 of CAOKZL010001454.1, read as the reverse complement.
GAGACTATGCGGGATAATACAAGATGTGTTATAGATATATTAGAGTACATAGAGGACCTTGCATATTTTGGATGCAGAAAAGCCTTTTCATTATGTGAATTGGTTTTTTGTGACTGAAGTCTTTAAAAAGACGCATTTTGGACACACTGTTATTGCATCATAGCAATATATCCATTTCAGAAGGTACTGGTTTTGATTAATGGTGAAACAACAAAATGCTGTGACACACAAAGAGGAACTAGACAAAGTTGTCCCCTTTCACCATTGCTTTTCATATTGACTCCAGAACTTCTTAATATAGCCATAAGATAAGTAGAAAAAGTCTAAGGTATGGTGATAAAGAAACAAATGTTCAAATTAAGGGCATTTGCAGATGACTTAGTGATTTTTTTGCAGGATCTGCTAGATTGTATGAATATACCACTTAAGACTTAAAATGACTATGAGAATTTGGCTGGATTTAAAGTAAATCAAGATAAGACATTATGTTTACTAAAAATGTGAAGAAAGAATAACAAAAGCCTTTGATGGAGAAAGCTGGATTTACAATTGTTAGGAAAGTAAAATACTTAGCTGTTACTTTTGTGAAATAAAATTCAGAATTGTTTTAGAACAACTATGTTAAAACATGGAATGAGATCAAGCAACATTAACAAAGATGGTCTAAATTTAAACTTTTATTTGTCTGGGTATTCTCTAAACTTATCAATGTGCCAGTTTTACAATTCTGTGAAGACTGTGGAACATTGTGAAAAAGAGGCATGACAATCTTGTTCCTAAAGTATCTACAAACTTCCATGCCAGCTTCTGCAAATTTGGTTTTATGTCTATAAATTTCACTGGTGATCAATTGATTCTTAAAAGTAACAACTGCACAAGCTCAACGTTAGTTGCAGAAAAGATATTCAATATTAAGAATATTCTCTGTATTAATGACGGAAGATATTCCCTCCCCAGTTAACTGGATGAAGTGTATCTTGCATTGAAGCTATGATAGCAAACCCTTGGCTTTGGATAATGTACAAAGACCAGTTTTGAATGTTTCAAGACCAGGCTCCAACTATATGGAGCTTGTTCAATTTCATAATGATCCAGTTGATGTTGCTTAGGAACTTGTGCACGATTTTCAGTAAGCACATGTTGCCAAGGGTCCTGGATTAAATTTGGGGGAGGTATTGAATCAGTACGTTGTTTGATAGATGATTCTTTGAATTGTTCAGGTCTGTGTTGAGTAGTAGTATGGTGCAACTCTTCTTTTTTGCTTTTATAATGTTTTTGGTGCATTTTGGAACATTTCTTAGGATGAGCTTCTAAAAATTTAAAAAGCTTCTGGAAATTAATGGTTTTGTTATTTTTAACTTTGAAGTTTGTTTTGATATTTTTTTTCTTTTGTGTCTTGTTATTACAGCTTGATTTCTTTCTACTTTTAGATGTTTTAGATGTTTTTGAGAAATCTGTATTTACACCTTTGTCACAGATACTAATTTGCATAGCTGGACAGACTAGTCTCTCATTTTTTTATACATTTCTACCAAAGTAACCAAGACAGCATAGCATTCTGACAAGAACTTCTTGGTTTCAGATCTTTATTTTTTTCAGAATAGTATTTTCCCAAAAGCTCTGTTAATATATCTAGGCAAGGCTTATAAGGTTTGTTTTTAAGAAGCTCATCAGCTGAGTCAAATTTTACTGGGGAGTCACTTTGCTCTAGAGCAATTTGATCTATTTGCTTGTGATTATTTGTTGTTTCCTCACAACTACTAGTTGTGCTGTGTTGGTCTTACTAAGCCTTCGGCTTCAGCTATTTCAGTTTTGCCGATCTACTGCTTGCACAGCAGCCTTATAATTTGTAAAAAAAAATTCGGGCCTTCTTCAGGGAGATTCTATTGACCTGTCAAGGGGGTTATGAAAACTGTGACCTGGCTTTCATTGGATTCACCCTTAGAAGGAAAAGACGGCAGGAATTTTTGTCTGCTTCTTCTTCTGTGGTATGTCAAACACGGAAGGGGAGGAAATTCCCATTTCCCTGCAGGTTTGTCTTGTAAATATCATGCTTAGAGCAGGGAAGAGATAACTAAGGCTCTATTACAGTCAAGAGTTCCACAGAGTTATCAACAATGTAGTAGAAGGGAATTAACTCCCTCTGTCTTCCTTCACTATCAACATCAATTAAAATACGGTAGCTAAAACAATAAACCAGCAAGTAGAGCAAGTATGGAGTTAAGATGAGACTAGGGAGTGGCCCAAGGATAAAAAAATAAAAACAATAAAAAGCAGACTGGCAGGAAGAAATAAGAAGTATAAAAAGAGGCAAAACAATGGGTAAAACAAAGAGAATATCAAATGGAGGCTGCTTCTCTGCCACCATCTTGGCTCCAAATCCCATCTCTCTGTTTTGCCCATCTCTGTGTTACATGAATCTCTGCCCACTGGCCAAATTCACTACCAATCAAACCGTATTAAGCCTAACATAATGCTCGTTTTGAGTTGTCTCTATCGTTAAAGTCCCATCTCCCAAATCACACAAGATCCTACATTGAGAGACATGCCAGTATTACGTAGCTATGTTTCTGTATTGATATTTTCCAGTGTTACCTCACCAAAACGCGCCTTGGAATCAGAACACCACCCTCATCAACATGGCATATCTGGGGGTCCTCAGGAGGTTCCTGAAAACAACGTCCTTGCAGTGTATCCAACCCTAAGACAAGAGACAGATGCATTCCACCATCCCCTGCTCTCTAAGAAATTGTCATGTCAGGATGGTGGTGTTACAAAGGAAGGATTTTGATTGTGGCACAGTCCAAATAACATTTTGACATCCACAATGGCCAAAATAGTGAGTTGCAATGGCCTAAAAGTCTGATGCCACTGTGATTCACCAACACTTTCCAGAAAATCATTGAAATGTCCTCTTAAGTGGAGCCTCAGAACTGGGGGACTGATTTTGACCCAGGGATAACTGGGATAACACTTATGTTAACCCTAAGCTTCTTTATGAGAGGATGAGGAAATACATACAAAACAACATTTTCCAGTGTCAGTTTGTTGCAGTAGAAACAACAGCAGCCTTGCAACAAACTCCAAAAAATTATTATGACATAAGATAAAGACATATAAAACAATATGTACACATACAAAAGAAAATCTCACTTACAAATATACATTCAAGGAGAAGCACTAATATAGCAACTTGACACTTGCCATGACCTATATTTTCCGATACTTTTTTCCCCTGTAAAAATCAAATGCCATTCTTGTAGTTATCTTCATTTACACTTCTCCCTTGGCTCAATGGTACATTTGCCCTGCCAGATGATTTCATTTTTAACAGACTATTTCAATAGCTCCATTTTTCTGGATGACTTTTCTATAAGGGCTGTTGAACAATGCTGCCAATCTTACCACCTGTTACATAATTTTCATATGTTCCATAATGTTCATAATGTCCCTGCTCTTTTGAAGGACATTTGATCTGATTCTCTTTGATAGATTTTTTGGTTACTTTATTCTTAAATTCTTATGTGTATTCTTTATTCTTAAATTGAAAATAACAATTTACATGGAAGATTTAGTTTGGTTTATATGATTAACTTGCAGTAATCACAACATGATTAATTTGGTGAACAATCCTAGATAGATATCCCCATGCACATTCCCTAGAACGTTTACTGAATGCTTCCTATCTGCCTGATGTTCTTTACAGCCAAACCATAGAAAGAATGCTGGTTTTTAACAGAGAGTACCACAGGCAGGTTAGGCAGTTACCACTTGCAGGAAATCAGGAGCCACATCTTGTGTATTCTGAACATAATTTGGCATCACAATCTATAAGACTTGCTAGCTTTTTTTCTGTCAGACAAATCAGAATGGGAGTGGGATGAAGCAGTAATTTTAGCCAACTATTCTAAAGCTTCAGAAACCACTGCCAGAAGAGATATAACTCTTCACGTTTGAGGGGAAAATGGGTAGGACCCAGACATCCTACCCGAGGATCCTTTTCCATCTGGTGCTGGAACTAACAGTACATTTAAATTAACCTTAGCATATCTGGTTTCTGATGTTGTGATTTTAATTTGTTCTGTTAGTTTGATACTGCATACATGTATCTTGTCACATATAAAATTCTGAGTAATGCTAATCAGAGTCTGAAACGCAGTAACTAGATTTATATCTAGAGTGGCCACCAACATACCACCGAATAACCAAAAAACACCATAGCAGAAGAAAAAAGAGACATCAATCTACGTAAAATTTGCACACGCACGTGTTTTTCCACTTTAAACAAACAAAAAAAAAAGATTTTGGAAGTAACAAATAAATACTACTTGCACACATGTATGACCTCTGTTTGTGCATGTGTGTATGACTAACAGTGACAATGTAGTCACTCAGTTCTTGTAATATGTTACTTTACTTTTCATTACCCCAAAAGTAATATAGCCAGGGAGGTGTAGTGATTTGTCTGGTGCTCTAGGACTCTGTGAGATCGGGGATAAAATCTCTGCTCAGCTATGGAATCCAGTGGGTGACCTTGGACATGTCTCACTCTTTTAATCTTAGAAGAAGGCAGTAGCAAACCTCCTCTAAACAAATCTTGCCAAGAAAATGTTATGATAGGTTCACCTTGTGTGTGTGTATGTGCCTTCAAGTTGTCCATTGACTTATGAGAACTCCATGAGTTTCTTAGGATTTTCTTAGGCAAGGAGCACTCAGAGGTATTTTGACAGTTACTTTCGCCGAAATACAGCCTATAGCACCTGGTGTTAATTGATGGTTTCCCATCCAAGTACTAACTAGGGCTGACCCTGCTTAGTTTCCAAAATCAGTCAGAATTTGGTGCCTTTAGAGTATTTAGGCCCAGGTTCACCTCAGGGTCACCATAACTTGGAAAAGACTTAAAGGCACTTGAAGCCACTATCACTGAAGGTAAGAATATTATTCTAAATTCTGGAGCAGGAAAAGAACTAAATTCTGGCAGAATGTATATCAATTAATATATCATGGTAAAGATTCTGGCTCTTAGAATATTTTTTGAAAAGAAAAAAAAAGGCTCCTCAGATTAGCACTTACAAGGCTCTGTGCAGCTATCCTATCTTTTTCTCCCAACAGATTTTCTGCAAATGATGGAGGAAGTGATGGAAAACCAAAGAGGAATAACTAGTGGAAGATAACGTCTCCTGGTAATGTTGTGACAAAAGCCTCCTCTGAAACTGCTGTTCGTTTTAGGCCCAAGGTGTTTCCTTATGGACATCAGCTGAATCCACCAAGGAAGCCTTTGCTGGGACCAATGTCCTCAGCACGGATCTCCTCAGATGCCCCAATTGCCCTTGCTAGGTGCCGAAGCTTCACAGCCTAGTTCCTTAGTTGTCTTGAAAACTGAAGGGAGAGGGGAGGCGTGACCACAAGTGCAGCCACACCTCTACACCTCCACTTTCTAGAGGCCAGAGTCACCAGTAAGGGAGCCTCATACTGATGATGCATTGCAGTTGCTTGGAATGTGACCCTTCTTTCAATGTTTCTGGATCTGTAAGTGTGTATAAATATAGTTTGGAGTTAATTGCAAGCCAAAATTACCCTGGGTCTTTTATGTTAGTATGTAGAAACAAACTGAAGAATGACTCAGATGCTATTGAACCACCAATGGAGCATAAATCTTTGCCAGCATAACTGTGACAGGGATGAGGAGTAGGCAAAGATAATGGCAGCTGGATATCACTCAGCTGAACCAAAAAAGAGTAACAAAAACTGGACAGCATCCAGTAAAATCCACAAAGAAAATGGAAACATACCTGAGGATGCTAAAAATACAGTCTTTATTTGTTAAAAAGCCCAATACTTTTCAGCGCTTGAAGCCTTCCACAGGAGGCTATATAAAAACCATAAAAGGGCAGCATATAAATACAAGACTAGCATTTCCATAAGAGCATGATAATGTTTGTACATTGCATGTAATCCTACATACCCATGTCAATTCAAAGCTACAGAAAACTTAGAGCCAGGAAATCCAAAATCACTTATTAGAAGAATGGAAGCAAGTCTGAAGCTTTTTATATCTTCTAAGCAGTTAGAAGAATGGAGATAATATTCAAGGACAAACAGAGGTATCTGGGTTAAAAGGAAAGGGATTGGCTGGAAACTCTGAGAAATTTTATTAAGATGCCAGATAGATGATCAGCTTCTATTTGCACCGCTATGGCTAATCAGTGGGTGGAGGGGAGGCAGACCTGCACCTGGGAGCTATTCAGCTGCCCTTCCACACCCAGGAAAAGGTATGCAAAGTGTATATGTACTGGCATACCTTGAGATTACAGAAGAGTAAATCACCAATAGGGTTCTGATCTATTGTTGTTAAGTACTTCAAGTTGCTTCTGTCATAAGACATAATACATTAGGATTTTCTTGGTAAGATTTATTCTGAGGAGGTTTGCCAATTTCCTCCTCTTAGGCTGTGAGAGTGTGACTTGTCCAAGGTCACTCAGTGGATTTCCATGAAAAGTGATTTAAAATCTGATCTCCCGAAGTCCAAGTCAAACTTTCAGGATTATGGCCTTATAAGCCGATCTACTCAAAGATGATCAAAATTCTTAATTAGCCTGTTGACTGCATTAAAACTATCCATAACTTTTTCCTTGAAAATAGTTAGAGCTCCAATGATCATCAACACTTACCTTTTTCTGGATTTTTTTCACATTGTCATGATGATGAAACTGAAACATTACATATAAAGTAGTGACAACAAGTGTGACAAAGTTCTGGGCATGTGGCTATCTGAAATGCCAAGTCAGCCTGGAAGCAGGTTGCTAGGCAACCAGAATACCTCCTCAGGGGAGAAACCAGGCCAATTGTGTGTGGGGGGGTAGTGACTGAGAAGAAAAGTTATATAAATTCAAGTACCTATGGGTATTTTTATTCCTTAAGTGAGATTCTAGTCAAGAGCTTGGGAGTGGAGTCCCTTAGCCAGTAAGAGAGTGTAACTTTGTTGGGCATGTTAATTCTCAATGGAAGCCCAGTGAGAGGCAGAAGAGTCATTGAATGCTATTAGTAGGAACTGATCAGAGAGCATGACCTAGATTGGGGCTTGAGTCTTTGGTGGGAGTGTAGTTAAAGAGCTGTTTATGATACTTGTGCTTTATAGGTGAGCCTAAACATGTAAGTGAACTGTTTAAAAATTGTTACAGCATATTTTTATAAATACTGACTTGCGTCAGTTATATGCAGTATATAAGGTAACACAGAAAACATGCTACCATAAAACAATTAAATGGTTCTAAATAAACCTTGAAAACTCTCACTCTTTTACACAAAAGTGGTGTTATAAGGGGGAGGCAGAGCTGTGTGATAAAGGCCATTTCCGCACGGTGTGAAGGAATCGCCCCGTGATGCTACTCACCGGACTTTTGGGCTCCCCGGTCCGGTCCACGCTTCTCTGGAGCAGTCTGTGGCCGCCACTCCGCACTGCTCCGGGGACGAAAATGCCGGCTTCCGGTTGGTCGAGGGTCTCGACCAACCTCTGAAGCTCGCCAGCCTAAAGCCCACCCCCGGCAGATCACAGGCTTGCACCAATGCGAGCCTGCATATGGGAGCAGGCTTGCAGTGGCGCACTCTGTGCTTTTGAAAGACCTGTTTTAAGTGGTCTTTCAAAAGTACGCTGGATGACCACTTGGGGTCATTCGGGAGCGGGCTGGACTGCGGATCTACGCTCAGTAGGTCAGACCCAGTCCGGTCCCAGGTGCAGATGTCCTCCCTGGAGGACACTCTGCCCCGTTTAAAAAACCCGTTTGGAAATGGCCAAAGATCGGATGCCTTATCAGATTGGTAATTGCCACACCAATCTGGGAGAAGTAAGGACCTGTCCCAAGATAAACAAAAAGAAATTTTAGTCCAAAATGGCCAGTTGTTTTTACTTTTCATTGGAGATATTGAAATTATATATTTAATGATACTATCCAACTATATGTAATTTACCCAATTACAATTTTAATTTTAAAAATATTTACTCATTTTTGGAACCAGTTTTAAAAGGAACAGACTAGCTCAGCTGATAACAATTTAACAAAAACTTTGATGAGCCATTTAAACCAGCTGTCCAGATTGTAAGCCTTCAGGATATAATATATTTAATAAATAACATATACTATTTACTAAACTGCTCCTACCTGTTCTCATCTTTTTGTTTGCTTTCATAACAGCTTCCTTGGGTCTGCTGGAAGAGTCACAAAAGAAATATGGTGACACTGCTCAACTCTCTCACTGTTACTTTCTCTCCAGAGTGTTTAATGTAGTGAAACACTAGTTGAAGAAGCTGATACAAATGATTAAAGCTGATTAAACACCCTGCAAGGTTGTTAGCACTATTTTAATAATTAGATTAGCAAATAGATGCTACCATTGTGATAAAAGATGAGCATATATGAAAATCTAGGCTACAGCTGTATTCAGTAAGATACATCATTTAGATGTCACAGAAAAGAAGCCAACAAAGCCAATGAAGCTGTCAGAGTCTGTGTCATGTTCAATTAAGTCAGCCTACAACAAGCTAACTAGTTTACATGTGTTCTTTTTTCATACATAGCAGTAATTACGATGTTCCTGTTTCCTGGATGAAAGTACTGAAAAAGCATCTCTTCTGCTTCCGCAGGCAAAAAATCATTTATTCATCAAAATGTTTCAGTTGTAGTCAGCGGAAGAATGAATATACATCATTATGTTTGTAGATGCATTAAGAAAAGATCCATGTTACAAAGAAGAACTGGGAGTCCAAGGAGCTGAGATAAATCTAACTGTATCAAGAAATCATGTCATTAAGGGCCCATGTGATGTCATTTACAATAGCTACTAAGATTAACTAACACCAATGCATCCTAAGGAAACCTTGATGTGTCTTTTTTGGTGCAAGGCCTATTATCAGCAAGAATAAGGCCAACTGAATCTTTTAGATGTGAGAAACAGAATACATCATGTGGCTAGATTTCATCTTCATATTCATGTAGTCTCTTCTTCCTAGGAGCTTATCTTCCAAGATTGTTTAAGCTGAGAATAGATTTTCTGGATTGCTAACTCAAAACTGTTGACTTTTCCGCACCTTACCTTATTGCAGAGGTGGGGGGTGCTGTTCACGCAAGCAGGTTCTTGCGCAAGGTGCTCTCTTCGCTGCTCCTTCGTCCCGCAGCTGGCTTCCTGGTCACGCGACTGCCCCTTCCTTCCTTCCTTCCGCAGTGCAGACTGGGAGCTGTAGGCTGCGCTGGGGGAGAAAGCGTGAGCAGCATGCCTGGGACGACGTACTGCAGCACGGGTAAGTGTGCGCGGGCCCTGGGAGCCTTGCGCAACCATGCACCATTTTCGGCTTGAAGCCAAAAATGAAAAGGTGCGTGCGTGGTTTGCGTTCGGCTTGTGAGCATCGCATAAATGGGAGTGCATCATATGGACCGCCACTCCCATTTACGCAACGCTCAAAGGGCCCTTTCGCAAAAGAAACTGCGTGCGAAACAATAAAAAGCCTAACTGTCTGCAATGCAACCATCTTTCTATCATATTCATATTCATATTTCTATCTGATTCCTGACCGTTTCCCGAGGAATTCAGGATGGTACAATGATTCTTTCCCCTCTTTATAATTGTGCTAACAGTGGCTTTGGTTTTGAGACTGATTGGCTGGCCGGCAAGATCATCCAATGAGCTTGACCATTCCTTGCTGTCCAAATCTGTTAATATCCACAATAATTGACTGTATTTCTTACTATGGCTGGTTTTGCATGTCATTTTCGATGCAAAAGGGCCCCTTGAGCATTGTGCACATGTGAGGACCAGTCCACATGACACACTCACATTTGTGTGATGCTCCAGGGCGTGGCAGAGACCGCTCACACATTTTTTTTCATTTTCGGCTTGAAGCTGAAAATGGTGCACAGTCAGGCATCGCTCTGGGGCCCCGCGTGCACTTACCTTGAGTGCGGAACCTCAGGAGCCCGGCCGGTCGCACTTCCTGTCCAGTGCAGGCTGGGAAGGTCCCAGGCTGCACTGTGAAAGGAAGAGGTGGGGCTCTCGCGCAAGCAGGAAGCTCGTGCAGAGCCGAAGAAGCAGGGAAGTGAGAGCCTCTCTCTGGAGGTTGCTCGCGTGAGCGCCGCACCCCAGCACTGAAAATAGGTGAGTTGTGGAAAGGGCCTCTGAAGCATTTATAATTTACCCAGTGCAACTCTGAAAGATGAGCAAAGGGATAGAATATGTAGGAAAAACTAACTAGTAGAAAAGTGATAAAATGGAGATACTGAATGGTAGGTAGAAGTTTTGTTTTTGTTTTGTATTCAATCTCCTGTGGTATACCATAGCTAGGGGCATTTTGTGTACGTTTAAGGTGAAGATTAGGAAAAGTTTGTTTATGAACATGATGACAAGGCACCTCCAAAATCTCAGGGCCTGGGATACACCTGACCTTGCAAACTTACATGGTATAGAACAGAAAGATATTCAGAATAGGGGTACAGGAGAATAAGCAACCAGTAGTACTGGACAAAGATGACAGTAGTGTAAGTGAAGAAAGAAATTGTAGTAGACAATTTGAGAAACAATTCTATTAGACTATAGCCTACAGTTCACTATAACATTCTCTGTTTCCTTTACATATTTATTAATTAAAATTTATATTCTTCTTTTTTGCCTAACAGGAAAGGCATTCTGTATAAAACTATCATCTACTTTCAGAAAATATTAGCTCAATTAGGAAATTAAGCAACAAGGCAGAAATGTTTGCATGTCAGAAGAACATAGTGGCAACATTCACTTAATATGAATATTGGCTTGAAATCCTTTGTTTACCTACTCTGCTATTAACATGTGATTTATATTTTATAAACCAAACTGGGTTACTTTGGATGAAAAAAGAGTCTTTAAAGCAATGAAACAAACTCACAAGCAACACTAGGTGGTACCCAAGTGCTAAGCAAGTCACATATTGTTTACTCCTTACAAAAAGACACCTAATCCAAGATTAATTGCTTTTTGAAATCCAGCTGTGAATCTATGTTATACTTCCTGTAGTTTACACACTCCAAAATGCATTTCAGAAATGTCAGTGTACTTATTTAGTTATTGCATTATTAACTTTACAAAATTTAGAAAGTGTCATGTATTGTAGCAAAAATAAAAAGTCCTTGAAAAGAATAGTAACATTATTATAATATGAACTTCCATGAACTATAACCCACTTCATCAGATGCATGAAATGTTTCCAGAATTTCAGGTCATGTATAATACATGACACATACGCACATAATATGTTATTCTGAGTACTTCCTCTGTTTAATTTTGTTCTGTTCACTATGAAGGCAAACTGGCTGTTTATTCTCTCACTAAATACTATATATTACTGTCAAAGTTATCAGTTGATATATACGAAGCTTTCTCCAAATAATGACCAAAATCCGTTTGTTAGTCCTAACTACATTAGACCCACTGAAACAATGTAACTTGCAGAAGTGTTATTTATCAAGTTGCCAGTGATTTCACGAGTTTGTAGCTGAGACTTATAATACCATTTAGGGCAAAGTACCTGAAAAGATAAAGAAATGTGGTCACCGGGCTCCATTCTATTCTGACATTAAAAAAGAAGAAGAAGAAGAAGAAAGGATAGCATGGGAGTGTTACTCCACTGGAAAAACCCTATCCCGGGGTCTACAATTTTGATATTAAAATATGATTCAACATGCCTGAGAGGTCACCTGGATGGGCACGTAGGCAGCAATGGTCAAAGATCAAAAACCAGGTCAGGCCAGTAAAATCCCCAGTCATGTAGCCCCAGGAGACCTCAAGATGTGTAAACCCACAATAAACAAAGGGTCCATAGTCCCGAGAAGCCAACTTGAGGGGATTAGCATGTCTGCCCCAAGTTGAGCAAATATTCCATCAGGCGAGGACCATTTACATGAAGTCACACCACAAACTAACACAGCCAAAGATCCTGAGACTTTGGCAACACCTTGCAATCCCATCACACAAAGGAAATTACCATGGTAGAGCTTCATGCCCACTGCAATCCATTATTCTCCCCGGGAAAGGATTAGCCCTCCAGGTACCTTTCCCCCTACAAATAGTCCCAGTTTTTGAGCAGTTCTTTGGATCGCCCCCGGTCATCCCAGCAGACTGTTGCTCCATCCATTGAGTGATCCCCTCAGTCCTCTCCATGCTGAGCCCCACTTCTCCGCTGCCTTCCCGGAACCAGGACTTCAGGAAAAGGTGCAGTATTACCCCAACTACACCCCTTCAATACCCCCCTGTCCAATTTCCTCTCTTTTGCTTCTTAATAGCTCTTGGGTGCACGTGTGAGTGATTGCTTTGCTGCATGAGATTTTCATTCAATAAAATCATTTATTGGACATTTTTGTTTGGTTTTTGGCTTGGCCTGACCCCGTAAAAACTGAGTAAAAAGACCCCGCTAGGTTACCCTGCCTCTCACATTGCTATTGCTTGTGCTCTGGCTAGTTTCCATTCCCCATCACATGGAGCACACTGAGGTGTCCCCCAAGGGACCCCAGGAATCAGGAAAACAGGAGCATAAGACAGAACAATTGAAGAACAATTAATTCCTCAGCAAGAGGTTCTGGATTAGAACCAAACTTTATCATACAGTCAGCCCTCCACATTTTCAGGTTTCATTTTTGTGGATTTGATTGTTCACTATTTGCTGTTACCTCTGCTGCCTTCCTATGAAATTTTTAGTAGGAACTGCAAGCTTTGTGAGACTGAGAAACTGTGAACAAGGTTTGTAAGTCCCTCTTAAAAATGGTGTGGGGCAACAGTGGAGGTGGCTGTAAGCCCCACTAGCCACCCACTTCTGCCTTGTGAAGGAATCCTGATGTCTCAAAGGAATCCATGGTGGTTTGAATATGGTGATCATACTTTTTTGAGTTAAATGTGGTTTGGGAGTGCCTAGAGTTATTCACTCCATCGTACTCATTGACAGAATCTTTGAAAACTTGGGACCAAGTTACCTGAAAGGCTACCCCACCCCGTATGAACATGCTGTTACAATCTTCTTTGAAGGGCCTGCTCATGAGTTTGATACTGAGATTTGTTAGACTGATGATTACAATAGATGAGTCTTTTTAAGTAATGACCCCATGCCTGAAGAACTGCTTCCTTAGGGAAATTCATAATGCCTTTACTCTAGTAGCCTATAAACAGATGCTGAAAACTGTTTTTACTTCAAACTGTTTTTTTTTAAAAATGTGGTGATCTCTGTTTTGTAAATACGTGCTGGACAATATTGACTTCATACTGTATTCTCATTTTATAGCTAATTGTATTTATATTTTTTGTGCAAACTGTTCCGACAGGCAATAGTTAAATTTTGGAAATATGGACAGTAAGTTATCAGTCTCAAACAAAAGGGTGCTGCAGAGAGAGGATGGTGATATGAACATATCAATGTTTTGTAGAATTAAAAAAAATGTTTAATTGTTCCTTGTATGCAACTATGCTATTCAGTTTATTCAGTATGCTGAGGAAAATGGGTACTTTGTATTATCAGGTGGATCTGGGATGCCTGTACTTCTCATACTTCATCAATAATGGGATCCAAGGATAAGGTACAACCTGCAATGCAGTGTATGTTGCCCAGCCAAATTTTAAACAACATATGATCAATATTTTGGCCAGAATGTTATTTGGAATTTATTTTCAAAAGGGGTATGTGTATTCTTTGATATTACAACTTGCTTTGATTTTGATTTTGTTACCCCAAAATATGGCTGACTTAGAAGTCCACACATGATGCCAGTACCTCCATGTGACAGAGGGGAATTAACTAGCTCAAAATTAGGAGGCTTGTGAGGAAGGGGGTAACTTAATGAGATCTTTCCACCTATGTTTATGAGGTCACGTGGGAAAGAACCAGCCAGAAATTCCAAAAATGAAATAAAAATGTGTTCCATTGAAAAAGGTTCATACACGCAAGCAAAGATCCAAATACTCACACACACACAGAAGAGCTAACTGAAGGAAAAGGGAGGAAAGTGTGGATAGAGGACTTTCAGGGATGGAGTGATAATTACCTGGAAAGCAGTGAGGTGAGGAGCAGTGTGGCTTAGGTAGGTACATAAAGAGAGTTCTCATTCAGGAATCAAATGGACAGCATGGCATTCAGAAAGGTGAGAGACTGCACTGGACTGCTTGAAATCAGAGGTTTTTATACCCAAAAAATATCCTGCAGGTATGGGTGTGAATTGCTCTCCCAGCCATACGGACAATGGAGTTGCAACACAAGCAATGAAATCTGGACAGAGCAAATGGTCTTAGTGTTTAGGTGACAAATAGATAATGGCTGTCGTAATAGCCCAGTATTGCGGAGAGGTTGGGAAGTAATAGGGAAACATCCAGGTGTTCAAGGTCAGAGTTAAGACAACCACAATTTGGTGGGAATTTCCCCTTTCAGCTCTGATTGTCTGGCGCATTATCTTTAAACCTATTGTCTTGAGAGGGTCTGCGCTACTACCCTGAAGATAACTTGCTTCTTGCTAAGAGGTAGGTGTGACTGACCTGCCTTGCAACCTCATGTTTACAGTCAGTAATATGCCTCTTCCAGTGTGACCTTCCAAGTCACCTCAGGTATCATTTATATCAACATCAATTAATAGTGCCAATTAAATAATATTTGCCAGTCAAACCAGGCCAATCATGGCGGATGCACAGTGCTGTAACACTTTGAACGGCTCTAAATACATGAATTCCATAACATGACAGTTCAGAAGATGATCTGCTTTTAGAGGTTGACATCTTTATAGTCAATTGACATTTGAATCAACATGAACCTCTTCTTCCTTCTTCCAAAATGATGTAGGCTATGACCTCTAAAGTGAACATGAATCACAAAGATTTACTATAAGGAATGATAGGAGCCAATATTGGCCTGGATAAAAAGAGATACAAATAGCATAAATTCTTTTAAGAATTTTTTAAAAAATTCAATAGCTTTTACTGCTGGATTGCACCATCCATGTGAGAGTTAACAATGTAAAGTAAAGCATATTTTTAATGTGGATCACTCTCTAAACAATTTAAAGTCTTTCAGGAACACAAAAATTAGTCATCCCTGATTTATATAGCATTAAAGCGCATATGATACTGTCAATGATCAATCTCATCATAGTATATGTAATAAGTCAAAGTACAATTTCCTTTCTAATACATGAACTGGGAAAATAAATAAATGCTTCACTCATGATTTACTCATGTTTTCTGTGATCACATAAATCTTTTTATAGAAAAAAAACTAATGTTTGAACTGACCTTAAGTCTAAAACAAGAATCTAGGTTTACAGAAAAATACCAGATTCATCAACACATGGTCCCACTCCCTTTCGGTAAGGCAACACCAGTCCAAAATAAACTGCTGCAGTGGCTATGCTAGGCTTGTTGCTAGTTCTGGAGCACATAATATTTGTATTTTTCATATAGGAGGATTGTCTAAGTATGTTCAGTTGTTGGGAAAAACATTGAAAAATCATTCTGTGGCTTGTCACTCCAAGCACACAAAGGCAGAGAAAAAAAGGTAAGAAATAAAAATAAAGATACTGCAGATATAGGGGCTTTTTTATATATATATATATAACATCAAATATTATGTATGAAAAATGATTAAAAGGCTCTAGGCATGGTAGACACACCTGAATCTGAGACAGAAATACAGTATAGTTGGAAATACAGCTGATGAAATTGCAATCTGTGTTATGTTACCCTGTGAATGGGGGTCCCAGGAGGGGCGCCCAAATAGCCAAACAACAGCACAAGGTGGAGAAATTAACTCAAGCACTCTCTTAAGCTAAATGAGAGGCAGGGTAACTTAGCAGGGATCTTTTAACCCTATGTATACAGCGTCAGGTCAGAAGAGCAGCCAGACTAGTTTCAAAGTAACAAAACTGATATTTTTATTAACAGGCAAACAACAAATAAGACAATACATACACACAGCTAACAAAAAAATAGGAAATGAGAGTTTGGGGGGGAATGGGTGATATCACACCTTTCTTGTAGTCCTGAAGAGATTGAAGATGGAAGTGAAAAAACCCAGCATGGTGACCGAGGGGAGTTCATTCAACAGAGTGGCAGGAGGCTGGATGGAAGTCTGGAATGATCTGAGGAAGCTCTTGGAGCTAGGGGTTTATATAGGGAAAGTATGACCGTGGGCTAGTTATTGGGGAGAATAATGAGTTTTGGGGAGAGACAATGTCTCCGAAAGGTCAATTTTAATATTGAGTTGGGTTCAAAATTGACAACAGGATGGTCGGTATGCAGAAAAGCTCTTTGGGCGTTGACTTCCAGCTCGCCAGGGTGCCTGCTAGGGGCAGGGGTCTCTTTGTGTTAGTGTGCATCTGTAATTAAGGTGTTTGTATCAAGGTTTCCTGAAGCCGTTTCTGGCTGTTTTGGCTTGCCTGGGGGGAAAAAGGAATGATTCAGCATTTAATAGCTGTGCCTAGCTCCGTGCTTGTTCGGGGGCCTCACAAACACTTGGCTGAGGGTGGCAAAACAACCAAATTGTGATATCAAAATGATATCTAATGTCTCCCAAAATTTGATATTTTCCAATTAAAACATTTCAAAATAAATTTTAGAGATAAAAAGGCCTACCAATTGGGGTATACACACCTCAGGAACAGGGGTTTTGCAACATTTCTATCTAGTAAAGCAGTCCCTAACTAAAAACATCCAAACCCCTACCTACATACACACAGACAAACATAAAGGTACAATGGCAATAGCAGAATGCAATGATTAATGAACAATGAAAATAGCAACAATAAGCAAAACTGGCAACCAATAAAGCACCCTCCCACCAATGTAGGAAGGTACCGAAGCAATGAAAAATAACAAATGAGAAATGACCAAGCGGTAAATCCAATGAAGAGTACAGTAATGCGGGCCAAAATAATCCAATGTGAGTGCATAAGGAGAGTTCGAGTTTTGGGGAGGTGGGTGTAAGCTAAAATTTTCCTGCCCCTCCCCCGGAAACAAGAAAGTTCGTAATTGGAGAATGTAGGCATAGTGGTAGCTCCAACGGGGCTGGAACCATGGCAAAGAGTCCAGCTGAAGTTGTAACGTCGGCAAAATGTCCAAGTTCGTGGTCGAGCTATCCTGGGAAAACGCTACTCTTTGCAGCAGAATGGTCCATGTGAGGAAAAGGGTCTGTAGTCCGGGATAGAGAGTCATTTGTGAAGTCCGTTGGGGAGCAGCTGACTGGGGTCCCCCTGCAGCAACAGGAACGGGATGTCGTCTCGGGCTTGGTCTCTCGATGGAACGAGAATGTCAGCATACCCCCCCCACACACGGTGCTCAGGGTTGATGGAAAGTCTGGGGATGGTCTCAGCCTACAGGAACAAGTGATCTGTAGCTTGTGAAAAAAACTGACACCAATTACTACCAATACAGATAACCAATGTAAATTACTGACATGAAGCCTGCTGGGAACCAGGTTCAAATTTGCGCTTTCTGGCTCGCCGTAACTGAAAAGATTTGTGGAAGTGGGGGTTTTAAAATAGCAACTGAGTTTATAGTTGTATTGGCCAGAGGGAGGCCGTTGGTCAAGGCGGTAATTGCTGGTTCAGGCCCCTCATTGATCCAGACGGTCTTTAGCAGACCATGCCCCTTTCCCCAGAATGAGAAGGCCGCCATAAAGTGCCATTTGCACCCCAGTCCGCCACATGGACTGCACACTCACCCCTTCCTCACTCTCTCAGATCCAAGCCGAAGCTCCAGGCCTGATGATGTCTCCCCGAGGGCCTGGGGCACCCAAAACCCGTCGGACCTGTGCTGGGCCCGAGGCAGCAGTATCACCACCTCACAAATATAAGCTATTTGGGGATAGACATGAAGATTGGCTGCCCTGGATAGGCTTTTTGAAGCCAAACAGAATACCCAAAAAAACCTACACTGTCTTTAACCTATTTACAAATACTACCAGTTATCCTTTTGGATCGGTTGGTAAAATTTTCCGGTTGAAGCTGGAAGATGTTTTTTTGGCCCACAGCGCCAGTATGATTAGACATATAACAAGCACAATTTGGAATATGATCAAAACTATCAAAGGGTGCATGGCATATCGGGCGATTGTTTTAGAGGATGACCAATTAAGGATGTCCCAACATGAATGTTTCGTAGCTTTCCAATACCACGGAGGTTTTTACAACCTTCTGGGCAGAGTGGTCAACGGCTATGACAATCTGTCGGAGGGTGTGTGAGACCTCCTTCACCTGGTTTGCTAAGTTGGTGAAGTTCCTGAGCCATGAAGAAAAGGGATTTCGTTGTTAAGGTGGAATGACTAGTTGGATTTTTTAGGTGCACTCAATTTCTAAAATATAATCTACTTCTCTTGGAAATATAAAAGTCCTGGCCAAAACAGTCCTGTACGTATTGGCCAAAAAAACACAGATTACCGGCAGATCGATTAATTCAAATGGAGGCCCCACCAGGTAGTAAAGTCACACTTCACAAGGAGTACAAAAAACAAAAACATCTCTGGGTTGAGCCATTACAGTATAATTCACTGGGACTAGAACATAACCAGAAGTGTTGCCATGATTGAAGCTATCAATGTTACTGAAACATTGCCCCCAATATGGTGGAACAAACATCCAGACAAATCAAATGAGTGTGTACCTTACCAATGGTGCATTTTTAGGGGCAACAAGGTGGCTTTGGCGGCTATGAGTGGGAGTCCTAAATGGGATAATGGATGTACAGTTATCAGATCCAGAATCTTTTCGTGGGCAATGTCTACCGTGAAAGTTGGGCTCTGCCAGGTAGCATGCCGTACTTTTGCCAAAGCAGCAGGGTGTTCCAGCGATTCTGGGTATTGCTCTCTTAGTAGGCTCAGGAGCTCAGGGTGCAGTAAACCCATAGACTGGCTTGGATCACCTGAGCGGCAAAGGTGATCACATTGCTTTGCAGTTGCGTGCACTGTATTGCAACTGACAAATCGTCGTCATGTTCTGTAACACGCGGCCGAGGTCGGCTTATGTACGCTCAGTGCCAACCCATTGCGGTAGCAGCTGGCTGATCATGTCCATGCCCTTTGCCAAATTTGTGAGACCTATGGTGGAGGATATACCTTTTTAGTTTTGGTGCCAATTACTCCTAACTTATTTGCAAAAATCTCTTCATTAATAGTGTGGGGATGCGCCACAGTTCCAATTCCCAATACTGTTCCCAAAATGTCTCATTTAGGGCGGATATGGGTGGGAAAAGGACACCCAATGTTTCCCCCAATGTTCCCATTGTTTCCATGCCAATTGCAAATAGGGCGCGCAGGTCGGGAGCACTCTAGAAATGTTGACGACAGTGAAATTAAGCACCATTGTCGTGAGCATGGGTTGGACATCAAATAAGCTACCATTTATATGTCCTTGTGGACCACGGAGCTACCCACATACATAGCCGGTCTCTTACCTGAAGGAGTCCTGCGTGGGAAGGGAGGTCAGGACACCATTTTTTCTGCATGTGAATGCACAACCTGTCGGGGTCTGGGTAGTGTTCTGGCACTTAAACATGAAGGTTCCCCATACCCATTTAGGGTGGCACTTGTCCATGTCAAAAGTGACTGTGACCAGTGCTTCCTTCTGGAATTGTCAATAACCATTACTTTTGGGGGTGGCATCGGTTAACACATTCACATATATGGTCATGTTGTGGTTGGCAACAGCCAGGGTTTAAACCCTCCCCAAGCCAGTCATTAGAATACACTCTCGGGTGTGTGAAAAATGAAAGGGGATCACTTTTGATACCAGGGGTATAGGTTGGATTTACGAACATAGTTCTGTCTCAGGGTAGGGGTTCCAGTGGCATATCCGTGCAGATTATACTACCAGTCTGTGTGAATGTAACTGAGCACTGGGGGAACTCCTATTCCAAAGGCGCATCCGGGCAGGAAAACAGCACAGCACACCATAGTAGCAGGCCCATTCTGTCTCCCTGTAGGGAACACAGAGATGGAGTCTCCTTTATCACTGAACTACAAGGGGACTATTTAAAAGGGGGAGGGGGGGGAGACGAAGGCCTACACTGCCCTTCTTCAAGGGGGCTGCCAACCCATAAGAAGGCAACGTCCAGTCTATGCTGAGCCGAGTATAAAAAGGGCTTCCCCGTCTGGGGGTTTCCCCTTCCAATCCTTTGCGTGGGTTTCCAAGACTGCTTGCAGGAGCACCACTACTGGCTCCGGGGTTTGGGACCCTTTTTGTCACTCCAGAGTGGGGGTCGGGTTAGGCCCACGGCCTCCAGACAACAGCCTTGTCAGGTAGGAGGGTATAAAATAGCCACAACCTAACTGGCCCATTTCACAATCACCAGAGTCACAATCAGAGTACCGCGGGGGCCTTAAAGGCAAAGCAGCAGCAAAACATCCAGGCAGAGGGGCTGGCAGTAGCCACGATCGCCTCCTCGTATGTTCATATTGTTTGTCCGGGAGCTAACGGATATCCCGGGGGCCCGTGCTGGCGGTGCCACAGTGTGCAGCTGGAACTACCTTAGGTCCCTGAACTAACAGCCATGGGATCATGCTCCTGTCGTTGGCGATGGACTCGTGGTTCTGCGGGGAACGATGCCCAAGAGGCCACCATTTTACCACGGTTCCTCCAAGCCAAAAACCTACAACAAAACATCTCCAAGGGTCGTGGAATGTCCTTCCAGGTTAGTGCAAAGTGACCCCCCCGCCGTATCCAGGAGGTTGGACACGTCAGGCGTAGGTTCACAAGGACTAACCAGTTTGGGGTAAAACAACTTGTGCCGCACAGAGGTTCACTAACAGGGTGGCAGGGGGTCCCCCCAGTCTGGGCGCCTGCCTTCACCTGAGGTTTTCCCCCCTTGTGTGACCGTAACCTGGCCACAACATGATGTGGAAACCTCTTGGACCGAGGGCATCCCAGTCCAAATCCAAAGTTGGGTGGCATTCAGCCGGAGGTGGGCCGTTCATTCGGCCTGTCTGGCTGTTTGTCACTCGCAAACAGATGCCTCTCCAGGCTTCCAAAAACTCTGAAGTGGGCCTCCCATTAAAAGGGGGCCCGTTATTCCAGCTGTGTGCAACATTCCCCAAATCCTACCTCTATCCGAGGAGTCGTCTGGGTCGTGGGATCATACCCACCAGACGTTTCCCTGGGAGGGAAAACTAAAAGGGTGCTTGGGGCAGTGGTCTGCTGTGGGGGATTCCCTCCTTTTTCCACGCTGGCTGCGGAAGCCCTTCCCTGCCACTGTTGATCCTGTCTGGGAGCAGGGTGTGAGTTCCAATTCCCACATGGAACGGGAATTTTGGGGTGGACTGGCGTGTGCTGGGAGTGGGTCCTGTAAATTTGGGGTATGTCACCTCCAATATGGATTCCCAATTCCCAACCTCCTGGGCCTTGACGGGGGGTCGGAGGGGGCCAGCTTCCCTAACAGGTCTGAAACCTGTGGAGGTTGTTCCCAAATTCTTCCCCAAAAAGTCGTGGCTGGATCCCCCCAAACTCAGGGCCATCTCTGTCTTGTGGTTCAAGCCTCCATACAACAGAGTCTTAATTCCACAGCATCAAGGTTGCACCCACAGGACGTGGGGGGCCTTTTGGGCCCAAAAGGTGAGTAGCTGCTTCCGCGTCACATAAGCCTCAGGATTCTTCGAGGACTCTGCTGCTCCATAACGTAGAGCACACTCGCACTCTGTCCAATCAAAGGACCTAACTACCTCTCGCATAGTCGTGGGCCTCGAGCCTGACCAGGCCTTGAGCCCCCACGGCCGATTCAAGGGTAGGGAACCCCGAAGGGGGCATGCAAAGCTGGGGAAATGGGTCAGATCCTGACCATTAGCTATTGGGTGAGAATGTGTCACCCGTTCCACATGATGCCTGTGGACCGATTTAATGGACCCAGTTGGTCCACTATTGCCTTAGTCACGATGGCACGCCAGGGTACCCTAGTCTCAGTGACCTGCGTCTCCTGTGTCTCTGCACTACCTTTAGCTGTGGGGACAGTCCTGTGTGTCATGGACCGCGTCTTACCAGGTGGACTGGGACCTTGGGGATCCCAGTCATTGTGGGGAGAGGGGCCAAGCATCCTCTGGCAAGGGGTCCCCGGGCAAATCTTGGGAAAACTAGAGCCCGGGCACACCGCTGAAATTAGGGCCTTATGTGTCTGGAGCTGACTCTCCAGTGCAGCAATTTGCTTAAAACAGGCTGCATGACTAACAGCCTCTTGCTGTTCCTTCATCTGCCAAACCATGAATCAGCTGCAGACTGTGCATGATCAAGCTCAGCCTCTAAGGCGTGGGCTTTCTCCCCCCAAATCTGGGCAACTAGGGTCAGCTCGCTAAGCTTCTGTGCTGAGGCCTCCACGGATCAACAGTTACCTTGTCCGCCCGCAAAGGGCTAACTCGGCATAAGCTGGGCATTCTCCTTCTTACTTCAGCCAGCCTCCCCTGGGTCTCGACTAGGGCACTGCTAGCATCTCCGGCCCCAAACCAAATCCCCAAGCTGCCAATGCTCCTTCAAGGCCCGAATAGGTTCTTTGATTTGCGCGTCAGGGCTAGCTTCTCAAAAGAGGTAAAGGGATTGGCCATCTGGAAGACAGAGTCCTTCCAGGGGCACTTTCCTTACCCAAAACCCATCTCTCCAGTTTCCCTTGGACCTCTTCCTCACACGAGGTCCTTCACAGCAACGGGGCTCTCCGTAGCCATTTCCACGCCAAACACACACACCAAGGACAACTCACTAACACCAATCGGGACCAGGAACTGGAGGGGCGGGGAGGATCACCTAGACCCCGGGGGGGCTAAGGGAAATGAACTCGGGGGAACTCTCAGGGAAGAGGGAAAGGAACCAATCTCCAGCCTGCCCAAACAAAGTCACTTTTGACCTAGGCCCGGTTCTCCACCTTGACAGCACTGAGGAAAAAAAACGAGGCAACGGTTCAGGGACAGGGAGGTCACCTAGACCCAGGGTCCCTCAGGAGTTTCTGCCTGCCTGAAGGGGAAAACAAACCCAATAGAACTTAAAAGCCGCCTGGCCAAGCAGCGGGGGAAAAAAGGGGAAGGAACCAAAACTGAACTGTCCCTATGGTTTTTTAGGAGGGGGCCCCCCCACACCACAGGGTAAATCTAAACTAGGCCGGGAAACGCCACCCGCACCTAACAAACCGGGAAACCGGACACACCCGAGAAGCAAAAACCGGGACACACCCCCCTTTTTCCAACACAAACAAGCCAAACTCGAGGGGTAACTCAAAAGGGACAAGGGAAGGAGTGGGGGCTGCTCCTTCCATACTTTTTTTGTGCCTTGTTGCTAAGGTGTTGAATGATGTGGACTGTTCCTAAAATGCTACTCCTAACACTTCGGATCCCAGCCCATGATAGATCCAAGACGGGGAGGTGGTTCCCAGGACAAGGAAAGAAAGGGGACAGATTTCCACCCGATAGAATTACTTCACACACACACAGAAGTCATGCACGCACTTGCCTGCCTACCAGCATTCTAGACCAACTCAACTGACCGTTCCCTAGGGCAGTCCATGATTTGAGGAGGTTCCAGATTCCTTCTCAAATTAGGGGGACCAGATTTCCCGCGTTGCTCCACCACTCGTTACCCTGTGAATGGGGGTCCCCGGAGGCGCGCCCAAATAGCGAAACAACAACACAAGGTGGGGAAATTAACTCGAGCACTCTCTTAAGCTAAAAGAGAGGCAGGAAACTTAGCAGGGATCTTTTAACCCTGTGTATCAGCTTCAGGTCAGAAGAGCAGCCAGCAAGTTTCAAAGTAACAAAACTGATAGTTTTATTAACAGGCAAACAACAAGTAAGACAACACATACACACAGCTAACGAAAAAAATAGGAAATGAGATTTCGGGGGAATACGTGATACAACACCTTTCTCATAGTCCTGAAGAGATTGAAGATGGAAGTGAAGAAAGTCAGCGTGGTGGCCAAGGGGAGTTCACTCGACAGAGCGGGAGCAAGGCTGGATGGAAGTTGGGGCGATTTTAGGAAGCTCTTGAAGCTAGGGGTTTATATAGGGAAAGTATAACCATGGGCTAGTTTACTTGGGGAGAACAATGAGTTTTGGACAAAAGACAAGGTCTCCAAAAGGTCAGATTTTACATGATTGAGTTAGGTTCGAATTAACAACAGGATGGCCGGTATGCAGATACAGCTCGTTTGGGCAGTTGAGCTTCCAGCTCGCCAGGGGGTTTCTAGGGGTAGGGGTCTTTTGTGTTAGTGTGCATCTGTAATTAAGGTGTTTATATCAGGAGGTCTCCTGAAGCTGTTTCTGGCTGTTTCTGGCTTGCCTCGGTGGGAAAAAGGGAAAGATTCATATTTAATAGCCGTGCCTAGCTCCGTGCTTGTTCGGGGGCCTCACAAACACTTGGCTGAGGGTGGCAAAACAGGACTGAATTGTGATATCAAAATGATATCAAAGTTACCGAAGCCAGGCCAGTTCACGGTGATAACAGTTAATACAAGCACAGTTTCTAAGCCATGAGAAATAATAGTTTGACTTTCTTTTCACCATCAGATCTCATTCTCAGTATTATACCTAATTATGGGCATCCCACTTGTTTGTAAATTATATGAATTCAGAGGAACACAACAATGATGGTCATAAAATAAGAACTACACTTTTCTTGAACATTTGGAGAAATATTTTGCTGGTAGAACCATTTGACCATGGGAAAGTTATTTTTTAAGGAAAATGTTTTCTTATACTGAAGGTCCAAGCAGAGGCTGGAAAGCTCCTTGTTAGGATGCTTTAGTTTATTCTCTGCCTTTAACAGGGGATGAACTAGATGGTCTACAACAAGGCTGTCTCCAACACCTTTATTCCATGATGTCATCACTCTGTTATAGGTGATAGATACAAGAATTAAACATTAAAGCAACAATAAGAAAAAAAAAAAAATACACAAAGTTAGAGAATATGGCTTACAGCAGGGGTAGAAATGTGTGCCCCATAGCTAATTCACACTTGGGAAGTCATTTAGTATCCCAATTTCACCTGTAACCTTCAGTTTTAATATCAATCTTTAATTAATATAACTCTTAGGGGACATGACTCTTGATTTAAAACACCTGTACTTTATTATAGCAATTTTGAAAACAAAATACAGAAATGACCAGTGAAAGGGGGTAATTGTAGCCACAGAGATTCCTGGGGAAAACCTTCCATGAAACTTGCATGGCTGCCCACCCCTGCTTGAAGTTTATGTCTGTGTACACCACAGAAGAATGAGATACTAAAACTGACAGCATTCTGAAGCCAGTCATTTTGGCTTTTGATGTAATAGACTTTTAAAATAGCTGACCAATGATTAGATACGGTCAGGCAGGTTTACACTCTTCTAAAGACACTGTTCCCAAAACCTGATGTGTATCCCTAAGAAAACCAGTAATTACTGTAGAAAAAATAGGTTCCTCTTTGTTCCTTCACTCACTTATGATATATTTTAAGTTAATCAGTGAAGGATAGTCTAACCCAGTGGTTCTCAACCTGTGGGTCCCCAGATGTTCATGGACTTCAGCTCCCAGAAGCCCTGAGCATTGACCATAGTGGCTGGGGCTTCTGGGAGCTGAAGTCCACGAACATCTGGGGATCCACAGGTTGAGAACCACTGGTCTAACTTTTATTTTTTAATCGCTGTAGCATGATTAGAATGGATTCTGCTTCTTCCTGCTGGAATAATGTTTTAGCTATGAATCTTGTGTCTGCTATAGCAATATCCTCCTCAAACTTTTGTGGAAGATTAGGTTCATTCATAGTTTCTATGCTTAAGGATGAATCAATTCCATCTCTTCTCTGCTGAAAGTCTTTTCCTTAAACCAGGGGTGTCAAACTCAATTTTATCTTGGGCCGCATCAGCATTATGGTTGCAGTTGTATCTGCAAGACTGTATAAATGAATGTATTCTTTTATCATATTAAATATGATAAATAAATATGATAAATTTGTATCCAGAGTGTGCCAGTTTTTGCTCCCCAGCCCCTCTGTGCCTCTTTCATCCCCCCAGACCCTGTCTGTGCCTCTTTCTGCCCCTGCCACTCTCTTTACGTGGTGAGCCCGATCTCCACATTATGGGCCCCCGGCTACCAGTATTCTGAAAAGGGGCCCAACAGCCAGCACTCATGATCTACTTTTACTTCTGATTGCTCCTCTGTTCAACTCTCACAACTTAGGTGGAGCATTGCCATGGTAACCCGCAGCAACGCTCTGACGGCGAGACTTGGACAGTGGAGCAGTCAGAAGTAGAAGTAGATCATGAGTGCTGGCTCTTGGGCCTCTCTTCAGAATATCGGCAGCTGGGGGCCTGCAATGTGGAGATTGGGCTTACCAGGTGGGGGGAGTGCCACAGCTGCAGGAGAGGTGTGAAGGCCACATGAAATGGCCTGGCGGGCCAGATTTGGCCCGCGGGCCTTGTATTTGACACATGTGCCTTAGACAACAGCACTGTCAATCAATGGCCTGGATTCCAATATAGCTGGAATAGATCCAGCCATTTGCTTCTTGAGGCAGGGAAGCTCATAATGGGAAACCAAACCAAACTCTTATCAGTAAGATGCCAGTGCAGCAAAGAGTTAATCTCTATGACATTGGTTAAAAGACCCTTAAACTAATATAACTCTGTGGTCAAGAGTCATCAGGACAATACCACATTAATGGAGATAATCTTCTACAATGTCATCAAAATCTTTCATTTCACTGAAAGAGAAAATTGAAATTGCATTTAAACTAAGACGTATGTATTTTGTATACACACATATACATACATATTTAAAGACCCCTGCATCAAGACACTTACTCCCATGAAATATTTTTATATATAGACATAATACAGTGTTAGCAACCAGGAAAAAATTACAAAAAGAATTTAATTTAACAAATAGAAAAATATTACTAGCTTATATGGCAATTATGATTCTAATATTGTGCAGAAGCAATTTATAGATTTTACAAATAAATTATAGTTTTAATGCCCTCCTTTTTCGAGTGTGCACTGAAATGTGTTAGCCCATTTGGATGCATCTCTTTGTAACTTGTCATCATGTTCAGTGCCAGTCAAATGTTCTGCCAACAAGTTCAAAGAATTTCTGATTAGGCTCACGGAAGTATCTGTGTAGTTTTTCAAGTAAAATTGGATCTACTTTGGGGTGTGCTCTTCCTTTTGACTCATGTAAACATCGATCTCTACCACTGTCCCTAAGGCAGTAAAAGCCTTTTGTTTTATTGAAGTAAAAGTTTGAAGCATTAATCTGAGGTGTCAGCTTTAAAAACTCTTCTACTTTTACTATTTCTGGGAAGGGATCTTTGATTAGCTTATCTCCATCTACAATGTGAATGTGATCCAAAGGAAAATACGTCATCCAGTTTTGCATGTGAACATAATACAAACTCTTGTTTATTGCCTTGTAATTCATATTGAGTTCACCATCTTTAACCAGGAATTCTTCTATAGAGGGATACGGCTTATGTTTTTGCATGTGATTGAAGAACACTTGTGTGTAGTCTGACAATACTCTCTCCGTTGGGTCTCGTAAAATAAGGAGTAATCTGGTAAATTTATTCATTCTATAAACTCTTTCAGGCACTTTGGAGGAAGTAAAATATGCTGGAGTTTTTTCCACTGTTATCTGGTGGGTGTAAGAGAATGGCATTTGGTTAATGTACCATTGCAAACCATTTCCATAATGTTCTTCCCAATCAAAAAAATGTACTTCACTTTCTGCTGCTGCTATATCAGGATGGAGACTTAACATCTCTAACAAGGCTCTTGTTCCACCTTTCCGAACGCCAATGATGATGGTTTGTGGGAGTTGCTGGAGTGTCCCATTGGGACGAATGCCATCCTTGAAGTCACTTTTCTTCAGTGATTCTTTCTGAACATCTGCTTCGGCCTTAGAGCTGTCAGCTGGCCTAGAAGGCACCACCTGGGGCTGAACAATAAGCAGTGCTGCTCCCAGAAGGAAAACTGCCATGACAGAGATCCAGTCTTTTCTCACACTGTCAGCATACACGTCATGAAGCGATCACAATCAGGAAACCCAAATCCTTAAGAGAAATACTCACTATGTAAAAAAGGGAAGAAACAAAATATAAGAAATTGATTAGAATTACCAGTTTAAACAATGTGCCTGTACTCAGCATTATTCTTACTCCAATATGATTGCTAGCAAGTTCAGTCCAAACTTTTTCATCTATGAAGATCCGACCAGTCCAATTATGTGTATTGTGACAGAAGCTTCCATGACACATTAACACAATCCACTTCAATTCTTAATTTTTTTCTTGATACCAAGTTCTCCAAAATTCTTTTTGCCCCCCCCCAATAGTCTCCTTTGTTCTATCTGCCTGTCCTTGTTCCCCAACAGATGGAATGATAATTAAAACAAAAATAATTGTTCAAAAGTAGTAATAAAAGAAGTAATGGTACCCTTATCGTTTATAGGCCTAACTAAACATATTCTATATAGATTTCCATGAAATCATGCCAAAATTACTTCCAAGATCGACTTATGCATCATGGTTCTTCTGTTAATATGAGCTATCATTCTAGAATAATAGTGCAGCAGAAAATGGTCTACCATTGTGAGGGAAATGCAAAGTTGACTACTATGGAGGTATTGTTGGAAATCACAGGAAATCAGGATTAACAGGGAGTTAAACAATATTGTTTTATTTTATTAATGCTTGCTGTTTTAACTTTGCGTTCAAAAAGACAGCCTAGTGTGTGTTGTAGGCAGATCAGTGGGAATATTATTAAAGATAAAAATATCTAGCATACAGAATAAAAAGTCAAGCTCATCAGATATCAGTATTTTTTCTTGGCGCCGTGCTTCTTGAACCAGTAATTTGTATATAAGAGGATGTATAATTTTGTCCTTTTAATTCAAGGTCTACTGTTGGCTTCTCGGTGAAGGACTATAAGAAAAATGTTATTTACTTTACTTAAAAAAAATATCCTTCAATAAATGTTCCAAAGTAAATGTGGAAGTCGAGGGGTGAAGTAAAGGAAAAGGAGGCACAACACAGAAGATGATTATATGAATAGTCCTTATAAAGGAACAAGGTATGAAGGGGATTCTCCCATGGGTTTGTATTGGAAATGTTGTTGTTTTCATGAATTACCTGTACTTAGGGAAGAGTGAATAGGTAGTCAAGTTTGCACAGGACACGCCACATTATTGGGTTGGTGAATACCAAAACTTTTGCTGTGAAGAGCAGAAGATTTCAAATGAGCAAAAGGACCACAGATCTTTATACACTACAGAATTAATGTATATAATTTATTGCAACATGTGATGATAACTACAAGCTTATCTGACTGAGGATTAGAAAGATTCATGGAAGATAAGGTTATAACGGGGTAAAAGTCATTACTCCTATATGGAATCTCCAGGTTCAGAGTCATTAATGCCACTAAATATTTCTGACTGAAAAAGTAAAGTAGGCAAGAGCTTGTGAGCTTCCCAAAGTAGCTGAGAAGACTGGATGGAAAATGCTTGTTCATCAGCATTGTGGAAAACAGAAGGGTGGACTTAATCATCTGATCCAGAAAGGCTTTTAAGATATAGAAGCTTCCTTTTCCCTCATCCCCATGACAATGAACAGCGGCCACTCATATAGAAAAATGCCAAGGTATAAACACTGAGACATTAATCCTCACAATAGACTTTTTTTTTTAAGAAGTGGAGGAGAGCAGAGTGTGGCCATTTCTACACTACACTGTTATAGTGTTATTGTTCCACTTTCAACATTCTGTGGAATTCTAGGGTTTGTAGTTTACTGAGGCCAAAGAGATCTCCGGTTGAGAATTCTAAATGCCCCTCCCTAAACTGCAAACCTCCGGATGCCACAGGATGTTGAAAGTGGAATAATAGTACTGTAACAGTATAGTGCAGAAATAGCCTGTGTCTGACCCTGATCTTGGTGATTGCAATGCATGTAATTTTTCATACTGAGAATGAATCCTGTTTCCCATTTACACAATCTCATCCAGGCTAAATTTTTTTGGTCATGCTACATTGTGATGGAACAAAATCCAAAAGCACTTGAAATGAAATGCTTCCTATCCATACAAAATGAAGAGGATAAAATCAACATATACAAAAATACATCACTGGCCTGTAAATCACATTGATATTGCAAGTCATGTTTATTTAAGTCAGAAACCTTTCAGATGTTGCTGGAGCCTAGGTCCTATCACTCTAGTCCAGTGGTTCTCAACCTGTGGGTCCCCAGATGTTTGTGGACTTCAGCTCCCAGAAGCCCCAGCCACTATGGTCAGTGCTCAGGGCTTCTGGGAGCTGAAGTCCAAAAACATCTGGGGACCCACAGGTTGAGAACCACTGCTCTAGTCTATATGGCCAGTGATGAGGGATTGTGTGAGTTGTTGACCAACAATGGCAAGCAAATTCTCCACTATGATATAATACTTTTTTTAGAGGAGATTGTGATTAACTTTAGTCCTTTATCAGCCTGTTTCAGAAACAGAAACTTCAGTGGAATTCTTGAAAATATTCAACAACATGACAATTTAATAACATAGTCTGTTGTATGATTTGTGTTCTGAGGAGGCAGGGAATTAAGCCACTGAAAGCTTAACATATTAACATTAACATCCAGTCTTTTTCTTCCCTATTTAAAAACTGGCCATGTGTTGCCTATTGAAACATATGTTACACAGCCTCTACTACATTTTCTGACTGTTACTGTGAACAAAATGTCCCCGATTGCTGCTGTGTTGATCATTAATACACCTCTTAACAAATTACAATTGCAATTAATATTCATGACATTTGTTACTTTGTTTTTTTAAGCATTTATCCATGAAAGGCAGTAAACCATTTGAGACAAGGAAGATAGAAGGCCAATGGAATAGAGTATCAGTTCTTAACCTTTTCTTTACAACACACTCCCTTTAAATATCTTTTATTCCCACAGACTACCAAGGCTTAATTCCAGATTTAAAATGCAGTAGCAAGAAATGCCACATGCTTTCCCCCAGCCACTCAATGCCATTCTTTGTGTGTTCTCAATGTGTGGAGAAGTAGCAAGTACTGAGTAATCCTTGCTGTCAAACATTTATTTTCGTAACTTTTGAATGGTTTGAGATATTGTAATGAAAGGTACAAATGATGTCTATCACTAGGAAAAGACTACTGCTCTTTGAGATCAATGTATGATCATTCATCTCCCTCCCTCCCTCCTTTCCTTTTATTCTTTCTTTCTCTTTTAACTGTAAAAGCTCATAACATTTCTGCAAGCTTTCATGGCTCCCCTGAGGACATCGTAGCCCCATGAGGTCTGTGGACCACAAGTTAAGAATCTTTGGGTTAGATTACAGAAGACCATGGAAGCTACTGACCAGTTGCATCAAGTAGCAACAGATTCCCTGAGTCATTAACACAACCGTTCTCTACTCAGGGTGCTTTTGTGAGCATTTCTTTCTTCCTGCTCAACAGGGCTTATTTCCAGAAAAAAGTACTTATCACTGATGGGAAAATAAGGTTGCACATTTACACAGTTACCTATGCACATACACCCAGACCTAAGGTTTACGTGTGCATCTGCACATGCAATGAGCATTTTGTAGCATTATACATGTGCATTTACATGTAACTGTAATTCAGAACTTGTAGCCTCTGTAGATTCAGTCTGCTGGCTCAGGTCCTACCCACTGCTGGATGTGGATCCGAACAATTTTCAACTGAGATACTGGGCCATCAACTGGAAAATGGTTTCCCATCCTTGATATAAAGCAATATGTAAAACATGGTTATTTTTTTCTCCTTGTTTAATCACTATTTCTTGTAAACTGTGTTATCCTGTTAAGAAAAAAAGATTTTTGTAAGTTATAACGTCCTCTAAGAACACCTAAACATGATTCGTTTGGTATGAAATGTTCCACTCAGAAATGTATGATTTCTAAATTTAAAACATTCAAGAGAACACTTACAGATTGGACTCTTTGTGATTTCAGAATCCTGCCAGCAGAGATACAGAACTTGCAGTACAACTAACGACATAAAAAGCACTTTCAGAAAGAAATGTTCTTAAAATGAACAGTGGGAGAGACTTTTTTTTATCAGAATATGTTGTCACTTACCTTTTTAAAGCTCTTCTCATGAAAAAGTTATTAGAAATATAGGCTATTTCTACACTACACTGTTACAGTGCTATTATTCCATTTTCAACATCCTATGGAATCCTGGGATTTGCAGTTTAGAGAGGAGCCTTCAGAATTCTCAGCCAGAGAGCTCTTTGGCTTCAGTAAACTACAAACTCCAGAATTCCAGAGGATAGTGAAAGTGGAATAACAGCACTATAACAGTGTAGGGCAGAAATGGCATAGACTTTCTTTTTGCTATTCATTTATACTTATAGAATTCAGCTGACAGGAAAAGACAAAGGCCATTTCTGCCTTACACTGTTCTCTCTTTAAAGGCAACTTCTAAATGTTTATTTAAAATAATTTAAGAGAGAAGTCTTCCATCAGTGTCTATCAAAACAAGTACAACCTACCAACCATTAAATTCAGTAATCCATTAAAAATAGCCAGGACGAAACATATACAGGCTAGCATATACTATTAATAAAGTCCTAAGCAAAATTATTGGTTTCATGGAGGCTTATATTAAAGCTAAGTTAAGTTCTTATGTCCATGATTGGTCTTTCAAGTGTTATACAATCCAAGCCCAGAAAGCAAGCAGGAGCAAATTAAACTGGTGCAGAATTGGTGTAACATACCTGTGTCATCTGAATATCCTGGCAGTCGCATTTCTTTTAAAAGCATTCATCTAAAAGTATGGAGCATGAACGTGACAAATACTGATCTGGTTTCCAAAATACCAAACCATGGTTTAGAGATTGGTTATGGTTTCCATTGCTTTTTACAAAACAAACACAAACCACAATGCGCTTGTTCAGAATGAAACCACAAACAATGTCTCAAATAAAGAGGTAGGGAACTACTATTTTTAAGTGGAGGAGGGTATAGTCAGGCTCACGTAAGCAATGCAAATCATAGGTGGAAGTGACATTGGAGCCACCTTGTTATTTTCAAGCCACATTTCTTTGTCAGTTCTATATGGAGGCCAAACCTAGTCTGATGTTTCCTAACATCTGAAACAGAATATTAGTTGAGTGTGCATTAGTTGGTGAGTTATACCAAATACGTAATGCATTTATAAGTTTATAACAAGTGTTTTTATACGTTTTAAAGAAAATTATAAAATTATTGTAGAATATAACTTTACATGGACATATCAGATATGGTCTGAGTTATCCTTTATCAAAATCATAATGTGTGTCATGAACAAATATACTAAAAATAAAGAGCTACAAATGTATGTTGCTACAGCGCAGCATGCCCAACCACTATTATTCCACTGTACACATTATACCATGCTATAGAAGGGGGTGGCAATCATAATAGCCCTGCAGATGTTACCGGACTCCAACTTTGAACAGTGTTAACCAGCATAACTCATGGGGAGATTGCACTTCAATAACATCTGGGGAGACTGTATGATTAGCAGCCCATCTATGATAGATCTTCCCTGTACAGAATCTCAACAGTCTGCTAATTAATAGCATTATTATACGCAACTTTCTAATTATTGAATTTTGTACCCCTCCCCAAATAACAGCAAAGATCAATTCATGCTCCACATTTCGAACTGAAAAAAGATCCCACATGCAGGCTAGTGCTATTATACCATTTTCAACTTGTAGTTTCCACTAGTAAAGTAGACTCATGGAATCAATGGGATCTGCGTTGATTCATCATTCAATGGGTCTGTTCTATTAGCAGGAGTCAAGCCATTATGTGTAGTAGGTGAGAACAGTGAAGAAGAATATGCCTTTCTTGTATTTATAATAAGCAAAGAAATAGAGCTACATCTGTTTTAGAGCATTCATGAATTAACCTGCTGAAAAAAAACCAGGACATCATAGTTTCATGTCTTTGGGAAGTATATAAGCAAAGATGGAATCATATTGGTGACATATACAGGTGCTATGTCAAATTATGCCTATGTATGTCCTTTCATGGTCATTATAGACATCCAGTATCTCCATCCACAATGATCTCACTCCACCACACCATGCCATGTACCTTCTTGCTGTCTAGGCACTTCCTGCATGATCATTTAATGGCTGGGAAAGATGGAATTGCTCCATATTGTCTCGGTGTGTTTCTAGAGCTAGAAACACATAACAGCAAGCATTCTCCTGGAGTCCTTGAGGGCTCCAGGAGAATGATATCATCTTCATTTTTCTGGCTGCAGAAACACAAATCTATGCTGCCTGCATGCCTCCCTCTGCCCCTTCCCAGCTACTACATCTTTGCAGGGAGCAGGAAGGTGGGTGGTGCACTGAAGGAAAGAGTAGACTTGTGCCTGGCAGGATCTCAGCAAATACTGTATTTTCATTTGTTTCAACCAACAATCTCTAATAAAAGCACCAATGAATAAAGAAATATTCAAAGCTCCCCCCCCCCCCGACAGACTCACCTCTTTAGAATTAAGATTCAACATGGTATTTGATAGTCTTTTGTTACTGTGCTATCTGCATATTTTTTTGTGGTAATTTATGTAATTATTCTCAGGATTTCCATTATGTTACATAATCTTCTTTCCTTGTAGCCCTTCCACCTTAACTTTAGCATTAAGACAGGACTGCTAGTGTTTGCAGTGACAAAAATAATGTTTGAGTGAGTTCAGAAAATCTGGCAGGGAATTATTGCGAAGAAAATTATAGCAATTTTAGGCAGCCGATTGTGGACTTAGAATTTAGTTCAGCTGTTAATGATTACAGACTGTTGGAACAATATGTCTGAATAAAACAATGTATAGCTCAGTCTGAGTTTGCTAAAGTTAGATGACGTTTGTCTTCAATGGAGGAATGTTTTGATCACTTGGAATTATATCCTTCTCTCTAATATTCATTAAGGAGAACTCTGTTGTGTGTATCTATTTTATTATGACCCTAACTTCTGATCAAATACCTTGTTCTAAATATTGAACAAGGTTTCTAAATGCAGTACCATTACAGCATTTCTTCAACGGCAAGACATTCCAGTGAAGTTTTGGTACTGTGCTGCTGCAACCGTAAATACTGTACATCTAACTCCACAGATTTGTTAATACAACGTATTTTATGAACAGGTCATAACACTCATGGCCTAGAGGTTACTGCTACCTAAAATAGACTCATATAGTCACAGTATCTTAGAGCTAGAAGGGATCACAAGAGCCATCTAGCTCAGTCCCCTGTTGTGCAGGAACACATAATAAAGCTCTCCTGAAAGGATGCCCTTATTCATGTGGTGTTTTTGCTTTATTTTGTTGTGTTTTATTCTGTTATGTATTGTTCTGTTTTCTTTATAATAAAAAATATTAAAAAAAAGGATGTCCCTCTTACCTCTGTTTAACATCATCCAAAAATGGGGACTCTACCAGCTTCTAAGGCAGTCTTTCCACTGTTGAACAGTAAAGAAGTTCTACCTGATGGAATCTCTGTTCTTGTAATTTGAATCCACTGATTCATGTCTTAGTCTCTGGAGTAGCAGAAAACAAGCTCACTCCATCTTCTACATGACATGCATTCGGATACTTAAAAATAGTCATCACATCACCTCTCAGTCTTCTCTTCTCCAAATTAAACATACCCTTCTCTCTAAGCTGTTGCCCATAATGCTTAGTTTCCAGACCTTAGATCATCCTGGTCACTCTTTTCTAAACACATTCCAGAGGGAAAATTAACTGTGGCAACTCTGTGAATGAGAGATCTCCAAGTCATCCTGTCATCCACTGTCCTGCTCTGGCCTTACAGATTCAGGGACGGTGTTTTCCTTGATTGAGTCTGTCCATCTGTCATGTGGTCTTCCTCTTTTCATACTAACTTCCACCTTACCAAGCATTATCGGCTTTTCTAGTGAGTTATGTAGCTGATGTAATAAATGAATTCAAATTGCACATTTGAAGTCTAGGCAATATTTAGAAGGCTAGATTATAGAGGGCACTTTAATATTGCATAACAAAAACCAAAACCAACCCCACATCATCATCATTTGAGAGTTAGGTAACAATACAGTCAGTGTGCTTCCTGAGGCTACAGTCTTTTCCTGAGAGCAAGCCCACTAAAATCAAAGGGATCTGTTTGGTAGTGCTTGGCTTTAACTCCTTTGCCTCCTAATAGAGCAGCACCAATGAAGGGAAAAGAGGTCATAGGAAGCTGCCTTATACCAGGTCAGAGAATTACTCCATCAGTATTGTCTGCACAGCCTCGTAGCAGCCATCCAAGGTTTTAAACATAAGTATTTCACAGCCTAGCCTAGGGCATGCTGAACATATGCTCTATTACTGAGTTACTCTGCCTTTATGGAAGTGTGTTCAGCATAAGGAAGTGTGTTCAGCTACTCTACAAAAAAGGATTGAAGTGACTGAAGAGTCTTTTGATGTGTTCTGGACCATGAATTCTCCTATTAAACATCTTGTAAACTTTCATCCATTTTCAGAGTATCTTTCATGTCTGATTGGAGATTAGTTACATAAAAGCATTCTTCATGTATTTTTCACTCCATCTCACTTTTTACAAAATCAAGTTTCTTCTACAAGTGGAAAGAAGACTCTGTAAAAGAATTATACTTTAGCTACTCAACCAACTCTGCTGTTTCCCTTTTCTGTGTGGTGCTACTTGCGGACATAACCCTCCAGTTGTGAAATGATGGAATTTGCAGTTCCTCTTCTGTTACCTTTCTACTAAGAATATCATGTTCCTTTATACAACCCACCAGGTCAGCCCCCCGCCCCGCCCATGTGATTAGTTTGAAGCGTGGAACATGCAGATTTCCAGGATGAAGTTCAAATACATTTCAAAGAAGGTAAAGAAATTTCATGAACTAAAACCTCCTAGAGATCTCTTGCACCCAGAATAAAGCTACCTTAAAAGCCCTGGTTGGGCTCTAAAAGTGGATATTAGTGTGAGAAAGATCTGAAAAATAAAATAAGCCTAGAGTCTGATACTTGTGGCTTACTATCTGGCAGTGAATTTCTAAGTGGTTCACAGCCATCTCCAAACTTTCCTAGTGGACAAACACTTGTCACTCTGAGAAAGCCAGATGCAAATAAGGACAAGATCCATTTGAGCTGGTGATGAAGAATTGAAACCCTCAGTCAGAAAGAAACCCACCACCACCACCACTCCTAGGTCAAGCTTTGCCTCTGCTAGGGACTCAAGAGGCAACCTTAGGCAAGCCCTGCTTTCCCAACTCTAGGTCGCCCTCCTACCAATACAGGTGAAACTGGGTTGTTGTATTACAGTCAGATTATTCACTTCAAACCGTTGAAAGGTGCCCTGTAAATATCAGGCGCTATTATGAATTTTATAGAACGGGAATTTTTGACAAATGGAGATTCGGTCGCCCTTATGGAAAGGTAAAAGCCCTGAACCGTGTACTGTGTCCACGTGGGGAGAAAGAAGAAACTTAGCTTTACCCCTCTTAAAGTGCGTCCCGTCTGCTTCAGCGTCCCGTCTGAAGGCAAGAGCCGAGGGACGGGTTCTCAAACCACTTTGTCTCTGCCTTCCCTGAAGGGGGAAGATCGCAGCGGGTCCACTCGGCGGAGGAGGAGACGCGCGCGCCCACGGGCTCTGCGCGCGCAGGTGCTCCGGCAGGGGCAGCCCCAAAAGGCGCGGCCAGCTGGCGCTCCGCGCGTCGCCCAGCCACCCGCTGCCTCTTCGTCCTCCTCCAAGCCCGGGGTCCGCCCGGGGCTTGCTCGGCTGGCCTCCATGGCCATTTCCGCTGGCCCCTCCCGAAACTGCAAACCCCAGGATTTCCTAGGATGTTGAAAGTGGGATAATAGCAGTCTCGCGCGGAAAATCTTCCCACGCCTCCTTCCCGCTCCATGCTGGCAAGTGCCCGCTTCTGCTCTCCTTTCTGATCCCTGCTCTTGTCTCTTTGGTCGTCCGCGTAGCACGGTCCTTGCTACCCGCCTGCACCTACTCACTCGTGACCGTCCCTCAGCCGGCAACCTTTCCCCGACTCTAAACGCGGCCCCCATCCCGTGCCGCCGCCGGTGCCGTGGTCCCCCGCCTGGCTCGCACGCCCCACACAGCCCCACGCAGCATTTCTGACAGGAAACCTCCTCCTCACCTCGGGAAGGAAGCACGGCATGCCGTCCCACGCGGCAGGCTGCGGAGGGCTCGGCGACGGCGGCGCCCCTTCTGTGCCATCGACCGCGGCGGCGCCAGCGACGGGATGTGCCCACGAACTGGGACGCACACTACCCGGCGCTCCTGAGGGGACACCCCAGTGGCGGCGGCCGGGCGAGCGACTGCGTGAGCTACTCCCAGAAGGGGCGGGCAGAGGCAGCCTGGGCTGGCACAGAGGGCTCTTAGTAGGGAGGGGCGGGAGAGAGAGACGGAGCCAACGAGCGCCCGCCGCCGCTTCCCGTTCCCTCAGGGCCTGGCGCAGTGTCATGTCAAACGTATTAGGAAGAGGGTGCTTAACTCGGCCGCTGTTGTTTTCAGGGTACAGCTGCCAGAGTGAAGAAGAGCATCACTGGGATAGTAAAGAGGGAGCTCTGGCAAAGCCGCCCTTTTCTTTGCCTCTTCCTTCGTCTCTGGGAAAAAAACCAAAAAACCAGGCAGAGGGATTTTTCAACCAGGAAGTGCCCAAGGCACCCCTTTCCCAGCTCCACCAGGTGGCACCAGCCTCCTCTTGGCTTGCCCATTTCTAGGGCCAGCCAAAGAAAAGCACAAGCATGAGGAGAAGGCATGGCTATTTGGCTCTCCTCTTTCTTCAGCCATTTCCGCACTAGACGGTTATAGCACTGTTATTCCACATTCAACATCTTGTGGAATCCTGGGGTTTGTCTCAAAAGGTCCCTCCCTAAACTGCAAACCCCAGGATTCCGTAGGATGTTGAAAGTGGGCTAATAGCTCTATAACTGTCTAGTGTGGAAATGGTCTTATTCCAGACTGTCTGTCCAGCTAAAACTGTGCTGCGCTAGAAGAAGCATCTACAGACACCATGACCTGCTGGGTCACTTACTGATGTCTGCTGGGCAGCAGAGTGTAGACCAGTGCTTCTTAAACTATCTGATAGGAGAGACCAAAAATGAATTTCCCCCCAGTGTGTTAGCACCATATTTTAGCTCATTGACTACAGTTGTTCCTTTCTTTCTTTCCTGGAAATTCTCCAAGAAACTCTCCGTTCTCCAGCTGTTTGCTTATGGACTGGCACCTGTCCATGGACCGCTACTTTAAGTAGTGCTTGCTCACCTGCAGTCTCCCTCAGAGTGGTGAGTTGGTGGGGACTGAACCTGGCTGTCTTAGGCCCTTTCCGCACGTGAGGAAGGAACCGCGTGAAAACAGGACTCACCAGATTTCTTCGCTGTCCGGTTGAGTCCATCAGGACAAGGAGCAGTGCAAGGTCATTGCTCCGCACTGTTCCAGCATCCAAAATGGCGGCTTCTGGTTGGTGGAGGCTCTCCACCAACCTGCGAAGCTCGCCAGCCTAAAGCCTGCCCCCGGCAGATCTGCAGGCACGCACTAGTGCGCGCCTGCAAATCTGCACCAGAGAGCGGCGACGGAGTGACACGGAGTCACGTGCTCCATGCTTTTTAAAAACCTCTTAAAAGAGGTTTTTAAAAGCACGCTGCGCGACCAGTTCCGGTCACTCCGAACCAGACTGAGGTGCGGAACTACAAAAAGTAGTCCACCCCAGTCCACTCCATGGTGCAGAAGACCTCCGTCAGAGGTCGCTCTGCACCATTTTAATAGCCTGGTGTGGAAAGGGCCTTAGTCCTCCATACTATCAGCAGACTGGTATAGTGGGAGGGAGGAGATCATCTGCAGGGTGAAGTACTCCCCCACTGAGATCATGGTGGACAGCTCTGAGTGCCAGTGAAAGAGAAGGCTGCTCCCACCTTTTGTTCACCTATGCCACCTCTTGTTTTTTCACTCTCTACTGCACCCTCCAGAGTGAGGAAGGGTGAGTGAGAAGGCAGAGAATATAGACAGAGTCATGAAGTCATGAGATCCAGCATGGTTTAGTGGTGTGAGCATTGGACTGCAACCCTAGAAAGCAAAGTTTGATTCCCCACTGGAAACCCACTGGCTTAACTTGGGCACATCACACACACACTCAGCCCTCAGAAAACCCTGGGATAGATTCGCCTTAGGGTCAGTCAGAAATGACTTGAACACACACCGCAACAACAAAACAAAACAACAACAACAAGTCATAGAATCACAGAGTTGGAAGGAGCCTCAAGGGCCATCAAGTCCAACTCCCTGTTTAATGCAAGATCTCCATCTAAAGCACACCATGGAGGTAGCTGTCTACCCTCTCTTTGAAGACACCAAGAGAAGGAGACCACCACATCTCTAGGCCAAACATTTTTTATTGTCAAGAAGTTCCTTCTAATATTCAATTAATGCAGTGACGGCTTTTGTTGTTCCTCTTCATGGGTGACTCAGTAGGGAAAAATGCACCGCTATTATATTGTTGACTAGAAAAGGTGTGCAAGGATCCAGGAAATGCTTTTTTTAAAAAAAAATCAGGGGGCACTCAAGATTGGCAGGCAAGTCATTATGAATTTTGCTTACATGCTTGTGCATTTTACAAAACAATGAAAACACAGAATACAATGCATTAAAACAAAGCAAAAACCCATAATATATTAACTGAAGCTGTTAACCATGTAAATACCATGAAGGCCATGATAAAAGAATAAACTTGATTAAAGCATAACATTTATATATGAAGCAGAGAGGCAAATATATACAAAATCCCCGTTTGGTGAATGCAAAGATGGC
Source organism: Iguana delicatissima (assembly GCA_948472985.1). Taxonomy (NCBI): domain Eukaryota; kingdom Metazoa; phylum Chordata; class Lepidosauria; order Squamata; family Iguanidae; genus Iguana; species Iguana delicatissima. The sequence goes on along the minus strand of CAOKZL010001454.1, from coordinate 79,264 downwards.
ATTATAGTTTTCTAACAAACTCTTTCTTTCCAGCACGTTATTCGGAGAGCAGAAGCTGTGGAATCTATCTCCACAGATAGATTCTCCTGTAAAGGATTGTAGAGAAAACTCGTAATGAATATCAGTCAATCTCAAAGTGTTGAGAAACTCTTTAAAGAACTTGAATTAGAGGTGAGTAGTAGGTATTTTGCTGATAACCTTATATTCAGGGAAGCGAGAACAAAAGCACATTGTGAAGGATCTGTCCAAACTGAGGACTCAGCAAATGGAAATTCGATATACACAAGTAAAGGAAAGCATGGAGGCAGAAACCCAACCGACCAACCAACCACAAAATACCCAGCTTCCAATGGGAGACAATCACTAGGAAAGGGATCTTGGGATCATGGCAAGTAGCTTAATGAAAACGTGGACCCAGTGTGTGCCTGCTATAAAAAAGACAAATGCCATGTTGCATCTAATTAGAAAAGGAATCAGAAATAAAACTGTCAGTATCATAATATCCTCATGATGGATCACATCTGGAATGAAGTGTACAGTTCTGGCCACTGCACTTAAACAAGATACTATAGACTGGGAAAAGTGCAGGAAAAAGCAATGATGTTGTTCAAGGGACTGGAGCCTATGATGACAAGTTGCAATATTTGGGGCTGCTTAGCTTAGGAAAAGAAAGGCACGTAAGGGGAGACATGATAGAGATGCATAAAATCATGTATGTCTCATAATACTAGAAATCAGGGTCATTTGCTGAAGCTGAATGCTAGACAGATAGAATGAAGTATTTTTTTTTATACTGCACACAAAGTGGGATTCGTTAATACAAGATGACTACCAACATGGATAACTTTAAAGGGGGATTAGGTAAATCAATGGGAATCAGAGTAATAAAGGATCACTATGTATAATTTCTAGCATCTGAGGTAGTATGCCTTCATGTAGTAGTTGCTGGGAAATTGCTTCATATAGCAGGCTTCCTGTATGAAACTGGTCAGTCGCTATGTGAATGTTGGACAGCATATGTCCTTGGTTTCATCTAGTATTAGATATGCCCATGTTTTAATCCAGCACGTTCTTATGTCCTTAAATCAACCAAAATTTGAAAAACCAATAAAATTTTGAAGATGTTCTAAAATGGTTATCAAAATAACAGAAAATGGGGGAAAATAATGAATACTGAGAAATATTTCTCCAAAATATTGGAGAATATTGGAGTTTCTCAAGCAGAGCAGGAAAAGTGAGAATTTTTTCCAGGTCTATGCAAACATCACCAACAGAAGAAGTTCTCTTTCCTTTTTTGGCAAAGTAGTGATTAACTAGAAAAGAAAATCTGTAAACTGTTTCAAAAAAGAAAAAGCCTCATACCATTCAACCTTTCTCTGCAGTTCCATTGGTTTTCTCATCTTTATGCTGTTAGAAATTTATCCTAATTAATTATTGTTTCAGTATTGATTGATCATGACTTTACTATGACCAGAGATGAAAGGGCCCAGAAAAATTAAGGGAAAATGTCTCCCTTTTCCTGAAAGAAATGTCCCTCCCCCTCCTTTGGCATAGTGGAAAAACTGGAAAAAATAGATTGTAGAATATTTTCCTTCTGAAGTGTGAAAACCAAATAGGTCTTGTGAGTTCAGGTGCTTCTTATAGATCAAGACCTTGTGGCTCCATTTGTAACAACAACAACAACAAAAATCATATCATATGGCGGCCTCACAGCTCCAGGATGCCTGGATGAGATGGATTATCTAGATCAATTTCAGTCTTTTCCTTTATTGGATGACCTTTCCTACAAACTAGAAAATGAGAATGTGTCCATGTTGGTTCTGCTGGACTGCTCAGCAGCTTTCAGTGAATTCAGGGAATAGGGATTCAGCCTGTGCTCAGTTAGGTTACCTTGCCATGAAGACACAGGTTTCCAGCTTGGGTGTATTCCTGGATTCATCTCTTGAGCCTCAAAGCTCATGTTTCTATGATGGCCAGCAGTACATTTGTACAGTTAAACCTTGTGTGCCAGCTGCACCCATTCCTAGAAGCAGCTGATCTGGCTACAGTGACATGTGACTTAGTTACATGCAGCTTGGATTACTGTAACGAACTGTACATGGGACTTATCTTTGAAAAGCACTCAGAAACTTCAAGTTCCAAACAGCTGCAACAAGATTACTCATGGGCTAGTTATAGGGAGCATGAAACTCTCTTATTATAACAGCTTCATTAGCTGTTGGTCTGGTTCCAGGAACAATTCAAAAGTGTTGGTTATGACTTATAAGGCCTTCTGTGGCTCAAGTCCAGACTATCTGAAGGACCACATGAACTAACTTGTGTTATGACATCTGAGAAGAGGGACTTCTCTCCATCCCATCACCCTCACAGGTACATATGGTTGGGACATGGGAGAGGGCCTTCAGAGTGCCTGCTACTAGGCCTTGGAGTTCCTTCCCTAAAAACTGCCTTCCTTGCTATTTTTTTTTTAGGCAGTAAAGACTTTTCAGTCTTTGGAAAGTGACTGTTTATGGGGAAAAGTCTCCTAACAATGTGCTGTGTTGTCTGTTTTTGCTATTTTAAACTTATGTTTAATTGTTTATTGGCTTTTAATTTTATTGATGGTTTAATTCTATTTTAACTTTTGCAAGATGTGAATTTTTACTGGTATCAGTTTATCTTTTATAAGCTTCCTAGAGTCCCAGATCAAGGGGAAATGGGATTAGCAGAATACAGACATGCGTGCACACAGGTGCCTTCAGAGAAGGACAAACTTCCTTTGTTTAGAGGAAATAGTTATAGAGTTGCAGGAACTTTCTTATCAGTACTTAAACCAATCCCTAGGCAGATCCAGAATTTAACCTTATAAAGAGGTCTGGAATGCTGAGTCAGTCTGGGAGGGGGATGTCCAGTGAAGCATCCACTGTCTACGTGACCTGCTCACTTTCACGAAATGGCTGAAATCTGCCATTTTGTGACTCTTGCTCTCGATGTCATGGAGAAATGGCTAGAATCACAGAATCATAGAAACACCCTGCCTTGAGGATTGGCATCCACTATTATCTTTTTTTTTTTTGGAGTGGAGGGGGATAAAATATGTTACAAGCCCTACATATTTTGGGAATGAGGTGGTGATGCCAGTGGTGGTATAGCCCTCCATGTGGATGTGCAACCATTGGCAGCTGCCTTCCTTGGCCTAAAGCTTAAGTCCAAGTGATAGTCCTAGTGAGAGTACACTCTTTGAATCTATGGGGTTCATATGTGTTGACTTACAAAGTTCCCATTGATTTCATGAATCTAAGGCCCTTACCACACTACACCACGATCCCACATTGTCCTGTCACGATCCTGGCAATGCCATTGCTGGGATTAGATCAGGACTTGAACACTCCTCACAGCACTGGTTGGCTGCTGGTGGATGGGTAGTGTTCTGGACATGCTCCTTCCTTCTGCTGTACAGCCAGTCTCTTCCTCAGCTGTACTGCAGAAGGAAGTACTTCATAGTGGCTCCACCATTCTTGCATACCTGCAGCTGATGGGATTATTGCATGAGGGGAGGCCATTACTGGATTTTTTCCAGTAACGCTATATGGTGCTATAACTCAATACCAGTGAGACTGCAACAACATCATGCCATGGCACATGTCGCAGACTGGTAGCAATGTGCCCCCATGCCAAACTGGCACTGTGGTGCGATAAGGGCCTAAGTCTTTAGTACTCTACAGTCTCTTGTTCATATGTGAAAGGTAAATTAATATATTGCTCATGTTTTCATCAATAGCAAGTGCTATATAACCGCACTTAGTTGAGAAAAGGATTTCAAATGAAAATATTTTGTTCTTCTTCAGAGCAAATATACTTAGGGCTGAGGTGCAAATGAAGGATGTATGATGAATAAAATCTGACACATAGTTCAGGGTGTCACCTTCAGCAACTCTCATATTCATCTGTTGTTTTCCAAAGCTGGGTATGCTTTCATTATAAACCTTTTAAAACTGGCATGTTCTTGAGCTATTTAGTTCTTTTTCTTGACGTTTTACAACAAAGCACTTCTAATATTAGACATATTAGACATCAGGATGAGTTTGTGATTTCTCTTACATAGTTGTGCTAACATTTATCGTAATTTGTTTCCCAAGTATAATTCCACGATTAAACATCATGATGGAAAGCTGCAGTTGTCTTGGTAAAAAGTATAATCTTCTTGGTTTAAATCTGCTTTGAAGAAGAAGAAATCTGAGCCACAAATCTTTAGCAATACTTTTTGAAACTGGATCTAATACTACTTTTTAAAGATCAAATGTAAAAACACAATGAATATGGTACAGACTTTACTGCTGTTCAACTAAATGCCTGAACTAAATACATATCTTGCTGTTTACAGCTGGAACAAAATCAACTTTTTCAGCTTACAATAAGGTACGCTGTTGTAACTGTTTCCCATGTGAGATTGTTGTTATCAGTAACTCTGGTTGGTACCACATATCCTGTGGAAATTGCCCAGAAGCACATTTGTACACCTATGTATTTCAGTTGGATTTGATTTGGGCTGTACCAGGTAATAACTCATATTTAGGGTACTAGTCTTTAACCATAAAATAAAATTTTCCAGTGTTCATCCAAAAACCATTAAATAATATGAAAAATGTTTAATCACAGAGGGTGGAGATGTGCTTGAAATTTTTAGCCATCCGAATTTATTTCTAGGGCTTCCAGTTATCTCATCTTGTTCCCAAGTGGCACTAATGTATAAGTGATCTTCCACTTTTTCCACTGGTCCCTGCATTCTTCTTATTTGTGAACATTGTTGTGCTCTCTGGACATATGCAGCCTGCCATGGTTTTTGGTTTTCCTTTTTTTTTCTTAACACAATACTGAGAAACACCAATGAATATAGACATTCTATTAAGCAGATTTTAAAATGTACTCCTAATGCAATAGCATCAAAGTTACTTTTGGGGCTCACTTAGTCAATGCAAGTATTCTGGTAGATATGATTAACTTTTTTAAAAAAGAAAACATTGATGTTAATACAATACAGAATTATTGCATACATAAGACCATTGATTTTTGTTGGCTTACGCTTGTCTAACTCTGTATTGAATTTATGCCATTGGTTGAAAATTGTGGCAAGCTGCACCTGCCTGAGTGCTGATTATAATTTAAGACTTTCACCAAGATAAAAGAAGAAGGCAGGAATATCATCAGCATTTGGAGTAATAATAAGATTAGCAAAAGCTACCTATTCCTTAGCCACGAGTCTCTTAAGGGAACCGCTAGATACTTTCCCATCCACTACCCTTCTCCAGCCACTAGGAATATTTTGAGTACTTCCTGATAATGTTCATCCTGACGATATCCATCTATTAATAAAATCTTTTCAATTATGTATTGAAATCAGGAGTCACAGAATGTACAACTAATTTTCTCTGCTGAAGTGGCAGTGGTATACCTTTTCTTAAAAGTAAGAGGAAATTTTTTTTAATCTGGTAAGCTACTTCTGAAACTTCAAAGATTAAAATATGGCATGGAAGTCTGTCTGAAATAACTCCTTAGATTCTGAACACAGTATGTAGTGGTAGCAATAACGGACACCCATGTGTATTCCTGTTCCAGGATGCATTCAATAAAGAGATTAATAGAATACTTTCTCTTTGTTAATCATTTGAGATACATCAAGGGGAAGAGGTGAATATATGAAAAGAGTTCCTCCTTAGGTGGACAAGGAATGAATTTATTATGATTGTGGCACTTGAACATTTTTTCATAGCTTTGTGCCTGATTTGTGTGGTAAGAATAAGTGAAATGTTTTATTGGTTAATGAAAAGGTGGGATAAGGAGAAAATGCCTTCTCAGTGGGATTGAACTAGATTTTTTTGTTCCTTTTTAATTATATTGTCACTCAGGTACTCACAAAATAAGAAATTATTACAATGACAATTACCAGACCCACAATACTTATATAAATTATTTATTCTGTGATTTGATTTAGGGAATCTTCTTGTATAACAAGAAAGGATTACCAACCATTGCAATTTGCCTGTCATTCCAAAATTGTTTGAATTGTTTCCAGCTTGTTCAAACTACTTGTTCAAACCGAGTAAAAGTACACATTCCTTTAATTGTTCAAATAGCCTAAGTTAATTTGCTGAAAATTGCTATATCCCATAATTTAACATACAGTGCTCTGAATGTAGTATTTAATTCCATCCACCACTGCCTCAGTACTTTGTGAATAGTTCTACATCTTTGTTTCCTAGGTCGTGATTTTTTTCCCCTCTGGTTATGGCTGGCCCATCTACTTGGTCTGGGAGAGCCATACAGACTTCACTGGGTAAAAGTGGCAACAACAATGGCTAAAGCTGCAGATGGAGCTCAAAGCTCATAGGAGTAGGTTAGCAAAGGAACTCTTACTCCCATTCCATCTCCCATAGGCACATCCCTGAGAAGCCAACCTGTGTTGCTAATTGGCTCCTATGTAATATTTGGCCTTCTGTGCACCCATATGGCATTTTGGGTCACATTATAGGAAGACAGTGGGCATAGTAGTGAAAAGAAGGGTGCCCAACAAACAGGGACTTGGGTTTGTGGTCTAGCTTGATTAGTCCTCAATGTTCAGTAAAACTGGGAATATTCTTTGGTGTATTCACTTAGGTTCGTTCTATTGAGTCAATGGTTATGGTTTGCCACCTCCTTGAGTGTCCGATCTGGAGCATCTTCTTTTGGGACTCTCCCGCATTTCCTCTTGATGTTGCGCATATGGTTTAAAATGTTTGTTTTTCACTCATTATTCATACTGATGAAATCTTGGCTTACTACAACACATGCTAGTCTGTGCACCCTTATCAAAGCTAGAATAAGAAAGAACAGAGAAAACTGGTAACTTCTAATGGCATATTACTTCCAGTGGTGCCTGACTTTGCTTTGAACTTTTAAGAACTATCCAGGCTGCAGCACCTATTTTGGAGATGAGGTTCAACCCCTCAGATGATTCCTTTAAAGTTCAGACAAGTACCTAGAGTAGACTGTCTTACTGACACTGAAGTCATCAGTCTCTAGTGACTGTGTCCTATATCCTCAAAATTACTGGCAGAAATAAGTTTTCTTATATCACTTTGGTATGTAATAACATGAATACAATCAGGATTATGTTGAAATAATATTACCATCCAGCACTTCATTCCTGAGTTACCTAAAGCCAAGTCAAATCATTATCTTTTTATCTTATATTTTAAAAATTGTGTCAATGAAGGCTTTCCTTCTAAAGCAAATATGAGTTTCAGAGAAGGAGTTTTCTTCAGAACAGTAACAGGGAGGAATTTGTTAAATTATTCTTCCCTTTTTCCTTCTATCCTGATAATGTTCTGTCTCTTATACACATATAAACAGGTCCATGTTTTATAAACAGGCCCATGTTTAACATGAATTTTTTTAAAAAAATATGTAAAGACACTTAATTGCATAGTCTGTCTAGCTCATGAGAAATCAAAATAATGCAATTTTTAAAAGCATAATCACCCAATCTGATTTTGGATTGTTTCTTTCTATGGTTTTCAAGAAAAAAGACATTTTCAAGTGATTTTACAGTGTTTTCTTTGGTGCAGTAGTTGTTATGTGCCTTCCTGTTGACTCTAACTTATCGTGACCCTGTGGTAGGCTTTTCTTGGTGAGATTTATTCAGAGTGGATTTGTCATTACCTTCCTCCTAGGCTGAGAGAGTATGACTTGCCCAAGGTCATTCAGTGACTTTCCATGGCTGAGTGGATATTCAAACCCTTGTCTTCTAATCCAATACAGAGGAAAGAGAGTCTCAAAATCAGAAGATTAAGACTTGGAAGGGGAGATATGAAGGAACTAGGTAATGTCCTCAACAGAAGATGATGGATGATATGGCCTTTGCATTTAATATACAAGTAAATACCGAAGGCAGAATAATCCCTACCATGATATTTCCATGTGAAAGCTAGACAGTGGCCATTTCCACATGGGGGTAAAACCCCGCGGTGCGACAACCGGACATGGAGGTCGTCCTCACCACGGGGTGCACTAGCGCGGTTGGAAAAGGTGAGGCTCTACACCTCAAACCGCTGTAGCGCAGCCACAGGGGTGGTGCTGCGAGTTTTATAAAAACCACCTTCCCAAGTGGTTTTTATGAAACTGGCCCGCGCTGCTCCATGGCAGCTCCTGGTGAAGAACTGCAGAGACGCGGTAGCGCGTCTCTGCAGATCTGCCTGGGGGCGGGCTTCTGGCTGGCACGCTGCCCTGATTGGTAGAGCGCCGCTGGAAGCCGCCGGCCGCCATTTTGGGCGCCGCCGAACACCGCCGAACACCGCCGGAATTTGGCGGCGTGTAGAGCGGTGAAACCACGCTCCCCGCAGGGACGGAGCAGGGATGGAGCAACACGCTACCAGGTAATCTCCGCCCCTGCGTGTGCCGCCCCGTTTCGGGGCCCCCCCGTGAGGAAAGGGCCAGTGAAGAAGGCTGACAGGAGGAGAATCAATTCATCTGAATGGTGGTTCCGGAAGAGAGTTCTGCAGATACCATGGACTACAAAAAAGACAAATAAATTGGTCTGAAAGCAAATGAAGCCTGAAGTCTCACTGGAAGCCAAAATGAATAGTCCAGCAGAGAACTAAGTTCTCTGTTGAATGGCAAAAAGCCCAGGAAAAACTTTCGTCCAGGCATAGGCCTAAATCCAAATACTAGCTCTAACTAGATCAATTACTGAATGAGAAATCAACACTGTATATGTTATTGGGATATTTTCCTAATTCTTTTCACAAATGCTTTGTTTTAAAATGGTTTTTAGACACATTATGCTCAGCTACCTAAGATATGTCTTGATCAGGGGCATTGTGGACTGAGGTAAGCCCGTTTAGTCATTTGCGCATTGGACTATGACCTTTCAGATCAGGATTCAATTCCCTGCTTGGCCATGGAAACCCACTGAGTCCATTACACAGTCCCAGAAAACCACATGATAGGTTTGCCTTAAAGCTGCCATAAGCTGGAAACAACTTGAAAGTACACAACAACAGCAACACCTAAATAACCATAGGCACAGGATTCTGCCTGATCTTGGAAATTAAGCAGGGTCAATCCCAACTAGTACTTGCATAGCAGACTGCCAATGAATACCAGGTGCTGTAGGCTATATTTCTGAGAAAGGAACTGTCAAATCACCTCTGAGCATTCCTTGCCTAAGATAACCCTATGAAATTAATGGGGTCAGCATAAATTGATAGGTGACTCGAAAGCACATACACACTGACATACTTCACCCACCTTATTGACTGATGTTTCCACTTTGACATTTTTTTCCTAAGATCTATGACTGAAAGGATGCAAGTAATTGCTAAGTTTTCTTAAATTATTATTGTGTTATTTAATTACAGGGTAGTCTTTACTTCATTATGATTCCTTTTTTTCCCCTCATCATACATACACCTTCAAGAAATCTATTGTTACACATCCTTTACTTTGAGTGGTGAACAGAGTGTGTGTGACATTAACTCCTGTTCACTTTGGAAGCAGGTCTCACATGGTTTTTTGACATTTTGTAATATTTGCACATATTAATAGACAAATTGAGCACTGTAGATATAGCTTTAACTTTTCAAGATAACCAAACATCACAGTTCCTACATCAGATTTTCAGAGAATCAGACAGCACTCCCTAAAATGCTGTCCATATATGGAATGCAAGACTCACCTCTCTTTGTGTCTTTCTCTGTTTCTTACTCTCTGCTAGAGGTGAGGTGAGTAGTAATCCAGATGAATCTCCTCTGACCAATATTTAGTCTTTCTGGGCCATCTGACAGAGCTATCTCTCTTGAAAATTACACACACAGCCCAAGCCCTTCTGATATGCAACATTGAATTCCTAATAGTAATTTCATTCACAAAATAAAACACATATAACAATGGTCTCAATAAAACATAATCAAATAGGCAGTGATCTCGTGGCAAACCCTAAAAATTACACTGATTGATTTCCTCCTTTGCTGTTAATAGGATATGTAGATGCTTTCCCACACATCTAAATTACACTCCTCTTCTTTTACATGTATAATTGTTATCGCAATCTCTAATTAGAGAATGCTTTGACTGAATGAAAGTTCCAGACAAAAGCCAGTCAGGTGGTTTAGTCAATGGGGTTTTATATGCAAGAAAGATGAGGATTTAAAGGAGACTAGCAATATTTAGAACTCCCTTAAGACATGTATTGAATTTTCCTATTAATCTTCCCTCAAAATTTTTAGAGAGGAGAATCTCAATTTCACTTCATTTAAAGTTTATTAAAAATTTGCAGCTAAGCTTACAAACCACTTGGACTTGAACTGATTCATGTAAATTAAACCAAAGCAATTTAAGTTTTTTAATTTATTGAATATTAAATGTATTTATTTATAACTTGGGAGCTAAGTCATGCACAAAAATAGTTTGAAACATCCTTTAAAAACAGATTATAACAAGTTTAAAAGCCTGTTTTAAAATCAACATTGAAGATTAGGGGCTTTTCAGAACGATGTAGTTTTGGCTGCCCACAGAAGCTTGACCTGGATCGAACTAGCTTGATCTTCCTAGGGAGGGAGTTCAACAATTTAAATCCATGTTTTTCACTTCAGGGAACGCATGGTTTTGGGAAAATCTGCTATACATTTGACTCCTAGATGCACACAGCACCATTTTTCTTCTGGTTGAACAAAGGAAATTTCTGAAACCTTTAGAAGTTGCAATTCTTCTTTAAAACGAAGTGCATATATGCCCCAGTCAGTTCTAGTTTCATGGTATGTGTGCGTGCGTGCAGCCCTTAGGATCCTGGGGGCAAAAAATTGGCCCTGGGACCTCTGGAGCTTATTCAGCTCTGCTTTGCTTAAACTGGATTGTGGGGTGCACATATAGATAGAATCTGGCTTTTAAAATATGCCACAAGAAGACAAACATTTGAAGAGCTGATTTATGAACCATGTAAGTTCTGTTCTCAATATCGAGTGATAAATAGTTAATTTAAAGTGTTACCAATATTTTTTTTGAGAAAACAACAACAAATATTGTTAACAACATAGAGGCTCATTAAAGGGGTGTTTCTTTAAGAATACTGTCTGTTCTGCTTCTCAGCTGATGAAAGAACTATCTGTCCAAAGGGACTACTGATTTTTATAGCATTTAGATCTCATTATTAGGAGCTGAGGTCTACTAGTCACTACTGGCAAACTGAAGACCTTATAAGCCTTACTCAGTCTGATACTTCTTTCACATTAATAATAAACAGAAAATGTAAAGCATGCTGAATAATGGAGTTTGCAAAGTACATAACTAATGCAATTAAACATCTTCACAAATGGGTTCTGCTGGAAGTTCTCTATTTATTGTTTTTCTAGCCTCTTTGGTACCTAACTCTTGAATTGTAACAGACCATTTTGAAGGTAATTGTAAGGGTTCTCTGAGTCATCTCATCTAATACCACAAAGATGCAGGGAAGACAAAAAAAATCTCTATCTGCTACTGGCTTAGTGACTGCATTTATTAGCATTTTTGAATGTACATAGCAGAATTTCCTAGAACCTATATAACAGCACAGGAAACAGATGAAGCAGAATATCTTTCTGCACTACACTGTTACAATGCTATCATTCCACTTTCAACATCCTGTGGAAATCTGGGGTTTGTAGTTTACTGAGGACAAAGAATTGAGAATTCAGAGAGCTCTTTGGCATCAGAATTCCACAGGATGTTGAAAGTGAAATAATAGCACTATGGCCATTTCCGCGCAAGTCTGTTATAGCGCGATGATTCCACTTTCAACCTCCTATGGAATCCTGGGGTTTGTAGTTTCGGGAGGGGCCAGCCGGATTCCATAGGAGGTTGGAAGTGAAATCATCGTGCTATAATAGACTTGTGCAGAAATGGCCCAGAACAGTGTACTGCGGGAATGGCCAGAGTCTGGGGAAGTAGGGAGGAGGGAGTTGTCAAAGCAGGAGACTGCAGAAACAGGGGGACTAGAAAAGGAAACACCTAGAGTACTATTTCTCAGTCTGTCTCATGGAGAAGACCATCAATTCTTTTCTTAATGTGTCTGGGACAGATACCATACTTGTTACCAATGGCTACAACCCTTCCTTTCTTTCCTGGAAACTTGCTGTGAATTGGCAGCTGATAGTTTATGGTTCAGCAACAGTCCATGGACAACTTCTTTGAGTAGCACTGGTGTAGAACAGAGGGTAGCCTGCAGTCAAAGGTAACCCCCATATTCTTTTTGTGGTGTCCCAGACTCCTGCAGACAATCTCTTTTCTTGACAACAATGCAAAAGAAAACATGGGAAGCAGGGATTTCATTATATTGCTGTCCCCTCTCTTTTGTTTAATATGAAAACAATTTAACTTTTTTAAAAAATTTGTTTGGATATTTGTTTTTTCAAACTCAGAAATAAGAGTTTTGGGGAGGAGGCAAGCTATACCGCCTCTGGAAGCTTTCTGAGGCAGACAGCTGGCCCATAGGCCCTCTGAAACTGACCATCGTGGTCTAAAGAATGGAAGGAAGGTTAGACATCTTGAAGGGACGAATCTCTTACTACAGTGAAAACTAAGAAAGAATGTGAAGAGAAGGATGGAAATGAGATGTGCAAATGGTTAGATATTCCAGAGTTAATCCATGGAATCCTGTCAGTAACAATATATAATATTTCAAACAAGTATAAAACTTCTAAATGTCATACAGCTCATGCTGACAGTGAACGAGGATAAATAACCACAAAAATGCAGGCCTAAATAAAATCCCAACAATTCATAACTTACAGTATTCTTTCTATCAATTGTTTGAAGTGGTTTAATTATCTACTGTGCTCCTGTTTGGTATTAGTTCTTGTCTTTGAGGTCCTTCCCTCTTGTATTTGTTGGAATCTGGTTACTGACGTAAGCAGGCATAATATCAAATTACTCTTGCATATGCAAGAGTGGTCTTTGTGAAAGGAGGTTCCCCATTATTTCCTTCTGCAATGGCCCCCTTGCCTTTGGACCTTTCTTTCTGGGTTCCCATGGCCGGGTAGTGGCCAGGTTCCTGGAACTAAATGAATGATGAAGAAGGCAACCTTCAGGACTTCCTGAGGAGCCACTGGAGGATGATGTCTTCGTGCGTCAAGCTGTAGGACCCTAGCTAAATGCTGCCTGGCCAGCTCCCCCTTCTTCTGGGCAGTAAATGGCCCTGGGGATGCAGCAGCAGAGAAGAAATAAGTTCTGCAGTTGGGGGAGGGAAAAGCAGAGTTCTTTGTGCTGGATTTTTCAACACTGCCAAATCCATGTAGGATCTCAGAGCTGGATGTTGAAGTAAAGGAAAAGAAAAGAGATGATTTGAAAGAAAGCTTAAATCATAATGTCTTAGCAAAAATCATTCAATTCCACAAAATTTAATAGTTCAGGGGTAAGCAACTTCTCAGGAGTCGGGGAACCAGCTCCCTCCCCAGTCCCTTCCTGGCATCTCAAACAGACGTTTTCCCTGTGGGCGTTGTTGTTGTTGTGTTGTTATCACCATGAACTGGCCTGGCTTCAGTAGATATTAGATATCATTTTGATATCGCAATTTGACCCTGTTTTGCCACGCTCAGCCAAGTGTTTGTGAGGCCCCTAAACAAGCACCGAGCTAGGCATGGTTATTAAATGCTGCATCATACTTGTTTACACCAAGGCAAGCCAGAAACTGCCAGATCTGTTTTAGGAGACCTCCCGAAACAAACACCTTCATTAAAGTACGCACGCTAACACAAAGAGCTCCCTGCCCCGAGCAGGCACCCTGGCGAGCTGGACACTCCACCGCCAGGCAAGCTGCATCTGCATACCGGCCATTCTATTGTCAATTCAAACTTAACTCAATCATGTTAAATTCTGACCTTTTGGAGACATTGTCTCGTGCCCAAACCTCATTGTTCTCTCCCAAGTACAGACTAGCCCACGGTCTTATTTTCTCCCATAAAAACCCCAAGCTCCGAGAGCTTCCTCGGATCACTCCAGACTTCCATCCAGCCTTGCTGCCGCTCTGTTGAGTGAACTCCCCTCGGCCACCACGCTGAGTTTCTTCATTAACATCTTTGGCTTCTTCAGGACTACGAGAAAGGTGTCGCATCACCCATTTCCCCCGAAAACTCTCATTTCCTATTTCTTAGTTAGCTATGTGCATGTGTTGTCTTATTTTCTGCTTGTCTGTTAATAAAGCTACCAATTTTTGCTATTTTAAAACTTGTCTGGCTGCTCTTCTGACCTGACCCCGTAGACATTGGGTTAAAAGATCCTCGCAAAGTTACCCTGCCTCTCGTTAGCTAAAGTGAGTGCTCCAGTTAATTTCCCCATCTTTTGTTGTTGTTGTTTGGTTATTTGGGAGCCCCTCCCGGGACCCCCAGCACACAGGGTAACAGTGTGCTTTCAAGTCATTTCTGACTTATGGTGACCCCAAGGCAAGCCTATCACTTTCTTGGCTAGGTTTGTTCAGAGAGGGTTTCCTTTGCCTTCCTTTGAGTATGAGAGAGTGTGACTTGCCCAGGGTCACCCAGTGGGTTTCTATGGCTGACTAGGGATTCAATCTCTCATTTCCAGAGTCATGTGGGGTCATCCCAGCCAAAATTATAACTGAGTGACATGATGTCACGTCTGGCCATCCTTTTGGCCATGCTGCAGCAGCAGAAAAAAATATTGAGTGGTTCTGGAGGTTTTGGGGTTTATTTTTCATTGCTGACATGCCTTTTTGTGTGTCTGTGGCAATTTATGTGTGGCTTTTTGGTGAAAATCACTTTAAATGTGCCACCAAATTGGAGTGGACCCGAAAACTGGGGCTTCAAGTGGCTGAAAAAATGAGATCTGCACATGGTTTTCAGACTGCACTTTCCCCATTCCAGTTTAGTTGCTTAGAGCAAGTACTTGAATCTGGAATGAGACTGAACTACGGTGGAGAAAAGCAGTGGCAGTAATGCCTTCTTCCATAACATTCATTTGCTAGGTTTATCAACAGATTTTTCTGTGCTTCCTCCCTCAGGAGCAGACTGTACTGCAGTGCAGTTATTGTTTACCGTTTTAGACCTGTGGCAAACCATTAGACCCAATCTGTAATGCAGAAAGAAAAAACTATTCATTTTTTAGTGTAAAAACCAAATATTTCTCTTTGCTCTCCAATTTCTTATTTCTTCATGGCCACTGGCCATTCTCACAGGGCTTCTTTAAGTACCACAAGGCTGCTTGTTTCTGTTGAATTCTTTGCAGCAAAGTCCTGCTTTTTCTTTCTCCCACTCTCTTTTATTCCCTTGCTGTCTCTATCTCCTTTTCTTAAGTGAACCTCTGCAAACATAATAAAGAGCATTGATGGTGGTATCATTGGTGTGGTACATGGGCAGCAACAATCAGTATTACAGAACAAAAAAGTTGAGTTACTATAGATGTAAAGAGGATTTTGAAAAGCTTTGATGCTGAGAAGTCCACTCCCTGCCCATAAAGAACAGGACTCTTACAAAATACTCATTGTGATTATTCAGAATACAGAATATGTCTTCTGTATGTATTCTCCCATCAGAATGACTGATTTGAATATCCCTACTTGTTGCATGGTACTTAGTGAAGCATAACATGATATTGAAAGGAGAATTCTTCTCTCTTTCCCTCCCTGTCTCTCTCTCCCACCCCCATGTTTCTCTGTTCTCTTGAGTAGCATGCATGCTTTTGTTACCTGTTCTCGTTTTATCTTGAGGTCAAAACAATGATGTTATACATCACAGCAGTAACCCTGCCTTTGATTCCTGAATTCCTGAGGGCAGGTGTCAAAAAGGAACTCTCACAGTTCTCTCATTTTAAGGAATGCGTACCTTGAAGGATATTTGATTATAAGTGTCTATGTCAATTATTTTAAAAAGATGGGAAGAAGCAGTTTTTTTTAGTTTTGTTTATTTTTTACAAAATAAAGAAAAATATAAAAGAAAGTAACACCCATTACTTTTACATTTTTTACAGAACTCTGGTGGAAATTGGTTTTCATTTCAACAACTTCATAATACCGTATTATATTCTTATCCCACTTTATTATTTCCATCACTTTTTGTTCTTCTAAGTCCATTGTACTTCCTACCATCCCTTAGAGTTATTTCTGAAATTTCCTATCAGTCCGTTTGTTTGCCTTCAAATTTTCCTAAGTTTTCTTAAGCCATAAGTTATATATCTTTTCCACCCTTTTCACTATAATAGAGATGGCTAAGAATTGGCATCTTTTATTCTTTTTTCCCCTCTGTTTAAAACTTGACTTGTATTTTAGTAGTTGTCAAAAATCAGTACTTTGCTTCATGCCAAGATTTGAGAAATAAGGAGGAACAGCAATGGAATCTGGGGGAATTCAGACAAACAGTTAATTTAATGATTGAATTGATTAAACCTGCCAGGGTGTGGTGTCCTGCATACACCTTTCACAGTTAGTTCACTACTCTTTACGCACCCAAGATATTTTTCAGAAGGGGTGTTCTCTCCTCAATATCCTGTTTATAATACACTGCTGCTCTAAACTCCTAAGCTTTTGGAGGGGGGCATTTTTTCTACTTCTGGGTTAAAGCATTCAAATAAAAGATATTCAAATAAAAATATCAGTACTATCTCAGCATTTTAACCCATCCTGTGACACTTTTTATGATGATACATATATTTGATTGCTTAGAGGAAAAGTGATCTGCAACTGGTAGAAGAACTGTTAGCCATGTGAATGAATGTCAGTTATTTGGGGAGCTAACCTACAAGTTCATTCCTGAAGTCATTGGTCAAAATTGAATTGTTCTCTTAGCAAGAATAAACCTATCATATGAAAGTAGCTAAGTTCTGACTTATCCAATTCCCACTGATCGAGTAGATCTGCTCTAGGTGGGACTAGCAGTTGGATTTAGAACATTGTAATCCAAGTGAATATCTTAGGTCGTCTAGTGCCACATTTCCACCCAACAATTGGTCACTGGCTTTTCCCCTCCGTACAATACTATACAACAAAATATCTCAAACAGAGAACTCATAGCTTGCGCCTGTTGTTCTTCTCAACCACTGAGTCTCATTTCTCAGTCCTGACAGTCCTGCTTTGTCCATTGACCTTAGCACTCTTTTCTGGTTTATGGCTTTGCCTTGATTCTTAAATTAGCTGTCCCAATAAAAGCCATTTGCTTAAAAACTGTTTGATCCCACATGTGCAGGCAATATTTGCAGCATATTACTAACATATATCTGCTATATATGTGCTGATTATGTTGTGGTGTACCTGCAAGATTCATGCTTCTCTTCACTTTTTCAGGTTCCCATAGCTTCAATAAACCACACATCCAGGCATTGTTCATTACTGGATTTCAAGGCCCATTGTAGTGCTTCCATATTTATTGAAATCAATGTTATAGCTATTACCATTTTGATGTTACTTAGAGCAATAGTCAGGAGTTGGAGTGGATGATTTCTCATTCAGATGCTCATTATGGGTAAATGACTGACTGAAAGAGAAAGATGCATGGCCACTTAATGTTCTGCCAATGACCTTGCCTCTCCCTCCTTCCCTGACACTGCCATACCTTCCAGATCCACAGTTAGGGGATTCAGTAATATTCTAAAGCTCTCAGCTGCCATAATTGGAGCAAAAGATTGCACTGTAAATTGGCTTTTAAGCAAATTATGCATCTTGTCCTAGAAGTAATAGAGAAGAGGTCAGTTGCTGAAGGAAGCAAGTTCCTGTTCTTTCTGTTGAACTAATCTTTAGTTCTGAATTCTAATGCTAATTCTCAATGTTTTCAAATTACCTGTCTTGTCTCTGCTATAGTTGGATTTCCATACTGATGCCATAGTTGTTCTTTCAAGCCAGGTTCAAGCCAGGTTTGGGAGATTGTAAAAGCCTGCCCATCCAGATACTTTACAAACACAGTATTTCTTTTCAGACTTGAATGTTGCCTTGAAATTTGACCACAACAGGGCATCAAATTCCTTGACAAACTAGGAGATAGAATGAGGAAATCATAGCAGCTGAAATTGCCATTACAGCCAGTGGCCACCATTTTCCTAAAAAAAGGAGGAAGGAAGGGAGAAGCAAAAAAATGTAGCAGCACCTTTGGGACTTTTTTTTAAAAAATATTTATTTTTGCACTTTTCATAGATATATACTCTGGATATTTTTCTGGATTAAAAAAAATGCTGCTACATTTTCCCTTCCCCCTTCCTTTCTCTTTTTTATGCTGCAAGAGACCAACACAGTTACTTCTTTGAAAACTACCATTTTCCATGTGTTCCAAAAGTCCTTAGAATGTTACTATGCCATTATGTAATATTGTTCCAGAGATTTCCTCTGTTAAAATTGTGCTTTGGTGAGGAAGCAGATTATCCAATTGCCTCTTGTGGGGAGGTGGAGGACATGAGAGTTATTTGGAACTGGGATATGCCAATCAAAATTTGTGAAATAGAGATCAACCCAGATCATGCAAAATTGTCATTATGATCATCATCATCATTTCTGTTATATGCTTTTTAGAAAGTTGAGGTTTTTTTATATGATACCTCACAATGATTGACAAGTGTAAGGTGGAATGTAATGTATTATGTCCTGTCCTATGCGCCACTCAGCAAGTGTCCCAGAAAACAGGTGGTTGGAATGTAAAGGCTGTCAGTTAGCTAAGCCAGTCCAGATCAGTGACAGGTTATCCAACAGTATGAAGGGAGAAGTAAGAGGTGGTCACCAACCAGTCCAGAAGTCACACAGCATCCTAGAATTAATTGGAAAATTCTTACAGATAAGAAAGAAAGAGGAGGATGTGCTCTTCCAGATTTGAAGTTATACTATCAAGCTGCAGGTTTATCGTGGATCGTAGAATGGATAACAATAAAAAATGATCAATTATTAAAACTAGAAGGTCCAGATAATAAATTTGGATGGCATGCCTATTTATGGTATGGGAAAGAGAAAGTTGATAAAGAATTCACAAATCATTATATAAGAAAATCACTATTGATGATTTGGAAAAAAATTAGATCTAAAATATATCATAAAATTCCACAATGGGTTTCTCCACATGAGGCCCTTTTTGGGAGATGGAAATCAACTCAAGAAAAATGGATTTTTTATAAAGATATTATAATTGAAGGTGATACTTATACGTTAAAAACAAGATCAGAGTTGGACGAAGGCGGTTTTCCCAATCAATGGTTTCTGTACCTACAATTAAAAGAGAGATTTAAAATGGATATGAGACTGGAAGGATTTCTCCCAAAAGCAGAAAAAATGAGTTCGAAAAAGCTATTTTTGAGAAGCCACGACATTTAACATCACAAATATATAAATTTCTATTAAATAGAGAATTGGAAAGCAAAACTATAAAACAAGCGATGGTTAGATGGTCTCAAAATATAGGTAAAAACTTTAATATTGAAGACTGGGAAAACAGCTGGAGAAGGATGCAGAAATTCACTTTATCTCAAAATCTTAAAGAGAACTATTTAAAAGTGCTTCATCAATGGTACTTGAGTCCACACAAGTTGGATAAGATGTATAATACAGGAAGAAAAAATTGCTGGAAATGTGGCACGGAAGAAGGTACGTTCTACAACATGTGGTGGACATGCCAAAAAGCCAAAAATTTTTGGAAAAATATAAACAAAATCATGGTAGAAATACTTGGGATTAATATACAACTAACGCCGGAATTGTATTTGTTGAATACAATTCTGAATAATCAACAATTAATCATTAAAAATAGGTGGAGAATATTATTATATATCGTCACCTCTGCAGGAATCATGTATGCTAGATATTGGAAGAGTCAATAAATTCCAGATCTTGATGAATGGTTATTAAAACTTAATGAAATGAAGGATTGTGACCAACTCTCAAAATCACTCAAGGAAAGAAGCTGGTGACATGTGTGGAATCCTGGGCTTTGTCATTTGGACTACTACTAAGGCTCTTTGACTGAGAATTCTAAATACCCCTTCCTAAACTACACATCCCAGGATTCCAAAAGATGCTGCCAGTTGAAGTGGAATCATAGTGCTATGACTGAGTCGGACCTGTATATGTGGAGGCAAAGCACACTAAGCACTTCTGAAATGTAAGGGAACAGTAAAGGTAGATGATCTTATGGATCATTAAATGGGAAGAAGGACATATTTTATTTTGTTGTTTTTAATTGCTATCAAGTTGACTTTGCTGTCAATGAAAGACCTCCTAGTCACCCTATCATGAACAGCCCTGCTCAGGTCTTGCTGATTCAGGGGCCATTTCTGCTGTAGACTGTTATAGCGCTATTATGCCACTTTCAACATCCTATGGAATCCTGAGGTTTGCCTCAAAGGGCCCCTCCCTGAACTGCAAGCCCCAGGATTCTATAGGATGTTGAAAGTTGTATAATAGCGCTGTAACAGTCTACTGTGGAAATGGCCAGGGTTATTGTTTCCTTGATTGAATCTATCAATCTGAAATACATTCTTCCTTTTTTCCTACTGCCTTCTAGCTTACCAAACATTGTCTTTTCTAGTGATTCATGCTTTCTCATGATGTGTCCAAAGTATGACAGTGTCTGTTTAGACATCGCTGCTTCTAAGAAAAGTTCAGGCTTCGTTTTCTCTGGTACACATTCATTTGTCTTTTGAGCAGCCCAAAGTACCCATGGAATTCTTTTCCAGCACCACATTTCAAATGAGTTGATTTTCTACCTATCAGCTTTCTTCACTGTCCAGCTTTCACAACCATAAATAGAAATTGGAAATATCATACCATAACTTTAGAATAACTTTACTATTCAATTATATATCTTGATGCTTCTGGATCTTGTCTAGTTCCTTCATAGGTGTCCTTACAACTCCTAGCCTTCGTCTGATTTCTAGAGTACAGTCTCCATTCTAGTTAATAACTGAGCCTATTTGAACGGTCACTCTCCTACTTCATTTCTTGATCGTAGAGCAATTTTCCCTACAATCTTTGATTCTTACTTTTGAGTTAGAAGGACTCAGGAGAAATAAGGAATTAAATTAGGTGGTGTGAGATGTAGGGCTCCAGTTTGCTTTAACGGTCTAGAAGGGACAAACAGACTTGGTTGCATAAGGTGTAACCACACTTTACCGTGACCCAAGGCTGGCTTTCAAGAGCTGTTCTGTTATGGCAGTTTTTCTGAGCTGTTCATGAAAATGTTTCTCCATGTCATAATGAAGCTGTAAAACCACCATAAGAGTACATGAGTACTTCCTGAAAAAGTGTGAATCACACCCCAGAGGAAAATGAAATAAATTATGGTTTTCTCTCACTATGTGCCAGATAATTATAGCAGTACAAGAAAACCCAAAAACAAAATGACCACCAGAGCCCTATCTAGACAAGCTACACAATATAAAAGAATGACTATGAGACAAGCGTTTTAAAAACAGCCAGTCTACCTTATTGTCACCACAGAACATTATGCACAGGATAAGCAAAGACTTGAACTATGTGATATTTGTCCTCCACTTTTCAGCAATGTCATCCAGGCAACAAAAGTAATAAAAAGGCACAGTTACACCAGACAAAGGGTGACATTATTCGCTCATTAAACGCCAGTCAAAATATTAGCCTTAGTTATTGTGTGAAGAAATTAATTACATGAAAGTTGGGCTTTAGTTGGTGCTGACTTTATTAACAGATATTTTGAGGGGAATTCAGAGATTCCTGTAAAGCATTACTATCCAAAGAATATGAAGAAGAACAAAAAGTGTGAAATTCACTGTGTATTTTTTTATATAGCCCTATGACTAACTGCAACATTAAAAACCATCCAAAGGAGAATGTGCATTGAGAAAATAGTTGACTGAGACCCTTTCCACACGTGGAGGGAGAAACGGGGTAAAACGCGCAGAACCAGAGCTTACCAGAAGCTGGGCAAGTCTGTCACCACAAGGAGCAGCATGAGTTCGCTGCTCCACACTCCTGCAGTGTCCGGTGGCATCCAAAATGGCGGCTTATGACTGGCGGAGGCTCTCCACCAACCGGAGAAGCTCGCCAGCCGGAAGGCCACCCCCTGGCAGATCTGCAGGCATGCGCTTGCGCACGCCTGCAAATCTACACCGGGGCACTGCGATGGGGTAGAATGGAGCTGCACACTCGTGTTTTATAAAAACCACTTGAAAAGTGTTTTTTTAAAAACACGCAGCGCCACCACTTCCAGTCACTTCAGGGCGGTTTGAGGTGTAGAACCTCAAAATTATAAACACCCCAGCGCACTCCACAGTGTAGACGACCTTCATTAGAGGTCGCTTAACACCATTTTAATTACCCCATGTGGAAAGGGCCTGACCATCACAAATGGCATCTTGGCTTCTGAATGCTCTGCTGAGAATGAGAGCCAGGGCCAACCACCTCACTTTTTTTTTAATTTTTATTGGCATATAAGGGAATGATAACAGGTACTTTTCTCTCTGTTCTCAGTTACCCTATACATACTGTTTCCACCTAACAGTTAAGGGCAGGTTCTTAGAGGTCATGCTAGCTACCAATTGTATTTAAGAACCTTGCAGAATTAGACCAGAAATTCACTTAGTGTATCATCCCTCCTTTCTCTCTTTTTAATATGTATAGCTTATTGCGAAGCTTAAAAGTGGATATTTGTAGACCCTAGATCTACCTCACAGGCCATCTTCAAGATGTAGATCAAGAAACAAATCCTGGTAGCATCTCAGGCTTTCTGCACAAATTTTGGTGCTCTTACAACCTAGGTACTTCATTCATATTTTATTCTCAATATTTTTTCCTTACATTTTTGAATTATTACTGTTGTCCACCAATATTAAAAAGAAATGATTATAGCAAGAGATGGAATATCTTTATTGCACCTCTGTGCGACACAAAGAAAATGGTAATGCTTCAAAACAGTCACAATTGTTGCTTTTGTTTAACATTTTAGTGTGCATTTAGTGATGGCATTTCTTATATTTTTTACAGGGAAAAGCATCACAAAATTAAGACAGCAATCCTTTTATATTAATATTGTGCCCTTTGGGGAAGGAGGGGGGAGGGAGGGAGAGGGGAGGGAGGGAGAGACCATTTCCGCCCTACACTGTTATAGAGCTATTATTCCACTTTCAACATTCTGCAAAATTCTGAGGTTTCTGGTTTACTGAGGCCAAAGAGCAATCTATTTGAGAAGTCTAAATGCCCCTCCCTAAATGACAAACCCCAGGATTCCATAGGATGTTGAAAGTTGAATAATAGCACTATAACAGTGTAGGGTTGTGATACTGGAGGGTTATTTCCACTCCCCTCAAAGATTGGAAATTCCTCCAGCATTCTACTGGGGTTCTTGCCAGCCCCCAAAGGCTGACTCCCACCCTTGAAAAGGCTGGCAATTTCCCCAGTGTTATCAGGTATTCTGCCACCACTCACTGAACTATGAATCGCTGGACAGAACAGTGAGACGCTGTCCAGAACTAACAATCTCCTACCTTAAGGGTCTTCCACCCTCTCCTCTCCTCCCTTCTGAGTGAGAGAGTCTATCTAGCGTGTGCCAAGCCTGGCGTGGAAATGGAGAGAAACGGAGGTTTTACAGAAAGTGTTTAATAAGGCATGCAAATAAACAAGACAGTATCACACTTGAGAGGCTTCCCCCTCCCAGATACTCTTAGTTACAAGAAGTTACAAAAACAGATATAACAGCCCAGATACATTCTTAAGATCAGCCAATTCCCAAAATAACAATATCCCTAACGCAACTACATAACTGGTTCGAATAATCACAACGTTCCTAGCTTAGATGGTCTAAAGGAGAAGGGGGGGGGCAGGAGACACGGTATGCCTGCCAGCTCGACTGACCCAGCTCTCCTCTCTTTGTTCTCTCTCTCTCTCTCTCTCTGACCACATGGCCTCTCAGAAGTTTTATATTTTCCTCCTTGGAAGGATCTGGAAGCATCTCCAAGATGCCCACCTCCTTCTTTGTGGTTGGTCAATTCTCACCTTGTGACCTGTGATGCTGACCCTTTCCTTTTGCTTGGTCAACTCTCACACTGTGACCCTTGATGTAATCCCAACACCTCATTAACCCTTGGTTTACCTGAAGAGGGAAGTATCTCCCTTTGCTAAACCTAGATAATGGGAAGCCCCATTATCACAAGGGTGGAAATGGCCTAGAGAGAGAGGCTGAGGGAGAAGGACTGCAGACTGTAATTCATGTCAATTCTGGTGTTGATTACTGTCTTTAATGAATGTTGCAGCCAATTCAATGAAAAATGGACAGAATAAGTATACTGAAAATTGAAGAAACTAAAAACGCAACTAAACAAACAAAAACAGGCAAGGAAAACTGTCAATACGTCGCTTCCCTGTTTGGTTACAGAACATGGTGATGCTTCTGGGCTTTCTTTAGATCCAGGATGTAGGCCAAGATGTACAGTACAACTATTCTTGCCTTTCTTATTAAATTTGCATTTTCAGAATTTCAGTCCAGTACCATGAGCTATTAAAAACACATATCGGATGTTAACTGCATGTTTCTTTTTAAAATCTTGTTGGGATAAGATTAAACCACTGCTTCTGACTTTTTTGGAAGAAACACAAGGCTATTATCCCATTGTGCATGGCTGGACATGTTCAAGCCTGCATAGCTTGTGATTCACTAAGCCAAATGCAACTAAATACCACAAAAATTTTGTTTTCACTTCCTAAGAAGTATGCATAGTTGAGGAGATTGGCAAGATATCTGACTGCCCAAAAAATGTGGCTACTGTGTGGCATTTGGTTTGATGTGTCACAAGATGTGCAACCCTGTTTCTTTGCCAGGGTGTGAATGTGTCTGTTACTCACATACAGCAACTGAAGCATAGCAACCAATTAGGAATCAGCCCTGAGTGACTTGCCAGGGACCAGCCTTGCACAGTGAAGAGCATGATAGCACAGGTGGAAGTTTCGGACAGACAGATGCAGAGACGAGAGCAGAAGGCAGTTTCACATATCCATCTTTGTCAGGTGTGGGGAAGGTAAACATTGTTGAGCCCCCTCAAGAGCCCCACGTCCTTTTTTAAAAAAATTAACATTCATACTGTGGAGGGCTCAGGAGGGCCAGGCAGACCAGACCAGGTCTGCTTTCCTTTCTCCCTGACTGGAGTAGCAGCACTGCTTTTAGCACCCTTCCACTTCTTCACAACCCCGGTTTCTCTTTTAAACCACCACCTTCGTGGCTAAAGGGACAAGGTTATCAATAGTTATTCAAAAAGGATCGATAACCTATTATAGCATATTCTTATAAAAGTAAAACTGAAGAAAATACTCTGTTGAGGGAAAAATTATAAAAATTGAATGAATTTTTTATTCAAATAACACACAGGGGAAACGGTATTGATTTTTCAAGAATATTCAAACAAAATAACACTTCCCCAAAGATATTTAACTAATTTCTTCAAATCGTGACAGGATTCCAGAACAGAGCTTTCTTACATGCACACACCTGTTACTTGGCTTCCTTTAGCACGAAAGGGTAATTCCCCCCTCATGGTCCCACTTTCTAACCCACTCAGAAGTGGTTTGGTTTCTTCTCTGTCCTGCATTAGGCCACTAAGAAAACTATCTTTCCAGACAACTCCTCTTTGGTTGACTGAAGGCTCTGACTTAAAGTTCACTCTAAGAACCTCACTGAAGGTAGCTAGAATCTAATCCCTGCATGTACGCCTTCTGCTGTCTCACCCACAGCCCTTTCATTTTACTAGGCTGGGTTTTGCTCAGACAGAGCCAATCTGGTTATATGACTACCTGTTGCTTGGGATGCTTTGCTAGCCACATCTCCAGGCTCCATCATACCTACTCACTAGCTATGGGCTTTATGAGACAATTTCATAATGTTTTGGAGGATCTGATGTTGTTACCATGCCCTGCACCTCCAATCTATGATACAGTATGATTAGCTATAAATACTATGTAATTGGCATGAAATAAATATAAATCTTGCACTTATGACTTAAAGCTGTGTGGAAAGTAAAGGACTCTGACTGTAAGCTTCCTGAAGCTAGGACAAAGGATCTCAGCATGGCCAGGTCATAAGTTTAGGAGGATCAATTGGAAAACTCAGTCTGATGAGCTTTGTTTGAATATTCTTGAAAAATCAATACCTTTTCCCCTGTGTGTTATTTTAATAAAAATTTCATTCTATTTTTATAATTTTTCCCTCAACAGAGTATTTTCTTCAGTTTTACTTTTATAAGAATATGCTATAACAGGTTACTGGCCGTTAAGAGATTATCATAATTTCCTTCAATGTTTTCTAACCTGCCACAAAGACAATTAGAACCTTACAGCCTCCTTTGTCGGCTCTGCCAGAGAGCAATTAACACACTACCCTCAGGGCAGAAAGGGTATTATAACCCTGGATCAGCCCAAGGCTAGTTGTTAGTACATTGGACACATGTTGGCATGTTACACTGCACAAGGGACCCCAGATTCTGGTTGATTGTACTGCCTTCAGACTGTCTGAGACATCTCACTTCAATCCTCTGCTGCTTCAGGAATGGTAACTATCACCCACTTCACCCGAAATTCTCACTATTCAATTTCTCTCTCCTTTATCTTTGTTAGCTTTGTGTGCTTTGCGAGACTGTTTGATTGTCTGCATGTGTGTGAATTTCCCCCAGTAAAGATATTCTTTTGATTTCCAACTGGTATCCTATGGTCAGTACTGGTATATAAAGGTGAAAAGATCCTGCAAGTTTACCCCACCTCTTGCAGACTTCTCTTTTGAGCTATAATTCCCCACCTTTTCATGGAGACATGGGTACTGCTAGAGGACCTCAAGGTCCCCCACCTTTTGGGGTAACAATGTACAAAGGCCATATATGTTCAAAGATGGGAAATATCTGGCCTGATGCATTCTGTGAGGCTCTCCATTCTGTAACACAACACTCTTGCAGGTCAGATTTCTTGTCTTTCCATCATCATCTCATTTCAATTGTGGTATGCTTGGGGCATAGTTTTAAAATTCAGCTGAGGTGGGGAGACATTCTGAACTGATTTCTCATTAACGGGAAAGGATTAACCCCCCCACCCCTGCCAAACATCCTGTGATGCAAATTGAAATATTTCCCATGCCCAATTGATTTGCATGGATCAACTGAGGAGCAAAGAGGCTGAGAAGAGTGTATGTGTACATGTATGTGTGTTAGTGGGGTTAATTCACGAGAGTGGGTTGACCCTACTTGCTGAATCCACCATTGGCCTGTACACCCTCAAGAGGCTTTCCTACTGACAGTCTGGTCTCATGCTGATAAAAGTTTCTGTACCTTACCAGTGTGACCTGTTTGTTTTTGCTATTTCCATATATGTAAGTAAAGCAAATATAATAAGTACACCTTCAGCGTCCAGTGTATGTTCTCTCAAAGGAATTCAAGGAAGCAAACAGAGCTGCCCTTGGAACTGCTCCTTGTTGTGGAAACTGGGGAGAGTGCTTGTATTTTGGAATTTCTTGCCAAGAAAGACCTGCAAAGCTACTTCCTTTTCCTGGCTTCACTGGCAGGTAAACACTTTTCTATGATTCTGATTATTTTTAAAATTGCAGATTATCAGATCAACTGTTTAACTAATGAATTCTGTGACAGAAAAATGTGGCTACTGTTTATTGCTTGTTTAAGACACTGTTATGACATTCTGTAATTTTTTTAAAAAACAAAGCAACTACAGAGGATTACGAAGTTTTCATGAAAACAATATAGCAACCAATCATACCATGAAAATACCAGCAATGGAGTTAAGAAGTGTCAGCTTTAACTGTGGATGGGAAAAACATTGTTTGGCTCAATAGTCTGAGAAAACATAGTATTTTTATATTCCCAAGATTTGTTGTGAGAAAATGTGAATCTTGCCTCAAGCATTTGCACGTTTGGGAGGCTTACAGGATCTTCCAGGAAATAATGTACATGAAATAATGAACAAATTTTACAATGTGAATGACTTTGATCTATGGGAAATTAAATTAGGCAAATTGTATAAATATATACGTATACACATTAGAAAAATTCCACAGGAACTGTCTCCTTGTGCCCATTTGAACATGGTTTCCTGGCAAGTTGACATTTTGGGCCTTCTTTTAGAATACAGACATTTGGCCCTGATTCCTATGAAATATTTTTTCTGGTTTGTTGCATCACTCCCATCTGCTCTTCTGCAACTGGTGAATCTGGTAAGCATAGCTATCTGAACTGTTGGCATTGTGAGTTATTTTTTCAGAACACAGATATTTTGCCTAGTGATTCCTGAGCAATCTTTGTTACTTTTGGCATCACAACCATCTAATTTTGGGCGTATGCTGAATTTGGTGTCCTTGGCTTCCTGAAAAGTTGGCATCCCCTCTCATTTTCCAGATGTTATGCCTGGAGTGGGTACAAAAATGTAGTTTCTGTGGAATTTTTTTGACTTGTGGCATCTTTTCCCACCTATTCTTGTGTGGCTGGTGAATCTGTTGGGCAAGGTACGCCTATGCCTACATCCAGCAGTAGGACACCTGGGGTAGTGCCATCAATGAAAGATGATGTCAAATAAAATTTGTCGATCTTTAGACTTGCCACAAGATTCTTTTGTCATTCTTTTTCTGCAAAAGACTAACATAACTAAGCCCCTGAAAAGTCTATTGTTCTTTGTATAGGAATACACACACACATATATTCAAAGCAAATAACAATCCAGTGATTGGTGGACCTTTTTCTCCTTTCACACCACCCTCCCATATTTTATTTCCACATCTGAAAATAAATTCTTCTAGTCCTACACTTCTGTCCACTCATAGCTGCTGTTTTGTCTCCTTGCTATAGAATACACTGGAGCATGGAGTGGAATGATATCCTGACAAATACAAATATCTATCTCATGTTTACTTAAAGATGCATTTAACCTAAGGGTTCATGTGTCTGAGTAAAGGATTCAAAAGACCACTGCTATTATTGTGTACCTTCAAGTCATTTCTGATTTATGGTGACCCTAAGGTGAACCTATCATGGGGTTTTCCAGGGCTGAAAGTATGAAAGTTTCTGTGGCTGAGTGGGGAATCAAACCTTGGCTTCCAGGATTGTAGTCCAATGCTCAAACCACTATACCACTGGCTCTCTCAAAATACCGTATCATATACCAAGGACAAGGAAATAAGGATTCAGCCCTTCCCAAAGAATTTCATTTATTATTTGCAGTCTAAAACCAACAGCACGCTTCTATCCTTCCTCAGTGAGCTTTTCTCTTTCTCCCTCTGCATCTTTCAATCCTCTGTCTGAATTTCTCTCGTCTTCTTTTCATCTGGGAACATCCAGTTCAGCTCTGAAGAAGCCTGGGGAAAATACAACATAGAACTTACATTTTTCTGGAAACCATGTACTGATTGCCATGCCCTTTGCACTGTGTTTTGCTATGCTAATAGCTATATATGTGCACGCACGCAGGCTCAGCTCTTTGCACAAATGAGGTTTCTTTACCATCAAATTGCAACTTTAACCTGATAATTTTTTGACATTTGGATAACACAAGTAATCTCTTTCCCCCCAAGACTATAGGGCTGTCCTTTTCTGCAGTTTATCTCTGCTTCCAGATGGGCTAGAAACTTACTTTTTTAAAATGAGAGGTTAGAATCCAGGTCAGCTAATGCTCCAAATAGGTACTGGGTACAATGCCTAGAATATGAATTTAAGCTGGTCAATCCAGTCATATGGGAACCCTGTACTAAGAGCTTTGGATAACCCCCAGCCCACACCACCCCAAAAGGTCTCCACTGGACTCACTATCTACAGGAAAGAAAAGGCACTGAAGAAGAAAAATTACAAGTCACATTTGTGGATGAATGAAAAGGAAAGCCGGGCAGTGGTGGTGATGGAAAGGAATAAACATCCCCCTAAGACTGACCGATTTATATTTTATCATGAGTTTTTGTGTTCATTGCATCTGAGGAAGTGGACTGATATCCACATGAGCTTATGTTAAAATACAAATTAGTTAGTGTTAAGGGGGCTACTAGATTCCTTTTTTTCCCTCTCACTCTCCCTTTTCTTTTGTCACAGCAGACTAGCAGTTCTACTGTTATCCTAAAAGGTGGGGATCTTGGAACTCATCCACAATGCCAGCCACTCCTTAGAAATAGGGGGAATTATAGCTCAAAAGAGGTCTATGCGAAGAAGATAGTGGCAGGATGTTTTCACCTGTGTATACCAGTACTTACTGTAGAGAGGGCTGATTAAAAGTTAAACAGAGTATTTTATTTGGAATTAACAAGCACACAAGACACTCTTAAGAACCATACAACACTATCAGCAAATGAAGCAAGAAAGGCTGGATAGATAGAGATTGGGAGGAAAGGGTGATAGTTACCAGTCCTGAAGCAGGTCAAAGTGGAATGGCACAGACAGAGCATCTGAAGGTAGCAAGAATGAACAGAGCTCTGGGCACCACGTATTACATCAAAGTACTACAATTTACTGGGGTTGGAGCTAAGGTATTTATACCCTATTTCCTGCCTTGAAGGAGGGTACATGGACAAAGCAGAATGGCTTTCTCATGGGGTTGACAAAGGAGTCTGGAAAGGGCTGATTGTCTTAACTCTAGGTGACAAAACATTGATGGGAGTAAAAGCAAACTCTTAATGTTTTGGTCAGGTAGTGTGAATAGGGAAGGTCTCCATAGGATATGCTTACAAGTAGGGTTCCTGCTTGCTTCATCTGGGCAGTTTTGCCTCCTACTGTTTTCAGGAGTGCTCTCAACAGTTTTTGAAAGGATTATCCCAAGCCCATCAGCATCAGGCTTTCCTGACTAATCCTCTCTGAGCTTATGACCTGATCATGTCCAAGGATGTCCCTACCAGGCATATGCTTCCAGTCAGCACTCTTTCAAACATGTGTTTCAGCCTTAAATGTCCAATTATGAAAATAGCACATCCTGCAGAATGGGGGTGTATGGTGGGGTAAAAATATGTCTGTGAGAACCAAAAGATTTAATTTTTGAAAGGAATAGGCATCTACTTGCTTTACTCAAGAAAATTCCAAGGGAAGAGGGAGAGGGAAGGGAGGAGATTGGTTTGCCTTGAGGCTGGGTGCAAGTGTCTCCTAGCCAGCTTACATTCCTCACAACTGATTCCTTATTTCCTTTTCTGGCACCTCTGTGAGGAATGGGAAAGTGAGGAGCCACCAATTCACTCCCATGTTTTTCTGCATTCAGGGCAGAGAGCACACTCCCATTTGGATTCCACTGATGCTGGTTATGCCCTGCATTGCTTGGGTGCAGACTATCTAAAAGATTGCATCTTCCCATATGAGCTGACCTGGGTTCTAAGATCTTTGGAGGAGGGCTTTCTCTTGGTCCCACCACCTTCACATGTGTGGTTGGTGAGGATGCAACAGAAAGACTCCTCAGTGACTGCTTTTAGACTGTGGAACTCCCTCTCATGCTCTCCTTTTGCTGGCAGGTTAAGAGCCTTTTCTTTAGCCAGGCATTTAATTGATTTTAATCATATGGCAAAAGACTGTTTAAAATGGTATACTCTGTTCTTTTTGTATTTTAACTATTTTTTGTTTGTTTTTGTATTTGTATTCTATTTTAATGTATTATATTGAGACCTAGTGTGGCGTAGTGGTATGAGCACTAGGCTACAATTTTGGAAACCAGGGTTCAAATCTCTGCTCACCATGGAAACCCATTGAGTAACCTTGGGCAAGTCACACTCTCTCAGCTTCAGAGGATGGCAAAGGCACCCTCCCAAACAAATCTTGCCAAGAAAGCCCTGTGATAAGTTTGCCTCAGGGTCACCGTAAGTCAGAAAAAACTTGAAGGCACAGAACAAAACACAAACAAAACATTTGTATTTTAAACCTGTTTTTAATGTGGTGTTTTTAACAAAACTGATATTTACTAATTTTTAAAAGAACTTTTGTATAGTACATTTTTAAATTAAACTGCTATTTTAAATACTGTAAGTTGTCTTGGGTTCCTTGCCAGTAGAAAGATGGGGTGTAAATTGAATAAACAAATAAATATTAAAGAAAGGGATTTTAAGTGGGTGTTGTATTGTGTTAATTGATTTGTGATTTATCTTTTTAAAGCATATATCTTAAATTGTTCCAATATTGTGAATAGTTTAATTCTATTTTAATATTGATTTTTGTCCATTTGTAGATATATTGTTCTGTGGGCCATCTTGAGTCCCAGATATGGGGGAAAGGTATGCAATCAGTGATAATGATAGTGATGACATTGTTACCCTGATTTCTGGGGGTCCCATGAGGGACACCTAGGTGCGCTCCAAATATTACAAAGTTGGGAATTAGCAAAGAGCACAAGCTAGCACTATGAGAAGCAGGGCAACGTAGCGAGATCTTTTACCCAATGTCTATGGGGTCAGGCCAAGTCAAGGATCAAACAGAAGTGAGTAATAATTGTTTTATTGATGTACAGTCAAACATGTGTATGCAACACACTCCCACGGAGAACTATGGAAATAAAAGTAGGAGTTGGATAGAGGGATTTCAAGAGGAGGTTTTGTATGGGAAATACTACAGCTGTCCTGAAGCCCGGGTAGTCTGAAGAAGAGTTTGTGGAAGTGAGGATTCTCAGCATGAGGAGCTGAGGAGAAGGCTAGCTGGACGAAGTGACAGCAAGGCGAGATGGAAGCCAAGAGCGATCCGAGGAAGCACTCAAAGTCAGGGGGCCTTATAGGGGAAAATGTGGCCGCAGGCTAGTCCGTTCTTGGGGATAACAATGAGTTTCGGGCTGGAGACAAAGCCTCCAAAAGGTCAGTATTTACATGATTGAGTTATGACAGAGTTGTCAATAGAGTAGCCAGTATGCAAACGCGGAGTGTTTGACAGTTGATTATTCTGCTCATCAAGCTGCCTGCTCAGGGCAGGGAGTCCTTTGTAACCAGCGTGCATACATAATGTGGTACTTGCCTTGAGGTCTTCTAAAGCGGCAGTCTGGCTATTTCTGGCCCGCCTGTATTAGTTTGGAATATTTCAGCGATTTGCAGCCATGCCTGTATGCATGCTTGTCTGGGGGCCTTGCAAGACATGGAGAGAAATAGGTAAAGAAGGCCAAATTATTGATATCAAATGATATCTAATATCCCACGAGCCCAGGCTAGAAAACTGCGGTAACAACATCCTTTTTTTTTTTTCGCATTATGGTGTGTGTGAGCAAATTGGGGTCTGGAACAAATCAGGGTCTGTGACTTGTTCTCACCAACTCTAATTAAACAAACTACAGTTCTCTAAGTTTGTCCATCATGGAAAACTGTGGTAAGTTTTTACAAGGAAGCACATGCTTCTGCATTCCTCCTTTGGCATGCAAATGAACACTGAAATCATTCAAGCCTGACGCTTATGTAACAGAATTATTCAGAATTATTGCGATGAAGCAAAGATCTTCCAGTGGGATGATCTCAGCAATCTCAGAGCCAAAGGAAACAAAACTGAGATTGATGCAAATAAGTGGCATCGTATGCCAGTGTACAAACAAGAGTATTTTTTTTAATTCTTTGAGCATCTATCAAAGCATGAGGATATTAAAGTAACAATAGGTATTTGAAAACATATTTATCATATAGGCACTTTCTGTTTGGAAGCTAAAATTAACTTAGCTTCCTGTTTAGTGAACACTTGGTGGCAAAACTGAATTTGTTGATTTATGAAAAATGAAGCACTTGTAACAAGTTAAACTGTCCAACTTACCAGGCAGCATATTTACAGCTCAGGCCAGCTCTGGTGGTGGTGATGGTGCTGTCTCCACAACATCCCTCAGTGCTGTTCAGTTGGTTCTGCCATGCCATGCCATGCCATGCCATGCCATGCCATGTGGCTTCCCAACCATATGCTTGGTCCTGCTGGGTACTTCCTCACACCCAGCAGCTTTTGCATGGCTGGGGAAAACTCTCAGCCAATCAGTTTAAACCTGCTGGTTTGAATTGATTGGCTGCTTCCACCCAGACCAGAGATTCAGGAAGTTTTCCCTCTGGTCTGGGCATTTTATATTTAGCTGGGCTCTCCTCTCCCCAGGGCTCAGTTCTTTTCCACACCTTGTCCTTCCCACCCCCTCCTTTTCTCTGGGTCCTGGGGATGAAGGTAGTTGCCAGGAGGGCAGGGTCAGCAGTGGGCATGCACCTTGGATTTAGATATCTGAATCCCTGCACTACTGGGGGGTCAGGTGGCTCACACCTGACTCCAGGCAGTCCTGGCTTTGGGTTTTCGGTCTCATCAGTCAGCAGGCAGGTTGGCCAATGCTGGGATCCAGACACGTGCACAAGTCAACCCTGGTTTTGTTGTAGCCAATAAAGTTGTGGCCTGTTTTCACCCAGCTGTGTGGCCTGGCTTGTTCCTCTAGGCCCTGAGCACACTATAAGTTTATTTTATTTTATGTTTTGTGGAAAAACTATGCCTTCATATTTACAAGAATGTCCCTTCTTTCCATTAGAGGAAGCAGTAGGAAAACCTAAGAGGCAAGGTTAAGATGTCCTCACTCATATGAGTCAAGAAAATATAACCTTTTTCCTGACCTAGGATTATCATAAGCTGAGATACAATACTCTGCATTAATCACCAACACATATAAGTATATATAACAATCCTATGAGTAAACTGCTTTCTCTGTTTATCTTGAAGAAGATCCTGCTGTAGAACCAATCAAAGCAGATAATGGTAATAGCAGTGCTAACAAATTATGAGTTTCACAGATTTGAGGGAATGAAGAACAAAGATGGAACTCAAGGACAGTAAAGCTCACATTTGGATACCAAAACACAGATGATTTATGAAAGGTGATAACTGAGGAGACATGACTCCCAGACTGAGCTTCTCTACTTCCCAAAGTCTCCACAGAATAAGGAATAAATAAATGTTTTCCTAGTTTCGTTACTGAGTATGTGACAAGCAATCCCTCAGAGTTTTATTAAGGTTTTTCTATCTGCATTGTGATATCATTAACTGTGTGTGCAAATGCTCTTGTGCCTTTAGCACCATGGCCAGGATCTTTCCTGAGGCATTAGAGTAGAATAACTGCCAGTTGTACTTTCTATACTTTTAATTAGCTTACATGAAGAATTATTCAGTACCTCCTTATGTAAACATTCCCAACTGTACAACAGAACCTTGGCACAGCTTCACAGCCACCACCACAATGACCACAGATTGGCCTGAAGGATGCACTCCAAAGTTGTCAGCTGAGACTGCCTCTGTGTGTATGTGAACTGTAAGTCCTCCTGTCACCTATCCTGTTGCTTTTTCTGCAGTAGCAAGGGGGAAGCTTCAGTCTCTGCATCCCTCTGTTCTAGAGTTGAGGGAACCGGCAGATAAAAGCAGGAGTCCAGAGGGGATGGGCCCATCACCAAAGTGCAGGGGACACCAAAGTTGGGTTGTCCGTTTAGACGAGTACAAAAGCAAAGGTCTGTCATGCTGCTTGGAAGAAGAGAAAGGGTTGCATTCTGTTATTCTGCACTTTATTATCATTGTATTAGCGTCTGTAAGTACACAGCTAGTGTCAGGATATGTAGCTCCTGTTCTGGGTCTGCTGGATGTGTATTAAAATAATGTATTTTAACCACCAAGTAGAAGCTGTAGAGCTCCAATAAACTTATCTGTATCTTCTACAAGGTATCCAGTGTTAATTGATGATTGCAACAATGTATCTGTGTTGGAGCCTGCCTAGATTGTTACAAGGTGTCAGTGGCTAATTGCTTTATTGCCTATTGCTACAGTGTATCTGATATGAGGGGGGCAAAAGAGCAGAGACCTGTGAAAATGAAAGTGTAGTCAGGTGTTTTGGAACCAGGTATCTGTAAGATAAGGAGCAGGGAATAGGTTCTCAGGTCAAGCTGGTCAAGGATGGAGATAAGTGGGTAATAAGTGGAGATAAGTGGGTCTCTGAGAAGTGCTGTTTTGCTTGGATTTATGGTCCTCAGCAATCACAGATTTATGTGCCTTTATTTTGGAATTGTCACATATAAAAAGGTGTAAACTCCATGCATGCTTTAGGTCATTTCCGCACTGGGATTTTAAAATGGTGCAGAGCAACCTCCAATGGAGGTCTTCTGCACTGTAGAGTGGACTAGGGTGGACTACTTTCTGTAGTTCCACACCTCAGTCCGGTTCTGCGCGTCCAGAACTGGTCTCACAGCATGGTTTTTAAAAATCTCTTTTTTGAGGTTTTTAAAAAGCACGGAGCACGCGAAGCCGTGTAGGTCCATCGCCCGGCTCCGGAGCAGATTCGAAGGTGCACGCAAGTGCATGCCTGCAGATCTTCTGGGGGCAGGCTTTCAGCTGGCGAGCTTCTCCTGTTGGTGGAGAGCCTCCAACAACCGGAAGCTGCCATTTGGGACACCAAAGAGCTGTGGAACAATGAACTCACACTGCTGCTCTTCGCGACGGACTTGCCTGGACAAAGAAAAAATCTGATGAGCTCTGTTTATGGTCGTTTCACCCCTGACATCTGGAAAGGGCCTTAGTTTCAGCAGCTTCTGAGAAAGTGTGCTGTTTTGCTTGCATTTCTACAAATAAAGCTACTGTCTACCTTAGAGTGAAGTTTGTGGAGTGTGGTTTATTCTGTACATGACAGCTAGTCTACTATGTGCAAGATGGGAGAAGGGAGATACAAAATCTGTTGTAGAGGGCAGGGGGAGATACAGAAAAGGAAGACTGTTATACTTTAACAATGGGACAGGACTAGGATGCTAGTTGTCCCTAAAATGTCCCCCAATTCAAGTAACCTGGATGGTTCTGGCAACACTACTCTTGGGTTGAAAATGTTGGTGGTTAATGTCAGGACAGTAAATGGGAAGACAGCTGCTATTCAGGACTTGATCCTGGATTAGCTTGTCAACCTGGTTGGATGAGGTTGAGGGGCATTAATCCCTCTCAGTTTTGACCACCAGGGCTCTCCGTTCAGCAGCAGGTGAGACCTGGGAGCTGGGGAGGTGGAGTTATAGTAGTCTATCAAAATTCCATCCCCTGTACAGAAGCTCCATCCCCTAGTTTCGTGGGTTCAAGTAGTTACCTGATGCTGGTGGGCCAGGACAGATTAGGGATTCTGTGGTATACCACCCACCCCTGCTGCTCAATAGTCTCCCTTCCTAAACCAGTTGGCATGATCTCATGGTTGGTATTGGAATCTTCCTGGCTTATAGTACTGAGGGATTTCAACATCCATGGTGAGAGACTCTTTCATGAGCAGGTCAGGACATTATGTCTGCCATGGTAACCATGGGTCTGTCCCAAATGGTATCTGACCCTAGTCATGCTGCTGGGCATATCCTGGACCTTGTTTTCTGTAATGGCTGGGGTGGTCTGGGAGTAGAAGACTTATCTATAGTTCCATTGTCATGGACAGATCACAACCTGGTGTAGTTTAGACTCAGAAGCTCTGAAATGATAGGAGACCCATTAAGATGGTCCACTCTAGGAGGCTTATGGATCCAGATAGATTCTTTTGATGGCTCTTGGGAGTTTTCTGCTGCCTTGAAAGACTGACTTGTGGAATAGAGAAATGGCCAGGGTGGTCGACAGAATCACTCCTGAATATCCCCTCTCACAAAGTGGAACCAAACCATCTCCAGGGAGATTCTCGGGAGCTGGTGGTGATAAAAATGTGAGAATGTGATTAGAGTGGCGTTGGCAGAAAACTTGGAGTGCATCTGATCGAACACAGGCTAAAACTTATCTGAGAGCCTCCTCTTGCAATAAAGGCAGCAAAGGCAAATTACTTTTCTGCCTCTATTGTGTTG
Source organism: Iguana delicatissima (assembly GCA_948472985.1). NCBI lineage: Eukaryota > Metazoa > Chordata > Lepidosauria > Squamata > Iguanidae > Iguana > Iguana delicatissima. Next base: position 41,579 of record CAOKZL010001454.1, on the reverse strand, counting down.
GCAGGGAGCCAGCAAGCAGACCTGTTTCAAGTGGTCAGGGTTTGTTTTTTTCCCCACCAGGCCCAAGAGGGGAATATCCATCACTCAAAAGACCACTGTGAACAATTTGCCCAGTACTTTCCAGAGAAAATCACTTGGATCCTCTCTGACTTGGATGGTATGATTGATCCAGTGGATGTAACTCTGCCCTCTGTCCAGTGATAATGGATTCTTTTCAATTTGAGCAACTTGAGGATGTGGACAGGATCTTTGGAGACATGAGAACCATCACATATGCTGCAGATTTTTGCCCTTCCTGGCTTATTAAAAAAGCTAGAGGGAGACTGTCTGAGTAGGTAGAGGGAGTGGCTAATGCCTTTTTAAAACAAGGTAGAGTTCCAACTTCCCTCAAGGAGGTTGTTATAAAACCATTACTAAATAAACCATCCCTGGGTCCCACCATTATGGACAATTATCTGCCAGTTTCTAACATTTTATTTTTGGGCAAGTTTCTGAGGCATGTGGTAGCACCCCAGCTCCAGGGGTTTCTAGATGAAATGGATTATATAGATCCATTTCCATTTGGTTTCAGGCCTGGCTGGGGACAGACTGCTTTGGTCCCCTTGGTGGATGACCTACACTGGGAACTAGATAGGGGCAGTGTGTCCCTGATGGTTTTGTTGGACCTCTCAGTGGCTTTCAATACAATCAACCATGGTATCCCATGGCACTCTTTTAAAGTGGTTTCATTCCTTCCTGGAAGGTCAATCCCAGAAGGTGATGCTGGGGGGCTTCTGTTTGACCCTTTGTCCTTTGGCCAATGGGGTCTTCCAGTGCTCAGTTCTGTCCCTATGCTATTTAACATCTACATGAAACCACTGGGAGAGGTTGTCTGGAGTTTTGAGGTTTGGTTCCCTCACTATGCGAATGACACACAACTTTATTACTCCTTTCCACCACAAGCCAAAGAAGATGTTTTTGCCTATCATTGGTAACAGACTGAATGAGGGTAAACAAATTAATCCACACAAGACAGAGATGTTCCTGGTCAGTTGAAAGGCAGATCAAATAATAGGGATTCAGACTGTATTAAATGAGGTTAACACCCCACCCCCCCAAAGATGCAGGTTCACAGTCTAGGGGTATTCCTGGATTCAGCTCTGAGCCTGGAAGCCCAGGTTTCAGTGGCAGCCAGCAGTGAATTTGCACAATCAAGGCTTGTGTGCCAGCTGCACCTGTCTCTTCAACTAGGCCAAATTTCTGTAGCCAGATTGTTAACTGGGGCTGGCAACAGGGACCACTTAACAGCTCCACCGGCTGCTGGTCCATTTCCAGGCACAATTCGAAATGCTGGTGATAACCTTCAAACCCCTACATGACTCAGGTCTAAGTTATTTGAAGGACTGCCTTTTCCTTTACAAACCAGCTCAGGCTTTGAGATTTGCTGAGGAAGCCCTTCTCTCTGTCCCATCACTGTCATAGGTATATCTGGTGGGAACACAGGAGAAGGCCCTCTCGGTAACTACTCCCAGGCTCTGGAACTCCCTTCCCAAAGAAGTCCTATTCATTACAAATCTTTATTGAATCAGTCTACAGACTATATCAGACAATTAAAAAGAGGGAACAAAACCCGAAGCATGGGAAAGAGAACAAAAACATCATCATCAGCAAGCAAACACATCAACAAGTAGTAAAAATATAAAATATAAAATACAAAACAATATATACAGATAAAATAGCAATTATTCAGATTAAAAAAGATTAAAAAGACCAACCCCTCTGAATCACTAGAACACCCCTCAAGTAATTCAAAAAAGAGAGATTACCCATGAATTGGCAAGGCGGACCCTTTATCTACTACTTGCTTCCTCAATTTAGCTGCATAATATGCAAAGAGAGCCACTCTTTGAGTCACAAAAGGAAAGTCAGCTTGGACTCATCATCCCACTCCCTCCAACTAACTAGAAATGGGTTGAAGTAGTGGACTCTAATGTTAACATATAGCTGACAGTACAATAAGTAGTGGGCAAGATCTTCAATGGCAGATGCCCCACATATGCAGATTCTATCTTGAATGGGAATCCCTTGATAACGTATTGCAATATCCTAGTTTCCATTTGCTCAAATCAGAGATGTATAAAGGCTGTGTGCAAGTCCCTTTTCATTGCAAAGGACAAATATTTTTCTTCCTGAAAAAGTGATTTGGCCTTTGCCAACCATTTCATGGATCTTATGGAAGACAGTGCAGCTCGATCTAATTGCGTTCTAATGTCCATCACTCTTTGTTTAAACATGTTTCTGGTACTGGACTTGCACAAACTAACAGCCTCAATACTCAAACCCTGCTTTGAAAGCATTTTTGAAAAATTGGAAGGCCAGGAGTTACTTATAGGCTTAAGTGCTTGTTCATTTAAACAGGTCTTGGGCAATCTGTCAAAGACTTCCCAGAGAAGTCAAAATGGTACCCTCCCTACTATCTTTCTGCAATGAAGAAAAGGTTTTTTTATTCTGACAGGAGTTGAATGTGTGTTATATGTGGCCTGTCTGGTGGATATTGTTAACTGGGTGAGTTTTTAATTCTGTATATTAACATTGTTTTAATTCTTTTTGATGGCTTAACTACGTTTAACTTTTTGTATTCTGTGGGATTTAACTATCTGTATTTTCGCATGGCAGTTTGCAAGCGAAAGGGCCCCTTGAGCGTTGTGTAAATGTGAGGAGCGGTCTGCATGACGCACTCCCATTTACGCGATGCTCAAGGCCTTCACACGCAGCGAACACGCATTTTTTTATTTTTGGCTTTTAGCCAAAATGACCCATGCTTGCGCAATGCTCACGGGCACTCACCTGCCGTGCGGAGCCTCTGAAGCCGGGCCGGTCACGTGTCCTCTCCTCAGTGCAGCCTCCAACTCCCAGGCTGCACTGCGGAAGGAAGGAAGGGGCACGGGCGGGGCTCTCGCGCAAGCAGGAAGGAGCTGCAGAGCTGACGCAGGAGGCTTGCCAGAACCTTCCTGCCCGGGCTTCTCGTGAGAGGACCCCAACCCAGCAGTGCTAAAAGGTAAAGTGCGAAAAGGGCTAAAGTCTTTTTAATGAGCGTAAGCTGCTTTGAGTGCTAACTCCTAAATTCCTGAAAAAAGGGATGTGGCAGCAGGCATGTGCACATGGCCAAACCTTGACTCTGAAGACTAGGGTTTGAATCTCCACTCTGCTGTGGAAACCCACTGAGTTACTTTAGGCAAGTCAGATTCTATCAGCATCAGAGAAAGGAAAAGATAACAAATCTTGCCAAGAAAAACTTCATGACAGGTTTGCCTTAGGGTCACCAGAAGTCAGTTTTCAAAGGGATAGACAAGATGGCTAGAAAGAACCTCCCCCTTTCAGTGATACTTTGTTGCTGTATGCCTTCAAGTCACTTCTGATTTAAGCAATCCTAAACTGAATTTATTACAGTTTTTTTTTTGGCAAGATTTGTTCAGAGAGGGTTTGTTTTTGCCTTCCTCTGAGGCTGATAGATTGTTACTTTCCCGAGTTCACCCAGTGTCTGAGTGGGAATTTGAATCCTAGTCTCCAGAAGCCCTTAGTAAATAAATAAAAATATAAATAAAAAATAAATATTTGACAATTTAAATATTTCGATATTTAAATCTTAATGTACATATTTAAATCTTGAGTTAATCTGGGAGTTCTCAGCAAAAAATTATATTTGCAAATGGTCTCTGGTAAAACAAAGATTAAGCACCACTGTGGCCATTTCTGCACTACACTCTTATAGCGTGATTATTCTACTTTCAACCTCTTATGGAATCCTGGGGTTTGCAGTTTAGGGAGGGGCCAGCCAGCTCCTCCCTAAACTGCAAACCCCAGGATTCCTTAGGAGGTTGAAAGTGGAATAATTGCGCTGTAAGAGTGTAGTGCAGAAATGGCCTGTATTAGAGCATTATGTTTCCTAGATCAGAATGCTCAGGAAATAATATCTGAAAGCATATGTTATTGGAACCTGTTTTTCCTGCTAACCTCCTAGAACAGGGTGAATTTCAGTCTCAACTTTTGCACCTCTGTGATAAAGCAAGAAGGCAACATCAGTTTACTTCCTGTATCTTTGGCTTAAGTTCACTGTGTACATCACTAGTACATTTTACATCTTTGGTTGTATTTATAGATTAACAGTTTTTGCTGTTGTTTTGTTGCTATTTAGTAATTTGAAATTTAGTAATTTGAAATATTGTTATTTGGTCATATATGTTGCATTTTGTGACAAAACAGGAATGCAAGAGAAGAGCATCAAAGAAGGAATTAGCTCCTAGATTTTGAACTTGACCAAGGGGTTACACTTAAGTGGTCCCAGACTCGCTTGGGCTGGGGCTGGGACTTACCTCCTCCTTGCTGGTGGTGGTAGCTCATCTCCTCTAACCCAGAGAGAGAGTTGGGCAAATAAGCAGCAGTACTTGGGAGATTTTTGGTTGGAGGAGGAGTTTCAGTATTCTCCAAATGTGCCAATCTTATGGTATTGGTTTGCCTTTAAGAGTGATGAGTAACTGAATGAATACTGACAGCTTCTTTCTGTGGCATACATGTGACCACTTGGTCACCCAGCTGTCTGAATGGATACAGACAACCAAGTTCCATACCTTAGGTGCAGGCATGTGGTAAACTCTGAAGTGAAATGATTGTATTGGCTCAAGGTTCCTGAGGACATCATTCGTGTAATACTTAATTATGTCTTCGATGAAGATAAGATATTCAAGATTGGAGGGGTCAGTCTTTTGTCACAGCTCAAATACCATTTTGCATGGATCAATAAAAACAGGATTAGTCATTGGCTGACACACCCAGGCCTTCAACATAGCTGCTAGCCCATCCTCTGTGCCTGCAAGGATAATATGACACACTTCCACATGGTCACTCGCATGGAATTTTTCAAGCATTTCTCTGTGTTTAAATGTGTGTGTTAACCATCACCTGACTTTTCTATTAGAATTAAGCAGTAAGCTTTCAGAACAATGAGGTTTCATTGCTAACATAGTTGTGTAAGGCTTGACTGTTGTGTTTTCTTTTCTCATGAGGTTTTCCAACACAAGCTGAATTATTCAGTGATGTGTACAGACACGGAAGACTCAAAACTCTATTTCTTTACTTCAGGAGCAAACAGATATTGGGCCACAGCATCTAAAGCAATTTTATCTGGCACTCAGTGGCCTGCTCATGTTTTACACAGGAAGAAAGGGGGATTTGGCAGACTCCTCTCCCTCACTACACAAGGGAATGAGGTCATCTTTCAGTGTAAATAACAAATTGTACCCCATCCCCTACTGCCAGTAAAGTGAAGGTCAGGTTTCACTACCCCCAAGCACAACGTGATACACACTGGGAAGAAACTTTTAACTTTATATGCATCTTTCATATAAGCACCAATTTTATGTGAATTGATAGTGAATTAACAGGACTATCAGCCTGGTTTGAGTCCCTGCTCAGCCACCAAAATCCACTAGATGACCTTGGTAAGCTACACTCTCTCAGCCATAGGAAAAAGCAATTCTAAAGTTCCTCTGAATAAATCTTGCCAAAAAAACCCTGAGATAGAATTTTTGAGCAACATAAAAGTATATAACAACAAGCCAGGAAAGAACTATCAGGATCAAAGTGACTAGGTCAGGGTCAAAACATATACTATATTAATCAATTTTTTGGATTTTTTCCAGTTCTTTACAACCACGTAAAGATGCCACAATTATCAACTTGAAAGGCATTGAAGAAAGTTGATTAGATATCCACAAAGCACATAGAATAGAAGTCTGCGCTAAAGGTAACAAAAAGTATTCAGTACAGAGTAGATGAAAGCATAACAGTCTATATGGACAATAGTATGTCTCTTTCTTTCTCCTCATCTTGTCCATTTCACTGCTTTGTTTCTCATTTAAAGCCAGTTATCATTGGTCTTCTGTAGTCCTTTGCCACATCTGGAGGACTTTTGTACAATCAAGAAAAAAAATCACTGACTCCCTCCCTAACTCAGAACTTAGTGCAAAGGGAGAGTAGCTCTCAAGAACCCAGCCGGGAATACCATTTTCAGTCAACCTGTCTTTTGGGCTAATCTCTTTGTATGAGGAAATATGTCTTCTCAAATTGCCTTGTTTGGTCTGAGGGGCAATCTTGAAGTGACTCAGTGGGGACTAGATGCATTCCATTCTGTCTCTTTCCACTCATGGTACTCTGCACTTCCTGAACATACTAGATGTTAATACAGCAGCAGTTCCTTGGGAGTAGAAGTCCTAAAGTTCTCAGTTCATTCTTCCTGTTCCTGATGACTTTGGTCTGCTGCTACATCTCATGTTCTGGCTGTTGCTCTTGTCTCCTAGTGACTGCCTTGGGAGAATGGGAGAATGATAACACTTGTGTTCTTGCCCTTTAGGTCACTGCAGAAGTTCATGCTCCTGATGATGCTTGACCTTATATTATTTGTAAAGGGAGAAGATGGAGTTGAAACAGCCTGAATTAGGAACTCCAAGAAAAATGAGGTGGCCACCAATAAGTCTGAGGTACCAGGTCTCACCAACGAAGCATATGATATGATGAACAGCATTAGTGATGGTTAGCTTTTCTTCCTTTCTACCACGGAAGTGGCAACTTTGTTTTCCAAAAGTGTAGGTACAACAATACTTGAAGATGCCAGATGTGGAGAAAAGTCACCTAGTCATGCCTCTCTCCAGCAGAACAGTGAGCCACAAGATGGATTGTGATTGCTACCATACACCAGTGGTGTGTCTTTAAAGTGAAATGAGACCTGTAAACAGTATTGCTTTTAACCATCATTAACACACAATGCCAATTCTTAAATTAATACTTATATATAAATATATACATTTCTGCAGGGTTTTTTAATGTTAAAAATTCACACTGAACATTCACCTCAGCTGTTATGATCTTACTTGCCACTTCAACATTACTCTCAAAATAGTCATCCATGTTTAAGTGAAACTGAAAGGCGGGCAAAGGTACATCTACAACGGTATGGTAAATATGAATGTTGTGGTGATGTTTGCACGTTTTGAGTTGCAAATAGAGCTGAAATTTTATGAAGTATAAGGTACTACACTTGGGCAGAAAAACAATGAAATGCACAGATATAGGACAGGTGACACCTGGTTTGCACACAGCACATGTGAAAGAGATCTAGGAGTCTTAGTAGACCACAAGCTGAACATGAGTCAGCAGCGTGATGCAGCAGCTAAAAAAGCCAATGTAATTCTGGGCTGTGTCAGTAGGAATATAGTGTCTGGGCCAAGGGAAGTGATAGTACTACTCTATTCTGTTTTGGTTAGACCTCCATTGGATTACTGCACCTAAATCTGGGCACCACAGTTCAGGAAGGATATTGACAATCTGGAATGTGTCCAGAGGAGCACCACAGTTCAGGAAGGATATTGACAATCTGGAATGTGTCCAGAGGAGGATGACCAAAATGGTTGAAGGTCTGGAAACCATGCCTTATGAGGAGATATGTTTCGCCTGGAGAAGAGAAGGTTAAGATGGGACATGGTAGCTATGTTTAAATATTTGAAGGCATGTCATATAGAGGATAGAGCAAACTTGTTTTCTGCTGCTCCAGAGACTAGGACATAGAATAATGGCTTCAAACTTCAGGAAAAGAGATTCCATCTAAACATTAGAAAGAACTTCCTGATGGTAAGAGCAGTTTGACCTTGGAACAAACTGCCTCAGAGTGTGGTGGAGTCTCCTTATTTGGAGGTTATTGATGGCCCTTGTGGTCTCTTCCAGCTTTATGATTATATGACAGTGAGCTGTTGCAGGACTGTCCAGGTATTAAGATTTTTGTTAGCAGTTATATATGGGTCTTGAATCTATTTTTACAATGTAATAAGATGTTAGATGCATTCTTTGAAGCTGCCCAATGTTCAGGGCAATGATACAGGAGAACACCTTCATTATTGTTCTCTGTTTTGGTCACATCCACAAATCTTTCCCTTCTGGTTTGTACAAATATAGAGACAGCAAGTAAAAATATCCTTCAATTAAGCTCACATCATTGCTAGATTATTCCTCATCACTAAGATTAATACAGTTAAAAAAAAAACTCTGCAGATTCATCTGAGGACTATTTTCTTATCTGTTAATTTTTCTTTAGATATTTTTTCTATGTTTTTCCTGAACTACAGCACTATAAATGTCTGTAAATGTCTTTCTTGTCTGATCTGTAACTGCAGTCCTACCATTACCTTGTGCAAAGTTATTACCTTGTTTTATTTATTGTTCTACTTTGTTTCATCTACACTGAGGAAGAGCTAGATTTTATGGGCGATAGAGGGATGCTAGTAAAAAATAGCATCCCTCTGAGAACTCCTTATCTCATCTCTGTAATCTAATGCAAGGAGGGAGGATACATTGCTCCTCAAAAACATCTGATCATACTGCAGCAGTTATGTCAGACCAGAAGCAATTGGGATATCAAATCTTTCCCCCTGTATCTCAGCTCCCTCCCTGGGCCTACACACTGCTTTCTACTGAGTCAAAAGAACAACTTTCCCTGCTCTGAGCAGTTCTGCCACACTAACTGCAGAATTGCATGTCATGTGTGCTTCCTGCAGCTCCCAATTTCCTCTGACACCCTTCCCACAAGAATTGGTACTGCATACCTGCTGGCATAGCAATGGACTTGCTCCAGCCTGGGCATGATACTGCTAGGCTTCATGTTTGCATCTGGAGCAGTCTTCCTCCTCCCCAAATTTCCACAAATCTTCTCACACTGGTGATCCACCATACTACAAACAGGGCACTTAGAGTAACTAGATCTCAGAGTACTGCTTGGAGTCCCCAGTTTTGGTGAGTTTTAACAGGAGTGTTAAATTGGATATGACCACAGTAGAAAATCAGACTCTCAGAGCAAAGGTTGCCACCCTGGAGAGTGACCTCACCAAGGCACAGTGTGCAGCTCAATTTCTAGCTGACCAGGCAAAAATGAACCAGTAAAAGCTTAGTCATGAGTCCTGTGAGCACAAGCTCACAGAAGTAACCTAAAGTTTAGCAGCTAGGGAAGCTGTGATTTCTGCAGTGTGTCCCAAGGCAGCTCTCCTTTTCCCAGTGCATGCCTTGGAAGAATCTCTTCCCAAGGATGCATACCCCCACACTCCCTTTAATCCCAACTGGGAAGAGCCCATGCCGCTTCACCCAGTTGAGACCAGGTTCATGACAAGGTGCAAGGCTGAAGTCTCTGATGATTGTGATGAGGTCCAGGAAGTGACAACAGTTCATGTCCCCTGGAGAGCCACTGAAGCCAAGGCCATTGCTGACCAGCCAGCCCCCTTAAATAAGGATACAGGTATCATGTGGCTGAATGCCATTGTCCATTCCTATCCCACAGCTAATGGTGAGGACTTAACCCAGTTGGCCAGACTTTGTATGTCCTCTGCAGACCTGCTCACCTTAGAGTCCGCAGTGGTAGCATGTGAACTGGTTGCTTTGGACAACCATGACTGTATGAAAGAGATCATCCAAATCTTGTAGCCAGGGCATACTGCAAATGCATTTTTTGTTTTTGAGAGACAAACTCCCAGAGAGAACCCAGAGGCCTAAGTTGCGAGGAAAAAGCCATTGGCTATCCTAGCTGGCAAGGTTGTTCCCTCTCCTAGGCTAGGCACTTTCAAGTTTGACACTGAGGAGTTTAAAATTCTCCTTTATGGAGGTTTTGACTCCCAAACCGAGATGGCCTTAGGTCTATCCATGCCGACATGCTCCCATGGGCAGAGTTGGCAAGACAGATCAGGAAAATGTCTGATCTTTTTAAGGAGGCTGGCGCTGTAAGGAACACCAAGGTCAGCCAGAAAGGTATGGACCCAAAATCATGGGAACCTATACAAACGGTGCCCTACAGCAACCATAGGCCACACACACAGTACAACAGAGCAGGCAGTTGAGGAAACCCAGCTCCTCATGGTAGCTGGGGTGGAGAGGACAAACACTCTGGTGGTGGTGCTGGTGGTCAGAACTGGAGAGACTAGCATGGTAACTCCATTTCTGACAACAGCCATGGCCGAGGCAATGCTTCTTCTGCCCTTTGTAACGGCAAGGACTGGGAAACCTGAGCAAGACCTCAAATCCTAGGCAGCAGTCTGGAGGTTATAATCCTCAGCAGTTGGTTTATAGTAAGGAACAAAAGCACCTATGGGAGCTGCTAAAGACAGCAGGAGCCGACATGTCTCAGTTACACATCAAACCAACCACAAAGTTGATCAATGAACTCTGTTGGAAGTGCACAGTCAGTGGATGTAGTTCTACTGAACTACACACAGAACACAGACATGACATGTTAGGGACACCAAAGGCCCAAAGCACTTCCCCAAAGAGTTGTGGCTCACACAAAGCCCAACAGCTGGGGAAGGCAGATGGTTAGAGTGGGCATCCAGACCTGATAGGCAGAACCTCCTGCTAGGTTCTCAGTAGACAATGGAGCCACCCAAATTGTCCCTTTCCCTGACCTAGCCACAATCATGAGGCCAAGTCTGGTGCTTTCAGAACACAGAGAAGGCTTGTGCAAGGCTAAGGTTCAGGAAGAAACCCCCATAGAATCAGACAAAGCACAAAACATTGCCAGCGTGTGTAAGAGCCAGGAAAAGTAGAACACGCAGTGAGTGAAAGCTAATCCCAAGCTTCCAGCACTCATGGTGGTTCCCTCTCTGAGACCCCTGTTAGAAACGTGCAGTTTTCCCTGAGATTTTCTTGAATCCCTGGCAGAGGAAGTCCACCTTCTCCATGCCTTCTTTCAAGGTAATTTCCTGTGGGACTGGGGATCCAAGCAGCAAAATGTTCCTGCCAAACAAGACCACAGGTTAGCAAAGGAATTCACCTTAGCACACCCTAACTTGACACGACACATTCTCCTTGACTGCTTTCCATCAGGAAACGCACTCCTTGACTGCTTTCCAAGACTCACACGATTATACTGTAGGCTCGAAACAGCACAGTGAGGTGGATGTGACTACTGCCTTCCCCTCCACAGAGCTATACTGGTGCCAAGTAGTGTTTGCATCCAGTGACACCCAATAACTTTTTACACTGGTGATCTTGAGAGAGACTAAGACAGTCTATGGATCTGTCTCAGTCACCATAATGCCAAGAGGAAAGACATTACTCCAGCAGGCATTTTGGATGAGTAGCAGCCTCCACTCTAAGGCCATGATAACAGACCCCAAGTGGGCACAGCCATTCATACAGAAAGGAAGAGAAAGGAAAGTCCCCAGACTGGGCAACCCTCTCTTTTGTGAAACATTTGAGGAGTGAGGCAACTGCCTTAATTCTCTTCATGGGCTGGCAGCCACCCTGAAGAGACACACTCCAACAAAGTTTCCTCCTTTTTGTGTATATAATTTGTGTTAGTTGTAGCTATGGTTGTAGATTTTAAACTTTTTCCCCTTTTACAACAAAGGCAACATGGCTCCAAACTTGAACAACACAGTGTCATTCTGGCATTTCAAATTTTGTTAGTTTTCTGTCTTGCTGGGTTAGCATATTGGATGAGCTACCAGCTCCTAAAATTGAGAGCTCATGGTGAATTGGCCAGGACAGCCAAGGTTCAATGTCAAAACTGGCTTTTCTCTCTTGGTGTTGCATACCCATAAGGCAAGGCAACACCAATCTCTTTGAAACTTCAGCATGTCTGTACATGATGGCCCCAAGCCTTAGGCTGGAGGGGCCCTACTACTAACCTCTCTCTCAGCTTCCTCCTTGAAAATACAGGAACCCTGTTGACTTCATCCTGAACCCTGATCCACTCAAAAGATGTTAGTCCAGTCTACCAACCATGCTGAGACAGCCAACCACAGGCATATGCTGATTCAGTGTGCAAGGCAACTACTGATCCAGAAAGTCCTTGAAAGCCACCGAATGCTGCTTACTCCTACTGTACCCCAGTTTTTCCAGATACAAGGGAGCGGGGTGGAACCCTCACTCCACCTCTCCAAATATGCAAAAGACTGCTTATCATGAAACCTAAGCACGTCCTCCATTTCCAAACATACACAAGGCCTGGGAACTGTTTTGGACTCTAGAAATGAAATTCCTCTCTATACCTGATGAACTGGATTCTCATTTTGCAGCTGCTGCCATTCAGTTTTTAGCAACTTACCAAATGGACTTTGGCCCTTTTCGCACATGGGGGGGCCGAAACGGGGTGGCGCACGCAGGGGCGGAGCTTATCTGCTTGCGTTTTGCTCCATCCTTGTGGGGAACGTGGTTCCGCCACTTCACACGCCGCCGAATTTCGGCCGTGTTCGGCGGCTCCTAAAATGGTGGCCGGCGGCTTCTGGCGGCACACCGCCAATCAGGGCAGCGCGCCAGCCGGAAGCCCGCCCCTGGGCAGATCTGCAGAGACGCGCTACCGTGTCTCTGCAGATTCTCACCGGGAGCTGCCATGGATTAGTGCGGGCGAGTTTCATAAAAACCACCTGGGAAGGTGGTTTTTAAAAAACTTGCAGCGCCACCCCTGCGGCTGCGCTAGAGCGGTTGGAGGTGTGGTGCCTCACCTTTTCCAACCGCGCTAGCGCACCCCCGCAGTGTGAACAACCTCTGTCTCCAGTCGTCGCACCGCGGGGTTTTACCCCCGTGTGAAAATGGCCTTTGCCTTCATTGAAACCTTGTTAGCCAGATTACTGCCTTTAATTGTGGATGTATTTGCCTTAATTGTTGCTATATGTATGAGATATGCAGTTTTAGCAATTTTCTGCTTCAATTGCTAAAGTGTAACTTCTGTGTGTGTATGTTATGTATGCGTGCATTTAGATGCCCTGTTCTCTCTCTCTCTTTCTGTTCTTCCGTCTCATTATGTTCAGTTTTTAGTTTAAGGACCAATTCTACAGGATTTGTGAAATGTGTTAGACCTATAACCTGAATGTGTTAGGTTTGAACTCAGAACTAACAGACTTTGCTAAGTTGAACCTTTTTCCTGTGCCTTATTGATGAAGCGTTTCCACCTGGACATTGCTACTCTGAGTTATTCGTATATTGATGTGTCTGTACTACATTTGAATTTTGAGGTTCTAATTGCTAGGGATATTTGTATATTGTATCTTCATCATGATATGTGCGTTGTTATATGTAATCTCCTTCTTTCCTCCTCCCTGGAAACATTTTTGCTGCACTGGATACATTTTTGCGAAATCAATCTCAACCAAGCTACTTGGCGACAGAGTTTAATAGAGGGAAGATAGCTCTCACTCTAATCTTCCTTTGTATGTGTTTTTCACTTGTGTTTTCTATCCTCCAAATAAATTGTAGGTATATGGCACCTTCTCCAAGGAAAAATGAAATTCTGTGGTTTCACCAGAGAAGTTCTATTTGTGAGGGAGAGGGATTGTTTGGATTTTCTGCTCAGGCAGAAAAGGTCAATTAATCCGCCATCAGCATCTGATTTGGGGCTTTTACAGTATCCAGTTCTTTTGCCAGATTGTCAGCCATCCCACAGAGATCCTCTATTAAATGGGTGGCATCATTCATAGCCATCCAGAATCCCCATGCTGCCATGGCATCTTTGGAGGGGCCAAAAAGTTATTTTTCTCTGCTTTTGGTGTGGTAAACTTCTTGCAGGGATCCTCAGTGTTAAAGGACCCTTCCTTCCATGGGTTATTTCCTGTTTTAATAACCCACTTTTCCAATTTATCTTTCTTGTCCTTGTGATGGAACATGATGCCAATTCAAAGAGAACAAATCAAAAGTTTGCCAGTTCAAATTGCTGATTAAATAAAGAAGCAAGGGTGTGTTCTAAAATGCTTGCTAAACACAAAAGCAAACAAGGGTTGAGTTCAAAAACACTTCCAATTAATTCGAGGGTGCCCACTCATGTTTCCCTCGAGCCCACTGGCCAGGACACACCCGTGGAACCAGCAGTAAACAGAGGACCAGGTGCTCAGGGATGGGAAGATCATGTTTGATCTTTTTGGGGAGATCCTTGGTGCTCACTACACATAGCGCTTGCCAAAGGGGCAAACAAACCCATAAAAGGGAACCTAACATTGTTTGGCCAAACAGCGGGGGGAAAGGAATCAGGAACGCAACTCAGCCCTGCCTATATGCATTTTTGAGGGAGGGGCACCTTCCTACCACTCAGGATAAAGCCTTAATCTAGAGTCAGTGGCAACCCCACATGGTATTGCACATTGCACAACTATTTGTCACCACTACACACAGTGTGCAGACCACAATTTCTCTAGATATTTACACAAGGGATTGGGGCTTCCTACCCACCCTAACAATTACATAGGCACACAGATCTTACTTAAGTGGCACACAGACCACACAAACAGAGACACTAGCAATTTTGAGGTGTGTGTGTTCCTAATGTGGTTCCTAGCCCTAACACTCTGGATCCCATGCTAATAGACCCAAGTTAGGGAGTGATTGTGCACAGCCCTTGCGTTCTGACTGAATTCACTGCCAAGTTAGTGGTCAAGCAGGGGCGGCTGCCATACACAAACCAAGACAGAAGGGGAAAGATTCTCAACCCAACAGTAGCCATTTGGCTCAAGCACACAGATTCTAATTCACACGTGTTCCTAGCTGGCTGGGATTCCTATGGTTGCCTATGTTTGCACTTCCTTTGTCAAGTGTGTCAACTTCACAGGGCAAGGGTGCAGGGTAGTAGTGCCTGTGTTACTCCAAAATGTAGGTGCCACAAGGGCCACCTCATGATGCCAGTGCTTCCTTGCAAAAGTGGGGAATGAATTAGTTCAAAGAGGAGGCTTATGAGAGTGGGGCAACTTAGACAGACCTTTTCTACCAATGTTTATGAGTACACGCAGAAAAAGAACCAGCCAAAACTCAAAAGTAAGCTAAAACTGTGTTTTTATTGGGGGAAATTCATTCATGCATGCACACAAGATACACACAATCACACATTCACACAAGAGCTAACTGAAGGAGAAAGGGAGGGGGAAAATTATGGATAGAGAGGCTGAGGGTTTTGGGGTTATGTAATTACCATTCCAGAAGAGCAGTGAAGAGCTTTAAATGTGACTTAGACTTCTGTCTAAGGGCAGACAGATCAGGATTCAGAGCGACATAGTGAAGTCCAGCATTTCATCTGACTGCATCTGACTTCTCAAAACAAAAGGTTTGTATACTCTGTTTCCCTCCCTGAAGGGGTGAGAGTTGATTGCTCTCCCAGCCTGGGAATTACAACACAGACAATGGGGTCTGGAATGGACTGATTGGTTTCAATGTCTTGGTTGAGTGGGGGTTTCTGGTCTAGCTGCAGTTGGATATGCACACAGTAGGGGTCCTGGCATCTGCATCCGGACAACTTATTGTGTTCTGATGTTGGCAGTTGATAGGATTAGCTCAGAGCCATTAAGTTAGGCCTTCTTGGCTAATGTCAATGAACTCTTGACCTGGCTATGCTGAGGTCACCTCTGACCTAGTCCCAGCCAGTGTCCCTTTCTTCCACATGGCCTTGCCAGCCATAAGTATAATCTATATTTTATGCCAATTAATATATTTTGCCAATTAGACCATATCAAAATGCAGGAGGTGTACAGCCTGGTAACAGAGGCTGGATGGCCATCTGTCGGGAATGCTTTGATGGGTGTTCCTGCATAGCAGGGAGTTGGACTGGATGGCCCCTGGGGTCTCTTCCAACTCTATGATTCTTTGATTCTATGACTCACGTTTGTCTTCAGGATTAAGAGAAAAACACATGTCCTGTGTGAGACAGAAAGCAGAAGTAAAGAGAAACATGACAACCTTTGTATTAATAAGGGGAATAACATTTTGAATGGAGAACTAGATACATTTTATTACCTTTGTGATATAATTTAAAAAGAAGCAGCTGTTGTTTCACAATCATAGTATCCATTTCTGCAATCTGAAATCTGTTGTGTACCTAAGCCACAGGAACAAGAAGGGTAAATCAGAATTTGAAGATGGATATCAAGGTCTTTTTTTCAGTAGAATGGCAAGGATTTCCGACTCCCACTTAAAGCAACAACAGATTTACTTTCCTGCCCATCCTAAACTATACTGCTACTCAAGGAAGCTAAAGAGAACTAGAGCTGAAAGGATAATGAGCTCCAATGAGTTTTCCTACTCAAAATGGCTTCCTGGACTGAGAATTCTTAATTTTAAGTGTGTGTCTTCTGCATCTGGCTCTAGTTGGCAGATATCATGGCTCCAGTAATAAAAAGTAAAATAATTCGTACAAGCTTGATACCTGCACACTGCTGCCCTAGCATGACCTAAAATTATGCGCAGTCACCTGCGAACAATAATCACTGAATACTTTATAAATATGCTTGACCTTATGCTGTAAGTCTGCTTAATAGTCCATGCTCTCCAACTTAAAACAGATACCAGCTGCTCCCCACTTCCTTTGGTCTGGCTTACTGCACAGCCTGAAGTTCCTAAGAATTCAAAAGCTTCCTCATTCCTTAGTGACATTTCCCAGTTACTCCAGGTTATTCAGTTACTAACAGAATCCACTTAGTCAGTTCCTGGTTATTCAGTTACTAATCCCATGGTGCTTGCGATTTGAGAAAATGAGTCATGAATGTTTTAAAGGTGTTCTAGATGAAGGTTTTTATTCACATCATGATGAGAATGAGCACAGAAAATTACTCACATCTATTACCTCTAGCCTAATCCCAGTTGCCACACTTGTCAAAGAGCTTGTTTATTCATTAAGTATCATTCATTGTAATGTGACAGATTAAGAGCTTTCCTTTTAAAATCTTTTCTACTGAGTAACTATGTCATATTCAAATCTTTGCTACTAAGTAACAATTTGGATATTTTTCTCAGCAAAACCTTTTTTTCTGTGATAGTTTTTATTAATAGTATTAAAAATGAATGAGTAGAAGGATGGACCTTATTTTTACTGTGGTAAATCTAGAGTGGGCACCTCACATTCCCTCAGCCTCTGAGGAAGGCAAGGGCAAAACCAAACCCCTTCTGAACAAATCTTAGCAAGAAAATCCTGTGATAGGTTCACCTTAGAGTCTACATAAGTCAGAAGTGACTTGAAGAGACAACAAATCTAGACAAAGAGAACCAGCATGGCATAGTGTTTGGGTGTTGGACTAGGACTCTAGAGAGCAGAGTTCAAATCCTCAGTCAGCCCTAGAAACCCACAGGTGATATAGGATAAGTCATGTTCTCTTGGCCATAGAGGAAAGCAATGGCAAATCTCCCCTGCACAAATCTTTCCAAAAAAAACCAAACAAACAAAAACAAAACCATGCAAAGAAAATGCCTTTGAGTCACCACAAATTAATGACTTGAAGGCACACCACCACAACAACAAGATCTAGACCAAATTACACCAAAGTTTGTGTTTTTTTTAATGCATTGAAAACATAAATGTGAAAACCAGCAATTAAAAGGAAAGTGCTGGGAAGGTGTTGACCTGATGATTCTTATCATGGTAGGTAAACATTCTTTTGGTTTTGAATACTTTCATTCTGTGTCATGATGGCAGCCCTGAGTCAGTAAAAGAAGGATTGTGGGTTGGATTAATGGATTAATCATGGATTGGAAATTGGCAATTGACTTTTCATTTTATTTGGACATAGCAAGTTGGATAATATAGGGCCTGTGTCATCCCATTGCCCTTGTCATCAGATCTGAAATCCACATTACAGGCATCTGATACATTCTATTGCTATTTTAAAGTTCATTTTGATCTTTTCTCCCAGTTGCTTCTCTATCCATGCAGCCTGGAAAGGTGGCTTTGGTCCAAGCTGACTGTATCTGTAAAAGCAGTTTCAGAAGCCAGAGCCTCCCATAAACATGTTTGCTTAGGGAAAGAAGCATCAAGAGCAATATAAAAAAAGAAACCAAATCTTAAGATAGATCAGTTGTTCCTAGATAGTTTGTAGTGGCTGATAAACACAGTGGGGTGAGGTGTGGTGTATATGTTTGGCAAATTCTAAAAAAAATCTGCACATCTGATTTCTTTTCAAAAGGCCAAATTAATATTGTAGATGTCTTCATCACCATGCATGCCTTGACAAGAGGCAGGTTGTTGTACACCTGTTCCACCTGACTTAGAATATTTACTGGAAGCTGAGGGCTACATCTATACATTTACATGTGAGTTGGCCCCTCTTACCTGAGTTACCCTCTCCTTTCTGTGATTAGTGAATCATAGTAAAGGAATTTCCTTCAAAATAAGATGTGCATGCACACCCTGGTGCATGCTCTGTGTCCCAAATGCAGTAGGTATGTGTGTCATGTTGTTCAGAGACATTTCCAGAAAGGGAGTGCTGAGCTGGATTGCTTACATTCAATTTCCAGTTTATGATTCAGTTACAATTTCCACATTTGAGCAAAATGTATATTTTCACCACTATTTAACATAAAGCCTATTACATCTGACCTGAAGAAGTGTCCAAGCAGGGTCAGCCCATTATTTTAGGTGGGTGAGAAGTATTGCTCAGCCTGAATGGCCCTGTTTTGAGATGATTTGATCATACTTGTCTCTGTGGGTGTAACCTTGGTGAGGCATTCAGAGTGTACAAACTTACTGAGCTCAGCTGGGATTGCTCCAGCTGGTCCTATTCCCAGCTTTTGCATAGTCAGTGAATAGCACTCGAATTTGCATATTAATCTACTTGATTTTTCCAGTCTTCCTGGCCCATATACTGAATGCTTAAAGAGGGTTTTATCTCACTGCGAACTAACACCACCTCCAGTTTAGTAAAACTCCATTCTCACCAATGAGAGTCTCTTTATGTGTTTAAGCATACCAGGGCGACTATCAAATCAAGTGTTTGTGGGACTCCAGGCTAAAATAATAACAATATAACTTCAGGAAATTAATCACACAAATCTTGATCTTTTTTTAGAAATGGCCTGCCATGGGGTGTGTTCCTCAAAGTAAAAGGAAATTCTATATAATCTCACAGACAACAATGAAAAATGTTTGCATGAAGACCACATTGTCTCCTCCCACTAAAAAAAAAATCAGATTGATACCCACCAGCACCACCCTAAAGAATAATGTTTCTGTACAAAATATTTGGAAAAGTGTCATACTTATTATCCAAAATCCAAAAAGGGTATAAGAAACCAAATGGAACTTGCATCTTCAACCTTTTGACAGATAAAAACAGCAGTCTTGTCACCATAAGACTTCAAGACTTAACATCAGATCATTCATTTCATCAGATGCATTAAGTTCTACCTTCAGCTGGAAGGCATACAAAATGCTCTCCTGCTGGGTTCTGAACATTGTCCTCGCTGGTGCCAGATGTAAATCCATTTATTCTTTCCCAGAGACTCAGGCCATTTCCACACGGGCTTAAAGAAATGGTGCAGAGTGTCCCCCAGGGAGGACGTCTGCACCTGGGAGCGGACTGGGTCAGACTTACTTAGTGTAGTCCTGCACCTCAGCCAGTTCCAGAATGACCCAAAGTGGTCGTCCAGTGTGCTTTTGAAAAACCGCTTGAAACAGATCTTTCAAAAGCATGGAGCACCCCACTCTGTGCCCGCGCTCTGGTGCAGATTTGCAGACTCGCACCAGTGTGAACCTGCGATCTGCCGGGGGCGGGTTTTAGGCTGGCGAACTTCAGCAGTTGGTGGAGAGCCTTGACCAACCGGAAGCTGCCATTTTCATCCCCGGAGCAGTGTGGAGTGGTGGCCATGCACTGCTCCAGACCAGCCTGGACCCAAGCATGGAGCCAAGAAGTCCAGTAAGTACCGGCACGGGCCAATTCCCTTGCCCCTTGCAGAAATGGCCTCAGAGAAGCAAGGATAGACAAATGACCAAGTTGGATGGGATTTAAAGAATCTGGATGGGTTTAGGTAATTGATGATATCCTGGAAGACATTTATTTGGGAGTTATATGTGTCAAGAAGTGTTCTGTCACTACTTGTTCTTCTAGAGCAGTGGTTCTCAACCTGTGGGTCCCCAGATGTTCGTGGACTTCAGCTCCCAGAAGCCCCAGCCACTATGGTCAATGCTCAGGGCTTCTGGGAGCTGAAGTCTAAAAACATCTGGGGACCCACAGGTTGAGAACCACTGTTCTAGAGACCTGTTCACACTACCATGGGCCTTCAGTATATGCTAGGGTTTGATTCCAGGACCTCTTGTGGATACCAAAATTCATGGATGCTAAAATCCCATTATATATAGCAATAGCAATAGCAATATCAGCTACATTTCTACACTGCTTATCATTGCGAAGCACCCCTAAGTTGTTTACAATGTATTTAGTTAATTGCCCCTAACAAGCTGGGTGCTCATTTTACTGACTATGGAAGGATGAAAGGTCAACCTGGAGCCCTGCAGGATTGAACTCACAACATTGTGGCTACAGTACTGGCATTTAACCACTGCGCCACCACGGCAACATGTACAATGTTGAAGTCAAATGGCACCTTGTATATAAAATGGCAAAATCAAAGTTTGCTTTTTGGATTCTTTTTTGGAACATTTTCAAACCATGGTTGGCTGAATCCATAGATACAGAGGTCCAATTATATACAATTGTAGCACTATGATTGCACTTCAGTTGCCATACCTATGAATC
This sequence comes from Iguana delicatissima, assembly GCA_948472985.1. Taxonomy (NCBI): domain Eukaryota; kingdom Metazoa; phylum Chordata; class Lepidosauria; order Squamata; family Iguanidae; genus Iguana; species Iguana delicatissima. Next base: position 21,072 of record CAOKZL010001454.1, on the reverse strand, counting down.
CTGGGATTGGTAGTTTAGAGAAGAGCCTCAATCTGAAAGCAGTAGTGTTACACACCCCAGGATTCCCCAGGACCTTGCAATGGCAATTGAAGTGCAACCATAGTGCTATAATTGTTTAGTGTAAAGAGGGCCCTAGGAAGTACCGATACCCCACATGACTTCTGCTGGCTTGGTTTATCTCAGTGGTTCTCAACCTGTGGGTCCCCAGATGTTTTTAGACTTCAGCTCCCAGAAGCCCTGAGCATTGACCATAGTGGCTGGGGCTTCTGGGAGCTGAAGTCCAAAACATCTGGCGACCCACAGATTGAGAACCACTGGTTTATCTAATCCAGTGGTTCTCAACCTGAGGATCCCCAGATGTTTTTGGACTTCAGCTCCCAGAAGCCCTGAGCATTGACCATAGTGGCTGGGGCTTCTGGGAGTTGAAGTCCAAAAACATCTGGGGACCCACAGATTGAGAACCACTGATCTAATCAATTACCTAAAATCATATTTAGTTTGGACAATATAAAGACTCCCAAGAGTGTCTCTGCTGTTTGCCTACAAAGAGGTCTATATGTTTTGTACCAGGGGCAGACAGTTTTGAGTTTTCGGTGGTTGTGTTTGTATTCTTAAAATGATGAGAAAGGTAATACAACATGCCAGTGGCATAAAATCTTCTTCCTCACTTCTTCTTCTATCTGCTTTTTGTAACATCCTGCCTGGGAAAGGAACCTGAAAAACAGGTACATAACTGTAACTATTTTATATTCACAATTGGTAAATAGTCATGATTTTGATATTGTTGCCATTATCACAACTTGCTCTCCAATCTACTTTATCAGACATCAGGTGCATGGGGAGAAGGGAGGCCATTCTGCTAGTATTTTGAGCATGGTTGAAAGGTGTTTCCATCAGGTCGTGGGGTGGTGGTGGTGGTGGTGGTGGTGGGCAGGCCAGAAGTTACTTAGTTAAGTACTTAGTTAAGAAAGGTGATACAGGATTCCAGGCAAGAAAAAAACCACTCATGGAGCTGAGTACTACATATTAAAGATAATGTGTTGCTTGCCTCTACTAGATATTCTTGGCTACCACACTGGCAGTTTTGTGCTTTTTCCCTTCATTGAATGAAGAAATGCCAAATGTTATGTCCTACAAAGGAGAGATATCAACTCACATGCAAATACATAAGTATATGTGTGTGTGAGTGTGAGTACGAGCCTTCAAATTGCCTTCAACTTATAGTGACCATATGAATTTCATGGGGGTTTCTTAGGCAATGAATATTCAGAGGTGGCTTTGCCAGTTATTTCCTCTTAAATATAGCCTAAACTGCTACAGTGGACCCTCCATATCTGCAGGGGTTCCGTTCCAGGACCCCATGAATGGCAAAACCCAGATATATTCAAATCCCATATTATTAAATGACAGTGACATGCATGTGGATGCTTCAGTGTGTCCACATTCATGTCTCTGCCATTTTAGTTATAGGACAGGACGCTCTGTGATCACTGGAATTTACAGATCCAGAGGCTGCATATATGAAGGGTCGACTGTATTTGTTGGTGGTCTCCCAAGTACTAACCAGGGCTGATCCTACTCAGCTTCCAAAATCAGACAGGCTCTGGTGCCTTTAGGATATTTAGGCAGTATTATATAAAAATAGCTTCTACTAAGTATCCCTGATGTGTGTAACTTATGAGTGTGTGTGATATATCAGAAAAGCTGCAGTTGGATGGTAGGGCTTGGCTGTTGACAATGGATCTTCTAGTGTGATTAACATCGTGAAAGCTTACCTGGTTAAACCAGCCTAGCAAGCAAAGTTCCTATCTTATGTAACACATGTGATTAGTCATATTCTGATCTTTCCCCTTTGACAAGGAACTAGCATTGAAAGGAAGTTAAGGATGAATGAACCCCATTCTTTCTTGTTTGCCTAAGTACACACATTCTGTAGGTTTCTTGTTTTCTGAGTGTACTGTTATGCTGAAATATTACGTCAGTTGGGGCTTGTTAGCTTAGGAAAGTAAGAGGCAACATGACAGAACTGTGTAAAATGTATGTGGTGAAGACAAAGTAGATTGAAATGCTTTTAATACCAATCTCATAATAATATTAGAGCTTGAGCTGCTTTTATAAGCCAAGAACGACAAGGGTCCAGTGCACGTGTGGTGACTCTCACCTCTCCAAGGATCTTGTCCATATCCCCAGGCTGCACAAATTGAAATGTATCCATTAACCTGGGACAGGAAGGAGTCAAAATTATGCCCACTGGACTTGTATCAACTGCAGCGTCCAAGAAGGAATGGATCCAAGCAATTTCACCTGCAAGGTGTCATGCAAACTCTTCACAGTGGGTTGCTAAGTGTTCTACATGATGTCTTTGTGGGTCAAAATATAACAGGGACCTACTCACCTCAGACAGCTCCACTGGACTACACTGTGCAGATGCAATGGTGGCACAAAAGAAAGTTTTCTTCACTGCCACCATTGCCACCGAGTAGCCTTTCCAATGGAACGTAGCTCATGTTCAATCAGACTTGCTCCAAGTATTCTGCTTCTGGTGCTCTAGCATCTGTCCCACTCATTTTATTGACACCAGTTCACTAATGAACCAGAGACCTAGCTTGGCTGCACTCCATGGGAGAGGATGCTCAGGAGTGATTGCGTTTACTACCTTGGTCCTTTCCATATGCCAGAGATCAGCTACAGTTTAATAGTTTTCAGAAATGCTTCAGGATATGTAAATACTGGATGAGAAGTGTGCAAAATTTTTTTTTTTTCCTGTAGCAGGGAGAGAACTGTGGAAATTACTCATCTTTACATGTGAGGATGAAATAGTTGAATATCTACATCCCTAGTGTGTACATGTATAAAATGTGTGCATGTGCATGCTTTAAAAAGTGTGGTATTTTTATTATAGAATTACAGTAGGCCCTTCACATTCACGGGGGATAGGTGCAGAGAACCTCTGCGAAAGTGAAATAACTGTGAATAACTCCCTCCCCCAGCACTCCCCCTTCCCTGCACTCTGCTGCAGGCTGCTGCTCACATGCCCACGCTGGCCATCGCCGTCAGTGGGCAGGAGATGGGAAGGGGAGAAAAAAAATCTTTCCTCTTTTTCACCCCTCCCCTGCCACTGGGGTGATTGCGCTGGAGCTGTGGAATGAAAAGTACTTTTCCTCTCTACTCACTAGCTCCCTCCACACCACCGCTGGGGCAGTAGCTCTGGCCAGGGAGATAGTGAGCAAGGAGAAAAAGTTCTTTTCCTCCCTGCTCGCCATCTCCCCCCCCGCTGCCACTGGGGCGATCCCTCAGGCGGGCAGATGGCAAACAGCCAGGAAAAGATTGCCATTCCCTTCCCTGCCACTGCCGGGGCAATCACTCCAGGAGCTGCAGGCAGGCAGATGGCAAGCGGGAAAAAAAAGATTTTTTCCTCTCGCTTGCTATTCCCTCCCCACTGCTGCTGGGGTGATTGCTCTGGGAGCTGTGGGCAGGCCAGATAGTGAGCAGGGAGGAAAAGATCTTTTTCTCCCCACTCACCATCCCCCCCCCGCCACCAGTAGGGCGATCGATCCAGGAGCTATGGGCATATGAAGTTTAGGGAGGAAAAGAATTTTTCCTCCCCGCTCACCATCTTCCCCCTCCCACTGCAGCTGGGGCAATTGCTCCAGGTACGCAGATGGCAAGCAGGCCACTCACCATCCCCTCCCCGCTGCCACTGGGGCAATCGTGTCTGCAGTGGGGGGCAGGAGATGGCCACCAGGAGGAAAAGATTTGTCCTCTTCTTCACCCTCCCACCTCCACCTGCTGGGGCAATTATGTGCCCACAGTGGCTGGCAGAGATCACAAAGGGGAGGAAACCATCTTTCCTCCACTTCACTCTCCCACCCCTCTCCCTACCAGGAAATGGGAGGGGGAGAATGGGGGGAGGCAAGGCACCACGGATAATCAAAACCGCAAGAGTGAAACCCTCTAATGTGGAGAGAGAACTGTAAATCTAGGCAACAAATATTAAATTTAGTGATAATTTGTGATTTACTTGATTAGTGTAAATTTGTAATTTACTTGATTAGTATTATTAGTCATTGTTGGCAACAGGGGCAGGAACCAAGCTTTTAATTGTGTATAGTTATTTGTATATTAGTTCAGATTGATGTTTGTAGTTTTGTCTTTTTTTGGTATTTTTATATGGTATTATTAGTATATATTATTTTGTTTTGTGGACTCTAAATTTGTCTTTGTATATACACTTTTTCTGTACGTGTTTTTGTTTAGTTTGTGTTTTGTGTTTTTATTAAATAAACAATACAAAAATGTGGTATAGTGGCTTCCAATCATTTTTGCAGAGGATTCTTCCAGGCGGGTTCCCCCTCCCCAAAACACACACTTATTCTAGCTAAAACTGGTGTCAACACAGCCATATAAAATATTATATCAAATGGATTTCCTCACAAATGAAATTTTCATATGTCTATGCAACTTTTAACAATACACTTTTTTTTTTAGCTGAATGATTATCCAAAGAAGTTATGCTGTCAGTTGTCGTTAGATTTGTTTTTAGCTGGCCTGTTTTCTTTGGCAACCATGAAAAGCACCTAAAATCACATGTTGATCTAAAGGGAATTACTATTCAGTCTGGAATACATTCTTCTCTCATGAGGTCAGAAAACTTCATTAATTATTAAACTAATAAGAGAAAATGTTATCAAGGTGTTAGCATTTGCCTAATCATTGTTTGGGATCAACTGATATGGACACTATCTAGTCATCATTCAGAATGCAAGGTACCAGAATTATAAAGCCAATGTAATACCTTTGTTAGGCCAACTGAAATAATACAAAAAATATGTAAACTTGAGAGTTCTTCAGATCTCTTCTTTCAGCAAGATGTTTGCAGAAGCAGGTTTTGGTGATGGGGGTTGGTTTCACACTTTTTGGACAATATTTTATTTTGTTTTACTAAAGATATTATCTAATGTCAATCTGGATTTTTTTCTCTTACGAGCAAAATTAGTGCCTTCCTTTTCATATGAAAACTGGTATTTTTCTTGAGTGCTGAATATCCATATTGGAACCTACACATAGCAGTTTCTAGATTTAAAATATTACAAAAGTAAATCCCCTATAGATTTTAGGCTTTGAAAAAAGAAAAAAGGCCAGAATCATATGTGGTTTTACTCTAGTGTAAATGCTGTTACGCCTGTGGTTGCACTTTCTCAAAGGTTGCATAAAGGTAGAATCTTATTCAGAGTTTTTCAAGAAAAGGAGAGATGAAGAGAGAAACTGCAGCATTTTAAAAGCAAGTGGAAAAGTGGAGTCAAGGTGGATTAAGCAAGACTGTCACTGACAGATTGGGACAATTGGAGTGAATGCTGTCATAGGGAAGAATTACTTAAGGCATCTGAAACTGGGGATGGGAGAAATGGTAACAATGACACTGAGTTAGGGCAGCCTTTTTTGGGCTTCACCTGTGACAATGGTAGCAATAGGTGTAGATTTTTTCTCAGTGAGCACAAGTTCCTGGCCAGCACCAACTATGAAATGCCTCTGGATTTGGAATAGCTTTTCTTTTTTAAGACATCAGAATGCTACCCTATTTTCTGGGGGTCCTAGAAGGGACACCTAAATGCGCTCTCAATTATACAAGTTGGGGAAATTAGCCAAGAGCACAAGCTAGCGATATAAGAGGCAGGGCAACGGAGCAAGATCTTTCACCAATGTCTACGGGGTCAGGCCAAGTCAAGGAGCGCACAGAATTGAAATAATAATTGTGGTTTTTATTAAAATACAATCAAACAGTGTATGCAACACACTCATGCAGAGAACTAAAGAAATAAAGGTTGGAGTGGGATAGAGGGATTTTTAGAGGAGTTGTTGGTTTGGGTAATACCACATTTGTCCTGAAGGCCGGGTAGTACGCAGCAGAAGTTCGGAGATATGGAGTCTCAGTACGTGGGACAGAAGGGAAGGCTCGCCAAGCACAGCGGCAGCAAGGCTGGATGGAAATCGGGAGCGATCCAAGGAAGCTCACAAAGTCAGAGGTTTTTATAGGGGAAAAATATAGCCAGAGGCTAGTCCGTACTTGGGGAAAACAATGAGTTTCGGGCTGGAGACAAAGCCTCCGAAAGGAGAGAATTTAGCATGATTGAGTTAAGTCCGAATTGACAATAGAGTAGACAGTATGCAAACGCAGAGTGCTTGACAGATGAGGATTCTTCTAATCAAGCTGCCTGCTTGGGTCAGGGAGTTCTTTGTAGGCATCGTGCATACATGATGAGGGTACTTGCCGTGAGGTCTCCTGAAGCGGCAGTTTGGTTATTTCTGGTCAGCCTGTATTTGTTTTGAATATTTCGGCGATTAGTGACTGAGCCTGTTTGCATGCTTGTCCAGGGGCCTTGCAAGCACGTGGGAAGGAATGGGTGAGGAAGGCCGAATTATTGATATCAAAGTGATATCTAATGTCACCCCAAGTGTGGCTTAGGGACTGCAGTAACAAGAAATAGGAGTCAATCCACTTACCACCATAGTAAGCACTATTCAAAAAAGTCAGCCTACCCACAAGGATCAATGAAAACTAGGCGGTAAAATGGGAAGGCTGCATTTCAAGCCTAGGTTCACTGCTGAAATTTACTAGGGATGTGTATAGATTAATTTCAGATCTGACCCTGATACATCAGAAAATGGTTGGACTGCGCTATAGCAAGTCTGGTTCTACTTGGGTCCTGAACTTCAACTTTTGGAAACCCTAGAGTTTGTATCTCCCACAGACTACCTTGGGAAATCCAAACAAGGCTATAATGTTTATTTTTTTTTCTTAAATATGGGTAATACCTCTTATGGAAAAGGTCATAAATTAATAAATATAGCAGGTTTAGTAGTCTCTTCAGAATGAAGTAAACCGCATGTATTTCAAAGAAGTAGATGCAAGAGGATGTGTGCTATGAACTTTTAAAGCAGGTTCTTTTTGAAAGGAAATCCAGAATAATAAAAAAGAATGTCTGTAAGTCTGTAGCAGCCATAGTTCAGTAGGATATCATGCTATATGCCTCAAAATTTGACAAAAAAGCTTTTTGTTGTCATCCAAGTTGCAGTGATTCTTTTCAAGTTAAAATCTGAAACTGAGGCTCACTAAAATTCCAAAGGGAGGTGGGGGTGATCCTAGAGGTGAAAACTAGAGATTACCTATACTCATTAGGAATAAGGTTCTTGAAGTGCCAGAAAACAGAAGGTGGATCTTTTAGGCTTTGCTGCTAAAATTCCTGAGGCAGGAAAAAAGTTTGGAAACCTTAAGGCAGGGGTGTCAAGCGCAATTTCATCTTGGGCCGCATCAGCATTATGGTTGCCTTCAAAGGGCCGGTTGTATCTGTAAGACTATATAAATGTATCTACTCTCTTATCATATTAAATAATTGTGTCTGCATTTGATTATTACTGGTTTTCAAATTGCCTTCCCTCTGCACCTGTTTACTGGGGGTCCCGTGAGGGACTCCAAACGTGCTCAAGTATTAAGAGGGGAAAATTAGCTCAGAGCACAAGTTAGCAAAATGAGAGGCAGGGCAACGCAGCGGAATCTTTAAATCCAACGTCTACGGGGTCAGGCCAAGCCAAGAAGCACACCAAATATGAAATAATAAATGTGATTTTATTAAATACAGGCAAACAGTGTATGCAACACAATCACACAAGTAATTATAGAAAATAAAGATAGTAGCAGTATAGAGGGATTTTTGAGAGGGATTTGTTGAATTGGGTGATACTACACCTGTCCGAAGCCTGGGGTAGATCACAGCGGAGGTCCGTAATTGCGCAGTCTCAGACTGAGACTGAGGGGAAAGCTTGGCGGATGAAGCGGCAGCAAGGCGGGATGGAAGTTCAGAGCGATCTGAGGAAGGTCTCAGAATTAGGGGTTTTTATAGGGAAAATATGACCATAGGCTAGTCTGTACTTTGGGAGAGAACAATGAGGTTTGAGCGTGAGACAATGTCACCGAAAGGTCAGAATTAGCATGATTGAATTAAGTCTGAATCGACAATGGAATGGCCAGTATGCAGATGCAGCGTACTTGACAGTCAAGTGTCTAACTCGGCAAGTTGCCTGCTTGGGGCAGGGAGTTCTTTGTATTAGCGTGCATCTTTAATGAGGTGTTTGTCTAGGGAGGTCTCTTAAAGCGAAGATCTGGCTGAATTTGGCCTGCCTGGGCGGAGAAAGGAATGTTCAGCAATTAATGGCCATGCCTAGTTCTGTGCTTGTTCGGGGGCCTCACAAACACTTGGCCGAGGGTGGCAAAATGGGGCCGAATTGTGATATCAAAACGATATCTAATATCTTCCAAAGTAAGGCTAGTAAATGATAATAACACACCAACTTTTCTTTCCTTGGACATTTTGGGGCTATATGATTTATTTATAGTTTATAGTCCTTATACCTCTGTAAAATGACATAGAATTGGTTAGGATAGCCAAAGCGTGCCACTTGCTGCTCCTCAGACTGCTCTCTCTTCAAAATACCACCAGCCAGGGGTCCACAATGTGGGGCTTCGGCTCGCCAGGCGGGGGGAGTGCCGGAGCTGTGGGAGAGGTGCAAGGGCCACATGAAATGGCCTGGCAAGCCGGATTCGCCCCACGGGCCTTGTGTTTGACACATGTACATTAGGGCATTGTTGCTACAATTTTGGAGGTTTAAAGATAGAGAAAAATGGGAGAAGATTTTTTGAGGCACTGCTGGTAAGATTCTTGAGGATTTTAAAAAACAAGTAGGAAAAAAACAGGAAAACAGAAGGTTTCCTGGATTCTTTTTGGGGTATTAGGTACAGATTGGGAAAAGTTCAGGTACAATTCATCTATAAAAGAGAAGAGAGTTGTTTGAGGTACAGTGCTAAGATCTCTGAGGCTGGAAAAAAGTAAGAAAGCAAGAGAGGGCTCTTTGACACACAGATATTAAGGCCATTTCCATACTATGACCCTATGTCAGAACATTGAAGCTGGTCTGCGATGCATACAGCAGCATGACGTCATCACAATCCCATTTTTGTCATGTCCCCAGTCTTCATAATCGTGCATTATACTATTATTGTGGGAAAAAAGTGCAACAATCATGTTGGCTGGGACTGTGCAGGAGGAATGGAAGCACTATCAAGGCCTTCCTTCCTCAGTGCAACACAGGAAGAGGCCAGCGACACTGCTGAAGGAAAGAGCATGTCCTGAGTACCAATGTTTGGGACATACTCAATCCCGGCAAAGTCACTGCCGGGATGATGTGGGATCCAGGTAAGGTGTAGAAAAGGCCTAAGATTCCTGACATAAAAAGTGGGGAGATGGGACAGCAAGAAAATGGGAGGCCCAATACCTAGTAGGTATGAACCTGGGCAGTTCTGGGTCTATATCAGCTAGTGGCCAATATAACTCTTCCTTGTCAGATATGTTAAGTTTCTGCTGAGGGATAAATTAGCTCAGATATTGTAGTTAACTCCAAGAGGCAACAAGCCACAACCTGCATTGGCCTAGAGGATAAATTCATAGATCAAATGGAAGTCAAAGAAAAGGCTTGAGGGCAGTACAAAAGCTTAGCTCTTTTTTCAGGAGGGGATTTTAGGAATGAAGCATCTAACATGCTTAATATGATGGCGGTATACAAACCATTTTCTATGAATAGACAAATATGAATTCACACATTACAAATATATGATACAAGTGGGATTTGAACTCAGGACTACCTGTTAACTGGACTATATTAACTCAAAAGCCCCCTCAAAAAACAGAAAACCAAGAACCCAACAAACATTCCAGTTTAAGTCAGATTTCCTGCAACTTTAGTGAAGATCATTTCTTCTTTGTACCCTTGTTGGTTCTGCATTCACTACTTCATGCAATTTTTTTCTCTTGTTCTGTGCAACGAATTATGATGAGATAGCTTCCAACATTTCTGTGTGGGAACTAGTACAAATCTAACTTCTTTCTGGGTTGTAGATATTTTGTCCACGGTCACTTCTATTCATGATTGGTTTCCATTGTTCCTTTTAGTTAAAAATGGCAGCTTAGCCTTGAGAAAAATTTTATATTCTCTTTTGGATTTAATTTTTGATCCTATTGCATTTTGGTTTGGAGCTTTTGGCTATCTTACAGGAAAAGAATTTTGCAAAGCTGAATGTGAATGTGTTTAAATGTGTTGAATAGCAATGGATATTGACCTAGTTATGTATCTGAAACACTGTGAGAGAGAGGAGGAAAGGAAAGGAGAAAGAGTGGCAGAACAGTCTTTCACAGCAACACACATGCCTGTGTTTCACATGCTTTGTTCAGACTGGCATCAGAAGTTAATTGCTAAACTGAACTCCATACTTAATTCAGTTAACTCACAATCCAACAAAGGAGAGATGATAGAAATAAAGTCCTGATACAGAAGAGAAGAAAGACATTTTTGAATGTTCACATGGTATGAAAGATTCTGTTCTAGCCTTCTCTGTTAGTAGCCATACACTCCCACACTTTGATATGGCTTAGTTGGCGAAGTATCCTGATGTGACTGGAAGGCCAAGCTGGATGAGACACTGGCTGAACAAGTGCACAGCACAGGTAGGTCAGGCGTAGCCAAGTCATAGTCACGAGATCACCAGGTAGCTGCAGGCTGGACCTAAGCTGTAACAGCATTGCTATCAGACAATAGTGAGTGATTGTTTCAACCCTTCTTCCCCTGGACCTGGAAATTTTCCCCATTGTCCACAACCTGTCCAAATATTACAGAGTTATCATGTTGTCTATTAAGCCTCTGTCACCTAATGGTAAAAGCATCAACTCATTCCAGACCCCATTGTATCTGTTGCAAACTCCTTTGCTTATTCAGCCAGAGAATTATTTTCACCCATGCTGTCTGTATTTGAAATTGGGTATAAAAGACCTCAGCTTTGAGATGTCAGACACAGTACATCAGAGGCTGAACATCACTCTGTCACCTTGAATTCTGATTTATACTGCCCAAGACTAAGGCCATTTCTGCTCTACACTGTTATAGTACTATTATTTGCACTTTCAACACCCTGTGGAATTCTGGGGTTTATAGTTTACTGAGGACAAAGAGCTCTTTGGCTGAGAATTCTAAATGCCCCTCCTTGAACTGCAAACCCCAGGATTCCACAAGATGTTGAAAGTGGAATAACAGCACAGTCACAGTGTAGTGCAGAAATGGCCTAAGTCATATTGCTGTTTCTTCGCTGCTCTTCTGGACTGGTAATTATCACCTACTTCCTTAAGCTATCAACCTTTCCCCCTTTTCTTTGACTAGTTCTTTTGTGAGTCCGTGACTGTTTGGATCTTATGTGCATGTGTGACTGAATTCCCCTCAATAAACACATTTCAGTTTACTTCTGAATATCTGGCTGGTTTTCCTGCAAGGATCCTGTAAACGTTGGTGAAGATCTCGTTAGGTTACCCCACTTCTCACAGCCCCTCTTATTAAATAAAACTAATTAATTCCCCATTTTTGCATGGACTGCTGGAAGATGTCAAAGATCCCCCACCTTTTCGGGTTAACATCTGTCTGATGCAGTTTGGAAAGTGTTCATGTTTTTGGTTTCGAACACAAGGAGAATTCTGATGTTCTCCTACCTGCAATCTGAGGTGGTGCAGTCCACTTTATGATTCTGTTGCCTCATTATTCTGCTTGTGAAGGTAAACTTTGAACAGCTGGAAAAAAAATGGGCATAAGAATGCTTCCAGCAAAGTTATACCATGATGTCTGTACTCTGCCTTCTGAATTCATGGAGTTTTGTCTCAATATGCATCAAGTATCTCACTTCCCCTTGCAGTTTCAGATACAGGTTTTGATCCTCCTCACACATACTTTGTTTTGTTGGCATTTGGATTCACTCCTCTGTTGCATGGGATGTACATTTCCTAACTTGGGAATCCAGGATGTGTCTCAGAGGCTTCATTTCTAAAATGTAATCAGTTAATCTCCAAAGAAGTTATAATTTATATAGTTGCTTGCCAAGGAAAAGAATGATGTCAACAAAAGGAAGGATGGCATTATAATTACATCAAAGTATACTGGGCAATCTTCCCACTGAACAGTTTTGATGCTGGCAAGTCAAAACAAAGACTCTTTAGGACTAGCCATCAAGGACCATGGATAAATAATGGAGGTCTCGGTCTTCCTTGCAAAGCAGAGTATGTCCTGCACAGTGTTTGAAAATGTTTTAATCAGTGTTTTGAGAACAATTGGGAAAGAATGAAGGGTTCTGAAAAACTTGTTAAACCAAACCTTGCTTGGATTTATTCCGTAGCATCTTGTGTAAGAAAGACTCTGCAAGAAGTAGAGTTACCTAGTATGGAAATAGAGCACACCTCCTTCTAGAGTTTGGAAAAGTTTATCTTTTTTGGATTAAAGTTCCATGCTGGTTGGGGATTCTGAAAGCTGTGGACCAACACAATAACCCTGCAAGCTCAATGTCTTCTGTTCTGTCTTGTCGTTGAAGGCCCACTGATGTTGCTTTGAAGTTTTGGCAGAGGGATATTATTAAGAGTCACTTTACTTTTATGCATTATACACAAAATGATGTCAGCAGCTGCCTTTACTAACTTAAAAGGAGGTCAAGATAGGGAACTACAGATGCACCATTTCTTTAAGAAAGTGGAGAGCGATCTCCTTCTGGCTCCTCCCCCTCCCTTTTGTTCTTGCCCAAGCAAGTTGCCAGCATTTAAAAAGCAACAACAACACACCTTCCAGGCTGTTAAGCTGTAGCAAACAGGAAACATTGCTCTCCTGCCTCCTCACTGTATCTATCCATTTTAGCATACCACATCAAACTACCTTTCTGAGGCATCCCTGAATCTTCACTGAGCACCAACAGATGATACAGGCTAGAATCCTGTTGGATCACTGCATCTACAGAGAGAACTAGCAGTTCTGCTTTTTTTTCTGACTTTGTCTAAAGAAGAATCTAATATCTTCTTATGCAAGTGGTTAGCTTGACAACACAATGCCTGCTGTCTAGTGTTCTGGCTCTTGATCAAAAGCATGGTGGGAAAACTGTCACACGTGTGCCACATCCTTCTTTCACACTTCTGCCTCTATCCTTCTTCTCTGAGTGCCTATGTTGTCTATAAATATGCTTGAAGAACTTTATATGTTATATTTATATATAGATCTTTGCCATACATACACATTTCAGCATCAGTGAGGTCAAAAGTGTGTGGTAGTCCCAGTCCTCTCTCCTACCATGCACCTCTCCCCTCCATCCAAAAGGCCCCTGACATCCAATATTTTTATAGAGAGAAGTTCTCTCAAAGTACTTTGCAATAGCAGCACAGGAGCAATTTCTGTACAGAACTGCATTTTAGCAAAATGCCCTGCAATATTTGTATTAGTCAAAATGCATGTGAAAATGAGTCAGCTTATTTAACTCCATGTTCATGTGGATTTCTTTGAAAAAAAAACTGATGCAGAAATGGGATAGACTTTAAAATTAATTTGAAATTTCAAAGATGTCTATCTTTAAACATGAGATATTATTCTGGGGCTACAGTAGATCTCAGTTCACACACGTCTGGCCTTCCAATCCAGTTCCTACAGGATTTAACTTTTTCATTACATTTTTCCTCACCAGAAACCATAGTGATGTAGGGTGGAGACTTGACCTATGGTCCTGTTCCTAAGCTTCCAGAAGCCATAGTGTTGACCTGAGATATAGACTAATGGACTTTATACTATCCTTATATCATCATCATCACCATCATCATCATCGTCATGATGTCTACATATCCTTTCCCCATATATTTTTTTTCTTTTGTGTCTGGAAGATCAGGGGTACCACCAACTTTTCAGATCCATGGCTAGACCGTGGAACATGTTAAACATGAGAAATTGGGCACTAGCTTTTATAATTGAAATTATGTAATTCTGTCAGTAAATGCAGGGGGCATGCTGTGATGCTAGCATGACCCACAGTGTAGCTGCGCTTAAAAGCAAGAACCAAAACTTGTTAAGTCCCATGAAAAACCTCAACGAAAAACCTGCCAGAGAATGAGGCCATCCAGTTTGTCTAAAAACTACTTCGTTTATTGAAAGCAGAGCTGGATTACATATTGAGCAATGCAGCTAGGTGATATCCATGTCTGAACAGGAGCACAAAAGAACAGAGACAGAACAGAATAATATAGCATAGAATAGAACTCTGCCTGACTGCAGGCAGCACTTAAATACACAGGTGTAAACATTTCTCAAAGCATGGGAATGGAAAACTCTTTTAGACAAAACTACCACATTGTTTTGAGAACCAACTCAGAAAAACTCTGAGAGAGATAACACACATTCTGGTTAGCTGGGAACTGCTAGGAGCTGCGTTTCCACGGTAACGCAAGGCCAGAGAAGTAAACAAGAACACATTAACCCTTCAGACAGGAACAGACATTGCTGTCTTGGGCAGTAACACTCAATAAATTCAACACATTTTGTTGATTAATTCGTAATTCATAACAAACCATGAGATTACCCTTAAGAGTACGTTTTCTCATTGACAACTGCCAGAGAGCTTTTTTCATTGTTTTAAAACTGCATTTCTCCAACTGGGAATTTTTTTTCCAGGGGGACTACAAAGCCCATAATACAATTATTGTCTGGGGATAGTGGGAGTCCAACATCATTTGAAACTGTCATGTTAGGATTGGCTATCTTACACCATGAGATCTCATATTATAATCTGCTCAGTTAAGTTTTGTCACTGATCTTTATGTCCCTTCTTTCTAATATGTTCACTGTTCATTCTCTTTTCATATATCTTGTTAAAGATTAATAAGGAATGATGTTGAAGTTAGCAAGGGTGTGTTTATTTAAGCTAGACAGCAGTGATCTACTACAAAGATCAATCAACTGTGTTAAAGTTAATCAGAAATATCCTTAAGGCTTCTGTGCATATGCAGATATATTACTGTGCAACTGAAACGATGCATCCTCTCTGCCTTCCTACTCCCAGTCAACAAGCATGAACTACAAAGATAACTGATATAGGATATGTTTTGCATGAAGGAGCCAGGGATCCCATGTTCTAGTCATGGTATCTCTAGTTTAAAATATCAGGCATCTAACAAATCCCACTATTCTACTATTCTAGGTGTGTGTGGGGGTGGGTGGGATAGAGATAATGTTTTTAGCTGAGTGTTTCTTTCGGTCCCAAGCTCGCTGTACTGTGGATCATTTGTGACCCAGTGAAGAAAGGGTAGATGGAAAGAAAACTTGGAGTATGGTGAGAGCAAGAGAGGCAAAATCATGAAAGGAGGATATAGGGTGGGGTGAGGAAAGATAAAGAATGGCTGGACAGTAAAGATCAGTAATATTGGGGGGTGCATCCCACCAAACTGACAGTTGCCTTACTCCCAGGCATGGCCTCTGGAGCCCCGCCTCAGGTCCCAGAGCCCCTGCCTCTGTGGCCATTCTGAGGGGGCCCAGCCCCCAAAGCCCCAGGGCCCTAGACCCCCTTCCCAAGATTCCCTGCCTTCATGATCCCACCTATGTGCCTCCCAACATTCATTTTGTGTGCATCTCCATAGATCAGCCACAGAGGTGACAGCCAGCGGCGGTCCATTTTGTGTTTATCCTGACCCAGTGCTCAGGGCAGGGCAGGCTGACTCCTTTATGAACTTGGTCTTCACCCCAGCGGAGTGTTTCTTTTGAAAGTTTGTCATTGGTAGGCTACTGCCTGCCTAGCCATCCAACCACTACCTGGCACACTCAGCCCATTCTCAACAGTTGAGCATCTTAGAGTTCTTTTGGTGCATAGTTTGTTCACTGAGGCTTTAGAGGACTGCATTTTCAAAGTATATGAAACCACAGAAGTGTGTGGAGATATATCCACTGCAGCATCTTTGAAACTGTTATATGATTTGCCTATACTGAAATACTGGTCCCTGAGAAAGCACTGTGTTGAGAAAGGGGAATGGTTTTCACTACTAATGAAACAGTTGTTTGAATCTCCAAAAAAAAAAAAAAATAGCTGATGAATTTTGGCATGACAGCTGTGGCAGCCATTGCAGTAGTAGCTGCAGCAACAGCATTAGTTCTGCAGATGAAGCATCTCCTGCTAAACCTCCCTTTACACAAATGATTCCTTCAACAAAACAGAAGACAGAAGCCCTCAAACAAAGGTGTGCATGAAACAAGGGAAGCAATACTCAAAGGACAGAGGTGGTAGGAGTGGAAGTATTTCCCACTGAACTACAGCCATCCCTTTGCATTCGCTAGGGTTAGGGGCACAGGACCCCCGTGAAAGTGGAAAAATGGTGAATAACTCTAGGCCCTGTCAAACCATATTTAACATACAAAAAAACATGATCGTCATATTCAACCCACTGTGGATTTCTTTGAGGCATCAGGGTTCCTTCACAAGTGGGAGGCTGAGGGGGCTTACTGCCACTTCCACTGCTGCCCCACACCATTTTTAAGAGGGACTTACAAGCCTTTTTCGCAGTTTCTCAGTCTTACGAGGCTTGCAGTCCGTGTTAAAAATTGCATAGGGAGGCAGCAGAGGTGAGAGCAAATAATCCACAAAAATGAAACCCGCAAATGTGGAGGGCTGACTGTATATTTTTGCAAGGGAAAATGATGTAACCTAACGACAAATACAGCACTTATTCCTGATGCATTTTCCAATTTCCCCAAGGTTGAGGGGCCACTGCACATAAAGCTGAATAGCATTCTGAACTTAGATATTAAAGAAAAAGAATCAGTTGATCCAAAGCATTCCAGTGAGCTATGAATTTCCTTGTAAGAATAGTTATGCCCTGCAGTTTGGAATTCTGCTTCAGAGAGACTTTGTGTCAAAATTGTGAGGGGTGTGTGATAAATACCAGTGCTTGGAAAGATTATGTCAGTTTCTTTGGGGATAATGTTTTTGAGAATTCTCTAGAAATCTCTGTGTGAAGTCTGTGTTTCATATGATTGTGATTCTTGGGTGTGCCTTAAAAAATATGTCTCTGCAAATGTGCCATCTCCAAGAGGCTGTAAAGTTTAAGATCCTCAGATAGGTCTCAGAAGCATCATTAAAAAGAGAGACAATAAAAACTGGATTTCCTATGCAAAAAAAGTTGATAGTGCTTCAGCCTTATGCTTACTATGGCCATTTCCGCACCAGGCTTTTAAAATGGTGTAGAGCGACCTCCAGCGGAGGTCTTCTACACCGTAGAGTGGACTGGGACGGACTATTTTTTGTAGTTCCATATCCCAGTCTGGTTCTGCGTGACCGGAACTGGTCGCTCAGCGTGGTTTTTAAAAACCTCTTTTTAGAGGTTTTTAAAAAGCGTAGAGAGCACGAGTCCATCTCTGCGCTCCGGAGCAGATTTGCAGGCGCACGCAAGTGCGTGCCTGCAGATCTTCCAGGGGCAGGCTTTTGGCTGGCGAGCTTCTCCAGTTGGTGGACAGAGGAAAAATCCAGTGAGTCCCATTTCTGCCCGATTCACACCCCACGTGCGGAGAGGGCCTATGTAAACTATGTGCCAATTGTGAAAAGTATCACAATTGTTAATTTTCCTAGGTTTTCCCTCTCATATCCTTCCTCACTCCTACTTTTTATTGTTAATTCTTTTTAAATGTTGCAAGGTTTTAAATATGAATTTACCCTATTTGCTGGCATATAAGACTTGCTTTTTTCATGAAAAATACTGTTTGAAAATGGAGCGTGTCTTATATGCCAGTGCATTTATACACTGGCAAATAGTATTTGCCAACATATAAATGGGATACGTCTTATATGTTGGTGTGTCTCATATGCCAGCAAATATGGTAATAGACTTTAAACATGAAAAATCATGTACAAATGGACAGCTGCATAGATGTTCATTAAAGAAGCTGTAAGGCCATATTTACTGTTATAGTGCTATTATTCCACATTCAACAGCCTGTGGAATTCAGGAGTTTGTAGTTTAAGGAGGACCATTTAGAATTCTCAGCCAGAGAGTTCTTTAGCCTCAGTAAACTACAAACCTCAGAATTCCACAGGATGGTGAAAGTGGAATAATAGCACAATAACAGTGTGGTGAGGAAATGGCCACAGATTTTCTAATATTTTCAAGTGAGTGCATTTATATCAGTTTGTAAAAATAAAAATAAATGGTTGCAGGGAATGTGAATCAGTATGTTATTTTTTCTTTCTTGCACTGTAGCATGGAATGTTTCCTTATATGTGTGTGTCTGTATGTCTCTGTCTGTGTTTGCACATCTCAGATTGCATGGGTCAGACTGACCAATAGCCATCCTAAAGTGGGAGGGGGAAGTGTTTTTTTTTAAGTAACATTATAGGGTTTAACTGGCCAATAACTGACTTAGAGCTGGAAGTAGGAAGGGGGGATTTTTCATTTTTTCTTTTACTCTGAGAAAGTGTGAAAGACTCTGCAAAATAAAGCAGAAGGGGGTGCAGGGCTTTAAAAATTATCTGTTCTACATTTCATAGAGTGTAAAGATGGAAAATCAGATTTAGGTAGGAACTGGTTAGTGGGTTAATTTTCAGCATACAATGTTTAAAAGCACTTGTATTCTTTTCCTGCTCAGGAAGCATGGTTTAAAAGATTCCACATACTGTGACTACAAAAAATTTCCTAGTTGTTGTATGTAATCTTGAGATTTTATCAGCAGAGAATAAACTTCTTTCACAGCTGGATAAGCAGCTTTTTCTTTATGAAGAAGCTGCAGCATTATGTGTTTCCTTTATTTTGTTTTATTACCTGAATGTATGATATGGAATGCTGTCTCGAGAAAGAATGTATGATTTGTGTGTTTTTGTAACAGTGAATTTTAGCAAAGAATCAGATCTCTCAATGCTGATAAGCTTCTTCTTCTAAATAATCTGCAAAATACTGTCATTTTTAGGACCTTCTGCTTTTCCTTATAAATTGCCTTAGAGTTTGGGGAAGACTAAGGCCCTTTTCACACAGCATTTGTCATGCGAAAGGGCCTCTGGAGCGCCGTGCAATTGCGAGGACCGATCCACATGACGTCTGATCATGCAATATATCATTTTTGACTTCTGGCCAAATATGATATGCGATCGCGCGTCGCTCCGGGGCCCCACACACATCTACCGTCTGTGTGGAGCCTCTGGAGACGCGGCCCTTGCGCTTCCTCCCCCAGTGCAGCCTGGGAAAGTACCTGGCTGCACTGTGGAAGGAAGAGGCGGAGCCCTCACACTGCCTGCCGGCCAGCAGGCAACTGCTGTGGAGACAGAGCAGAGAGGATGTGAGTGCCTCTCACAAGAGGCTGCTCGCATGATACCCACGTGCGCGTGCCAGAAGCAGGTAAGCTGCGGAAAGGGCCAAAGTTTTTTTCCCCACTCTTTTAAGAGTGCATAAGTTTGTGCTGTGCTCATATTCGATGTTGTGGTCCAATACTAATTATTTAGAGCGAGCATTGTGCAGCAGTTTGAGCATTGGGCTCTGACTCTGGAAAGCAGAGCTGGATTCCCAGCTTGGCCACGGAAGCCTTCTGGGTGACCTTGAGTGCATCACATGCTCTCAGTCCCAGAAAATGCTGTGATAGGTTTGCCTTATGGTTGCCATAAGTTGAAAGGCACACAAGATACTAATGATTTAGTTTTAAAAAGGTATCAATTGAGAAAAAAATGTCTCAAAGCTGATAAGAAGTTTTCTTTTCTAAATTGTCTGCAAGCTGGCATATTTATGATGTTTTGCATGTTCAAGGTGATAGGTTGCCTTAGAAACTGATTCAATAGTTGGTGTGTGATATGCCTGTTTCTTTTTTGTCTCATGAATTCCCTTTCAATTTTTTACAAAATAGTCTTACTTCTGCTTATCTGAGAGGTAGAGGATTTATGAGCTGGATTAATAATGGATGTTGTTGGGGGGTGTTAATGCTTAGAACAGTAAAAATATCTCCTGGTTTTCCCAGTGTTAGTTAAAATAGATCTGTGCCAGAAATGTTTGCTTTTGATATCATCCAATGTCTAATGTTAAATATTCTTAGTAACACTGGCATCCCTCCTTTGCTCCTAGCTACGTTACCTATTGAAATGGCATACCTCCCATCATGTTCCTCCCTCCGTCCTTTGTTTGCATCCATATTGCCTGATGAAATATTATATCTTCCAACAGGCATAGCTTTCACTCTTCACTCATTCCCCTACTCCATCTTTGTTCCTGATTGTGCTATGCATGTTGAAATAACAGTATATCTCCCAGCAGTGTGTCTCCCAGTGCTTAGCTTTCACTCCCCCTCACCAAAACTCATTCTTCCTGTCTTTGATATGCATGTTGAAATAGGACCTGTCCTGCTGCATGATCCACTTTCACTCCAGGGCAAAGCAATCCCTTCCACCACCACCCCACTTTTACCAGCATTAGTCATATATAGGATGTCTACTGCATACCCCTTCTTTTCCTATAGTATTACAAGGAAAGGAGACTATACCCTCGCTCAACTGTGGATGCCTTACTGGGGTCTCCAAAACACTCCCTCCTTGTTAATCTGAGTGCCGGCTGCCTCACAGCAGTCCCATTAAAGAGGTTCCTATTAAAGGGGTTTTTTTATGGTGATGTGAAGGTGACACTCCAAAAAATTTGTTCCCCATTATGTTGCATTATAGGAAAGAGTAGCCATTGTATACATTCATCCATAGAGTCAGTCGTTGATTTGATGGATTCTTCTTTTTGTGAGGTGTTTGATGCCACTGTTGGGTCTGATGTGGATGGTAGTGGTGTTGATGATGCTGAGTTTCTACCTCTTCTGAAAAATATAGAAAAAGGAAAGCATGTAAAATTGTGTGGTGCCAGTACTGCCCCTTATCCCAAAAAATTAAAAGGGGGAAAGGAGAATACTGATTGTATGCACTTGTTTACAGATGGCTTTGCAGATTTATCCAATCAAAATTGGATAGGTGAAGACTCAGAGAGAGCTGAGGATATGGGGATAGGAATGATTTTTAGCTCATCATTAGAGGTGTATGTATACGTGTTCATATATGCCTACGGATGTTTTACAGTTGATGGGGAGAGTCAAGGCTGATTTATGGGTTAGGGTACATAGTAATGGCTGGAGGTGGTAATGTGTGTAAACCCTGTGTACAGAAATAATGAGATTGTTTTCTAATTCCCAGCT